>OX421908.1:21810581-22448223 GCA_949128165.1 Lathronympha strigana
AATGTACGTATTGTAAATAAAATTGCGTAGCTTACTTGAGTATCTACGGTATTTTTATATAACACTATATATTCACTAATCATTCAAAAGATATTTATTTTACTCTCAAAGACAATTCTTTAAGCGTGAAAAAGTAGATACAGAATCACGTAACTTTTATATAATGTATACAACGTGTTTTTGAGCAATTGCTAATAAATTCAAGGGTGCATTATTTAGCTTAAATTAACCCCCGGTCCTCGCTTGAGGACATAAGATTTTTTTAAATCTCATGTGGTTTTTTTAAATAACAAGTTTGCACACATAGATCGTTTCCGAACGAAACTGTCAACTTAATAAAATAAACATCGAATCTCAGATGGCAAATCAGCGATCAGTTCGGCTTAGACAGAAGTTATAATCGATTTAAAAAATATATCAGCGTTGCCAGAATCGATACCTCCAGGATCCAGGAGATTAAGTTAATTTCTCAAAGACACTGGTATTCTAATTAGCTCCATTTAGAAAATAACTACAAATTTAATTTTATCTCATATAGAATTTGCATGTGTGTAAACGGAGTATGAGTATTCACCATGACATTGATGTGTCATAGTCATACCCCGGCCGGCGAGAGCAAAAATGCGTCTGCTCCTAGTGCTTAGTTAATTAAATATCGACTATTCTATCGACATATGGATGTCGATAGAATAGTCGACTTTTAATTAAGCACAATTATTATAATTTTTTTTAAACTGAGCCATTAGTATTTGTTATTTATTTCAACTTGATACCTCCACGCGTTTCTAAGAATAACCCTAAAACAATTTTCTATCAACATAAAATTATTATTTACACACACACATTTCACATTATTATTTTTAAGCTTATATACTATTTCAATCAACTGATTACGATTACTACAGTAGATTTAGAACGGTCCTTTAGTTGGATGAAATATCGGCAAGGCGAAGGAGTTTAAAATCAGAAAATGTAGAAAAAATGCTAATTGTAATATTACGAAAATTACATAAAATACTGAATAAATACAAACACTTGGTTTTAATTTTGTTTACAACAATAATTAATACTTCTGCATATCATAACGGTGGTCCAGTACATCGTGTTGTTTTTATCGACATCGACCAAAGTGTGTGTCCTCGCACTATTAAGCTGTCAACGCAATTTTGCTCTCGCCGGCCGGGGTATGGTCATAGTTGTCACTTAGTAAAGTTAATTCTTATGCCCGTTTTACATTAGCGGTTGATGCAACATGTAATTATTTTGTATGAGAAAAAAAAAACGAATTTAATTAAACTAACTAAGCCATCGCTAAACTTAAGTGGCAGTGGGCGGGGCACATTGCACGTAGAACCGACGGCCGTTGGGGCGGAAAGGTTCTCGAGTGGCGACCGCGTACCGGAAGGCGCAGCGTGGGTAGGCCCCCCGCAAGGTGGACTGATGACCTGGTGAAGGTCGCAGGAGTCCGCTGGATGCGGGTGGCGCAGGACCGGTCATTGTGGAAATATTTGGGGGAGGCCTATGTCCAGCAGTGGACGTCTTTCGGCTGAAATGATGATGATGATGATGAACTAAGCCATTCTGATTCCTTAATTATACCAAGCCACATGACGAAGTTAAAGCAAATAATAATAATAATAAATATTATGGGACAATCTTTACACCAATCGACCTAGTCCCACGGTAAGCTCAATAAGGCTTGTGTTGTGGGTACTAGGCGACGATATATATAATATACAGATACATATAAATACTTAGATACATAGAAAACATCCATAACTCAGGAACAAATATTCGTGATAAACACACAAATAAATGCCCTGACCAGGATTCGAACCCGGGACCTCCTGCTTCGTAGGCAGGGTCACTACTAACTAGGCTAGGAGGCCGTTACATGCTCAAGAACACCCTGTAGAGTCAGTCTATGCTAAGTTTTATAGATTTAGACAGCACATCCTGTGAAAGTGTTAAGTAAACTTTACAATTTCATAGAAGTTTGACGTTTAAAATAACACTTTAAAGTTTGACAGGAGGACTTCCGGTTGATACTCAAGATGGCGAAGATGTCTTCAGAATAGTTTTTTATTTTTTGTTCGTTTAGTTGTTTAATATGTAATAAGAAAGAAAAAGTCTGGAAGAAATCCGATTTTTTCTCAGACGACTGGTTTTTTTTCAGATTCTTTCGGAAAAAATCAAATAAAGTTTCCGCTCTAATTCTCAACTCTAAATCAATGCGTATTAGGTCTAGTTTACACCTAAAACAGGGGTACATCGATGAAATTGAGGAAGAAACAATTGAAACAGATTTGAAGCGTGACAGTGAGAGTGACATTACTTATTTCTTAAAAAAACCGAAAACTTCGGAAAAAACGAAAGTTTCATTAAATCATGAAAACATCATTTGATTTTTTTCCGCAATATTCAACGCTAATAATGCAGTGAACTAACGAATAAGTGTGCAACTAATGAAGAATTACTCTTGAGACGCGTCCTACCATTGTTTTGTCATCACCCGGTAGTTTTGCTGTCAAGCTGCCTCGTGCTTCTGTAAAGAAACTATCCCAAGGCTCTCACCGTACAACGTCGCCCTAATAGCAATTTTTAAACCACCGTAAATTGTAGCCTATGTGGCAATATACCTTGACACTGAAAAAAAACTGAACTAAACTTTGACAGTTCATTTACTTGGTTGGGAATTAGTTTGACTCTGTTGTCGTTTGAAACATTTGAAAATCTTCTTACCTTTAAATGGAATTCTCGATGTCAAACATAGAAATTTAATGTCTTCGGGTAGAAGAAACTGCCTATAGAGATTAATAAAACTGTTTGAATGTTAATATTTGTTTTACTTATTAGCAAAATCCTGAGTTAATTTATAAAATGACGTGGCACATAGGTACACACAACGACGAATCGCATAATCAGCTTAGGTTAAGTGTATGTACGTATTATGTGTGTCTCTAACATGAGTCGCTATAGTATGTATACTATAGCTTTGGCGGAAGCAGCGCTGAAGTTCAGCTGTGTAACCACCTCATCAGGCAATCCCTTACTTTCCATCCCTCACCAATAATGTCCTATGCATTCCCTATCAAAGGCCGTCGCAATCAATAGGCAATTAATCTCAAGGATGAGACGACCATCAACCCGATTCTTATCAGTGTTGCTTCAATCAATTACATTACAAGTGGGATAGTAGGGCGACTGAGATGACACAATTTCGCACGTGCCTTGGCGACAAATGCTGTGGGTCGAGAATGAATAAGTAACTCGCCTCTGAACTTGTACTAATATGTATTCTGTGCCTCTGATAAAAAAATCTAGCTTTGAATCATGTGTTGCTCTCGATTTGGAATCTATATCGACTGCCCGATTCGTAAGTATATGCATTTTGCTCGTTCTTAACTGTGTAATTACCGTGAGTTGTACGTAAACGTATTCGAGAGCGACAGCGGCATTCGAAAGTATGTCCGTCTTGCTTCTGCCAGAGTAGTGGTAGGAGCGAGACGGAAATATCCCCGAACGCCGCGGTCACTATCGAATACGGCACGTACAGCTTACTAGCTCACTTAAAGTAAGCACACTGCTCGGAACGATGAAGTAAAACTCCTGTATTTCATACATATGTGTGTAAGCACACAGGAAGACATCGCCATTGATATAATCGCTCACTTCAAGCGTATTTTATTGTTTTAAATAAAAGGATCCACATGGAATAACCAACTTAATCTGCCACATGGTCGACACCGGTGACTCCCTGCCAATAAAACAACGTGGCTACCGACTTCTTCCTAAGAAGCAAAAGGCGTTAATCAACACGGTTGCAACCATATTAGCCCCTGCACTGCATACAACATAATTGCAGTCGGGTACTTTACAGATGACCGTAGTAAGTACAGGTACAGTCAACTTAATTGGAAGCTAGGCCACTGTAGTCCGTTTATACTAAGTTTCCTGGATTTTGATAGTATAGACTGTGAAAGGGCTAAGTAAACGTCATAATTTTATAAAAGTTTGACGTTTCAAATAATACTTTGAAGTTTGAAGGTTCATTTGCTTGACTACCAACGATCGTAATTTTTTCAGGAATATCGTTGCAGCATTGTAGAAACAAAGGAATTTCTACAAACATGATCGATTAAGGTTCGTATTACTGTTATTTAACTCTAATTAGATATTCTAGCTAAATAAGACAGCAGTACAGATGCTTTTAACGCAAAAAAATGCTGAAATGTTTCCTTACTGCTACTCCATTTATTAAGTATATATTAGTGCACCATATCAGCATCCTCTTTTTTCAGCATATACCATATTATTAATAGGTATTCCTACATTGCCATATTACTTTTTCACACAATTACAATAATAGCATAGCAATTTGTCTAAACCAAGTACTGTAATGGAAAAAAGGTCTCTAGGCCCCATTACTTATTCGGAGTAATGACATTTCAGTGGCTAAAAGGAGCAATCTAAATTAATTAGGCAACAGAATAGTAAATTGTGCTACAGTGGATCAAAATTATATATTTCCGGCAAGGGCGTACATTGAATTCCGAATGAAGCGATGGATTATAAAGTAGAATCCTGAGCGTGAGTTCTAGTTTAATTCATATTTCTATGCCCTAGGTTTTATAAGTAAGTCCGAATTATAGCTAAAATCTGCCGTATTAATACGCAGCCGTTTTTATGCCATATTTATCTTCAGTGCCTTAGTATCAGTACTCAGTTCCGAAGCGTACATATTAGATATTTAGGACCTTTTTACAGTGAACAGTTGACAAATGGAAAACTCTTTACTAACGAAATTTAATAAGATTAGGAGGTAATGAAGAACGTTTCACACTGGTATAGCTAATACATTAATTTATTGAATATTTCCAAAACCGTAACAATTAAGACACTAATTTATTGGAGAAATTAACTCGAGTTAACCTGACGAATCTCCCCTTTAACTTCAAGGAAATAAAAAAACACAAAGTATAAATAGCCTCGGCTAAAATGGGTTACTTTATGCTCTTACATACAATCTACTATTTCCGTTAATGCCAATTTCCGATGTTCGTGGTAGGTCCTTGCAAAGGGAATAAATAAAAGCCTTGGGCGATGTCCGATGTCACGTTTGACCACGGAAAAATAACACAAGCATGGAAGTAGTACGATAACTGTCAAATGACAACAGTTTAGAGCGGCCTTGAAATTGGCAGTTGATTTTGCAAATGTCGTAAGTCTAACTTAATAACGTGCCTCTTACGAGATTTGTTTACAAAGATGCGGTCCACTATCAAAATATGCGGCCAAGTTAAAAGTTTAATGCATTGATACCGACTACCAAATTACAACGATGTATTTAATTTGGCTGCTTGAACGAATTGCATCTTCAAAAGAAATATTCAAAAGAGAGCAGCAAAACTGTGGTCAACCTACAGAATCGGAGAAATAACAAACATATATACATCTTCTATTCCTTTACTTGGTGAGGCAGTGATGGACGGGTTTATGACTTTGATGTTCTTAGTTTTGTTGACGGGGGGGCTTGGAATAAATAAAAGCCTTGGGCAATGTCACGTTGACATCTACTCATCAATGACTCCGAGCTTCATAATCATTATCTGTTTTATTGATGTAGCCTTTGTGTTTAGGTCCTTTGTGCAGACTTTTTTTCCATGGCGATGATTTTATTTTTACAATGGCGACTAAAGAGACTTGCTGAGCTAAAAGTATCTGAGCTACGGGTACCTACCTACTTACGAAGAATCCTTGCGTATTTACATACGGCTCCGAATTGGCGAAATGAGGCGAACACGTAACGAACCGCGAAAGAGCAAATACAAATACCGCTCCTGCCACAGTTGCGGTGGGAGCGAGACGGACATACTTTCGAATGCCGCAGTCGCAATCGAATACAATTCATGGTACGCATACGTAAAATGGTATAATACGAGACGTCTTATAAGTTATAGCTGGTCGTGGGCTCCACTCCTTTAGTCATAAATTTTACCATTCGCGTATAATATGGACATATAGGCGAATAGTTTTTTTTTTTTTAAGTGGCTACCCCAAGTAAGTTAGATGAAAGGAGATTCTTAATTAAGATGTTTCTTACTTGGGGCAGCCACTTAAAAAAAAAACTATTCGCCTTAGATGTCCATATTATACGCGAATGGTAAAATTTCACACAGGACGCTTTTGACGTTTTAAAAAATGTACCAAGTTTATTTATTAAGGCAGCGTTTACATTGGACACTTTCATTAGGAAAAAATCAACGTACTTAACAAAAATTCTAACATCGTTAAACCTTTAAAAAAGATTAACGTTTTAACCCATTTTCTGTACTTTTCGGTTATTTTGTAATATCACATCTTAACCTACAGCATTTTTGGCACAAAAATAGTAGAACTGGGCATTAAAAACTTTGGTAAACTGTAAATCACAATAATTATGCTTAAAAGTAACTAAAATATCAAATGCTTTAATTGCCGAGTAACTTGGTTCAAAAAGGGAACACCTACGTTTATACCACTTAGCAAAAGGAGCCTTGGTCAATTTTTCTGTAGTATACGAGTATGACATCTCTTTCAATTTATAATGTGCAACATGTTGTTTAAATTAAGACAGCAGGCCCAAAGTCAACACACCTTTATTAAATTGCGATTATTTCTGAGACGGTTCTCATTTCTGGGATAATTTGAATGTAAAACGGTCGGCAATAAAGAGAGGTTCGGGAGACGAGTATAAACAAAAAAAATGGTTAAGATAGTCGTGACAAGTGCTGTTTTGCAGCACAAAAATATCACCAGTTTTTTAACTTTTAGAAATTGGAAATTAGGTGAAATTGTGATAGAAATAAACAGTTTTTATGGTACATTAGTCAACGTGGCTTAACCATCGATGAGTTGCGCGGATACCACGAACCTCGAAAATTAATTGACGGGAAAACCTCTTTGTCACTCAAGTAACAGTGACAGAGATGGAGATACAAATCCGCAATCGTTCGATTTTCGTGGTATACCACCTGAAAGCACACAGACATATGTATCTTTAACGGTGTTGCCAGTGTAGTCGATGAAACTTTCATTCGATTGCGTGTTGGCCAAAGTTAGACCCTAATATCGATTTACACCATTTCACGGTACCTATAAAACTTAGATAATATCATTATTCATAAACCAAATCACATGAAAACATCTTAGTTTAAATAGTTTTAAATTAACGGTTTCCGAGCCTAGTTGGTAGTGACCATACCTACGAAGCAGGAGGTCCCGGGTTCTAATCCTGGTCAGGGTATTTATTTGTGTATTTATGACGTATATTTGTTCCGGAGTTATGGATGTTTTCTATGTTTTAAGTATTTATATGTACCTATCTATTATATATATCGTCGTGTAGTACCCACAACAGAAGCCTTATTGAGCTTACCTACCGTGGGATTAGGTCGATTTGTGTAAGATTGTCCCACACCATTTATTTATTTAAAGTTTAAGTTTTAGCTTATTTAGGTCTTTGAAATTAGCCTTTTTAGTATCGAATAAATTATAAAGTACTTATGTCAAAACGGTCACGAACGACCGTACTTTGTGGCGCACCCTTGGGGAGGCTTACGTCCAGCAGTGGACTGCAATAGGCTGATTGATTGATTGATTGATGTCAAAAAGTCTATCCATGTCCATTTCGAGGCACTTTTGTTTTCACTATCCCCCACGACGTGTGTCTATTACATTTCTATTCTATTCTTAATTTTTGAAACCGCCTCTCTGTAAGGATGTTCGTCTCGCCGATTCGTTTCGCCGTTCAATCGCTTCTCTTTTATGTCGTCAATTCGCTTCATGTATTATTTCTAGGTTTTTAAATAAACCGCTAGACGGGTAAAACAAATGTTCACTGTCAGGGTTAAAAAACGGCACATCCATTTTACATATGCGTATCAAAACAATCCTAACATGATGTAAGCTAACCATGGTAATTTACATTAAAATTTAAAACGAGATATTTACCATGTATTTTTTGTTTTAGTGAGCTCCCGATATTTCGGCACTGTTGCAAGCGCCATGTTCACGGTGTAAACTGTCGTGCTGCAAGTTTTTAGTTGCGGTCTAGAGTCAGTCTATGTTAAGTTTCCTAGGTTTTGGATAGCACAGACTGTGAACGTGTTAAGTAAACGTCATAATTTCATCGAAGTTTGACGTTTCAAATAACACTTTCACGTCTGACAGTTCATTTACTGAGAAAAGATAACGTGGTTTGACTCTACCCACACACCATAGCGATCTAGCCGCATACGGGTTCGCTTATTTTGCGTGTTGTCACTACTACCGTCCGCTTTCTCACTTGAAACTAGATCACGTTCACGACACACGACACTTACGTCTCAATCCGTGCAGTTCTGACCGGATCAGTCTTTTCGATTTGTGAATTTTCTGATCACTGGATACCAGACCTTCGACAGCTGAAAACCATCTTCTCGGTTAAAGTTATTATATTTAGGGATTTAAGTGGCTTCCTCGACCATCCAGAATATAGTGTTTTTATATCGAGGAGATCTGAGGGTTGTGTAACTCAATCCAGTGATTTGTTCCCGCCTATAAAAGAAGTTAAGCGATTGCCGATTTTCGCGGTTCGTTGTTTTTAAACGCCCAAATGTGCTCCTTACGACAGACCAAGCACTTCAGCTGCAGTCAATGGGTCTTATATATATCCACGAGTCAATTCACCGCTAGGGGCGCCAGTGGAACGTGGGTCCTGCGGGAACATTTCAAAAGTCACTTTGACAATGCTTTCATATTGACACAAGATCCACGCATGACTGGCGCCACCTGGTAAGCGACAAGTAGGTAGCTCCCATTTTGTAAACGTCTGGACGCTCAAGCGGGAAACTATCCTTAGGCGCCCGTAAAAGCTGTGATAGTATTCTGTAGGGAGTGAAGTGAGAACTTCTTTATAATAGCAGCCTGTGTAGCAGCAGACCACAACTAAAAACTCGCAGCACGACGGTTTTCTCCGTGAACATGGCGCTTGCAGCAGTGCCGAAATATCATAAAAATAAATATAGACGGTAAATATCTCTTTTCAAATAGTAATTATAACGAAAAACACCAGTTCTTGCTAAAATTGGAACGGGCACAAAGAGTAGTCCTAAATGTAGCCATGAGGAAGCCAATTAGATACCCGACATATACAATGACAGGTGCTCAGGTGTTCAGTGATTTAATTAGGGCAGCATTACACATAAGTACATAAATCTGTTCTATATCTCCCCGAATATAATTCCATGCCGACGAACCGATTATTCAAAATCCCTGTGACCTCATTTTCACGCCGTTTCGCAATATTCTTATTTCCCTGTATTTACAATCGACTAGTCCCGTCTTCACCAAATCCAAAAATGCCGAGTTATTGAAGCAAAGAAAAAACTACTAAAGAGCATTATGCACCTATCCTACCAAGAGTCAGGGAACCTCGTTACTCGTCGGTACAGACACACACGCACACACACATACACGCAAACAGACACACGTCCCACACAACACAATACCCACAACATCTACTAGAAGACCTTCTATTTTCGTTTGAGTTTATTGAAGTTCAAAACATGTTTGTTTCTTTTGGTTTTCTTCCTTAAGATTAGTTTCCATTTTATTTTTTCATCTTAGAAATAATGTGTTTAGGAACTTATATGCTTAATACTTAGTAACTTTTCCTCCCCGGGACAAGCATTGCCTAGGTCAGGATAATCTGTAAACTGTATATTTTCTGTGAAATAAGCAATATTAAATTTTTAAATTTTCAGTTTGATTGCTCATCGAATCTTTTCGCCTTCACTTGTAAAAAACGTCGCCTTTTATAATGACTTTTTTCTTGTTATTACGTAGGCCCTACTTTTAAAGAGAGACCCGAACCAATCCTATAACTATTAAGTTAAAAAAGTTTTACTCTCACGTACGCGTAGAAGAGGCGGCACAAATTCTGTGTCAGCGAGGAGGGTACTTGATGAGAGGTGATGTGGTGTTCGATACGGCTACTTAAAACTTAAACTTTGAACCTACCGCGAACATAGCACTGCGCGTGAATTTTAAAAAGAACACAGCCAAGATCCGACCGAGACTACTTTTTTGTTTCGGCCGAGACCGAGACCGAGATTTTGTATTGTAATATACGAAAAAACACGCATTTTCCATAAAAACATATGATAATCAAAATTTAACTATTGTTTAATATAGCCAACACTGACAAAGTACATTCACAGCCAGTTTGTGAAAAAAAAATCATGACTTACGATGACACGCTACACTTTATAATTGGCTTAAAATACTGGTGAGTACCCACCAAAATACCAAAAAGTGCCAACACGGAAGGTTCGGCCAGGGCCGAGAGCCGAGACTGCCGAGACCGAGACCGAGATCTCAGTCGGACCTTACACACAGCTCACGCACACATTCTCTACAAGATGAAAATTGATGTTACCGTGCCTCTACATGCTCAGGCTCTCGGCCGAATGCTTCGGCCGCGGGCGAATGCATCCGAGTACACGCTCATTCGAGACAGACTATATAGAGAAAAATTAAGCCAGACCAGAGACAATTTAAGCTTTTTCATGTAGTTTGGGTGAGCTAAAAGGTGTCTTAAATAATTTCACTTCGGGTGAAGCTATTTAAAAAGTGTCTTAATTAGTTTCAATAACCAAAGCTATTTAAAACACCGTTTAACTCACCGAAACTACCTGAAAAAGCTTAAACTGTCTATGGTCTGGCTTAAATTTTATCTATATAGTCTGTCTCGAATGAGCGTGTACTAGGGTGCATTCGCCCGCGGCCGAATCATTCGGCCGAGAGCCCGAGCATGTAGAGGCACCATTAGATAGAGCCGAACCACGTTATCGCTTCCAAGCAAATTAACTGTCAAATTTCAAAGTGTTATTTTCAACGTCAAACTTCTAGGTCGCTCGCGAAAGCATTGCGATATAATTCACGTAGCTCTACACCAGTTAAATTTTGATTCGGTGCAAACAAGAGGCAAAACACAAACACCCGACCCGATGTGTGGTTACGGCATATGAGTATGTAGGGCCCTTAAGAGCTCACCGACCGTTTTCCGCGGACGGCATTTAGCGCGCCGAGCGTGGCTCGCTATCTGTGTGCGTGCGCGCGCACACTACTACGCCGTCGGTCCGTCATCAGTCTTATGTTAAAAGTCGGTAACTTAAAATTCAATATTGTTGGGCGCCACCCAACACAGGCTTTTTGTGCTTACCGGAGGGGCTCCATTGCTTTAGATTATAACAAATTGTATTTACAAAATAAATATATTTTTTTGTAATCCTACGATGCCAACGATAAATAAATATATCTAATATTGGGTTGAGTTTTAAATTTTGTAAGATTTTATTATATTAAATGATATTCTAAAGCACCTGTGCACCTCCCTCTATACGTGCAGCCTGTGGGTGAAGTATTCGCAACGGGCCTTTGGGGCTCTCCGAATCCAATATAATAACGCGTTCCGGGTTCTGATGGGACTGCCTCGCTTCTGTAGCGCATCAGGGATGTTTGCGGAGGCGCGCGTCAGCTGTTTCTATGCGACCATGCGCGGGCGCGCGGCATCCCTGGTGCGCCGGGTGCGGGACAGTCCCAACAGAATTCTTAGGATGATAGCGGATAAACCCGATTGTGCCATTTTGTTGCACTGTGAGGGGCTGCACTCCCCCACCAGTGCTATACAATGGTATAGTTGCCGATTTCTAAGTCTGAACTTTTGACACTTGAGTATTGACGTACTTAGAGATGAGGCTAAGACAAATCGTTTGTCAAATTCAGCGATTATTGGTTTTAGCGATGAATCGTTTGATTCGATTTTACTATTACGGATTTGTATTTGATAAGACCGAGAAACTTCGACAAACTGCGCATTTGTCATACGATTTTTTCCAAAGTCATCTTACTTTCGTTCAGAAATCAATACTGTTGAATTCTTAAAATGTAAGATAATAACCTTCATACTTAATTTGTCTTATTTTAAATAACATTTTTTTCCACATCGTACTTACTTTTATTTTCGTTTTAATCGTTTTGTTTTGATTTTTTACTGTATTGCCAATTGATAACAAGATCGATTTTTATCGATTAACAGACAGTTGTATGAATTGGAACAGCAGACATGGTCACAACACTAAATTTAAAAAAAAAACGACGTAGACCGTAACTGTTGGCGTGCTAAATTGTTATAGTAAAATATTCAATAACTAATGTATGAAAAAATGTAACATTCATCACATTATGTTTATGAAAAGTGAAATATTGTGTTTATGTACATGACTAGCTGTAATATCTTTATGGGATTTTGTTTATAATTCCAAAGTGTCTTGCACGTTTACGTTCTACGGGTATTTCGATGTGTCAAAAGTTCAGACTTAGAAATCGGCAACTTATAGGTTTGTTTGTATATGTATAATATATAGGTTTAATGTTTCTTTTTTTTTATGTGATGAGTACTTGTAAAATATGTGTCCAGTTACACGATATAAATAATTTTGAATTTGAATTTGAATTAAAGAAAAAAGTACATGATGTCAAACTCCCGTGTTTGGGCTCCTTAGTTTTGTTTTGACGAGCACTTGGGCCTTAGGCGGTGTCCAAGGTCTGATGATGGAGAAAAATGTAAAAAATACCTTTTGCTACCTATACCACAGTATACGTACACAATGAACATCGATTTATTTCAAGAAGAAGTCGCTCCGCAGAGAGATGTGTCGCTTCGAACATGCTTCGAACATTCGGGGCCGGGGGAAAATAGAACGATCGAAATGTTGTATATCTCTCTCTGTTACACTTGTTTCGTGCGTTTCGTTAGTATTTGCACGGCGCCGGTAATCTTCATAATACATTTCATGGACATAAAAGACTTTGGTGTTATCTGTGGTGCAACTTTAGAACATGAAGCCCCCTCCTCAGCCCCTCGCAGCCCCGCTATAGTTGTCATATTTGGATTGACAGTGACAGATATTATATTTTATCTGTTAAAAATAACCTAAATAACCTAACTGGGTAATTTTAATTGTTGATGAAGTGGAGTTGGACTTCCGGTTGATGTCCAAGATGGCGAGGACGCGTCGGGAGTAGTTCTTTGTTTGTTAAAAGTTGTTTAGTACGTAATATTGGTGGCTTATTATACAGTGAACTAACAAACAAGCATGCAGATAATGAAGCAATAGTCCTGACACCTGTCTTACCACTCTTGGGACCATCACCCGGTTGTCCGCGCCACGTGCTATTTGAAATCAGCTACCATTTTAAATAGCAAGGATTCTCACCGTACAAAGTCTCGCCCAAAGAGCGAATTTATATAGTATAACCGTACAATTGCTAAGCCAAACTTTGACACTGGTGAAATTGTCCCATTGGTTGGACAGAAGCCATTTATTTTAAAGATTGAATTGAATTGAAGTGGAGTTACGTAGTATTAATCGGTACCTAATGTTAGATGTGCCGTGGTATATATCACGATGTACTGGAGTGGTATAAGTGCTGTGTTGAAAACTGTGATAGTACTGATAGTAAACGACAAGAACATTAAATTGCGACCGTTTCCCACATTTAAGAAAATCTCAAAAAGCGGTTAAAGTATAAGCGGTAACAGCGTCCATCTCTATAATACGAGTCCAGAACACCTTCGCAAGAATATATTTGTGAGTCACACAAGAGTTTATTACGGAGTCGGGTCGCTTACGTATCAGGCCTTCCCGGCATTGTTTTCTGAAAGCGAGATTGCAAGAGGGTCACCAACGAGCTTCCCGGAGAGAATGAAGGTAACTAATAAACTATTATATTTTGAGTTATATTTGTAAATATCTCTAAATCGACTTATTTATAATATCATGTGTAACTGGCTTCATTAAATAAATACCACAAGATTAATTCTACATAGTAAAATAAATTAGGTATTTTACTATTAGGTCATTATTATTTTATTAAAAGAAAATAAAGTTGCGTATTAGTACTCTGAAAAATTGGTTATTTAATGTTATTTTTTAAGGGACACATTGCCGGATCGCTCCTATGCTTGGAAGATTCATCATGAAGACCACACCTCTAGTACCTGTTACCTGTTGCTCATGCTCAACTGAAACAGGTTTACGGCATGTTCTTAGGGAAATCGGAAACACAATAATCCTGTAGGCCTACCACGAACATCGAAAATTGGCATTGACGGAAAAACATCTTTGTCACTCTAATGTGCAAGTGTGACAGAGATGGACATATAAATCCGCAATCGTTCGATTTTCGTAGTAGTAACCCTGAAAGCAAAGCTCCAGGTACTGTAGAAGCAAACGGCCATTGTGACCGTGCGTTTACATGCTCGGGCTCTCGGCCGAATGTTTCGGCCATGTTAGTACACGATGATTCGAGACAGACTATATAGAGAAAACTTAAGCCAGACCAGAGACAATTTAAGTACTTTTTCAGGTAGTTTGGTTGAGTTAAAAGGTGTCTTAAATAATTTCACTTCGGGTAAAGCTATTTAAAAAGTGTCTTAAATAGTTTCAATAACCAAAGCTATTTAAAACACCGTTTAACTCACCGAAACTACCTGAAAAAGCTTAAATTGTCTATGGTCTGGCTTAAATTTGATCTATATAGTCTGTCTCGAATGAGCGTGTACTAGGGTGGGCCGAATCATTCGGCCGAGAGCCCGAGCATGTAAAAGCACCATGAGAATAAATTGAAACAAACTGACTAGAGTGTGTCTACGCTAAGTTTCCTAGATTTTGATGGCACAGACTGTGAAAGTGTTAAGTAAACGTCATAATTTCATAGAAGTTTGACATTTAAAATAACACTTTCAAGTTTGGCAGTTCATTTGCTGAGAAAAGATAACGTGGTTTGACTCTATTATCCAAAAGAAAACATTAAAAATGTAATAAAGCGTGTAATAAAAAAATTACGAATACGTTTGTTTTTAGTATTTTATTTCTTTACAACAAATATTAAATAAACCAAGAACCCGTATGATGAGGCTGCCATCTTTAAATAAAATAACAAAAGTAACTGTCATGTTCTAAAATCGGTGCTCCTTATTGGCTAAATTCTTTATTGGGGAGTTGTTCGTCTGATGCCGCACCACACATCGGGTGTTTGCGTTTTGCCTCTCGTTCGCACTGAAGCAGAATTTAACTGGTGCGCGCGAAAGTCAAAACGTAAATACCCGCAGTAAAAATAGTTTGTGGTTTCTGGTTCTTTGCGGGCATACTACAACACATGGTATCCGAACAAACCAGCAAATTGACGTTTCGCATGCCGCTAACTGTCAATGTCATTCAAAATGACATTTACGTATAGCCTTAAAATTCGACTATTTAAAAGATTATTTAATGAAAAACACTTATTTTACAGTCACTTCAGTAGTAATTCTCGTTACAATGTTCTGTTCTTTGGGTCGGATGGTATAGCATTAAAAAGTTTGAAGAAAATAAACGAATTTCGGTAATAATCCTGGAGCGCATTGCCTACTGATTTGTTTGGATATTTCTCAGTTTAAGCGTTCCCTATTATTATTTTCATTTGAATTTTAAAGTAACAAAAGTATTTTTGCCAACAATCCGCTTCGTCTGAGTATATATACGTTTTTGTAACAGGTATATCAATATGCTCAACAGACTAGTAACTTACAAAAACTAATGTTTCAGAAAAGCCACAAACAGTATCAACCGCCTTGATTTCGTCACAACAAATAAGCACCGGTCCATCACAGAGGATTATGCTCGTAAAGAGAATTTGAAAACAATACTGTGGCCATTACAGGATTTACAGCATTTGGACTATGATATTGGTTTGATAGTCGCATTCGGACATCTAATACAAGATAATGTCCTAGAAAAATTCCCATTGTAAGTACCCTTAATGTTATAGCATAAGAAGTTAGGAGAACTATATCATTCATTACAGCTTCAAGTTAGTCACCTTTTTTCTACTACTTTTTTATTTCATAGTGTACACTAGGTGGATTTTCTTAAACTGAATTCTATTTTGGGGTGGTAATAGTATATTGAATCTTACAAAGCCAAGAAAATGAAAAAAAAAACAAAAGAAACATTTATAGGAAATTTCAATGGCAATCCGGAGGCAGTAAAACTAATTTAAAGAAAATAAGAAATTTAGGTAGTAATGAATTACCGAATACCACCCTTTTTTAACTGAGCTTCTTCAAAACATAAAAATGACTCGGCTTTTATATGTATTTCATTGAAGATATTTTCATTTTATATTATAAGCATGCTAAAAAATTACTCTGCTTTTATATGTATTTCATTGAAGATATTTTCAGTTTACATTATAAGCATGCTATAAATTTAATCCTGAAGTTACTGAATTTTCCAGAGGTATGGTGAATGTTCACCCAAGCTTACTGCCTCGATGGCGCGGCGCAGCACCCATCATCTACACATTGCTGCATGGAGACCAGGTCACTGGAGTCAGCCTCATGAGGATCAAACCTAACGTGTTTGATGTAGGTATGTACACCACATGGCACTATTGCAATATTTATAAATCCATCCCGACCCAGTTTTTCGCCTCCTTACAATGGCTTTTATTGAATACCACACTTTAGAGATGCAAATGGCCCGCCTGATTGAAAGCAGTCACTGTAGCCTATCAATGCCTGCAACTCCAGAGAGGTCACATGCGCGTTGCCGACCCATTATAATTTTATACACTGCTCTTTTGAAAAACTCCATACTGTAATCTTTCGAGAAAACCTCAGCAGGGAGCTCATTTCTGAAACCGCACAGTGCGCGACCATTTAGGCTGCAAGGTGTGTGGATGAGCATCCGTCAATGCGGAGTGGTCTAAACCAAATATGTCACATTAATATACTTGTATTGGGTTACTCACGTCAATAAAGTCGAAAATAGCTCGATATGTTTCGGAACGGTCCGCGTCCCTTATTCATGAGTGAAGTGCGCTAGCGGCGATTGCTCTGCGCGCGACAACACGCTATTTCACTCCTATAGACCGCTCCTCCCGCGCCGTGGAGTCGTTGGATGCAGTGTGCTGTCGCGCGTAGGGTATCATTTGCCGAAACCGGGCAAAAAAGTTGAAAAACCCGGACGTTTCATTAAAATCGCGGTCTCTCCCCGGACAGTAAAGAAATCAATTTTTAATTTAAAATATATATGCTTTTGATAGGGATTGACCTGAACCCAAAAATGTCCAGGATTACCCCGGGCAGTTTTAAAAATCCAGGCCGGACGCTCCCCGGATGGACTCCAAACTAGGACAAATCCAGGGAAACCTGGACGGATGGCAGCCCTAGTCGCGCGCAGTGTGCCCAGAGCATGAATAAGGGACGCGGACCGTTCCGAAACATGTCGAGCTATTTTCGACTTTATTGACGTGAGTAATCCGATACAAGTAGATTAATATGTCTAATTCTCACGTAAGTTTTCTATTCATATATGTCACATTAACTTCCAGGTGAAATTATCAGCCAAAGAAGAGTACCTGTACCCCAAGATATTCTGTTGCCGGAACTTACCGATCAGCTGTCGGAGATTGGTGCCAACATGCTGGTGGACTGCATGAGAACCCTCCCGGAAAGCTTGGCCAATGCTAAACCACAGAGTGAAGACGGAGTAACTTATGGTAAAATATTTCTAGCTCTACTGTTATCAGCCAAAAAGGGTTCCATATTGGGTTGCATAAATTTGAAAGTCTTTGTTAAAAACATTCTTGTTTCAGCTAAGAAGATTAACAAAAACATTAGCGACGTTAGATGGCCAGATATGACCGCGACAGAGGTGTACAACTTATACCGAGCCATTTATGGGCTCTACCCACTCACCACAACATTCAGAAATAAACAGCTAAAACTGTTTGATGCATTCTTAGATAGTTCTAGTGAAGATAACAGGGGTATTGGCAAACCAGTGGGCTCCTTAGAATATTGTGAGGGGAGAAATGCAATAAAAGTGCTGTGTAAAGATAATATATACATATATTTTAGATCACTTAGAATAGTAGGGAAGAAAGAAATAACTGCGATAGATTTTTATAATGGCTACATAAAAAATATGCCAATAGGGAAAAGACAGTGTATAGTACAGTAGAATAAATGAATTAAGAATGTAATATACTGGTTTTATTTAATATATAAAGGGAGTAAAGACATACATTACGCTTTGATATATTTAATACATTTAATAACTATTTATCACGTACAAATACCATGAAACTACTCACTACTCGAAATATTAATATACCAATCATTCAAGATATGTATTTATGGCAAAAGCCCCTTAATAGGCTTGCCTATTTTCTATTTATATCACTACTTTGTACTGTTTATTCTAATAACTATGTGTAAATTAAATTGAAAGTAAAATCTTTGGTCATTTAATTAATATAATTAAACTAAAATACATTGCTAACTTCACTGCGACTTTACCCTGAAAAACCAAAAATTATAATATTAATAATCATGTCATTAAAATCATAGGACAACTGAAAAGAAATAAATTAGTAAATTTTTGAAAGAAAATTGGAAAAAGAAGAGATCGATAAGATTTTTTGAAGGAGATACCAAAATAAATGAGCGTCTGTAAACGATACCAAATTTCTTAGAAATTCGGGGCCATACAATGTGTCTCGGTAGCTCAGTTGGTAGAGCGATGGGCGTGTATCATAAGGCATAAGTTTTAGCACCTTTCCTTTTCAAAGAGATTCATAAGAGTACCCAGGTACGTGCTGATTTGAAACAAAAGTAACAAAACAGACTGAATATAATGAACTTGAGCCGAATATCTTTCTAAAAGTAATTATGTATGAAAGTATGATACTTACTGAGTTGGTTAATCACATTCTATTCTATGAAGCGGAGCGAAGACATGTATGTAACTGACACTGTGCATTTTACCTTTTTGTAGCACTATTTTGTAATAACTACGAGTAGTTATATTGTTTTCTCTTTTGTTTTGACATAATATGGAAAGCAATATTAAAAGAAAAATCATTTGCAGGGATGACTAGAATTGAAAATATAACCCTTTATCGCATGTCATAAAATAAATTGATTATGCACTGCATTTAATGTAACCCTTTATAGCATGGCTTTGTATGCAATAAGGGTTAAATTAATTAAATTATCCTGGGGTGGCTTCATTTACAAAAATATATGTAAATGCAAAAGAAATATAAGAAACTGAGGTTAGGATTTGATCTTGAATTGAATTATATATCGCTGCAAATGATTTTTTTTCTAATTTAGACATTTACATGACATAACCTAATACTATGGTTTTAAATAAAACAAGTGGGTGAAATAATGCGATATTGCAACGTGTAATAATGTAAAACATGACAATACATTTGCGTGTATAACAACATAGGATCACGTAAAAATATTAAGTAAATTATTTTTATATTATTTAAAAATATATAACTGAGGTTAATCAAATCTCTTCTTTACGGTATTTTTTTGGATGTAATATAGTTGCCAATCAAGTTTAATCAATCGTTACGCCTCTTAGAGCAATTTTTGCTATCCGCTACGGCGTAGAGCTACGAAAAATTCTTAGCGGTAAATAAGCTTAGCTGATTTTAAAAAAAGGTAAAAAAAAAAACATTTTTACGTGAACGTGACAAGAATATAGAAAACAGAAGCCTGCCGATACATCTTACCTTCTTCTTAATTTTGACTATTAACTTATACAGCAATGTGATTTTCTAACTATCCTTAGCCTGGAAAATAAATTTCATTTCTTTACTGTCGCAATTAAAAAAAAACTTTTATTGTTACAAGAATTATCAAGGCTTCTGTTTTTTAATGGTAGGTAGTCATTACTTATAATGGTTTTATAAAAATATGAAAAACATGACGTAATGTAAAGCCCGTGATCACTCTTATGGATAATTAACATTTTTACAATCTGACTCATGCACCTAACCTAACTTTCTTACGTTTTCCTAAAAACTTAAAAGGTAGAACAAATGCGTTAGATTATAGAAGTATAGAAGGGACTAGGAGCTGACAATCTAGCTGAATACCGGGATTGAAAGTCGCAAATTTAAAATTAAAAGTCGAACTTGATGTATGAAGTGGCGCGACTCTTTGCAAGATATGTTAAGGCTGGCTAATCTTTCTTTCGTAGAACTTTTTGCAATGTGACACATCTATAGTTAGTGTACCACATACATACGGAAGATATTTGCCCTTAATGAACCTACACCAATTATAGAATTGCAAAATAACTTCTTCGCTGATTACTAACACTAATTCCCTAGACCTAAGGCCCCAATACCTTACCTACACCTAACAATGACTAAATCTACTGGGACTAGGATATGATGGCAAACACGCTAGACACTTATCATTTAAACAGCTAATATCATTTCATTTATCATGCTCATATCATTTAAAGCTCTGATAGACACCTGTCACCACGGAGTACATGATGTTGGCATAAATTGTTAGAAAACCATTAACTCACACATACGCATTATAGTATGCACAGAAATACACAAAGAAATATCATACATTAAATATGAGGGGGTGTCTTATCATGTATCACGATATTGTTGACTGCCTCGATATAATAATATTGTCTCCTGTTTCCGCGATTGTTATTCATTGAAATTAAACACTTTACAAAGGATTAATCGCGCTTATTAACACCATAACGTAAATTGATGGGGAGAATTCGCATCCTCTCAGTTATCATCTGTCATGGTAAATAAACGCGATTAGTTTAATTTCAATGACCTATCGATAGCCAATTAAAACTGACTTAACATAGTTCATCAAACTCCATGTTGGCAAGCATATGCAAATTTTTGCTAATGCAGTGTAACGCTTCACGCGTCTATAGTATTCTTCTAGTCTGTGTTTGTCACCTTCTAACTGTTCGGATTAGACGAGGACAAGTGTCTATCTCGAGCGCGACATACTGTCGCGACACTATTGTGCTAGCGCTGCAGTACTCAAGAAGTCAAGAACTAGATGATTCTACATGAAATAAGTTCATTCAAAGTGTTTCTATCTTTGTGTAGCTTACAATGAATAGAAATAATACTTTAACTTAGAATTAGTTTATTTACAGTATATTGCACGATAATTGTTAGGAGTTTAACGAACTTTTTACACTAAATCTATTTTAGATATAGCCATGACGTGCATAATTAAATGGACACATTTGTGCTCATTTTTAGTAAAAGGTACGGTCGGCTTCATAAATATATATGCACCTGCATTCAATTTTGAACCATCTTCCCCATTAATAAGTTTCAAAGTGTATACATATATATAGACGTGACTATACCACTTTGTTGCTTGTCGATAAGGTTAATTGCTAAGCGAATCTATATGGCATTATGGCATTTTAGACTTATATTAGAAATAAATAAATTAATAAATATTGTGGGAGAATCTTACACAAATCTAACTAGTCCCACGGTAAGCTCAATAAGGCTTGTGACGTGGGTACTAGGCGACGAAGTATATAATAGATGGATACATATAAATACTTGAATACATAGAAAACATATATAACTCAGGAACAAATATTGGTGATAAACACACAAATAAATGCCCTGACCAGGATTCGAACCCGGGACCTCCTACTTCGTAGACAGGGCCACTACCGACTAAGCTAGGAGGCTGTTTAAATATAACAGTATCGTATATGATCATAATATGCCTCCCTGTTTCTCCACGCGTAGAAAAAGGGAGGTAGAATAGATCTATGATCATAGACATCTAATATTGTAATATGGGCCTTATCGGTAGCCGATGAAGTACCTTTTGCTAAAAACAATCACATTTATGCTTATTTTAATGTAGTACTTGTTGATTCCTGACAGGATCAAAAGACACACGAAATAAATATCAAGACAAGTGAGAAAAGCTCAAACAAACGTGCACATAAGTTGGCAGAGACAACAGAATAATCACCAAAAAAATCTATAGACAGCTTCTATCTACATTCTAAAGTAAAGTGAGTTTTTTTTAGTTTAAGGCGCTTTAGGCCCATATTACACTATACCATACAGAATCATATTTCTGACCATAGATTACATGCCGTCCTTTTTTTCCACGTTGTACATAAAGCAAGGAATATATATCTATGATCAAAGATATTTGATACTGTAATATGGGCCTTAGAGGGCATATTGCTATTGAGAATGGGCAAAATAGTCTTAATTATTTGTTGTCTCGGTACAGTAATCACAATGACACAGAAAGTGCTAGACTATACTTCACAAGTGTATGCAATACATCATGAGATTGAATCGAAGGTACTTAGAAATTATCTTTTACTTCTGTATTTCTAATTCCCTTTAACTCAGTTTTATTTATATGTGTATAAACTCAGATGGCGTAAGAGAATACTTAGACAATTGTTTGAGATTGACATATTGTTTTCTTACGCCGTCTGACATTTATCGAATATAAAGTGTGGTGAGACATATTCATATATTCAATTCCGGATAACACTCACGTATTAAAATACCATGTTATCCGTAATTTATTAGGTGCATTCAAATTTGTAAAAAAATGCAATTTATTTTTATCAAGAAATATCTTAAGTACATGCAAAGGTAGTTATTGCTTTGAATTCACTCTTATAGTACTCTGATTACATTAATACATAAGAACTTCCAGTTACTTTTAGCAGATAAACAGATATCAACCTTATCTGCTATGAAATAGACTACATTATCAATTAACTGGGCTTGCGTTAGAGCGCACTTTACGTAGTAGTATTTGTATTCATGTTCACAGAGTACTTGAAAGCATGTGATAGATGGCTAGGATTTTTCCCAATAGTCTTAACTTGTTTGTCTTATAACTTGACAATATTTTTTTCCGTTGGACTCGATATCAGACTTGAAAGTACCATTATTATCTGTACGGTCAGCTGCAGAGTAAAGTGACCCCCCCTGCATAGAAAGTTTGTATGCAGGGGGGGTCACTTTACTCTGCAGCTGACCGTACACGCGGAATGCAAATTCTCAAGTACAGTCATTGTACAGATCGGTTCACGAAAGCTGTCGCGGAAAATGTATGAAACTCTCATTTATTTCATAGACATTCTGTCTCACAATTCTGTATGACAATCTATCTGTATTGCTGCCTGGTTTGCTTACTTTCCAAACTTATGTCACTGCACAGATAACCTATAGTATAGGTAAAAACCTTCAGTAAAGCCTTGCTTATATGTGACTTAAGGCATTGACTCTTAAGTTTCTGTACAGTCGCCATCAAATATCTGAACACGCCTCTATTTTCAAAGCGTTAGAGTGCATGTTCAGATATATGGGAGCTACCGTATTGTCGCTCACCAGACGGCGCCACTCATGCGTGGGTCCTGTATCAGTATGAGAGAATTGTCAAAGTGACGTTTGAAATGTTCCCAGGACCCACGTTCTACTAGCGCCCCTAGCGGAAAATCGACTCGCGGTAGTCCTCATTAAAACTGTCGTAAGTCATACTAATATTAATACAAAAACAAAAAAACTCACGTTCGTCGAAATCATCGGACAACGCGTTTGTTACTCTCGCGTCTCGGTCAACAACTTTGTCGAAACATGCCATTGTGATAAAAATACGCGAGTCCTTACCGTTGTTTTAATACAAATAAAGTGGTTAATATAACGGTGACTACTGGGATTAATCCTATGTATAGGTGATGATTGAATATAAATGATGAAATTGATGAATGCCACTTCGATGTTCGGTCAGGTCATAGAGAGCATTTCGGGGCTTGCTGTTTCCTAGAAGTTAGTAAAAGATATGTTACTAAATAGTTTCCAATACAAGTTCTAAATTAAACCTTTATACTTTTACATTAAAAAAACACAATTATTTCAAGACCAATGACAAACAGGTCATATTGTTTAAAATTATCCGTATAAAATAAACCGTTTTACCGCTAAAACTGATATGCATTGGAATAATCACGCATCATGGTAATTTCGTAAATCACAAATATCAATTAATCTACCAGTATTGACAAAGTAGCTTTTGCTCGGTGAGTAGATATTTACTATATTCGAAAATAACCCGTCTCCGAAATTACTTGCACCTTATTCGGTTTACATTTTTGGCCACTTCCAAAGAAAAACTGCTATACGAATACAATTTCAAGTCAAAAATTGTAAAGTCTTAGGCGACATACAAAGCACGTAGACTTTACTTTTAACAACCGCATTAGCGAATAAGATGACCTAAACAAGTGACAATCGTTTATCGTCAACGCCAAATTATATATAATAAATTATGTATGGCAATTATGCGTGACTTTTCAGTCTCGTTTGTTATTCCAATACATTTATTTTCAACGATTGGAAGACCACAGTCGAAGCGACTCGGCCTGTATGGACCCTATTGGCGTTTTTTGCAAATTATTGTTATTTCGGCTACTGATAGTCTTGTATTTTATGTCACTCTTGCATGATAGAATGTGACAGCTATATTGACAGGCAGGTATCTTAAGCAGCCTGCTATAAAAAGGCTTTGAATAGAGAATCATCCAGGCGAAAATGTTAATAAGAAAAATATGAAACATTAGGTACTGTACAATTAACACAGAAATGGGAAGTGTATAAAGATTTATTAAAACATTTATATAAATAACATTCTCAAAATAAACACATCAAAAATATAAAAAATGCTAATGTAAATAGTTGCTTGATTCCACTGTGGTTAGTAAATACTGATATTCTTAGGAGCAAATCTGTAAAATGCAAGGAAGAGGGTTAGAAGCGGATACCCTACCCTTACTTGAAATGGGCCCTTAAACATTTATTTCACCTTGTTTCATTAGGCTAATACCAAAATTTTCATAATTATTTATGAAATGTATGTAAACGTTCCAATATTTGAATTTTAAACGTTGACAATATGTAAATGCTTTGGTCATTTTTGCGGCCAAAATGTCAATGGTGGTGTTACTTGTCTATTTAATGTTTCTGAAGTCACTAACTGGCGTCACTGTTGTACAGTCAGCCACACAGCTATGAATACAGCCAAAGTGCTAAACAATACAGGACTTTATTGACTGAGCATTTAAGGTCGTGTATACATTTTGGTGCTTTGGCTGTATTTATAGCTGTGTGACTAACTGTACCCATAGCCAACATAAATTGTTAGAATGGGTTCAACAAAAACTGAATACTTTTTGAAACTATCGCGCGGGTTCTTACCATGTTCCAATATAAAGTTGCAATACGCCGCTATACTTACTCAACTTCATATGTACAGCAATTATTTGATGGAAATGTCACCTTTCTGTCATTAGGAATACGGGTGTTTTCTCTATCAAATGAGATTTGCAGATACGAGGTTGACTAAGTATAGCGACGAATAGTGGTGAACATAAACAAACAAGAATGAGGGTAGATCGTCCTCCTTAAGTGGCAACCTACCTGCGGACTTCAGTTTGCTCTCTACGTTTATGACCTGGACTCATGTAAATTAGAAATATTTACATTGAATGTATTTCAGGGGTGAACCTGGAATGTTTTAGCCCGGGGGCAAGTTTTTTTGTTCGATTTTACACCTTCTACAATCAATAACTTTTAATCGAAACCAAAACAAAGGAAATACATTATCAACGTGTAACGAAAGCAGAAATAAATGATTAGGGCAATTTTAGTAGGGCTAGGAAGGAAAAAGGTTAGATTTTAACTACACAAGGAACACAAGGAACGAAGAGCGTGGAAGAATGGAACAGGACAATGAAAAATATTTTACTCGAAAATATATTTATTCCACAAAGTACGTGGGAGCTACCTTTAAGAATGAAAACATTTGTCTTTTATAATAAAGCAAGACGTGCATAGTATAGTTAAAGTGCAGTAAAGATATAAATAATCGATTCTCTGTACATATAATAATATTTACTAATATAGTACTTATCGCCTACTTTGAACCTCACAACATCAATAGAATGTTATCTGAACAACCACTTCAACATGTTCATTTGCGCTGAAACTACGCCGAAACTAGATAACGCCTTTGGTGTTAGCTTATTCGACAGGTAATACATCGTATCTGATATTACTACTACACCGTGGGCGATAATAAACCGACAAACTATAACCATAGATTACCGAGCCGAGTAAAAATTGTTATACAACGTGCATATAGACCACTGGTCGGCCCCCTTGACTGTTTTGCAGGGCATTTTCAGAAAGTGCACCCTTTTAATGAAAATGGATCATCAATTTTCAATACAACATTTTTTTGTCAGGTTTCTAACGACCCATACGAAATGTATGAAAAAATGCGTTACAAAGCTGACCAAAAAAAACGGAACTCTATTTTCCTTCTTTTAAATCAATAGTACTCGTGATTCTGGTTATAAAAAACCCAAAACTTCCTATATTAAAAAAAAATGAAAATGGTACCCTATTTTTGAAAATGCCCGTATACTTACCGTGTATCATGTTAGAGTCACTATTAACAAAGTGCGGCCCGCATCAATGTCAGTATCAACAAAGTGCGGCCCGCGTCAATTTCGTTAACTACTATGTGGCCCTTGGCTGCTAAAAGGTTGCCGAAGCCTAATATACACCAATAACATTTACATTTAGCGTACAGATGTAGTGCATAATAATTTTTCTGCCTTTTTCCTCGGAAAAACGCGTATTTGTCATGCTACTTCAATCGACCTCGGTACTTTTAGTACTGACACTGAAATAGCATGACACGTTCGGGCGTTTCCGTGAAAATATGAAGGAAAATAATTATGCACTACATCTGTAAGGTATTTTTTTATCTTTTTAATTTATAGCTTATATTTATTTAATATTTAATATTATATATATATATAATCACATATACTGCTAGCTATAATTAGTTAATTGTTAAAGTAACGCGGCCTAGGGCGTCTTACATAAGATAAGTTACTATTTTTCTAGCTTAACTGTGCTTTGAAGCAAAAGTTAACTTATACACTGGCAATGATTAACGACAACCGACATTGTAGTAATTTCAGCCTCAACATATGCCACTTATCTATTATATATTTAATAACATAGGCTTATTGGCAAGATAGACTTTATGGTGATATAACAAAATTTACTCGTTTACAGTCAGGAAGATGTGGTTAGGTTGTCGGTTTATTAGGGCACACCACGTATACCTACTAGATTAGCGAACGACATATACATATTATAAACAACAGGTGTCAGTTACTTGTAACAATCATTAAATAAATACAACATGCTTTATTTTACAACAATCTAATCGTATGACTGAAGCTATGGTTGCGTCACCGTTTCATACAAATCCAATCATACATACATTCTGAAGTCAATCGGCATCTTTCAATGTGCAAAGCGAATATTAGTAAGTAACAAAAAACAGATGTATGAAAATGTATAGCGGCAAAAAAGCAGCTTTACTTTATATATCTGGTAGTAGCTTTCACCCAAGAGAAACGCATAGGAATACCTATTATTAAAAAAATTGTTCTAAAAATTTTACAATTATAATTTAATTTATAACTCCTTTATTAGCCAACCACTCTGACCTCCACCGATGAACAGCTGCCTAGCACCCAGTTTTTGAAGCCAAGTTAGGAGGCGTTTTTTAATAAGGAAATATATTACTAGCAAACTAAGGAGCTCTCTGGGTACGATCTCAGTGGTGACCGTCATGACGTCATTGGAGACACCAATATTGGTTGGACTAAGAAATAATTATCTAGGCATGTGCGCACAGCATGATGTAGTGACACAGCTAGGACCACCACAGGACGGTTTCGCCTTGTTTCTTACCACCAGTGAGGCGTTCGAATGAGCGTGACATACGTTTGCAATTTTTTTAAATCTAAGCTTCCACTTAGCGGGCACCTCTCGGTTGAAGTACAATTTTGATATCCCACACTTGTTTATAGCACATCTGTTAGCTCGCAAAGCACTTCACCACCACCACTATCATATCAGTTTAGGAAGCACAAATCAATAACCACGGGACGAACCAGGCTCAGTCATAGCTATTTACGTAAATTACGTATAACCAACAAATCTAAGTACTAGCACCCTGTAAACGATACCTACAACGGGGAGTAAATACGGGCAAATTCGTGCACTCATGAAATAATTGCAAAGGATGTTTGTGAGGGCCTGCCGTGAACATTGAAAAATCGAAAACGATCAAAACAAATGACATTCAGTGTTTTTAATGTTCTCGTTAGGCCTACTGAGGTTCACCTTGAACATACAGAGGGGTTCTCAGCTATTAGCCAAAGCATTCAAAGTTGATGTGCAAGTCGAACTGAAGAATTTAAAGTGACAAATTGAAAAAAAAAACATGACTCAGCTGATTAGTGACGACAGTCTTGTATAGAAACAAAACTGACAGCATAGCATTTTGCTCCATGCTATTTATAAATTTGTTCGTGATTTCGGTTAATTACGCTCACTTTTCTACACATTGCGAGACCTTGTTAATTTGTTATAACAAATGTACATGATTTCTGTGAGATTTCATCCGCATACAATTCTTGAACAGCTCTTAAATAATCGTAACTCTTTTTTTGCTGTATATTTCTTGATCATACTATACCCACCAGCAAAAGTACCTAAGCGAACCCGGTGTTCAAAATAATCTTTTCACGTTTTTAACAATATAGTCATGCCAAAATTGTCTAGATCTTTCTTCCTAAGCGATTTCCGCTATGTGTACAACTTGCCCGTACTCACCCTATCTACTCCCCGACACCTAAATACATGTAATGTGCATGCCGGTTAAGCTATTCTACGGTATATTATGGCATATGAACGATTCACATACAACGGCTGGAGACATCTTTCTAGATTCAAGGAAATTGGAACCTTCCGCACAGTAGTTACGTATCATAATCGCCCATGCTCGCGAACTATCTTTAAATTCCTAGTATATTTTATCGTCATCATTACAATATTTCGCATAAACAAAAATCACCCCCATCACTAAACATCAAGGATTAAAGTTTCCCTAGCAACAATTTTGTTACGAGGCTGTTAAAGATCGGCAACGCGCATGTGCCTTCTGTATAAATATAAGCGTCTTTAGGCTTCGATGATCGCTTACTATGAAGTGGGCCGCGCGCTCGCTTAAAACAGTCCCTACACCATTTCTTTTGACTGCTCAATGCGTAAAAGTACCAGGCTCCCATGACTTGTTAAGAGACAAAGAGAATTAGGATCACGCGCGCAACTACTGCCATTTAAATATGGAACGTAACGGTAGTACAGAAGGTTCAAAATCCAATGACTAGTAAGATGTATAGCATGAATCGTACACTTAGTTAAGCTTAGCTTACATGTGCTCGGGGTGGCTCTTGATGCAGTCGATGAAGTCGCTGGGCTTCAGCTCGCCGCGGCAGATGCGGAACACGGACGTGAACAGGGGGAACCTGCAATTTGGAACATTGTATAAAATAAAACGAAAAATATGATTTGACAACCTAGAGTCCTTAAGGACTAGACTTGGCATTTACATATTAGACAGAGGGAATTACTTTGATTCTTAATTAAGCTAGTGGTATACTGGTATCCACCCCAAAAATATGAGTAAGTTATCAATTTATCATACTAGGTAGGAAGGTAATAATGATAAAATTACTAAGCTTATGAGTTAATTTTGTTATTGAGCTAATCCGACTAACCACGAGGAAGTAATCAATAATAAACTATTTTATCGCTCATGAAACCTATGTCCAAAACTATCTTTAAATTCACCCACAAAAAAATATTGTAACTGCTTTGTTATGTGACTACAACAGTGTGTGAGCGTGAGCTCACAAATAAATGATTACATTACAGTACATTACTACAGAGCATGTAATCAAATTAAATATCTTGTCGACGGCGAATGACCTCCACTTACATCACATGGAAACACGCCAAGATCAACTATTTCGGTACCACAATAATGGAGGTAATGCAATTCTGTATCAAAATACTTCGATTGCAAGGGAAATTACAAGTATCTTAAGGACATGGGTTGCGTCGTGGTATGTATTAATATCGGTATACGATCTGTCAGGTAATTTATTAAGCATTGTATGTGCCGCGTCCGAAATACTAAGCTGACACATGTTCAAACACGCATTAACCCAAAAGTGGACTGGGCAGGGCACCTGTCCAGATATCAAGATATGAGGTGGTCTCTTCAAGGTACAATATGACCAGGCCCCAAAGGAAAAAGAACTATAGGATGACAGAAGAAAGGATGAGCCAACGAAATTATAGAAACTGCAGGATAAAACTGGTTAATTAAAGCTCAAATCAATGGAGATACTCTATCTGGGACCACATAACAATGAAGCACACTATATATTAACTTGTAATGTTGAATCATGTTAACAAATTATATACTTAAATGTGGAAATCACTATCACTACAGTATAAAACAAAGTCGCTTTCTCTGTCCCTATATCCCTATGTATGCTTAAATCTTTAAAACTACGCAACGGATTTTGATGCGGTTTTTTTCAATAGATAGTGTGATTCAAGAGGAAAGTTTATATGTATAATAATAGCCCGTGCGAAGCCGCGGCGGGTCGCTAGTAAAACTATAAATACAAATAACATGCATTACCTAATATCGATATACAACCTGTCAGCTAATTTCTTAAACATTTAATGTGCCACGTCAGAATAAATTTAAAATTTTGAAGCATATTTTGTAGAAATATGCCTTGAAACTTCAAATATTTCTCGAGTATGAAGTCTATCGAACGCTAGTAAAGAATATACTAACTTGGCCTCCATATTCTTGTTGGCGAGCATGTGGTTGACCTCCTCAGCGGTGATGGGCCCCTGCAGTTTCTGCCCGTTCAGCATCTCGTCTTCCAACTCCTTGATGGACCGCCCTGTCTTCACAAAGGCTTCCGCCACCCGTCGGTTTCTGCCGCCTGTACGTTAAAAAAAAAGTAGATGGTGACACTGGGTATCGCCTAGCGGGAAGACGTCCAGAATTTTAGTACAGAAGTCGCGGGTTTAATCCACGGCTTGTTGCCGAAAAACCAATGTTTTTTTCGGAATTGAAGGTCAAAATAGCATTTCGTGGAAAGCAAACATCGTGAGGAAACCTATATCCATGCGCGAAGAAATTCAAAAGGTGTGTATGAAGTCCCCACCCAACCCACTTTGGTAGCATACAGCTTGAATCTCTTCGCAAATTTGTTTTGTATGGGCATTTTATCTTAAATAGTCTCAATCCAACACAAATCGCCTTAATCTTACCTTACATGCTAAATTGAGAAAAATGATAAATATACATTTTTCAATAAGCTAGACGTGCATAAGTAAATACCGTACTCATATTCAATTATATATGGTTTTAAAGTACAAACAATAATACTTATTTTAGAAATGTATGTATGGTCGGATTGTAAACATGTATTTCCACTGATGCGACACGAAAATGCCAGATTTATCGAAGAAATTTCATAAACTCATGTTATACCATTGTCATGGTTATCTAATCTCGGATTACTATTGCAAATTCAATTTACGATGTTTTTTGCGACATTTCTGTAGGTCGACAGCGGTCTCAATCCGTTATAAGTAGGTAATATTACTAATATTATATCCGTCAATTAGACTATCGGACACGATTGTTATCTCTCTAGACTCCTACCGCCTTATTCATAAAAAAGTTAACAGAAGCTTTAGTTAAATTATGTTTTCTCCCGTTCTAACAAACGCAGTTGTCAAAGTGACAGATAAGGACAAACAATCATTTAGCTAAACTGTTGTCGAAGTGCGTTTATGAATAACGCCACTAGACTTTCAATCTTTTAAGTGAACCAGTGTAATAAAATATAGTTTGGCCAGGATCTGTTTTGATTCCTGCATATTCAGAAATAATATAGTATACTTAGTTTAAATAATATATACCGCTGTATTCATTGAATATTTGTTGGTTCGCAGTGCCTTAGTAGATGTACTGTAATGCGATGTACATGACTATTTTGAATAATAAACATAACACGAGAGATAGGGACGAGAGCTCAGTAGGTGTCAGGAATAGTTTTATTGATATGATACATCAAGCAGTGCCGAACTATATCTAAATCTGGCTGTCAATATGGTTTATTGTTTTATTATTGTTTTCCACTCAAACTTGTACTCTATAGTATTTATTATATAGCAAATTATTGTTTATTCGGTACTTTTTTTAATTTATTTAAATTCTTATTTTATTTCTTTATAGTGTAGCTTTTTGTTTAGTTTTGTAATAACACGAGAGATAGGGACGAGAGCTCAGTAGGTGTCAGGAATAGTTTTATTGATATGATACATCAAGCAGTGCCGAACAATATCTAAATCTGGCTGTCAATATGGTTTATTGTTATATTATTGTTTTCCACTCAGACTTGTAGACTATGTAGTATTTATTTTATTATATACACAAAGTATGAAATGCAGTTATTATTTACAAGTGACTCTGTAAGCTGAAAAACTCGCCTGCCCTTTCCCCACGTAGTTTTACTATTAAGAAAATGTTCCAAAAACTGAATCGATGAAAAATAGTAGATCACATACCAAGGCCGTTTAAGTGGGAAATGCCTCGGACCCCATGTAATTGTCGGCCGAGGCGAAGCCGAGGTCGACTAACATATGATCCGAGGCTTTCCCATTTAACGGCCGAGGTTTGTATACTATTTTTCTGCCCGACGCAGCCGGCAGGCGGCAATTTAGTTTTGCGTAAAGTGGCGCTTACCAGCCAGAGGGCTGAAAATATACATATTATCAAAGCAGCTCTAACATTTTCATAAGTAGGTTGAAAAGCGCCGTAAAGGAGAATAGCTAGACAGCGGGATCTATAGATATGATGCGGGATAGAGCATCAGATCATTTTTACATGATTGAAAAGCGGTTCAAGTCGGACAGTAATTTAATTTCTATCTAAAATCAACAGCAACGTGAAACCTTAAATGGTCACGTTTATGTAATTAAAATTCCAAAATATAAATCACTTTTGTCATATAACATATCAATAAGACATTCGTTTGGAAAAAGTGCAGCGTCACTAACCGCGTCACCTAGATTACTATGTATTTTTATACGTACTCCGCCTTCGAGATACACTTAAATTGAGATTGAGTGACTCGATGTACACAAATACACATGTGTATACATGAGTGTACGATAAAGCCATGGAGTGGAAAAACTCGTAAAACGTCATGTTTGCTGTCTGTGCGGTTTCCAGCTACAATTCCGTGTTGTCTACGATAAAAAAAAACGATTTAATCATAGGTTCTTGACCTATTTATTGCGCATGTTCCCAATTGTGTAATTGGGAACATGCGTAATAATACATTACGATACAAGGGCGAATTTCCTCTTTTCCGCTCTTGTATTGTACTATTACAGTAATGTACTATTACAGTACATATGGTGCTACATTACCGCACTAGTGCGATTTCGAGTACTTTATATGCTTATGTCAAAGTTTCGTGCCATATGTACTGTAAAACGTTGTACTGTACGACACACGTGCGAATAGGTAATTCGCAACCCTTCGGTCGTGTTTTATTCTATCGCCACTCATTGCAAATCTGCGCATTTGTATCGTAATGTAATATTATTTGTTTATTGTTAAAAACACGTTCAACCCTAACCTAGGTATTTCAAAAAGGAAGATCTCTGTACACATTTAAAATCACCAGTATTACGGGTTATCAAACGTTAGTGGTAGCTGTAGTTAACTTACATCCCCAGGTAAGACAATTTTTTCAGTCGAGGTGAACTTTAAGAGCGAATTATTTTTACCTAGTTTTTTCCCCAACTTACCTACAATTTTTTTCATGTATTCCATTGATGTTAGAGGTTAATCAACTATTTCTTGTTACTAGTTGCCACGGTTACAGTATACTGGGTCACTTTTAAAATCACGGTTTTATGGCATTCAAATTCATAAGACTTGTTTTTTTTTATGGTAGTTATATGAGCGTTTTTATTTTTTGTTGTTTTTTGCAAAATAGAATTTTTTTAAGTGATTTCTACTCAGAATTGCGTGCTCTTTCGATCCTAGTAAGTGAAAAAAAGTGTCGCAATTTTTTTTTTCATTTCGCCACCATTTTTCATAGATGCAAATAGCGCAATGGAAAGTTCGAAAAATTTATGGAAATTTTAGGACACTTTTTTCCTCCTACTAGGATTGAGAGAGCTCGCAACTCTGAGAAGAAAACATATAAAAACTCAAATTTAGAAAAAATATATTTTACTAATAAAAAAACCGCCCATATTTCCTTTTCATGTTGGGCCATCTACCAAGCATATCAGTAGAACATACTACAACGTTTCTTCTAACAAACTGTGCTGCATTTGTCCCCTGGCTGACAGGACAACATAACAACAAGAAATAGTTGATTCACTGTACGAATTACTTATAGATTCGAATTTTAAATTGACGCGTTAACAAGGCACGTAACGAAATCCCTTTAAACGAACTATCGACACAATTAACTGAATTTTCGTAAGCCTTATTGCAACGACATAAGGCTCATCAATGGTCATTAAAGTGTTGTTTGTCCTATTCTTATAAAATGCCCCTCATAGGTAGATACGGAACGGTGACCTCTGCCCTGCGATAATGAACGACTAGAGATAAGTGCAGTTAAACAGTGAACTGGTCATTATATCGTTAGCGTTAGTTGAGTCTTGTTCAGTCGCCATCAGATATATCGTAGCGGGCGAGTTCCTCAAATACTTCTGAGCAGGGTTAAACTTCGATAAATTATTTACAACAGATCCGCCAGTAACATCAGAGCGCTAAATTTTTTCATAAATATATGAGCAGCAATTATTTCAGTAATTTCTGATCACACAGTGAGGTAAAAATATCTGAACGCACAAATCGTCACAGGTATCTAAGCAAAAGAAGTGGTCACAAATATCTGAACATTGGAGGAAAATATACCTTAACCTAGTAACTAGTAATTCAAAATACTGTACCAGTTACATTTTGCGTGCTTACACAAATCTTTAATATTGACATGACATATTTGCATTACATCGGTACGAGTAGATTCAGTTGCCATCAGATACATTGAAACTGCCCAGATGCTCAGAAGTATCTGAACAAGGCGCTATTGTCAGAGCGTTACAGTGCATTTTCGGATATTTGTGAGAGCCTCGGAAGTTCCGATATACCTGATGGTGACGGTACCTAATTATCCTTTCAATAAAAATAGATCAAACTCGTATCCGGCTTTTAATATGATTTAATGTTGTGATTAAAATTATTACGCAAGTTTATGGCCGCTCGATAAATAATATGCATAAAATAATATTATTGTTGGCGACGCACGCGCCTCCGGCAGACCTCTTTACAACTTCGATAGCCTTTGATGATGACGGGGTTCTCAGCCAGCAAGTCGAGAGCTTCGGATAATTACCCCAACCATCGAACAAATCATCCGCCTTACATATTTTTACAACAAGGTACCTAATAAAAACATATCGAAATTATCTTATTCTTACATTTTCCGATTTTTCTAGTCACATGACGCTATCCCTTTCTGATATTTTACGGAAAAATCGAGTAGTATAATATATGTTCTCGCTCACATCCTTATAGTATTTGTTCTAGAAACTTCCGATTTTCAAATTTAGCCTAACTTACATTTACGGTTCCCCAAACGACAACTACGTACAGCTTCCTTAGCTTGTCAAGTTTGCGAACGACATTAGTAACTTTGTATAGTTCACATAGACGTTCATTCCAAGCGCTCAAGAATGAAATTACAAATGCTTTAGTTGTTGTTATGCAATTTTGGACTTTACTACTATGGCAATTAAATACAGAAATAACTACTCGTTTTATCTAGACTTTCTCGCAATTAGTTATTAATCTTGTTATGTTTTTCTAATGAATATTGTCATTCATCAATAGGTATAAGTAGTAGAATAGACGATCAATAAATATCACAATATAAGATAAAGATCACAGTATTTATCGTACGACTAGTCTTGGCTTCAGGAAACGGAGTCGAAAATATTAAAAAAGTCTAATGTTAGGGTACATACTCGTTTAAACGCTCATATTCTGGCGCCTTTCGTTTAAGTAAAGCTTGATATTATGAAAATAATAAAAATAATAATTTTTTTTTTTTACTTCCATACTATGCCGCGTCGCATAATAAGAAGTGGTTATCGTCACTCATGGGCAACATGGACAGGACAACACGGTAAATAGTGCTGCCTGTGACAAGAATGGGGCTTGCGGGGTTCTGTATAGGTATTATATACAGTGATTGACAATCTTCTACCAACATAGATATGATCTAGTGTAATATGGGCCTAAATACTAATATCTGAAAAAAATTGACCTGTTCGCAACTATCAGACCTACCAATAATTCAATTTGATCCCAAGTTTCCTCGCAATCATACCTAATCGAGGGCTCTGGCTCTACTTCCATCCACTACTATGACACGGTGTGCTCGATGAAAAACTAAGCGTTGCGAATAGCTGACATTGGCGGCGGCGGTCTCTAAATGCCCATTTTCTAAACGCAGCGGATGACAGGACTTTTGAAAAGGGACGGACATATCATTTGACCTTACAGTACTCTTCTCGTGGATTGTCAAAGTTTAAAGTTCGAATTTGCTTTATTGTCGATTCAGGGTGGCAATTCGAAGTTGCCTGCCGTCTTAATTACATGCCAACCAGAATGCTTGAAACTTAGCTTCATGGAGAGTTCTTAGGCATGCGGGTCATTTTATACTGACCCTGTCGCACAGTATTCAAAACGTTTTATGAATGGAAACGAAAATAATGTGACAAACATATAATCTTTCATATACAAATGACTATAATTAATGACATTAAATTAGAAACTTAAGTCAACGGTCTAAGGCAATGTTCCTGCAATGTTAAGATATTTGTGACCATTTCTCTTGCTTAGATACCTGTGACGATTTGTGCGTTCAGATATTTTTACCTCACTGTGTGATCAGATATTACTGAAATAATTGCTGCTCATATATTTATGAAAAAATTTAGTGCTCAGATGTTACTGGCGGATCTGGTGTAAATAATTTATTGAAGTTTAACCCTGCTCAGAAGTATTTGAGGAACTCGCCCGCTACGATATATCTGATGGCGACTGAACAAGACTCAACTAACGCTAACACCATGATTCATGACCAGTTCACTGTTTAACTGCACTTTACTTTATTGTCTGAGCGTTAAGGTCGGGTGTACATATTTGTGACTGGCTGCATTTATATCTTTGTTTGTACCATGAATTTTTCGGAAGTTAGGTACGAAATATAATTTGATATTTACCAACCGGTTTTCGGTGAAGGAAAACAACGTGTTTGCCTAGTTTACCCTCTGGGTTGGAGGGTCATGAGACATATGGGTATAGACATGAGTAACCCGATATAAGTATATTAATATGTCTAATACTCACGGGAGATTCTATTTAAAAATGATAAAACTGACCGTAGCAAGTGGTGATGAGGTCAGCGACCCCGCAGGACTCGAAGAACGTGCTGAGCTTGGAGCCGGGGTAGAACACGTCCACGAATTTGATCATCTCCATGAGGCCCAGTCGGATGACGGCCGCCTTCGTGTTGTCGCCGAAGCCCAGGCCGTCGACGAAGCCAGCGCCCACCGCTACGATGTTCTGAACAAAGAGGAAATACTTTTTGAAAGTATTCATCGACGATTGTGGTGTATATGCACAGTTTGACTTGTACATTTGTACGGTTCTATGAGCATAACCGACTACCACTAACGAAAATAACGTTACTTTGCTCTTCCGCCAAACGTGCTAGTCAATTAGTGCCAACCCGTATACTTGTGCATTTTTTGCATGCAATTAATGTTCCCAGCCTCCCGCTCAAAAAAATAAATACGCAAATAGATATAACACATCACCACCAATAATAGCAAACTCGAGACGTGTCTCTGTGAAGTTTATTCTTGTCTTGACTTGTCGGACGCCAGTACGACAAGATCTCCTGCATCTCCTGAGGATGCCTCGTAGAGAGGCGAAACACGTGTCGAGTTTTGTATTATTGGTGGTGTGTTATATCTATTTGCGTTTTTTTAGTAACATTAATTGCATGCAATAAATGCGCAAGTACGAGTAAGTATAACGGGTTGGCACTAACTGACTAGCACGTTGGGCGGAATAGCAAAGTAACATTATTTTCGTTGTTAATATGGAATTCCGCAAAGTAACGCCTGATTCAATAAATTACTTAAAACGGTGTAGTAAAATTAAGGGCTGTAAATTGTTAAGGTCCGACCGAGATCTCGGTCTCGGTCTCGGTCTCGGCAGTCTCGGCCAAAATTCGAGCCGAGATCACGGTCTCGGCTCTCGGCCAAAAAGGGCCGAGATTGGCCGAACCTTCCATCATGACACTTTTTGCGATTTTGGTGGGTATTTTAGGCAATTATAGTGTACCGTGTTATCGTACGTAATGCAAATTATAACTTTTTTCTCAAGCTTTGACTCTAAATGTTGTGTTTAAGTGATGGCTATATACAACAACAGTTTAATTCATGACTATTACATGTTTTTTGTGGAAATTGCACGTTTTTCGTATTTATTATAAAATCTCGGTCTCGGTCTCGGCCGACATAAAAAAAGAAGTCTCGGTCGGGCCTTATAAATTGTGTTCAGTGACAATATTAATTTAAACGACCTAAGCTAAGCTAAGTGGACATATTTGGTCCATTTTACTAGTTTGGTAACGTCCCAAGCTGTCAGAAACCAAGTCTAACACTCCTCTGGAATATTGGGCGCAGTAAAAAAAAAAAAGTAATAGCGTACATAAGCGTAGTTCATAGACTTGTTATCGACTATTGTACTTTGATACTGAATTATCTATTGTTCAAAGTACACGGAATGCTCTAAGTATTTCAGAAAACTGTAGGTATTTCCGTTTCAACACATAGTGAAAGGCTGAAAGATGTAAAAAAGACATGGTTAAGTTAGACGAACCGGTGTTTTACGAGGAATAACATTGGAATATTCATGAATGCTATTTATAGTCTTCAAGGTTTGTTGTTAGAATGTCAAGATGATGCGCTCTTAATTTAATAGGACAGATTACTTCATTATTAACTATTAACCTACTTTATTAACTGGGTTAATCAAGTGTCTCTTGTCTCTAGTTGCCATGGTTACGGTCTCCTGGGTAACTTTAAAAATCACGGTTTTATGGCACTAACATTCATCATCATCATCATCATCATTTCAGCCGAAAGACGTCCACTGCTGGACATAGGCCTCCCCCAAAGATTTCCACAATGGCCGGTTCTGCGCCACCCGCATCCAGCGGACTCCTGCGACCTTCACCAGGTCATCAGTCCACCTTGCGGGGGGCCTACCCACGCTGCGCCTTCCGATACGCGGTCGCCACTCGAGAACCTTTCCGCCCCAACGGCCATCGGTTCTACGTGCAATGTGCCCCGCCCACTGCCACTTAAGTTTAGCGATTCGGAGAGCTATATCGGTTACTTTGGTTCTGCTGCGGATGGTCTCATTTCTGAGACTCCTAGCATAGCCTTCTCCATTGCCCTTTGGGTGACTTTGAGCCTTCTTATGAAGCCAATTCATTGTAAGCGACCACGTTTCGGTACCGTATGTCATCACTGGCAACACACACTGATCGAAGAGTTTCGTCTTCGGGCACTGAGGAATATTGGACGAAAAGATGTGTCCAGCTTCCCATTTAAAATTCAAAATACATTAATTTTTGGTAGTTATATTCTCTTTCCATAATCGGCCATCTATAAAGCATGTCTGTAGCACACACACACACACTACGTTTCTTCTAACAAACACAGACAGAGAATAACAACAAGAAATAGTTGATTCACGCAACTCTATAACTACTAAAAGCATACTAATGTGCTTGATTTTAGCAAAAGGCAACACTTTGTCGCTTCTTGATAAGGTGCATTTTAAACCAAACTATATGGCATTAGCGCGTTATCGACAATCTCGAAGGGATATATTTTACTAGAAACTGTCACTAATGATGTATAAAATTAGTTGCCTTACTAACTACAATCTTTAAACTCTAAGGACCTACGCTAGCTAGCGCTAAGTGAAGCGGACTCACGGAACGGGTGTACGCGACGGGTGGATTTAGTATGGCGCACCCGCTCCGTGAGTCCGTTTCACTTAGCGCTGGTCTTACGATTTCTTATTAGACGGGCGTCCGTTCCGGGTAATCCGTCAGCTAGCGTAGGCCCTAAGGAATCAAAGGGGCTCTTGGCGATGGCCATGGGCCATGGGTATGTTACGAGTGCTGGATTTTACGTTAAGACTGATATTTAATTCCATGTATTTCTATGAATTGTAAGCGGAAGAGATAGCGGACGAAATTACTATAAGTTTACATACAACGTGTCTCTACCCTCTAGACATAGATGAATAGTATTTGTTAAGTAGGGTATTTCTAATCCCTGTGCAAAGTCTCATTCCAAACGCCACAGTATTAACGGAGAAATTACTGATTTACGATTTAATACTTCGGAACAGTTTGTATTTTCAACATGATTAACCTCTTTGAACCGCAAAACCCAGGCACTCGACACTAGACCTTATGTCATGTCAGAAGTGTCACTTTAATGTAATCGTCATCGTAAACAATTTCTACAGTATGCTTTTACTTGTTGTTTTATTTGGATTAATGAACTTTAAACGTTTCCTTTTTTTATCTAATCAAATAATCCATATTACAAGATTCCTCAGAAGAAATTCTATTCGGGATCTCGGCCAATGTTCATAGGGTTGACACGTTGTATATATATAGAAGCTAAGACAACAAGTTAAGCCATTAATGATAGACTGCGGAAGACTACGGTAGATTGTAAAAGGAAACGGTACATCGTGCACAATTTTATTAATTGGAACAAATTGTTTCGAGTTACAACCGCTTGTTACATACTTTGCAACTTGCTATGCATGTCAGTCGATTGAAAAAGATTGAGGTATTTTGGCGCTTTAATCAATCATTTTGACTATATGCTACTCCCACTAAGAGAAATCTAATGACCCCTCACAAGTTGAAGTTTGATAAACGATGCAGGTGTAAGGCGTGGAACAGAATTAGACATACACACAGACTTCAAGGGTTCAGATCCTCTGCAGTTTTAGTTTTACACAAATTCGAATGTTGGAAAAGGGAAAGAACTAACTATAAGGCTCAGCGACCCAAAATGAGGCTTAGCTTCCGACACAAGAGCTCGCCAGATTACCCGATTCCGCGCACAAAACCCCCGGTTTTTGGCTCCGAGCTCACCCGGATCTTTCTCTACCAGATCTATCCAGCGGTTATTTGGCCGACCGACCGTCGACAGTCGGTCGACCAAGGTATGCTCTCTTTGGGTGCGGATCCTCTCAATTTCGCTCAAGGTGGCCGTGACGATGGCCCTCGGTCTGTTTTATTTATAAAAAAGTTTAGGTTATTGTTAAATCGTTAGAGGAGTTTTAAGAGCGCTACTATAAGCAAACAAGTCACACCTTTAAGATAAGAATGTGCTTATGTAATGTAAGATACATTATTCTAGGTGTTGCATAATTTGCAATATGATGCAGCCAACTGCACAAAACACGTTAACGTCATCTAACCTTCACCTTCAAGATTAAAACAAAGATATTCTTACTTATATATACTTATGTGTTCAGAATAAGTGCATATATTGTCAAAACTATATATAAAGAATAAATAATATTTTTTGCGTATTCAAACTCTAAACACAAAGCGTAAAGATTGAAATTGGAATGCGCCGATAAACAGTTGCGTAAACGAAATTTCATTCCAAAGTAAACATGAACACGAAAACATATATAGTGCTATGTTTATTAACTACAATACATAGATTCTAGGTATTTGCAACTCAATTCCGTCAGTGGAATTTGTCTGAGCGAATTAACTAAGGTACATGCACTAGTGTAGCAATTTGTAAGAGTACGATAATGCAATTTGCGCTATTGGATGATGTAGTACATGGTCGGCGCGAGGCATGGTAAGGCACAGCAGTCTCAGATTTGTCGGCCATTTCCACGACTATGCGGAAGTAGTCAGTCTGGATATTGTCGCGCATGATCGGCGCGAGCATCACATCTCATTATCCCACATTCGTCGGCCACCTGTGGCCTATAATGTGACCTACCTTGAGCGCGCCGCAGATCTCGACGGCGTCCTCGTCGTCGACGACGACTACGCGGAAGTAGTCGGTCTGGATGATGTCGCGCATGGTCGGCGCGAGCATCACGTCTCGGCAACCTATCGTCGTCTCGCAGAACTTCTCTTCCGCTACCTGTAGGTAAATATCATATTAATGATTGTGAACCTACTATCACCTATACATTCCAGTGTTTAAGGTCTTAATCTCCTACCCTCTACTACCTCTACATAACTGGGCCCTTACCATGACGTCTTAACGCTATTCAGTTGACGACCTACTGAGTCGCTTCCATACAACTGAGTCTAAACTGAACCTAAAATAAACCGCGTTAAGATGTCATGGTAAGGCCCCTTTTTTTTGTCGAAGTGGGGAATGCATTTACGCATCGACCCCCCCCCCCCCCGGCCGCGGGAAGGCCATAATGGGGGGGGGGGGTATGTGGGACTCCCTCATTCGGCCCCCTCTCCTAACGAGAGGGGGGGAAAGAGGACTACCCACTAAACCCCACTCCGGCGTTTCACCTTCGCTGTCGTTTATTTGGGGGCGCAATGGGATTTGTCATTGGACATTCTACCACAGCGCCCCCCGAAAAATGGTAAGGCCCCTGACCTCTTGGTATTAATGTACTGTTAAACAAGATACAACAAAACAAGGTATGGTCATCACGACGTCAACGGAGGCATTAGGTGTGACTAAGAAAGAAATATATAACTTTGGCATGTGCGAAATAAACAGCTAGCTGTCTGTCAGTGACGTCATCGTTAGTGGGAGACACCACGGGATGGTCTCACTTTGATTTCTTCGCATCACGATGTTAAAGAATGTTTTAATTTAGTACGATTGAGTAAGTACTAATTAATTTCATATACTATTAGGTATAAATGCGTCATCAAATAAATATTTGTACAATTGTTTGTAAAGGTAAATGATTGTCATTTTATCGTTTTAATTTAATTTCTTCAGTTTTGGTCGAATGCTCTAAAACTTCTGTAGCTAGGATCTATTATTTAGTTTCAAGTTTGTAAATACACGCAAATATATTGCAAAAGTATACTTAGTGCATTTGCCCTATACATTATGAATACAAGTCTAAAAGCCAAAGAGTACGACATGATTAACTAAATGAAATGAATTAACAACGTTCAACAATGTGCACTCATTGATATTTAATAACGTAACGTGTAACCTTGTAATAAAGGGCAAGTTAGTACCATTGACTAACAAAGTCCAATCCAAAGTCAAATTACAAAGTTCCAATCCAATTACAAAGTGCATTGCATGATTCACTCTTGAACATTTTTGCATGTTGTATTTTGCAAAAAATGTTGGGACTAGTTTTGTAGCGTGGGAACCCTAAGAAAATAATTTCAATGGACGTTTTAGAATATGGGACATAATAATCTGCAATAATATATTGGACAAGAAAGTGCATTCTTTTTATACAGAAACGTCTTCGAACTTCCAAATTTCTTAGAATTAAAGTGCATATCAGAATTTTACTTCATTGTTGCGCTTATTGCTAAAGCAGATATCGACGGCCATAAAAATATGTATACCTCCCTATAATCTACACAGCGGTATTATAAATAAGCGTCATTCCATGGACCTAGCCCACCATCGGTTAGATAAATAAATAAATATTATATGACAATCTTACACAAATCAACCTAGTCCCACAGTAAGCTCAATAAGGCTTGTGTTGTGGGTACTAGACGACGATATATATAATAGATAGATACATATAAAAAAAAAACATAGAAAACATCCATAACAAATACTTGTGATAAACACACAAATAAATGCCCTGACCAGGATTCGAACCCGGGACCTCCTGCTTAGCCGCTGCTTTTGGTTAGATAAATCAGATGTTTCATAAAACACCGGATATCGCACGCAACCTACGAGTACTATCAACCAAGCCCTATCGTATAGTTTGACCTTTGGAAAACATGCGAGGATATCTACTCGACTCGATCATGTATAAACACCTACGGTGACACATATATGGCATTATTGATAAAACGAATAAAATCAAACGAAACGAACCAAATTGATTCGTTTGAATTCAATCAATCAATCAATCAATTGATTATCGTTTGTTACTTTCCACTCCTAATTTTTTTGTTGTGTTCGTTAGAAGGAAATAAAGTTACCGACCACTTTGTGTCCGTTTTTATCTAGTCTTGTTTGTCGTGATGATTCCTCTGCGCTAGGGTTGCCATACGTCCCGGTACGCCGGGACATGTCTCAGTTCGAAACGTGGTGTCCCGGCGGCCATACCGGGACCTTGTCTGTACATTATCCTAGGTTTAAACCTATAAAACTTGTGTTTCTGTACGTAACAATATGCTGAGTTGGGTCCATTTCCAATCCTTGTTTGTCTTTTTCTTTTGTTTCTTATGTTGTTTTCTGTGATGTCACAAATAAATGTTTTTCATTTCATTTCATAACATAATCTACCTACGCTACACATTTGTGATCGGGTGACCTAGTGGAAAGGGCGTCTGCCAGAAAAGTAAGAGGTCGCTGGTTCGATCCCAGTCCTGCTCACTGGGGGCTCTGGTCACTTTTTCTGTAGTATATAACATCTTTCAATTTATAATCTCCATACGCAATTTTTGCTCAATAGGCTAGAACACTACAAAAAATTATTTAGTACATCTTTTATTATTAAAAAATATTGTTCGTCAAATCAAAAATGACGAAAATACAGTGTGTTCAAGTTCGAGTGACGTCACCAGCCCCCACTCCGGAACTTTTACGCTCTTTATCTTCGTAAATTTTATTTAATTTGAAAAAGGAAAAAATACGTGTCTCATAATTTTAGATATTCTAACTGACGGACTAATTAGAATGACAGCTTCCATACTTTCTAAGAAATTTGGTATCGCTTGCAGACGTTTCTAAATAATAATAAAAATTATTGTCACAGGATCTTAACCAATATTGAAACAACTCCCCAAACTTAGTTTCTGTAGCATTTTCTATTTAAATGTAGTCAGTGTATTCTTTCTATTTTTAAATTGGAATCCATGGTGCATTCATTAACAAAAACCTTCAAAGACTCACCTCGGAAGCGATGTTGGCACCCATCAACACAGCGCAGGGGATCTTCAGGCACCTCGTGATGATGTGAGAGATGAGGTCAATGCCACCGCCTTCCGCTATGTCGAAGCCCTGCCAATAAAACTTGCTAAGGTTTCATTCATATACAACCACCACACAATTTATGATTATGATTATGATTAAGGTGCCCACGAGGAAAGGGAAATATTTTAACTATTCATTCCTGAGGCAAAAAGATGCAAAAAATGTTATTAGACTTTTGTTTAACTTTGGCGAAATTTTCATTGTTTTTCGTATTTTTAAAACCTTACTACCTACTTCTACCTACCTTAAATCTAAAATAGGTCCTTACTAGAGGTAGGTAGTTAGGTAAGTTACACTTAGGGCCTACACTAGCTGACTCGGATGCACGGAGCGGGTGCACGCGGCGGGTGGATTTAGTATGGCGCACCCGCTCCGTGCGCCCGCTTCACTTAGCGCTGTTCATACAATTTCTTATTAGAAAGGCGTCCGTTCCGGGTAATCCGCGTCAGCTAGCGTAGGCCCTTACTGTATATATTTCGAAAATAAATGTTAAAAAAGATCACATGATTCACATGTTACACGAGATCTGAGATATTTCTTACTTTACAGGCCTCGGCACGTAATCTACTATCATTTGTCAATCACAGTTCAAAGGTTACCTTTATAAGAGACAGCGCCGCCGCCGTAGGCTTGATCTTGCCGAGCAGGGTGGAGCAGATTGTCCTCACGAACTGATGGGGCACCACGAAGATTAGGATGTCCGCGTCTTTCGCCGCATCCTCGACGTTTGGAATGGCAACCTGGCATAAAAGAAAAAGAAGCATAATAGGGATGACGACTAGGTTTAAAAACTATCATTCAAATTATTTCGTCAGTTAACCTAAAATTATTAGACACGTATTTTTATCTTTTTCAATACCTAAAATTGACGAAGATAAAGAGCATCAAAGTTCCGGTGATGGTTCCGGCTTGTGACGTCACTACTAGGTAGCCGTCTACTATCAATGCAAGTTAATGGGTATAACTAAATACATGTATACATTATATAAACCAAAACTTATCAATACGTAATAATCGAGGTGTTTGCAAAGTACACAAAACTTGTCATTTCAAAGATTATGGATTGATAATAGGACATAGTAAATTTGGCACTGGCAGATAAAGTTTAGGCATAAGTATGTTTTATTATTTTTATACTAGGGGTGAGCGGTCAAACCCGGTAAGTCGAGATAATTTTTCATTGAAATAACAACGTTACGTAAATTGCACATAGTTCGAATTTCAAAAATCGGTTTGCTCGACTTATCGGGTTAGACCGCTTACCCCTCGAATTTAGTTGTTCTCGATTTTATATATTTTTTTGTGACTAATTTAGCACCTATCCGTTTAGTCCATTATTTATGGATGGATTGATAAAAAATTGTATTTCTGGAATTTTTTTATTCTATAAAGATCCATATGAAATAATATACTATAATTTCATACTAGTTATTGTCTGAAATTGATAATTATACTTCGGTGAGACTACGATGAATGTCCTGGCCACTTCTCTTGCGGTTACAGTGAGTCACAGTCCAGAACCGAGACGCGCCATACGCGCGTGTCTGAATTCTGGAGCTGCTTGCGGTGACTTACTGCATACGCAAGTAGTGTGTGAATGTGGTCTAGTCCTAAGTCCTCAATCCGCTGAGCTAGGACACTATAAATTATAAACAAAGCCATTTTGAAGAATAAGAAGATATCCTCTTTTTCCTAGCATTTTCCCGGTTCGTGCTCAGGAAACCCTGGGGCCCGCTTTGACAACTACCTAATCCCATGATTTGGCGTAGGCGCTAGTTTTACGAAAGCGACTGCCATCTAACTTTCCAACCCAGAGGGTTTGGTTGCGTTGATGTAGAGGTTTGGTTTTTTCACATCTTCAAGGGACTGCAGACTTGTAGATGTGGTATTCATTTCAACTTGCTACCTTTACGCTTTAGCGAGATGATGGGTCTTGTCTCTTGACAGACGGACGGACGGACGGACAACAAAGTGATCCTATAATGATTCCGTTTTTTCCCTTTGAGGTACGGAACCCTACAACATATTACCTAAACTTTGTGTGACCTACAGAACTGGCCTAGGCCCGCGAATATTGTTCTCTGTTAACTAGATTAGATCCCGTGTGCCGAGATCAACACTAAAACATTTAGGTACTAAGTAAAAATAAAATCGTTCGAGCTTCTAGCCATCGATTAAAATTTAAACGCTCTTACGAGTCTTACAAATAGATAAGTTACGTAGCCGGCAGTTACATAACACGAGACATTGAGTGAATGACATTGGCAGTGAACGCGTAAGGTATATAGTAACCCGAAATAGACGGCACACGAAGAACGCATGCTGTCGAATAGTGCCAAGACAATTCAGACTGCGGTTTAAACTAATTGTTTGACATCTTACGAAATAAGGGTCGCCACACAGATCCGGAATCAGAGACGGAATTCATAATCTTAAGAGACCAGTATACTTTTTTTACGATTTTGCTCAACTTTTTCATACTATATTGGAGTAACTAAAAAGAATTCTGTTAGTTTTTTAACATATTACGGAAGATAATTTCAATTAAAATGGAATGTATGAACTGCTTTTTTGTTTTTTTAATGATGTACGTGAATCTGATTACTGTTTCGCGATTTTTGCTCGAAGAGGTAAATACTTGAGGCTTTCTGATAATCAAAATGATATTAAACCGGTATGTAAGTTATACATATGTACCTACACCTACATATGTATAACTTACATAGGTACTTATATTTCCAACACTTGTTGGAAAATGAGTTGTCTTTGGAATAAATTGAACACTTTTTTCCACTTTTGTATATTTGTAACGAATTAATGTACATTTAGCAACAGCAAATTGAAAAAAAATTGCCAAAGATTAGCCGTATATTTGGGTAGGTAAGTATAAAATATATTTCATGAAAATAAAGATACAAAAATGCACTTCATTTTATGTAACTCACGTGTATGAAAATAAATATGGCGGTAATAAAATAAATAATAACAAATCAAGTTACAATATTGTATGAATCAACCACCTCGCAAAACAAACTCTGTAAGAATTGTATTAAAAAAATTCTGTCAATTTTTTTTTTGCAATACCAATACTGCATAATAACTACTATCATAGCAATTGCAATTTATATTCGATATTTCATTATTAACTCTTAATTCAGATTATGGATTTCTCAGAATGTGTGTGTTTTGTGTAATTCCGTGCGGTATGAAATCTGTTCTCTGATTTCGGATGTGTCTGGCTAAAGCATTGAAGAAATGTTGACTATTCATTTTTGGACACAATTTCTATAAAATAAATAATTTATTAAAAATAGGTAATTTGACAATACTGAAGTGTGAAGTCACATCTCAATGTTATAAAAGTGGTGCCCATCATTTTGACAGTGGTTATGGCGTTCGCCACGTAGCTGAAGACCTGGGTTATATCCCAGGCTTGGCCTCTGATGGCTCTGATGGACTTGGTCTTTTGCTTTAGTATATGATATCTTTATTCAATTTATGGCAGAACTTTACTCTAGTTTTGTTAAGTAGGCTTTCAATAGGTTCTAAAAATAAAATGTTCCTAAATTAAACATTATTTAACCAAATTACCCAAGGCAGCCTACTACCTCTTCAGCATCCTCCTGAACGACCTACCGTTGGCAATAGAAGGCGCCGACATCTTTATGTATGCCGACGACGTGACGGCAGTAGTTAGTACACCGACGAAAAAAGAACTTGAAACGGCATCAAATAGCGTGGTTCAGCAGCTGTGCGACTGGTTCAAGTCCAATGGACTGGCGTTAAACAGCAATAAGACCTGCATCATGTCAATTCAACTAAACGGCCACCCCGCGGAGAGTCTGCGAGTTTGCGCAGACCATGCCCCCTTACAGCATGTGTCTTGCACACGCTTACTCGGGTTTCACATCGATAGTGCCTTAACATGGGAGGAGCACATAGACGAGATGTGTAATAGGCTAGGCAGCGCATGTTTCGCGCTGCGCCGGCTGGCTCGAACCACCGGAAGGCACGCGGTGCGTGAATGTTACTTCGCGACGGTACATTCTGCGCTAACGTATGGCGTTGAACTGTGGGCTCGGGCCGCAGACTGGCTCCGAGTTTTTTCAATGCAGAAACGAGCCCTTCGCGGTATGGCTGGAAAACCAAACGACGCCCCAGCCCGCGAGCTATTTGCCGTTTTCCAGATCTTACCCCTACCTTGCCTACTTATACAGCAGCTTGGACTGTTCGCATACGTCAATCGAGACCAATTCGATTGCAAGGGTACGAACTCCCGCTACCCACTGCGTAGCAACAAGCACGCAGATAGGCTGGTAGCGGAGCCACACAAGCTAGCGAAGTCGGCTAAGACGATTTATTGCCTCGGACCTTTAGTATATAATCGGTTACCGGAGGTTATCAGGAACGCAACTTCCACCGCAGGATTTAAAACTAGGCTTAAGAAGTGGCTACTAAATAAATTATTTTATGATTACGACGAGTTCTTTGACCTGCCACTTACGTTATAAGTTACATGTGTACATGTCGTGTAAATGTACCTACAGGATATATACTTTGTAATACATAGTATTAAGTATAGTAATGCCAAAATGACTTGTAACAATTGTTATAAATAAATTTTTCATTTCATTTCATTTCATTTCTACCAATAGGTGGTCAGAAATAATTTTCTATAGTGACAAGACTGCCTCTTGTCTACCAGTCTCTATTGGTAGCACCAGTTTAACTGGTGCGAGTGAGAGGACAAACACGCCAACTGAAGTGCATACAATATATTTCTTATTTTTATTTACTTGTTGGTGAACAATAAAGAGTATTTGCATTGTACCTTATATTGTTGAAAATAGTATTAATCAAATATAAAACTTTTAGTCTTCAATTTTGGCACATTATGCGCATTCAAAAACAATTCATTCATAATCATCAAAATATATGATAAAATTCTGATAATTCTGTAAAATCTTGATTCTGATAAGAATCTCATTAGAGGTTATTAAACTTGGACTTTGCACAATTCTTATTCTGCAAAAAGCTTTGAGATATGTTACTGATAATTTTCAAACAAGTCAGTTATTTTAGTTGGTACTTGATGGGCATCCAGCGAACTCTGCCTATTTTCAAATTGTTCAGGAACACAGAGTTCAAATAAAAAATATATTGGAAACAAAATTACATGACAACATATAGATATATCTATATGTTCATTTAGTTTCCAAAATAATTTAATTTTTTATGTTCATCTTATTATTTGAAATTTAAGCATAAGAATGGAACTGGAATGCTTAAATTATTTCTATTGTTTGCTCTTTTCTACTGACAAATTGATTTGCTAAAACTCTCAATACAATACAAATACTCACAATACTAATGCAACAAAAAACTACTACACTTAGCTTAGTGTGTCTAATTAGAATCAAATCTTCCCTGTGATAAGTCTTGTGAACTATGTTGTGTGCATTATTCATATATACCTTAACCTCATGCTCAAATGAGCGCCCACACTTTACAAAATTAATTTCAAGCTAAACACCCAGTTAACGAGGTTAATAATTTTAGAAGGCAGCATATTTGTTGCCAAACATTTCTACATATTTGAATGTTGTGTTGTCGATCTTTATTTATATTAGTTTTAGTGAATTTACTGTAATCGCAAATAATTTGTGCTTGTTTTTAGAATAAAGTATCACTATGTTAATTGATGATAAAACTATCACAATTAACCTAAACATGCACAATAACCTATAAAAACTATGCTAATTTACATTTAAAGAATACTTACAACATTTTCAGGTAACTTGTGTCCAGGTAAATATTTAATGTTTTCATGTGTTTCATTGATGATTTCTGTTAATTTTTTGCCCTCAATAATTTCTTCATACACCCACATTGTAACTGTGTCCTCAAAGTTTGGTAGCCGAGCCGCATTTTTGCCAACAATTTTAGCAATTGCTGATCCCCTGTTTAAAAACAATAATTAATAAGTTGACATTAATATTGAAACTGACCTATGAACAAGGTTAACCCTACAGAAGTTATGTGAAGGTACAAGAACGCAGAATGTTATTGAAGGTCAGAAAAAAATAAACTGCATTTCCGCATTCGAAAGAAGGGATGGAAATAACGACGAAGATTATTGTTATGTCATCGTGCTAACTGAAGCTATAACGTAAGGTTATAAAATTATTTAACACGGCCCATTAATTTCAGCGAAAAAACAAACAAAGATAACGAATATAATTCATCAGATCCACTGAAACTTACCAGTTTCCTGAACCGATTATGCAAACTCTGTTTTTCAGTTGCTTTTCTGCCATTGTTAAGTTAACGCACAAAAACTTGATTAAATTTTATACAAAGGTGTAAATAAAAAGAAAACACTGCACGTCAACCTGCTAGTGTATAAACGTAGCAACTGATTATGCGATACGGCCGATACGCATACGCGATACGCGATAGCGGCTGCAGCAGGGGTAAGACACTGCCTTGTAGTTGACATTTGTCACACATGGGGTCGACATCTATATTTTGCCCCCGAAAACCTGCTTTTGCGCAAAGGTGATACACTGTTATCCTAAGTAAGTCAATAGATGTCGTTATAAAATCAATATACATAAAGTTAAATAAAAATAAATAAAAATATGTTTATATTATATATTTTATGTAAATACATTTTATTCACTTATGTAGAAATACGATAATTATGCATTACTTAACGCATTGTTATTTTCCACTGGTAACACTTACGCAGATGTCAAAGTGAAAAAATATGTGATGTAGGTTAGGTACATACTTTCAAGTTCTTTGGTCCGTTTCGGATTGTTTGATTAGTGTTTTTCGCTAATAAAGATTAAAAAGACCTGTTGTAAAACTTCCAGAAAGTGCGTTGAGTTGTAGCTCTGCGCTCCTCCGCCTTTCTGTTCAGAAGTAGTAACTTCGTCTCCAGTTCCCGGTACTTATTCGCCGAGTTTATTTTGTGTGATATGGACGATTGGTTTGTGCAAATTACATATATTCGTTTTCTATAGTGAAAATAATACTGCTACAATGCCTAGACTATGTGCTTTGGGCTGTAAGTCGAGCGGTAAGTACTTACATGTTTTAGAAATTTGTTTTGAAATAGCAACAGATATACGTTGTTAAATTTGAATTCCTCTACCCTGCCGTCCTTTGGCGCTGGCAGTATGTGCCTCTATTATCTAAATAAGGCGCCCATAATGCAAAAAACATCAGATTTGGTTCAAAATTTGTAAACCATAACCATAAATTTTATAATTTCTTTGGTTATGTATAGGGAATGCAAAACCGATTATGATTTGTATGTAATAACCGGTTATAACCGGTTACGCCCATACAAAAATAACCGGTTTTGCATTCGCTAGTTATGTATTTATATCCTTTTTTTTTCAGAAACAATAACCCACCGTTTTCCAAATCCTGACAAGTTTCCTGAGCAATTCGAATCTTGGGTTACTCTTGTTTGTGGCAAGTTAGAAAAACCATCTGATTATGAAAACTACAGAAAAAGGGTAATTTGTGACAAACATTTCACGGATGCTGATAAAAACCGTAACAGGCGGTTGAACAGATTAGCAGTGCCAACGCTTCATTTACCACCTGGTAAGATTTCATTAAATTCATTTTTAGGATAATATGAAGGTACAGTAAGTTTGCACGTTGGTAGAATTTGTTTTTAATGTATATGCCTCCATACTTTTTGCATTCCGAAAGAAAGGAAGGCATATAAAAATGAATATAAATATTATTGGACAATCATACACAAATCAACCTAGTACCACGGTAAGCTCAATAAGGATTGTGTTGTGGGTACTAGACGACGAAATATATAATAGATATATACATAAATACATAGAAAACATCCATAACTCAGGAACAAATATTCGTGATAAACACAAATGAATGCCCTAACCAGGATTCAAACCCGGGACCTCCTGATTCGTAGGCAGGGTCACTACCGACTAGGCTAGGAGGCTGTTAATATATTAAAAAAAAGCCTTTATTTTCAGATAGCGAAAACATAGGTTTTGGAAAAAAAAATTTTTATTACAATTTCTTTCTATGATCTCCCACCTCTTGTACTTTTTATCTGCTTGCCCTTCGGCAAAGGCCTCCTCCAACCTTCTCCATTCTCTGCGGTTTAGTACCACTCTGTGGTACTAAATGATGTGATGGCCCCTGCTACCTGAGCAATGTCGTTAATATAATATGAATAAAAAAATCTACACCCATTTATTCATTATTTTTATTCATTTATTCACTTGGCTGCACTAGTGTAAGAGGGGACAATCAATAAAAACAGTTGCCTTATCTTGATAAGAGAAAATAATATAATATGCATTATAATATAATATTTGTATTTTACAGGCAAACTGGACTGCTTGCAAACCAGTCAAGCAAACATAAGTGAAGAAACATGTTTCTCAAACTTGGAACAGATTTTAAATCAATTACCACCACAGCCTGCATTACCACCCGCCAATATGGGTAAGAGTACCTACATATAATTACTACTACTAGCAACTACGGGGATCCAAAACTGGTTTTAATTGTTTGAGAAAACCGGGTATAAACCGGTTGTGGATCCCTTATATACCTATATATAAGTGAAAGTGACATACTACGTAGCATAAGACGTGATTTTTCAAAATAGTGACTATATATGTATACATATATATATTGTATATATGTTTGTATATTGGTCGGATTGTTGTGAAATTTGGCAGGTTGTTAAATGTGATGAATATAATTTTTAAGTTTGAATATGAGCCGAGATAAAGAGGTCGCGAGTTCACGTTTGGGGCGAACCACTTCTTAATTTAAAACTTGATACAAATTCAATAACTTTCCAGATGTAACTCGAGATACTGCTGCTCGAACTCGTACCAGTCTCACTATGGAGCACAATTACGGCGTGATAAGCAAATCTAAATGGACAGGTGGCATTTACGGCGGCCAAGGTATGTCTTGCCATTGTGCTATATTCAATATTACCTAATCGATCGAGCGAGCGAAGCGAGTGAGTTCTCCCAATCTACTTAAACAATCCGTCGATTGTATGTGTATGTATGTATGATGTTTGTATGTTTGTTCGACGATAACTCGAGTATCGTTGATCGGATTGTCGTCTTACAGTCCAATTTTCGATTGAGATAACAGGGCTTTGATTGGAGTATAGCAAAGGGGGCGCGGAACTTAAAATTTTTTTGATAGGGGTGGTGTCATTATAACACCTATTTTTTATGATGCTATCGTACAGAAGACGCTAAAATAAGCATGTTTTGTATAGGCAACTTTTCTCTAAAGTGGATAATTGCCAATATATTGGCTCCGAATGGACACAAGAGGCGCGAGACTTAAATTTTTTTTGATGGGGGTGGTGTCATTATAACATCTATTTTTTATGATGCTATCGTAAAGAGGACGCTAAAATAAGCATGTTTTGTATGGGCAACTTTTCTCTAAACTTGATAATTATCAAGATAAATGACGGATTGTAAAATGTAAAATTTTTCAATGATGAAATATTATGTGTACGATATTAGGCTGCGAAAGTCCGAATCTAGGGCTCTCGCCGGTTAGGACGCGTGCCGACACTGCGCGCCCTAGAGTGTTTTTGTAGAGCCGGAGGCGTGGAGGGAGAGCAGCCCTCGCCCGCCGTGACAAAGCTCGGGAGCCGTAGTCCGCTCCCGAGCTTTGCCACGCAAGGGCGGAAGGGCTGCACTTCCCGAAGCGCCGGAGCTAGTCCCAAAATGTTGCGCCCCCTTTGCTATACTCTGACCTAGGCTTTCAATATTATGTCTATGTTTAATGTTGCTATTGCTCATTAACCGCCTTATTCATAAAAACTGAACAGACCCATATTAGTTAAAATACGTTTTGTCCCTTTTTAACAAACGCAAATGTCAATCTAGCAGATAAGGACAAACAACAAATTAGTTAACGGAGGTTTGCTGAGCGTTTATGAATAACGGCATAAATGTCTGAACTCTCGTCAGTGTGTCAACTTGTGCTTACTAAATTGTAACAATGCAGTCCACATTACTTTGCAATTTAAATCTTGTTCTTTTTAAGTTAAAAAGACTAAAAACTGAACATATTTTTTTATTGCAGACGGGCTGAAAACGAAATCGGCTTGCACCAGCTTACAAGAAAAAATCTCATTACGTACAAAAATCAAACGCCTACGTACCGAAATTTCGAAGTTACGCAAAAGAGGAAACAGCGCGACTGGCAAATGCCGAAGACTTGGCAACTAATCTTAGATTTCAAGACGTCGTCAGAAATATGACTAAACTAGCACGCCTTTTTCTGAACATGTAGCAGCAGGCATCAAAAAAAGCGAAAGGACATCGATTTACCATTGAAGAGAAGGTGCTATCGTTATCGGTGTATAAAAAGAGTCCAAAGTGCTATGCACTGTTGCATAATTATTTTACGTTGCCATCTGTAAAGGCCATGAAACGGTTACTGAGCCAAGTTCAGCTTCGCGAAGGAATTAACCCTATAATTTTTTTTTAAATACGCCTAACAGTCTCGAACAAAAATGTATCTGACCGCCTATGCAATCTCATGTTCGACGAAATTTCATTAACCCCGCACCTGATTTATAATACGCAAAAAGATACCATGGAAGGCTTTGCCTACAGCAGGGAGGAGACGTTTGCGCACCATGCGTTAGTGTTTATGGTGACATGGATAAAGCACAATTTTAAGCAACCTATCGCATATTATTTCACTTCATGTCTAAAGAAAAATGAGCCGAAAAACATCATAGTCCATGTAATAAAGCACGCACAAAAATCGGGGCTAATAATAGTTAACACCGTCTGCGACCAACGCAGCGTGAACGTTGGTGCGGTAAAGGATCTCGTCAACGAAACTGAAATACAAATTACAAGCAGCTGAAACAAGAATGGCGGTATGAACATTTCAATGTGGGTGGAAGGAGCATCATACCTAAGAGTATTCTCGACACTTCCCATTTGATAAAGGGAATACGAAATAATTTATTGACAAAAGATTTGCAATACGTGGCGAACGATACTGAAAAAATTTGTAAAATGGAATTTCTTCCAAACGCTGTATGCCGCTGACAAATCATACGGAGAGCTACGTACGACGGGTGGACAAATTAACAGAAGCAACGTCAATCCCCAGAAAATTAAAAAAAACAGAGTCAAATTGGCGACTCAACTTTTTAGCTACGGCGTAGCTTTCGCCGCAGAACACCTTGTGGCCAGCGACTCTCTCCCGGCAGAATGTCGTCAGCTGGTTGACATCACGATGATACTCGACAATCTGTTTGATAGTTTAAATGGAAATACTATAAGTATTCCAAATAGAAAAAATATAAAGGGTGCGTCAAGCGGAATTCGCCTCACCATAAATTATGGAAAGAATGTGAAACTATTTTTAAAATGTGTGAGTTTTTATTAAAACCAAAAAAGGGTGAAGGGGCTAAAAGGGGGGAAAATTGATGACACTGCAAGTACCACCCCATCTGTGAAAAACTTCATCAAAACTATAGAAGGCATGGAAGCTATATGGGCAGTTTTATCTGACAGGTACGGCTTAGATATATTGTTGACAAGAAACCTAAATCAGGATCCTTTGGAAAACTTCTTCGGGAACATAAGAAGCTATGGGTCAAGAAATAATGAACCCAATACAGTGGCGTTAGAAGCCGCTTATAAAGCACTTTTATTGAATAATTATAACTCGCCCCATTCTTCAAGAGCAAACTGCGAGGATGACTCCAATGTGTGTCTTCAAACATTTGATTTATTTCTGAAAGAAAAAAAACGTTGATGCTTCTCCCGATCCCGGAGAGGAGAGTGATAACGCTGACGTGTATTTCTCACTTAACCTACAAGAAACCGATGCGGGTCAGCCTAATTTCGTATGTGGCTGGGTTCTTACAAAATGTTTAAAACATGTTGTAAAAAGGTGTGAGACTTGCAGGATAAACTTAATCGATGGACAGGACATAAATAAAAAGAATTCCTTCATAAAAGCAAAAGAATACACGCGGCGGTGGCTATGCTATCCTAGCGAGGATTTTTTAAAATGTTTTTATGACATCCAAATTGTAACGATATCATTTTTAAAGGAAAATGAGCCCAAACAAACCATTAAAAAATACATTACTGTAATCACAAATACGTTGGTTGATTACCCCTTCGGATGTACTGAACACAAGGAGAAATTAAAGCAGTATTTAACAAATACCTCAATAAATATGTTATTACATAGTTGGTGCAGATCTGTCAACCGCATATTAAGTGGGAAATTAAGTTATAATGGTGACGACAAAGTAAAAACCGCAGCACAGGTATATTTTGATAAACGTAAACATTACAAAAATAACAAATGATATAATTGTTTTGTCTGTCTGCTACTGCCATTATTATTTATTGATATTAAACACTTTGAAACCTCTCAACCCTATCAAATCTTAACGCTGTTAAAATGACTGCTGTAAAGGACTCGAAATGTAGGCTCATAGTGTTAATAAACGCGATTAATCCGTTTTAAAGTGTTCAATTTCAATAAAAATTTAAAACAACAACGTTTAATTTACTTTTCGTTTGCAATTTGTTTATTATTCAACCGAAATGAGAATGGGATTTGAGAGTACCATTAACAAAACAGTACTTAAACAGCCGTGTTACACCGGTGGTGTGATCAAAACTTTATATGTGATGTTGTACACCTAGATGCGTTTTCAGCGGGAAAAGTGATTATAGGGCGTTCTTGAGGTGGCTCTTCCACATACTACAAGATTCTAAATTTACCCGTTGCCGTTGTTTTAGACATGTTTTCAGTTCATTTCAGGCCACCCTTTACCCGATGGTACAATAAACTGAAAACCCTTTATTTATTATTTATGGGCTCCTGAAGTACAATTCAGAAACTACCTATATGGCAAAATTTCTTGAAGGAGTGAGAGGGATGATTAATTAGTTAATCAATTGTGTATTCATGTTTTGAGTGCAGATACTTCCATTCGCCATTTACCAATCGGTTATCGGTGAAGGAAAACATCGTGAGGAAACCGGACTAATCCCTCTCTGAGCCGTTGCTTAGCTAGGAAAATGCTATGAAGAAAAAGACTTTCACTCGTAGGTTATGATTCGCTCAACGTAATTTAGTAGTAGTAGTAGGCCTTTTCATCTATGTCAGATGTTTAAAGCAGCATCTCGAGAACGACACTTGCGTTCGTGGCTGTAAAGCCCTATACGGGAGAGGATCCCTCGTCCACACACACGGCAGGTGTATGCTCCCCCAGGTGGATGGGGGTTGGAAGCCTGCTCATGGCGCCTCGTGCGTTTTTTCTCACTAAAAAAGAGACGACTTAGGTGGCTTGGACATGTTTACCGCATGGATCGGACTCGTTTGCCGCGTCAAATCCTGTTAGGAGAGGTTGCAGACGCAAAAAGATCGGTTGGACGACCAATGCTGCGCTTTAAGGATTGTGTCAAGCGTGATATGGTTGCTTTTAACATCCCGTGCAACGAATGGCAGAGATTGGCTGAAGATCGACCCATATGGCGTCATGTTATTCACGAGGGTCAATCAAAGCACGACGTGGCCTGGTTCCACTCCTTGAAGGAAAAAACGTAATTTAATAAGACGTTTATTCAAGAAGTTTGCATTACATGATAAAAAGATACATGGATACACTTGACATATACAACACAAACCATACCACAATTTACCATAAAATAACCACCCAGTCTCATCGCGGTTTGATAATAAGTGGTATAAATATATAAATCTTCTTGTAAGTATTTATGTCAGAATAAATAAGTTTTATACTCTATTATATCTTTTTTTACTTCATTCACTGATATTTTGGCGCATTGCAAGACGATGTTTGAATTTCTTGTGTCCAGAAAATGCTTTTTTGGTCACATGAAATTCAAAAATCTCTTGCAACGCGCCAAAATATGCATAATAATACGAAAGTATATGTATAGATGTATATGTAGGCGTATACACACACATAGACAGTTAGTTTCGGAAGCAAAATAGAGATGGCGCAGTCAAATGGGTTTCCATGAAATGCGCCAAGAGGGCTCTCTTTACCTATATACTTACTTTACTCTTTGGGCTGCAGACAGCTACCCTAGGCTATTCGCACAGCAGTCAACACCTACGCAGTACGCACTCAACTCGTCACCGCCGTGTTATCTTATCACTAGGACTAGGGAAGGGCGACTATGGCGAGGGACGCCTGATAAGAAATCTATATGTTTGTTATAAAAAGTACTCATCACTAAGCTCATTATCGATTGATTGTGGAAATATAAGTTTTATTTCCCCATTTATAAAATAAATATAATTAAATTGTTATCATTTAATTTGTGTCAGAAACGTCAAGTATTTTATCCAAAATTTCTAAACGTAAACAAACTGTCGGCAACGTTTCATTACACGCAAATAAATTACACAGAGCATATACAATTGTTTGAAAACATTTCATTGTAATATATGATAATTTTAGTCGATATAATTAGGCATTATAAATTAATGCAACAACTATAAATAAAATACCTACTTAGAAAATATATTTTAAGGAATATTTAGAATTGTATATGTTAAACGACAGATTAGAGCGTATACTGAAACGTTTGTCTTGATTGATTTGTTGTTTCTGTCTGTTTTGTGAATGAAGTGGTTTACATGGTTCAAAAATATTATGATTTTCATGTTACAAATACAATGAGTGAAAATATTGGACCGATAAAACTTGAGCTTAAGCTCCACCATATATTTTGATGACAGACTGACAGTTTCTAGTGAGAAAAGGAAAAGTGCTTTGTTACTAGAAGTCCAAGGTGTTTGCCTGGTCGTAGTTTATACGTAAGTACCTATTTTAGTTAAATAATAATTAAATTAACATTTTATTAATGAAAGTGTGTTATTTTTCACCCACGTCCTGCCAGTCCTTTCTTGACCTTACCCTTAGTCTCATTTTAAAATAGTACATTACGATACAAGTGCGAATATGAGAAAATTCGCAATGAGGGGCGATATAATAAAACACGACCGGAGGGAGTGTTTTAAATCGACACGAATTGCGAATTACCTATTCGCACATGTATCGTACGTTTTACAGTGCATATGGCTCTTTGAATTTTTGACGCAAGCACATAAAGTGCTCATTACACCATATGTACTATAAATAATATTATGTTTCTTTGTAGTCCAATCCAAGTTTTAGTTATAATATTTTTTTTTCATTTATTTGTTAGTGATTTTTCGTTTTGTTTTTGTTTACAGTGATATGTATTTGCCGGAAAAGGATTTAGCTACTTTAGAAATAATGGAGCATTACTTTGTAAGTTTTTATGTTTTGTTTTATTTCATTACTACCTTAATACAATCTACATGTACCTTACTAAATATTTCAATTTTAGTTCTGTCAATTACTTTCTTTAAAAAAAAATCTAATTTATTGGGTGATGTTCATCTGGGCAGTACATTTGGATTTAGTCTGTTTGTACATGCAGAGCAACAGAGGCTTCCAGCGCGTTTAAAGGGAGATGGCAAAGAGACATCTTACTTATCTTACATATTATCCTATCACATTTTTCGGGGGGAAACATGCACACAGATGCACTTGTCACACACTACATATAAAAACAATCTGTGATGATGCCACTAACACATGGAAAGTGATACAACCACACTAACAAATCTTGCACGCTTTGATAAGTTTTAGTGTACGGACTATTCACAACAAAGAGCCGCGCATGCCAATTTGTATGCTGACTCCCCTCCCTGCGTTGCTTGAAGACATGAACTTAACACTTTTAGATTTATTTCTAACTACCTGCCACTGTAAAAAAATCAGTAAACAACAAAAATTACAGAGTTCCTTACAAAAGACAAAATAAAATGTGATCTTGATTTCAGAAGTAATCCCTGTTTACCTATCTATGAATAATATCGACCCAACAACAAGATTTATTTCTTATGTAGCCCATTGTATTCCACTCCCACTTCTAGGCAAATGGCCTCCCCCCTCCTCTTTTTGCCATGGTTCTGTGTTACATCTGGCCAATCCTTAAAAAAGTAGTTTATTTTTATTTTATACTACGACAGTGACAAACAAGCATACGGCCCGCCTGATGGTAAGCGGTCACCGTAGCCTATGGACGCCTGCAACTCCAGGGGTGCTACATGCGCGTTGCCGACCCTTTAAAAACGTTAACACTCCTCTTTTGAAGAACCCCATACTGCATGTAGTCCTTTGGGAAAACAGCAGCAGCGTTCCAGTTATCCCCCCATCTCCAACAAGGTCTGTCCTACCCTGGGTTGGAATTGTGAGTCACCCACTTCCAATTTAGCTTAGCTGCTTTCCAAGCAACATTGATTAATTCAGTCCTAGAGTACAGAGTAGTGTTTCAGACAAAATGCCTAAATTTTATACTTAATATGCTGCGCTTCATAGCTCTCAGGAAAAGTTTGGACCATTGAACAACTCGATACCTCCTAATTTTTTTCTAAAACTGGGAAAAGACCTTAAACTAAACATCTGAACAAACTTCAGCCATAGGTTCAGATATGCACTTCAAATAAAAAAGTTATATTCTTATTCTATTTAACATATCAGTGGTAAACATTAACATGTTGGTGGACATGATTGATATTAGCAATCACATAGTTTTATGTTTCCTTTGGCCCATGATGTCACTTTCCATCCATCAACATGTTAAATTACAACATATTTCTTTATTTTTCAAAATTATGATGTCACTGAACTCCAAAATCATACAGTGTAGTGGTGCCATCACAATAAGAGGCCCAATTTCTAATAAGGCAATCGCAGTTACCTACAAAAACCCCGCTCATACTAATGATTAAAGAGAACTACTGTGAGGAAATCTGCATACATCCACAAAGATATTCAAATTTTAAAGGTGTAGTAAAGTCTCCATCCAATCTCTTTCTCCAGTCTCTTTGGACCAGCATGGAGATTATAGCACACTTGTCCATGAGAAAGAGGTCTGTGCCCAGCAGTGGACCCTTATTATATTGGCTGCAGTAGTGGCCATGATTGATTGTATCCAACCCCATAAATCCCATTCCAGCTTTCTAGTACTGGGCCTATACCACGAAAATCGAACGATTGCGGATATGTAACTCCATCTCTGTCACACTTGCATATTAGTGTGACAAAGAGGTTTTCCCGTCAATGCCAATTTTCGATGTTCGTGGTAGGTAGGCATGCTTACTTATGACGCGGACGTATAGGCGCACTGACAAACCTACACGTCGAAATCAGAAAGGAACACGATGACCACTACGGAACCCGAAAAGCAAAACCGGGAAAGCGCGAGACGGACTCGCGCACGAAGGTTCCGTACCACCATACAATGGTGGTGGCACGGAACCCTCAGTGCGCTGCAAATTTGCGGTTTTCGGATTTTTTCCCATACTTACTGCCCTTAAAACTATTTAACTACTTTAACTTGAACGTTGAACGTATTACTGCCCGTGTCTCACACAGTGCCCCGTGTGTGGGACACGGCTCGACTCTTTTACAAAATAGCGAAAGGTTCACATAGAAATAGCAATTATTAATTCAGACAAAGTTAAAAAAAAGTTAAAAGTTGAATTAAAGTGATTATATTAAAAAAAAAAATTTGATTCACAGAAAAAAAAACTTTATCTATTTACATCTTGTACAAATTATCAGAGAAAACCAAAATGGTTGCCACTCAGCATATGCCAATAGCTAGATAGGATACGAGAACCATGGCGCTGGTTTTCAGGACACCCATGAACATGTCAAATCGGGACAGTGAACGTGTTAAAATATTGCCAATATTCATAATTTTAGGCCAACGGGGAGTAGGCACCCTATTCTAATTTAGATTCTCTTTGCAAACGTAGGTATGGGAAAAGTAAAAAACGGGCGAATCTTTATTGAGTTGACTTCCAATATTTGGTTCTTTCACAGCTTCAAGTGATCACAGAGTTCATTATGTGGAATCAATTTCAACTTGTTACCTCTACGCCTTCCCGAGATAAAGGTTCTTGACATATAGACAGACGGACGGACAACAAATGTTATATAAGGTTTCCGTTTTTTCCATCCGAGATACGGTCCCCTAAAAAGACAGTATGGGCACGCTTTTAGTTGAGAACTTTTTCATTCGGAGACCCGAATAATTTCGTTTGTGTCGCTTGAGGTTTGACCTTAGTTAAAAAGTTAAAATTAGCTTGTTTAAGGTTCGGTACTTACTCAAATCAGCGGTACAGTAGACGCCAGAATTGGAGAAATGCTAAAGAGAATATTTGCATACTTTTTACTTCAGATGAAAAATATTGGTTTCAGAAATTTCACGTGCGTGTAGTAGTAGGTACCTACTTATTTGTGTGTCTGTCTGTGGCGCCCAAACAAATGAACAATTCGAGCTCGGTTTTTTTAAATCGATCGAGCGTCTCGTCTGTCGAGATGGTTTTTAGTTAGTTTTAAACCCACTAGATGGAACTTTTTTAACAGTGTTATTTTTGATATACCTGAAGCCTTTAAATTTAGTTTTTTCAGGGTTTCGTAGTCAACTAGGAACCCGACTTCTGCTTCACCATGTCCTTCTGTCTGCTAGTCTGTCCGCGGATAAGCGCATACCGTTAGCAGTCGAGTTCACTAATATATGAGCATTTTCAAGGCTTCAAAAACATCGGTACACACTTAGGACATTGACAATAAGGTGTAGGTAAGTGTTTACATATTATGCATTCAGCTGCTCATATATTTATGAACTCGGCTGTAACTAGTTAGCCGTATATCGTAAGAGCATGGTTTCTCTTACAATCCCATTTAAGTTCGCCTATTGTGACGGACCGTAAACTACGGAACCCGCCTAGACTGAGCATGGCCCGACATGGTCTTGGCTGGTATTTATTTATATTATACCGTACTTAATTCTAATTTCGATCCTTGCTCCGCGTTAAGACATGTTTTTTTTTCGATATTCGATTCGCGGTGCTTTTTTTATATAATAAGACGGTGACAAACAAGCATACGGCCCGCCTGATGGTAAGCAGTCACCGTAGCCAATGCTCACTGTACTTCTACGCTTATGCATGTAAACTACTTCAAACCTTTTTGTAATTACCCAAAAGATGACAATACTGTTGTATTAGAACAATGCCATTGTGTTAATATAATGCCTTTGTACGTTCTTAAGAACTCACTTAAATTAAAACTATGCTCGCCCTCGCGATTCTCTTTTTTGTTTGTCCCTCTATTTCTCGCACTTTGTAGGTAGGTAACAGTTGTAACAGTGGTAACAGCGACTCCTTGGCTGGCTACAATGATTGCTAACAACCAAGTTCGAATACCTATGTTCCGATTGAAGTTTGAATATTTAAAAATGCTTAAACTACTAGATTTTGCGATGTATTGTATAAGTAGTTTCTGCAGCGCATACGCTTCATTGTTATTGATGTAATATTGTAGCACACGGAGCAATGTGCCATTGTGAGGAGTTGATTAACTTCATTAATTATACAACGCGCCACCCCAAAGCCTGAGCTGTTATTCTAGAAGAAACCAGCATAATTGGGACCTTGCGAGCGGTAAAATTATACGTAATCGTAGATCATTCTTACATTCCTACTATAGTAAAAGCACCGATAATGGACAGTGTATGGGTAATGGGCTGTTAAATGCTAAATATCAGCAGGTTAAGCTTAAAGTTAACATTAACAATTAGTAAGTAAATATTAGTAAGTTAGTTTCAACATTTTCATTTGTTTCGTTCATTGAGTTAAGTAACCATCAATCAAGGCCAATCAGCAATCCGTTTTATTGCAGAAATGCCTAAGGTTTAGTGATATTGCGCTAGTTTTCACTGGAACGCCCCATTAGCAGTCCAAAAAAGATGCGTTTTCGTTTGCCTACTTTTTTTGAAACCGATAACGATATCTTACATGAAAAACTTTATAAATCCATACTCCATACTAATATTATAAATGGGAAAGTGTGTGTGTCTGTTTGTTTGTCCGTCTTTCACGGCAAAAAGAAGCGACAGATTGACGTGATTTTTTAAGTGGAGATAGTTGAAGGGATCGAGAGTGGCATAGGCTACTTTTTGACTTTTTCTAAGGCGAGCGAAGCTGCGCTCAAAAGCTATTATAAAATAAAAGTACTTAGGTTTTCAACATTTAACTTGTACAGTCACCTGCAATAGTATATGACGCTATGAAGGCCGCAAAAATATGTGACACGCTCTTATGGCGGTACAAACAAGAATGTGTCAGATTATTTTGCAGCCTTCATATCGTCCTATACTATTGCAGGTGACTGTACAGATATTATAGACATATAAAAAAAAACACCGAATTCGTTCTTAAATGTCCAATGATCGGTACAGTTACCCTACATATTTTCTTTCTATCAAAATCTTAAAATCCTAAAAAATCTTCCTATCATATTCACGTTTGTGATTGGAGATAGATTGTAGCGCTTTTTGCGGTTCATGCCACGGCTCAGGGAGCCTGGGGTCCGCTTTGGCAACTAATCCCAAGATTTGACGTGGCGCTAGTTTTACGAAAGCGACTGCCATCTGACCTTCCAACCCAGAGGGTAAACTAGGCCTTATTGGGATTAGTCCGGTTTCCTCACCATGTTTTCCTTCACCGAAAAATTCATTGGTACGGGCCGCCAGGATTTGAACCCAAGACCTTCGGAATGAAAGTCTAACATCATACCGCTGGGCCACCAACGCTCTCATCTATATACTATTAGGTATATTGTATAGATACTAAATATAACGAAGCCTCTACAACCGTCCTTTGACAAGCCAGTATTTCCAATATATTATTTCCGAGACATTCACTAAACTTATTGAAATTATAGACCGCCTGGGAGCCTGATACAAAGAAGCACGGTCAAAGGGCGTTCGTGGTACTGACGGCCATACACAATATAATATACATTAATACATATATGAATGATTTCGTGTATGTTTTATAAAGCATTGAGTGCGTGGCAACTTGGCAAGGATTATATTACGAGCGAGTCACCATTTTACTGCATATTCCCTTAATTCATGATGCAAATTCAAGTAATAATTTAACTCTAAATAAGTGTTACTTTCCCTAGATATATACATATATGGATTATAGGTGTATATTTAAACATTTAAACTATCTGCTCTGTTTTAAAAAAGTTAAAAAAAGGGACCCTATTACTAAAACTCCGCTGTCCATATGCCTTTCCGTCCGTCTGTCTGTCCGTCTGCACTAAGCTGTATCTAAGGGAGCTGAAGAGATAATGTGGTTTGCCTCTACCGCCTTTTCTTTTTTGGCTTGTTCCTGCAATTAGATCTATCTCGCTCTCTTTTGTAGTGAGAGAGTGGAGCAGAATGCCTACCACTATCACGAACATCTAAAATTGGCATTGACGGGAAAACCTCTTTGTCACTCCAATATGCAAGTGTGATAGAGATGGAGATACAAATCCGCAATCGTTCGATTTTAGTGGTATAGACCCAGGATGCGAAATCGCTCCAGGCGTCAAGCAATTGTGCACTCTTTAGAAGTTCAGAATTTTTGTACTTAAACGAAATGTTGCTTGTTTTGTTAGTCGAACATTGCCAAAACATTGCCGCCCTACATAGTTGTTTTAACCAATCAACTCGCGATCTTATTGCCAAGTCCTTTGTGTCTCACCCGCTGAATAAATGTTTCCAATTTGAATAAAACAAGCGCTAACTCGCTTAAATATTCGTATATAAATTAAGAAAATATGATAATCGGGATCATAGACAATTGTCACGAAAATGGCTCCGCTGTCCTGCCGTTTTTGCATTTGGACGCTATCAGTTTTATGTGACTGAATTTGCAAGAGAATTGCAGGTGTTAGTTTTATTACATTGTAAAAATAGAAAAGTTAACTTTAGGTATTTTTATATTAAATAGTATAAAAGGATGACTCTGATTCGGAGAAAGAAAAACTAAAAACAAATATTTTGTTAATATTTCTCTAACAAATACAAAATTCAAATCTGTTCTATATTAGAAAGCAATTTTTTTAATGGACCAATAAAAAAGGGGGACATTCTTTCACTTGCCTACGAGTATGAATTGATTTTGTTTTCATTTTTCGATATTGAAGTTTCTGTAAAAAATAATTCAATATAAAAGGATACCTAGACTATTTCCTATAGAAAATCAAACCTTTCCTATACTATCTGTTCACTCATACAGTTAATTGATTACGCTAAAGATTCGGCTCCGTTCACCTAATTGGTAGGTGAAGTAAATATTGCAAGAGGTTGTATGGCCGCGTTAGTCTTTGCCTCGGCCCCGAGCCGTCCACGTCGGTCCCGCGATTCGTTTCCCGCCTTTTCCACTTCGCGCGCTTTTGTTTGTCTTGGTCTTTGCGGCCAGTATTTTTTTTCTCTGTGCAAGTTTAACTTTGGAATATTAGAACAAGTGAGTAAACCGGTATTGTTTGTTGCACGTGTATTTGAATTTTGTATTTTTTTAAAGTAAATAAAATTTTAATAATCGCATTGTGTTGTAAATCGTTGATGACAGTTATTATTAATACTTTGACTGATTACAACGTTGTTCAAGGACAGTTTATTGGACGCGTTAACTATATACTTACGTTTTCTAAATGTTGATTGTAACTATATTCGTATTAAAATTGTTCGTACCGATAGGTACGTAGTCAGTTGAAATAATAACAAGACATAAATTGAATTTATAGTTAAAAGAGTCACGACCAAGAGCCATTTTATATTTATCAGGTATTCTTGCTTGACACAAAAAAAGTTGGTGGGTAAATTAAAAGGCATTTAAAAATCTATGTGACAGGAAAATAAACCACACTCCCTAGCCGAGACCTTTGCCTAGCGGTTGGCAATACTAAAACTAGTGAATATTATAAATCTAATAATCTAAAATATAAACGGGTCGTATACATCCCTGCAACTTGCAATAACTTTTCATCTGCGCCTGGACATTTGCATCATCAAATGCCGAGGCGTGGGAAATTAAGAATAGTTTTTCGACACAATATACTTTTAACTTTCAGCGAACAAACAAAAGTTCAATCGTCAGTTGAACGTGAGTACCTAAACTATATACCTATAGGTACAGTCAGCTACAAAGATATGAATATAGCCAAAGTGCCAAAAATATCCATCCAGGACTTTGTTGCCTAGACATTAAAGTTGTGACCTATACTACTGTATTGATATCAATGATATCTTTGTCCTTGCCTGTACATGGCGAGACATTGTACTGGTTTGTAGTCTCAATATATCGGTTACAAGTGTTACTGTGTTACAACTACATATTATGACTCGCGTCATAAATTGTTTTTTTTTTATATTAAGGTTGTGCCGAGGCGGCACGGCAGCTGTCTTTCAGTGAAAATACATAATGTACAGTCGACATCAGATATATCGGAGCGTCCGAGGCGTTCAAAATATCTGAGCAAGCACTCTAACGCCTTGACAATAGAGGCGTGTTCAGATATTTGTGAACACCTCGGACGCTCCGATATATCTGATGGAGAATGTACGTGTACCGCCGACGCCGCATATGACTAAGGCACGAAAGCTGTATACATAAATACATATTGCTCTCCGCAGCGTAACGGGCGAGGAGAGGCAGTTACTGCCAGTTACATAAAACTCATAAAAGGTAAAGTTACCTTTCGTCTGCATTGTAGCAGTGCAAGTATGACGACCCTCGCTTGGAAAACGTCGATCGATCGCGTCTGTACCGAGGCCCTTCAACCAACTGGTATCATTGGCCTATGGCTATTACCATTCTAGCAGAGCTCTCGCCTCAAAAGTCGGATCCCCTAATACGTATACTATGGCTTCGAATTAAGGGATCACGTTTGTCTTGGTTGACTTGAAGCAAAAGTTCTGCTAGCTGAATGAGCGATGTGAATACCGTTATAGCCTAATTAATCCTCGAGAAGTTTTATCTCATTTCGTTCGATGTGATTGGAAAAACATGTAGGTACCTACTGGTTATGAAATTACAGATTGTCGGTAGAAAATCGTTGCCAAATCTCGCGGTCAGCGGTCTTGAAAGTTGAGCGGATGAAGTGAAACCTTTTAGTTGAAGACTTTGCCTAAAAATAATAGTAAATTGTGTGTTAAAGGCGGTAAACAAGAAAATACGAACGAGTGTGAATTAACACGAGTTCGTAATTCTTGTACCGCCCGTGATACATACAATATTTTTCATCACATTTGCGAGGAAATAAATAAACTAACTAGGCAAATAAATAAACAATAATTATAAGTGGTAGAGTAGTAGCGCAGTACACAGTATACCGCTGTGAGCGGCGCGCGCGTGGTGGGCAGGTCATCCGGGAGCTTCTGTGTATGATTTTGACACTTAATGCTTACGTCAGTAAGTTTTTTTTCTTACGAAACATTTATCGTTGGTATCACCATCAATGCAAAATTGTTCGCTAATGTCATTCCGACCCAGAGTCATAAAATATGACGTTTTTTTTCTGATTTGTGTGTCTATTTTAATAAGTCAATGACTAAACTACAAACCATCCCCAATATTCGTATTACTTGTTGCAAAGTTGCGCAGCAAAAATCAGAACGGATTGTAAATAGTTCAGACGAGAATTTTTCCATTAAAATCCAATCTAGAACGAGCATCACATCACATAGCCGCCCTAGAGGCAGTGTTCACAGATTCACCGTGTAGTCCAACCTCGAATAAAAAAATATGAGCGCATCTCGGGTAAAATTAAATGACGACGCGAGAGATAGCAAAGTTTGTTAATTCAATTCATTTATTTCAGATAACATTGATCCATAGGTACATTACATTAAAATTAAATTAAAATTAGCATTAAAATAAAATGAAAAATAATTAAAATTAAAACACAAAAATAAACGCAAAAATAGAATAGAATAGAATAGAATACTCTTTATTGCACACCTCAGTACATGAGAAAGAAAAAAACATTTACAAGGTACAAACATTTGATTAACACAGAGGCAAACAACAGGCGGTCTTATCGCTAAAAAGCGATTTCTTCCAGACAACCTTTGGGTAGCGGAAACATTAAAAACGTATCCTTGAAGAGTAGGCGTTGCAAAAAAAAAGGATGAAATGCACTTAACAATCACACAAATCAAGCAAAACAATAAACATACACATATAAGAATAGTATAAATAGACATACATAAACTTACATAAATATATATATATAATATTCTTATAACAGTAACATACAAGCCATACAGTGAAAAAGAAGCAGATAGAAAGACAATAAATGATAGGTAAGTCTATATAGTATATATTACGGGAGAGACAGGTAATGCTCTTTAAGCAGTTTTTTAAAAACAGCAAGAGATTGCGCGCGCCTGATGTGTAGGGGCAGGGAGTTCCAAAGCCGAACAGCCTGGAATGTAAAAGAACAGCTATAAAATTTTGCAGAGGATGACGGGAAGGACAGAAGCAAATTGCTAGATGATCTAACAGAGCGGAGATAATTGAAACGTTCTTTAAGATAACAGGGAGTAGCAGGAAAGAAAAGAGTAGTATAAAGAAGGGACAGAACGTGATAGTCACGGCGAAGACGAATAGGGAGCCACTTGAGCTGCGTTCGGAAAAGGGAAACATGGTCATATTTGTGTAACCCAAATATGAACCGGATGCAAATATTTTGAATACGCTCAAGTTTATTAAGCTGATCCTCGTTAAGATCTAGATATGCTACGTCAGCATAGTCCAAAATGGGAAGAAGGAGAGTTTGGGCAATTTTGGTCGGAATGGGTAGAAAATTTCGCAGCCTTCTAAGAGAACCTACCGCGGCAAACATCTTCCTACTCACTTCGTTGACTTGGGGTACCCAGGATAAGGTCTTATCTATAATTAAGCCCAAATTCCTAACTTGCTGTGAGTAGGGAATTATAACACCATCAAATAAAATTGGGGGAAGATTTTTAAAATCGACCTTCGGTAAAAGCTCGGGACTTCCAATAATAATGCATTGCGTTTTAGAAGGATTTACCTTAAGGCCAAACCCGAGGCTCCAATTCAAGACACTTGCCAAGTCACTATTAACCGAGCCAATAATAGATTGAAGATTGAAGATCACTAGTTCCACCCAACAACAACAACAACAACAACAACAACACAACACACTAGAACAATAACAACAACAACAAACAACAACAACAACCTATAGAACAATATACTTACATAAAAAGTCAATAACTTAACATAATTAATAATTTACATCTAAATCCGGGGGTTAGCCATATAACCCGAGCGTTTTTTTATATGGAATTTTACCGACTAATCGGCGTTCAGAAGGCCGATTAGTCGGCCAAGCCGATCATTGGTTTCTGGAACATACCAGATCATTTGTTTCTTTCGTCGCACCATTTCATCCATCATGATATCAACTGAAAGATGTTCGCTGCCAGTCAAACGCCTCTCTCAAAGATGTCCACAATGACCGGTCGTGTCAGTGTAATCTCTTAAAGTATTGGTTATCTAGTTAAACGCACGGTGTACCTACTGGTTAGGTTAGCCTATGGAACTCTTCGCGTAATAATAATTGATTACCTTTTTTTTAACACTATGACGCTGACAAACAAGCATACGGCCCGCCTGATGGTAAGCGGTCACCGTAGCCTATGGACGCCTGCAACTCCAGGGGTGTAACATGCGCGTTGCCGACCCTTTAAAAACTTTAACACTCCTTTTTTGAAGAACCCCATACTGTAGTCCTTTGGGAAAACAGCGGCAGGGAGCGGCCGGAGCGTCCGCGGGAGGAAGTTCCTCTTAAACCGCACGGTACGAGACCATTTAGGCTCCAGGGTATGCGGGTACCTTCGCTTTTTCTATGAGTGATAAATATATATTCTAAAGAACCACATATGATATAATGTGGTTAGAACGGCAATACGCTTTATTGCGGTCCTCCTACGGTTTTAGGGATGATGACTAGGTTGAAAAACTATTATTCTAATTAGTCCGTCAGAAAGATTATCAAAAATTATTAGACACGTATTTTTTCCTTTTTCAAGGTAACTAAAATTGACGAATATGAAGAGCGTCAAAGTTGCGTGGTGGGGGCTGGTGGCCTGGTGACCTCACCTTAGAGTAAGAATCGTACTCGATTGTGACGTCACGCGAAACTGTCAAGCGCTTTATTTCCGTCGTTTTTCATTTGACGAACAAAAGAGAAAATACATGTCGAATATTTTTTAATAATCTAACAGACGCACTTGTTAGTTTTTTTTTGTCATCTAGCCTATTAAGATCTCTACATCCTCAAGGGGCCGTCGATTTAACTATAACGGCTGAGTGGCAACTCTCTACCTACCTTAATATTCCTGCTCCCTTCTCATTCATAATATATACTGCCGACTAATCGGCGACTACAAATGACGAATAGTCAGCTTTCCCGACTAAATAGTACATATATCTCTTCTTTTTAACCTATTTAGCGCAAATCACGACAGACACGTTGTCGTTTTCCCTCTACGACGCATTTTCGCTACAAATCGGCATACCTTTGTTATCGGCTACGCCGTAGCGCTACGAGAAATCCTTAGCGGTGAAGCCGGTGAATGAGTTCTACTCTACGGTATGCTCTGAAAATGAGATACTATTTATTTGTGATGCGGGTTGAAAATAATACATTTCCATCCTAGCGTTTTTAACAATTCTATTTATGTTCCTACAAGTATAAAAAAAAATCCGTGACCTTGATATATAGGGGTGACCTTCAGCTATACCTGCTTGTTATATTCCAGCTATCGAAGCGCAAAGCGTAACTCGAGTTCAGTGGTTTCAATCATTTTCACGCCTTAGCGAAGATGTAAAATTATCTAATAAAATTAGTGCATAACTATAGCTGATAGAGAAAACAGATTTATGACAAATTGTGACACAAACACAAGGTCAGGGATTTTCATGTCCCTTACCCCAATTGAACCTAAGGTCGACGAGAATATGGCAAATGGATTCTTAGTAAACTATTAGTAGGGGAGGCCACGATGCTAAATTTGTAGTAGCCCGAGAGCCCTTGGGATCTTTTGGAAACGAAAGATTAGTTATAGGAAGAATAAAAGGGTATATGATGTTTTATTTTAATTCTACAGATTTTTTTCAACTAAAAAAAATAATTACGTGGAAAACTCGAGCGTGTCAGGTATTGATACGGAAGTCGCGCAACTTATCCTACATAATTTAAAAAAACTACCGGGTTTCAGTATGTCAAGGTAACGTTATTTTTGTTGCCACTTTGTGACCCTGCCACTCGCTTACGCTTCACTGAAATCGTCAGATTTTAATGGACACATATATAATTAATCCACTATTTCCTAATCTGATAGAGTATTTTTGACATGTACTGGACGCGCGTTCCGGTATTAAGGACTCATGTCCGGTGAAGATACTTAGCAGAGTACAAGGTACTACAAAGTGACATGATACATGGCCCATCGTGGAAAGGGAATACAACTACCTAAAGAAACATGCTCTGTGAATTTTAATCCCATAAAACCGTGATTTTAAATGTGACCCAGGAGACCATGTCCATAACCATGGCAACATTGGCAACTAGTGACAATAAATAATTGATTAGCACACTAATAAGGTAGAGTGATAGAAAGAGATAACTACAATACGCTTCTGAGCGTGAGCAATTGGCATCTTGGCTACGCACCCAGGTTAATTTATTCATTGACGAACATCGATAGGGATAAAGATAGATTGGACTCCTCTGATTTTGTAAGCGATTGGAATCCTCCGGCTATATGCGAAATAGACCGCATGACAAGACAAGACTAGCAATTTGCTCGTCAACCGTATTTATACGTGGAACCTATCAAATGTACTATTGTTCTGTAAATGGAAATTACTCGGGCCATTATATTATTGCGTCGCCTTTAGAATAAAACATATATTACAAATTTGTATGAAGAGTGATTTAGGTGAAGATGATAATTTCTTTCGTCATTTTATTACTTATATGTATACCTAAACTATCGTAAGCGTAAGATTAACTTAATTTTTAACATCAGCTCGATGATTAAGTTTAAACGGTTTTATTTAACTTGCCCTGCTTATATATTTGTTATTTTAGGTATTTATTTGTTTGGGTCAAATCTTTAACGTTCAAAATCAATGTCTCCTTATGAATTTTGACATCTTAACAATACGGACATGACATAACTGACATTAATTTTGACATCTACCCAATACGGGCATGACAGAACTGACATTAGACGAATCATATTTTATTTTTGGGCATTCGTTTGAATAATAATAGCCCCAGGAAAAATAAGGTTGACCTTACAAGTTATCAGTTCAATTACTGGATTATTACCACAAGGACCAAGACAGAAACTCAATGCTGGGTGGACCCACTTTATTTTTACACATTTAACAGTGTTTTGCACATAAAAAACTGACACATGTTCTAATTGTTTTATCCAAATCGGACGGACAGTTCAGGTCAAATACACAACCCCTCCTTTTTTACCAAATTAGTATTATAATAAAAAAACCGGCCAAGCGCGAGTCGGACTCACGTACCGAGGTTTCCGTTCCGTATAAATTTTATGTTGCAACCACAAACTAAACCTAGAAGTAGTTTGACGTCAGCCACATGTATCGATCGACAGATTGGCGTGCGTATATAGCCAAGATGCCAATCGCTCACGCTTAATAACGTATCGTAGCTATTACCTATCTCTATCTTTCTTCCTTATTAGTGTGACAATGACAGTTGCGTTTCGTTAACGACTGAGCGTGAGCGATTGGCATCTTGGCTACGCACCTGGGTCAGTCGTTTGTACGGCATAGAGTTAGTATGCGAGTTTGTTTTTCTTTGATATTTTTTTATGACGTTAAACAAATATTTTTAACTTTAGTTATAAAACAGTACTTTCAGCATGTTATCACAAAAAATAAAAAATAAACAATCTAAGTTGGTTAAATTTCAACTTCTGTTCCGAAAAGTTTTTTTTATTATAAAAAAATCAAATGACGTTCGGGTCAATGTTATACTTTTCCTCTAATGTTGATGATGACATTGAGGACATTAACGTTGGGTAAAAAAAACATATTTTTTCCTTCATAAACTTCGGAGATAAATGGGGGGAATGGTATTTTTTCTTAATTTTCCTTTATAAATAAAAAAAATTGATTGTATTTTTTTAACTGATTTCGAATATGCAAATCTTGCCCTCACATAATACCCCACATGACCCAGTTAGAAACAAAACTTTAAATTTTTGCCCCCTCTTTTAACGGGCATTCTTCATGAAAACACTTAAATTAAATTATGTGATAAATCTTCTCCCAATGTGTCCGCGTTACCTTTGTTTATAACTATTCAAAATTTCAAATATATACCTTAAGGTGTTCTCGAGATAGGTAGGTATTTAACGATGTGGCATACAAACAGACTGAGTCGCACCATAAGGGTTCCTTTTTTGCCATTTTGGTACGGAACCCTAAAACCTCCTCTTTTAGCTTCGCCTCAAACGGCTAAAAAACTCGCACTTTATGACCCGGCCAACATACCGCAATATTGCCGGTTTATGATGTTGTGTTAATGGTTTATTTTTACTACAGGATTAGGTACCATTTTTAATTTACGTCTAGATTTTTAGCTAAGCTTCTTTAATGCGGCGGTTCTCAATCCGTTTGGGTTTTTTGGGGTTCCGTACCTTACAAAAAAACAGAACCCTTATAGGAGCACTTTGTTGTCCGTCTGTCTGCCTAGGTGTCTATCAATTCCCTTTATTTCGGGAATTCGTAGATACAAGTTTAAGTTTAGTTTTTTAAAGGGTCGGCAATACGCATGTAACACCCCCTGGTGTTGCAAGCGTCCATAGGCTACGGTGACCGCTTACCATCAGGCGGGCCGTATGCTTGTTTGTCACCGTCATAGTATTAAAAAAAACAAGTTGATATTAAAGCTTACCAGTCCCCTGAAGTTGTGAAACCTCTTGCTGTCAAAAGATACGACTTGTTGACAGGCCTGTCCCACTCGCGCGTGTAGGTATCGAACTGTAAGTACCCCTTGCTAGGGGCCAAATCAGTAGGGACTCACGGGCGAGCGGTGACGCACGCGCGAGAGTTGTTCGTCGCATACCTACGTACTGATTCGAACGCCGTCACAGAATTTTATTTATATTAAAATAACTAAAAGGCGGAATTATTCAAGGCCTTTGGGTAGGTTCATCAGGCCTGTTTCAATTAAGGTACCTATCTAAGTAAGTACCTATGCCTAACTAGTTGCACGCAAATTTATTAGAATTAAACCTACATACCACTTAGACATATCTTAGGTTTATTCGAGCTAAAGTAGAGCAATATAAAAAGGTAGTAACTAAGTATTAAGATTATATTAAAAGAAGACAACATTGATATTATCATAAAAGGAACGAGTTACGCGATAGAAAGAGAGCGCACTTTACGTGAATATAATTGTAGGCATTCAGCGTTGCGCGGTCGGAATTTTAACTTAGTATTATCGTAACATGAGTCGTTATTTCTTTAAACGAGTTGTTGGAGAGGGATTTTTGTACTTGTACTAATATGTATTCTGTGCCGTAACGAAGATCGTAAAGTCTATCTCCGTCTCTGTCACTCGAATAGTAAGTGTGACAGAGATGGAGATAGACTTTACGATCTTCGTTACGGTTTGCGGTCACACGCCTGTTATGTTTTCGGTGTTATTTACCTAAGTAGCTGCTAAGTGTAATAATTTATGCATGTAGATATACCACGCGTGCTATTTAATATTTATAATTCGCGTATTCTGTGTGTGTATATTATTGGATCAAGGGTAGGTACAAGATGCGTAGGTGATATGTACATTGAAATATCTTATTGTCGCCGAGGCGGACCGTATGCTTGTTTGCCACCGACGTCGTTCAAAAAAATGACAACCCTATCTTCGGCAAGGTGCGGAGTAATATCGACCTTCGCGCCGGGCAATAGAACTCAATGACAGCGCGGCTCGCGTGCGGTCCGTGCTAATAATAATTAATAGGCACGTAAAAAGGCGGCATTCGTGAACATCAAAACAGAGGGTCTTCTGTACTTGTACTATTATTTATTCTGTGTTGTTGACGCAAATTTGCCGCTGTACGGTACAAAACCCTCAGTGCGCGAGCTCGACTCGCTATTGCTCGGTTCATCACAGCCGCACAGGCTCATTACCGTGTTGTGTATCCCATTCCAGTCAAATTAGTCGATGTGTTTACGGTGTACCTACACATACCATTACCTCATATACCAACATAGGCTACATAGTAGGTACAGTCAACCAATTGGAACCCTAGGCCACTCTAGAACCATGTCAAAATGACAAGCAGTAAGAGATTTCTTACAATCTGATTTATAGCGTCACTATGACATAGTCCTACAGTGGCCTAGGGTTCCAATTGGTTGACTATACATACCCATACCGAAGTCGATTATATATCACGGGTTAGGTATATCTCACGCATGTAGGCTAATTCTACCATTATGGTAAGCGGGCACGCATTCGTTCGACCTTTACATCTAAATATTAACCTATTTAACTGGACGTGTGCACTGTGCATGATTATGTCGCATTAGCATTTTAGGGTTCCGTAACTCAAAAGGAAAAAACGGAACACTGTGTTGTCCGTCCGTTCGTCCGTCCGTTCGTCCGTCCGTTCGTCCGTCCGTCCGTCTGTCTGTCAAGACCCTTTATCTCGGGAACGCGTAGAGGTAGCAAGTTGAGATTAATACCACATATACAAATCTGTGGTCTCCTGAAGCTGTGAAAAAATCAAATTTCTACGTCAACGCAATCCAAAGATACGGCCGTTTATGTCGCATTTCCCATACATTTGCAATGGGAATCAAAATGTATAGGGTACTTCTCGTTTACCTAGAATCATAAAATTTGGCAAAAAGCAAGACTTTGTAGCCCAAGTACAGGGAAAAATCCGAAAACCGCAAAATTGCCGCACACTGAGAGTTCCGTGCCACCAGTATTTTTAAGTACGTCATAAATAGTGGGGGAGTCCGACTCGCACTTGGCCGGGTTTTTTTTTACATTTGATCAATAGGGAAATGAAACTTATGAGCCCATATAATGAAACATGAGCCCATATTTATTTACCTACTTCATAACCACGTCTCAAGTACAACACATTGCTCTGAGGAACATTCTGTAGGTATATCCGATATCTCGGCTTTATAATCATATTTCTCAGAAAACATGTGTCGCCCCCATTTTATTTTCTTCCATTTCATTATAAAACATAAATGCTTTAATTTTTATAGGTATCACACGTGTATGAGCATAGTTTGGGTCAATATGTACTTCCTGCAACCAGGCAACAGCCATTTTAATACGCCACTGTCTTTCAGTCGTTTTGGCCTTTTAGGGTTCCAGCGTCATGTCACAAAACAACATACCTACCTAACTTACTAAAACTTACTAAAAGTAGATACTGTTTACCTGTAGTAGGTACTTCACTATTTTTATTCAAAATCACTTGCCCATCTTACATAAGAAAGCACCTGTAGAATGATAATATGATAAATTGTTAAACATTCCAAAGAGCGTTACAATATAAAATTTGCAACTTGCCAAATGCTCTGGGGATAATTTTCACGAGCCTATATCAGTTATCACTACATGCTCTTTGTTGTAAACTGAATCTTTAGCTGGATGGAATAGGAGTCAATTTGCCAGAAACGAGTGGATTAGATACGATTTTTAAATAGTTAGCCTTGGAGGATCAAAATGGGAGACCGGTATATTTGTACTATTCGGCTCAGCACATGCATAGACTTGTAATTGAAGAAAATAGGTAAGTTGGTACATAATATATGGTAACTCTCGGCTCTACTATATAATAAAATTAATAAAACACTAAAGTTCCACCATTTACAGTTACACAAATGCAAAAAAATTACAGATACTTACAGATTGGTTAAAAACTCTGAGCTATGACGAGGTGGAAGCGCTAATGTGATGTAATTAAATGAATAATAATAATTAAATTATTTGCATAAACACGCACACACGCACACACATACACACACACACACACACACACACACACACACACACACACACACACACACACACACACACACATTTACACATTTTGTATTGTAATAGATCTATTTTTAAACTATTATTTTTTTCTCATTTGTATACTTAAATAATTTTATTACTGTTAAATTTACTTCTGCATAGAAATCGTTTATATTTGTTAATTTAAAAATTCTACTTGTTGTTACTGGAAGAGCGGGGTCTCCTGACACAGGTATTCCATACTTACTAGGAGACTCCAACCTTTAATTATTCTACCCTGTATTATTAACAAATAAACATTTTTCATTTTCATTTTTCATTTTCAACTACTTAAAGGCATCAAAAGTGGCTGTAGTATAGAATTTCAACTGGTTGGAGTGAGATGGAAACACCATAGAATCGCTCAGTCGCTATCGACTACGGTTTCGTAGAAGTCATGGGCAACACATTAGTTCGCTGGAGTCGATATTCGCTTGAGCTCGCTAATTAATGGATATACACGATGATTTTTAATCGGTGATCAGGAGTAGAAAAATATTAATATTCCAAATTAAACTTATTAGGCGAGGTCTCACGCAATTATCTCACTGTTTAATTAATTAAAAGTTAAAACTTAATTGAAACTAATAACCACTGAATACACGTGCAATCATGTGCAATCGCTAAGGCAGGAAATTTGACGGATCTTAAGTCAATAATTAATGCATATGACAATGACAATGACAAGTTGTCACTCATAAATTATTAATTGCCTAATTAAGTTTGTAAAGAGGCTGTAAACTCATTGACACAGATCAGTAAAGTTACAAGGATTTTAGGATGAAGTTTATCTCTAAATAAAAATAATGCTATAAAAAACACGTTTGTTTCCATGTAATTTCGACTTCAACGTGATCCCCACCAATGACTGAGTTAGAAATAATACCTCATCACCGATTAAAAATCACCGTGTATAACCAAGCTAAACTAAACCTTAAGTAAATATTTTGATGAGTCGTAGCTTTTCTAAGTATACACCGTAAACACATATGTATGACGGCCATGTCAGTGGCGTGATGTTTACTCTGCGTTATTTGCGGAATACCTTAGTACCTTAGTACGTAGGTAAGTAACTTAAGACCATTGAATTATGTATGACCAAGGCTAAGTGTCCATTTAATCATTCAAAGGTAGTGAAATAATCATAAAATTTAATAACTTCTGGCCGAAGTGTATCTCTTGCTCTATCCTTCACATAGTGTTTAAGGTTATGCTACTGTTTGTATGAAAAACCGCTGTTTCAGTTAAAAACAGAGTTTTTCATATACAAAAAACAATCGATTGCATTGCATGAGTGACCAGTGACGTGCTTAGCACGAGTTAAAAAAAAATACTGTAGAATACTATACTCGCCAGCGTCCACGTCAACCATCTGTCAGTGCATTTTGCTCGCACATTGCTGGTGGAAGCGAGATACAAGTAATACAAGTATAGACGTAGACAAGACATCGTTTATTTAAGCAACTCGTGGTAAGCACACAGTAGGTCAGACTCTAATAAGTGTAGAGATCTTAGTATGATATAGGGACCTAGTACCATAGACTATAATAGTTACCAGAAACCGGATTCAAAATCAGTATTTAGTAGAGAGATGGGCCGACTACGGCTTTTGCCGACTAGTCGGTTCTTGAATTCCCGATTAGTCGTCGACTAGTCGGCCGACTATAAAAGGTGCCGAATAGTCGGCGTTCCTGACTAGTCGGCCCATCTCTAGTATTTAGGTAGGCATACATTTTTTTTTCACATTATTCGAGTGTAATTTCAAAATGGGCGTCACTTATCCTTATTCGATTAAATGGATGATTCAAAACACAAAAACTTTCGTGGTTTACCATTAACCGACATTATACCTGCTAATTAGGTGGAGGAAATACCGATATCCGACCCCCCTACTTACTGACAATCTGATTGTATTAACACTATTTTAATGTGGGATTCGGTTAATATAAAAATAGCCTCTGGTTTCGTCGTCATTACAGATCGTTTTGAAAAACCAATCATTTTCCCTGTATGTGAAACAATAGTTACTAGTGTTACTATAGCAACACTAGCCGTTCATAGTTCTTATGTAATTGAAATAGAGTTGACGAATGGTCGCTTCCAACGATATACGTTAATGATGATGGGTTATAACGATAACACTACGGTTTTCACGTAGACTTCCCTAGCGGTTTTAACCTACCGATTGAAGTTAAGTGGTGTTTTTCCCTAAGTACCTACTGTTAATTAATGTTTATTGGCCACCATCATGGACCAACGATTTCGTTAAGATCATGGAGAGCTGATTGATACGGGTGGCGTACTAATCGTACTATCGAATATACTCGTAGTGGAAATATATAGCCTTTGTTCAGCAGTGGACGTTTTTTGGCTATGATGATGATGAAACCTAACTTATTTTCAAGGTATTACCGAGAAGTTGAAAATTCAGTGTTGCCGCAAGCTATTGTATAAATCTATAAATCACTAAATTTTTCTGGCGCGCTTGGCTCGCCTCCTGTTTGGAGCAGTTCTTGAGATTGCTAAAATCACCAGGGATTAAAATAGTACTCTATGAAATGTTATCCGATATTCAGGAAATATTTCAATGCTATATTCTCTTGCGTTTATATTTATCTTAGAGATTGTGATGTGAGAAAAAATGTGATTAAGTTCAGATTACAATAATGTGACAAGAATGCCCATCTTTTTGTAGAAATTTTCCTTTTTTACACGTTTATTGTCTATGATCTTATATACTTTTGTCGATTTATTTTGAGTGACAGATTACATTTGGATTTGTAAACAAAACCATTGTCTTATTATTTTCAATGCAAAAAAATTTTCGTGTGTTACGTGGTCTGCTTCTTATTCTATTTTACGTTGTTAGTCACTACATATCGCTGTTATAAAATTTCCAAGGGTTTTAAAAAGAGGTATGATTTTTTTGAGTTGGTATAATAAGCAAGTAATTATATTCCCCAGTTTTGCAGCTACCTTTCAATCCCGCGGCACAACCTAATTCGCTTAAGAGCAAGTAATTAGTTTACCAATGCTGCAGCGGGTAATGTGGTTAAATAATTCTGACATAATATTTGGTTTGGCAAACTAACTTAACCTGCCAAGTGGAACATGTGATCCTGCACTATTTACTAGAACTAGAGCACCTGCATTTAGCCCCTCACATAGATCTCAAAAACGATCATCTTTACGCGATTCCCTACGATTTTATGAAACATTAACATATTCGTCTAAATACGGTAGTAAGCATTGAGAGTAAATGCCTGAGTTACTTACGAAAGACTTTGAGTTTTCTCTGTTCCTTCTGAATCCCACCATTGTGTTTTCTTGATTTACAAAACCTACCAGATTACTTTTTGGTGGTTACATTCCCGCCTTGGGTTGGATTGGATCTTACCAACTAAGCCTACCACACTTTCTTAATTATTATGTTTTTTTTTCCGCAGGATGGAAGTAGGCGTCCAAATAGTGGGCCTGATCCTCCGTCTGATAAATTTCCTCCTGAACCCGGTCTTCTGGCTGCTGTCCCGTGGCCCGAAGCCTCGGGTGCCTTCACCAAAGCCCATACATCTGCGAAGCACTGTCGACCTTGCTCGCGCCGTCAGGGATGGAGAGGTAACTTTTATCATAAGCAACTGTTCACTGTTAAACAGAAGCCTTCGTTATATAGACTTCCTCCTGCACCCGGTCTTCTGGCTGCTGGTCTGTAGCTCGAAACCGTGGGTGGATTCGCCAAAGCCCATTTGTCCCCGAAGCGCCGCCGACCTAGCTCGCGCCGTCAGAAATGAAGAGGTAAATGGCCAAAAGCCGTCTCCTTGAGGTACGACCCCAGCAAGTTTAAGGAATGAGGGTATTCACAAGCTGTAACCAGTCTTACGTTGACTTGTGCTCGCAATATGTATGTGCGCCTTAGCGGAGGCTGGTGAAAAAAACTACTATTTACATTTACCAAATCATCCTCACGTCGTTTCCCTTCATCATCAGAAACGGGATTTCTCTGCCAGAGCGTAATCTTCTATCTAATTGTGTTCCGCGATAAAATCCTACATTTGACATCATACTAATCATAGACGACTTGTCCCTAAACGGCATCCTTCATTCACCCATTGCCAACCAATCTGACAAAGCATACATTTACAGATGACAAGTGAAGAGCTGGTGACAGCATTCATCGAGCGCGTCAAAGAAGTGAACCCGATTCTCAACGCCGTGGTCGACGAGCGATATGCAGCAGCTTTGGCGGAAGCTAAAGAGGTGGACCGACAGATAAAAGAGGCCAGAAGAAGCGGGAAGACACAAGAGATGTTTGAAATGAAACCGCTGCTAGGAGTTCCTTTTACGGTGAAAGAGAGCTGCTCACTTGCCGGTAAGAAGTGAATCTAATGATTAATGCTGTCTCTTTTTAGTCGATCTACTTCCGACAGAATGGCAGTGATCACTATTTAAACGTTTTAAACGATGACAAACTTTACAATATGTCGCAGTCCTGCCATCTTGGTACATGCGTGGGCTGGGGCCATTCATCAGCTTTATCTGGTCAGTCCATTCCATTGATGGTTTTGTTCAGGCACCATCCATTTTTCTATGGGTCCGGGTAAATGAGACTTCCCATATTTCCCTATGTTTGCGGGCAAATAAACTAGAACCTAATTTGCCACCAGGTATGTCTAACTCCGTTGGTTGCTTGGAGAACGCTGGGAGCCGTGCCACAACAGACGGGGCAGCCGTCAGACTAGTTAAGGACGCCGGTGCCATACCGTTACTGGTGTCTAATACCCCTGAGTTGTGTCTCGGGTGGGAGACGACCAATCTACTGAACGGGACGACTAACAATCCTTACTGTGTTAGTCACACGCCTGGCGGATCGTCGGGTGGAGAGGTTAGTAATTTAACGACTCGAGAGTAGATACTGTTAGATAGAGAAATAAATGGTGAAGATATCATTAATAATGTCTTTACTATAGAGTTCTACTTTGGGTGGAAAACTACCAACAATGTGTTATTAATTATCGTGTTGTTACGAAACACTTGCCAAGTTTGAGGATAACGTAGCAGTCATGTACTTGTTTGCTGCTAAGTTTAGTTTGTCTGTTACCACGGATGTAATCAATACGTAAATAAATAATAAATATTACAGAACATTCTTACACAAATTGACTAAGTCCCGCAGTAAGCTCAAGAAGGCTGGTGTTACGGGTACTCGGCCAACGATATATATATAATATACAAATACATAAATACATAGAAAACATCCATGACTCAGGAACAAATATCTGTGTTCATCACACAAATAAATGTCCTTACCGTGATTCGAACCCAGGACCATCGGCATGGCAGGCAGGGTAACTACCAACTACGCCAGCCGGTCGTATAAGAGGTTCAATACATTAGCATAAATAATTAGCAAAAGCATTAGCATAAAAAAGCTTTCATAAAAAATCAAACTCGTCACGAACACTTACAGCGTGTTCTTGAAATACTATATTTTTATTCGTTGAGAACCAATTTCTATAACGTTAATGTAGCCATCAATTCAAGGAAATGGGACATCCGCGGAGCAACCGCGTTGCCTAAACGTAGCCTCTTTGTATGCCCATTGTATGACACCCGGTCGATGCTAAGTGGTATGACTGTTCAGTTAGAATGCCTATATAAAAAAGTTGACTGTTTATCTTGCGATCACTACGAATAAAACACATTTTTAGGGTTCTAAACTTCAGAGCTATAACGATGAATCTGCTAAACTTCCGAGAAATGTGTACACATATTTCATTCGCAGCAAAGGGTGTAATGGAAATAATGACAGACTCACATATATCATGAAGACATAAAGTGACAAGATATTCTCTTTGGTCACGCTGTTTCACAGTAGATACGGTTAGTGCAAACAGCTGGCTAAGGCAAAGGTTAAAACAAGAGCAAACATTACCTAAAGTGTTACTTAACATGTGTGCATAAGGTTCGTATTACACCATTATAGACAGTGGGGTGTTGTCCCGTCACTCAAGTTCCGGGGTGCGTTCGACTCTCGACTGTCGTTCGTTCAAGAGTCAAGAGTAAAGAGAGCGGGGTAGATCTAATTGCAAGAGCACGCGAAAAATCAAATGCCGATAGTAGGCAGGCGCGTCAAAATAAACCACGTAATGAGATAATTTCTGTTCACAAGGGGTGTCATGTTCCAGTATTCGGAAGTCCTGTTCCTACAGGTTGTTTACCCTGTTATCTTTCAGGGCGCCCTGCTGGCGAGCGGCGCGTCAGTGTTTAGCGTGGCGTCCGACATTGCGGGCTCTATCCGGGTACCGGCTGCGTTTTGCGGCGTCTTTGGGCACAAACCTACCCCAGGTAAGGGACTTGTGATACTTTGGAATAACATAAAGTTATTGATCTACGCTGCACCACCCCTCTAGGTCCATATGGTCATGGCGAAACTGTTAGGATTTCCTGTTATCTTTATCTACGGTTACGAACACATAAATACATAATTATATTAGACGATCCATACAAAAAAACCGGCCAAGTTGCTAGCCGGACTCGCCCACCGAGGATTCCGCACAAAGGATGCTGGGCCATTTATGATGGGAATGGGGATGCGGAAATTTTACCGTTTCTGATTTTTCCTGTATTCATTGTTTTTTTAATCATTTATACCGTTTGCATTTTACACATGATTACAATTCCAAAAAATCGTGTTTCATTATCGATAAAAAATTCAGACGAATTGAGAACCTCCTCCTTTAGAAATATTGAAGTCGGTTGAAAAAGGGGAACAGCCCAATTACTAATCGAACCAAATCATTCCAGGCATCATCCCAATAGAAGGCCACATCCCAACCCTGAACGACGAGAACTACCCCAAGTTTCTCACGGTAGGACCCATGACCAGGAAAGCGGAGGACCTGCTCCTCCTCCTAAACATCATGGCTGGACACAACAGGCACAAGTTGAGGCTAGATGAGCCTGTCGATTTGAACAAGCTTAAGGTAAATTACAGATCGATTCACGGAAGCTGCGGAATGTGCAGAATTAATGACATTTTCGTACATTTGCCGCGTTAGCTTTCGCGTGTTAGTCCTTCCTTATAGCTTTCCGGGATTAGGGAGAATCAAAAATACTCGTGTAGTATTTCATTTCAACTTTGAATAACATTAATCATAATCGTATACAACAACCGTTTGGTAATACTTGAACCTTAAAGACAACTTCATGATATTTTATATTTATTTCAATTTAAATTGTTGAAAATTAAGCATCCATGCTTGGGCGCGGTCTTTCTCACCCGCCGCGCGCCGCTGCCGCCTGCGGGCTTACTTTACGCCTTATATCGCCTAGCGTCGACTTATAGTCGAACTTTTCGAGCAGAAGTGAAAATGTAATTCGTTGGCTGTGTATTAACCTTTTCCACGCCAAAGACAGATATTGGCACCGCAGGTTCAACGCCAATGACCGATATATCGGTCATAGACCACAGAGTAAAATAAACCTACACTACTAAAGCATAAAGTTCAACTTCAATTTTGACATTTCGATATCGATTTCGATTTCGAGTGATAGCTTTTATGTTTGACATGGCGTCGAAAAGGTTAATGTGGTGAAGTGAGACATGTGATGTGTCGCAGGTGTTGTACATGACTCGCGCGTCGGATGCGCCCGCGCTGATGCCGGTGCACGCGCGCGTGCAGCGGGCCGTACGCGACGCCGCGCGGTTGCTCTCCGACCGCGGGGCCACAGTCAGCGAGGTAACATGTTGGCACAAGACGAAATTTTTTTTTAGCAATTCAGGGAGCACTTTATAGGCTTGTGTGGACCAAAAGGAATGAAATCCCATCACGGACCGAATGGAAAAAGTTAAATCGGTCCTCGGTCTTTAGTTCAGTTGAGTTCAGATGGAGCGAAAACCATTAAAACGTTCATACGAATAGCCTACACCCCACATTGGGTGTTTGCGTTTTGCCTCTCGCTCGCACCGTAGCAAAAATTTACTGGGAGCTACCCAATCATTAGTTCCGTGGTCTGTATAGCCCTAAACCCGGGTACTCATTCCCAAACGTCAAAATTCGCGCTGAACTAAACGAACTAAAGACCGAAATAGTTCCTTTGACCGATTGAAAGAGATGGGAGGTTCAAAGACCGAGCGGGCACAACTCCAGCACTTTACATTGGACATTCTTAGCATAAGTGGTTGAATCAACATTTTATTTTTGTTATTCTGTCCTGTCAGCCAGGGGATAAATGCATCATAGTCTGTTAGAAGAAATGTTGTAGTATGTTCTACTGTCATGCTTGGTAGATGACTCACCATGGAAAGGGGATATAACTTCAAAAAAAAAGATGTTTTGCAAATTTTAATCACTAAGGCTGCGTTTTACCAAATTTTTATTCCGAGAATAACGCTTAAATTACTATGGGATTTTGACATTAATTATGAGCCAAGAGTAAGCGTTACTCTTGGTTAAAAAGTTTGCGAAGTTTACAAATCCAGCGTAAGTGACAAGAAATAGTAGATTAACCCAAGTACATATTCCAAATTGACTTGAACCGTAAAATTAATTAAATATTATATTATGTTAACTTTACTCGTACAATGATGGACCGGCTTCGCACAGAACATTTCTGAAAATGCTTCTAAAGTACTTCTGGACATTTATTTATAAGTTTTTTTTAGATATTATCTTCTGTTAATTGTAGCCCTTACCCATGCCCTTAGATTGTCTGTATTTCTTTCCAGGAAAAATTTGAAGAATTACAAAACTCAGTGGAATTATCAATATCAGTATTCTTTTCTATGAAAGATATACCGGATATGCTGCGAGACCCGACTAATCCGAAGGTTGGTATTATTATTACACTTTAGGATTCGAACCCAGGACTTCTTCAGGCAGGGTCCCTACCGACTAGGCTAGGAGGCCGTTAAAAAAAGTCTATATCATTAAAAAACAAATTGTGGTTTCCTTACGCATTTTGTGGAACAAAAGTTTTCATAAAATGTCGAATTAGATAATTAATCTTTTCTAATAATGATGTGATGTCGGAATAACCTATTTTGTCTATTATAGCGTCAACGCAGCCTTCTAACAGAGCTCCTAAAGCACCTCGTCGGCGGGGCAACTCGCTCGCTACAAGCACTGGGCTTCACCCTCATAGATAAGACCAACTTGTTCATACCGGAACATCGGCGGAGTCATTACTGCGAGAAGGCGGACAAGCTGAGAGAACATATAACGGTATGCCAGGCTAAAGTGAGCCTTGATTCTATAACAATACAAGTGTCTTTAGCTTGGCCGGTCTCTCAGACAAGACCAACCTGTTCATACATGCGTCTTTGATCCAACACAGCTGTTTCTTTTCCTTCCCTTTCGTGAGGTCATGAAGTGGAGCACCGACCATAGAAAAGTCTTTCACGAATCTTCTGTACCAACTGGCCAAACCAAAGAAACGCTTTAACTCCGTATAATTTCTTGGTCTGGGGCAGCTAATTATAGCCGAAACCTTCTCTAAGTCTGTCCTAAGTCCATCTTTGTCAATAATATACCCAAGATACCTTTAACTAGAACGAACACACTTGCATTTATCTATATTTATTGTCGAATTTTCCCCCTTCAAGATTTCTGATACCTTTCTTAAGACATGTACCTATGTGTTCATCGAAAGTTGCGGAGCAAATGCCGATGTCATCCAAATATGCCCAAATTTTATCTTCATCCGACTGGAATAACATGTCTGTGAAGCTTTCACTAGACCGAATGACATGACCTTGAACTGGAAAAGTCCTTTGCCCCCCACCGCAAAAGCCGTGTTCTCCTTGCTTCCATCCTCTAACGGAATCTGCTAGAATGCTGATTTTAAATCTACAGTGCTCAAAAATTTTACCTTACACAGATTGCTATTGTGTAAGATGTATTAGGTGCATGATCACGGAATATAGTATAGATGTCGTTAGCTAGATTTGGAGCAAGTAGATTTAGTGCCGCTGTTTAGTTGGTGAAAGGATTCGTCAGATTGAATTTGTCGAGAAAGTTTGTGTATTTTGGTTAGTGTCAATATGTTTTGTCTTATGGGATTTTACTATGGGGCAAAAAAGCTGATATGCAATTAAATATTTGTTGTACAAAAACGAACCGTGCACACTTATACACGCATTTTCGTGGATTACATTTTAATTCTAACATTCATATGTTTACGTAACGTTGCAAAATAGTTCTTGGCCGCTATTATATTGGTGTATAAATGATTTTTCTTCGTGTTTCTTATCGAACTTCTTTGTAATTCCAGCGCACGCTCGGCACAGACGGCGTGTTCCTGTACCCCGTGTTCCCGGGTCCCGCGCACCGCCACCACGAAGTGTTCTCGCGAGCTTCAGGCGTGCTCTACACCATGCTGTTCAACGTGCTCGGCCTGCCCGCCACCGCCGTGCCGGTCGGCATGTGCGGCGACTTGCCACTCGCTATACAGGTCAGGTGCCCCTGTGTGACTACATGGCATGTGGTCACTATGAAGGCGTGCTCTACACCATGCTGTTCAACGTGCTCGGCCTGCCCGCCACCGCCGTGCCGGTCGGCATGTGCGGCGACTTGCCACTCGCTATACAGGTCAGGTGCCCCTGTGTGACTACATGGCATGTGGTCACTATGAAGGCGTGCTCTACACCATGCTGTTCAACGTGCTCGGCCTGCCCGCCACCGCCGTGCCGGTCGGCATGTGCGGCGACTTGCCACTCGCTATACAGGTCAGGTGCCCCTGTGTGACTACATGGCATGTGGTCACTATGAAGGCGTGCTCTACACCATGCTGTTCAACGTGCTCGGCCTGCCCGCCACCGCCGTGCCGGTCGGCATGTGCGGCGACTTGCCACTCGCTATACAGGTCAGGTGCCCCTGTGTGACTACATGGCATGTGGTCACTATGAAGGCGTGCTCTACACCATGCTGTTCAACGTGCTCGGCCTGCCCGCCACCGCCGTGCCGGTCGGCATGTGCGGCGACTTGCCACTCGCTATACAGGTCAGGTGCCCCTGTGTGACTACATGGCATGTGGTCACTATGAAGGCGTGCTCTACACCATGCTGTTCAACGTGCTCGGCCTGCCCGCCACCGCCGTGCCGGTCGGCATGTGCGGCGACTTGCCACTCGCTATACAGGTCAGGTGCCCCTGTGTGACTACATGGCATGTGGTCACTATGAAGGCGTGCTCTACACCATGCTGTTCAACGTGCTCGGCCTGCCCGCCACCGCCGTGCCGGTCGGCATGTGCGGCGACTTGCCACTCGCTATACAGGTCAGGTGCCCCTGTGTGACTACATGGCATGTGGTCACTATGAAGGCGTGCTCTACACCATGCTGTTCAACGTGCTCGGCCTGCCCGCCACCGCCGTGCCGGTCGGCATGTGCGGCGACTTGCCACTCGCTATACAGGTCAGGTGCCCCTGTGTGACTACATGGCATGTGGTCACTATGAAGGCGTGCTCTACACCATGCTGTTCAACGTGCTCGGCCTGCCCGCCACCGCCGTGCCGGTCGGCATGTGCGGCGACTTGCCACTCGCTATACAGGTCAGGTGCCCCTGTGTGACTACATGGCATGTGGTCACTATGAAGGCGTGCTCTACACCATGCTGTTCAACGTGCTCGGCCTGCCCGCCACCGCCGTGCCGGTCGGCATGTGCGGCGACTTGCCACTCGCTATACAGGTCAGGTGCCCCTGTGTGACTACATGGCATGTGGTCACTATGAAGGCGTGCTCTACACCATGCTGTTCAACGTGCTCGGCCTGCCCGCCACCGCCGTGCCGGTCGGCATGTGCGGCGACTTGCCACTCGCTATACAGGTCAGGTGCCCCTGTGTGACTACATGGCATGTGGTCACTATGAAGGCGTGCTCTACACCATGCTGTTCAACGTGCTCGGCCTGCCCGCCACCGCCGTGCCGGTCGGCATGTGCGGCGACTTGCCACTCGCTATACAGGTCAGGTGCCCCTGTGTGACTACATGGCATGTGGTCACTATGAAGGCGTGCTCTACACCATGCTGTTCAACGTGCTCGGCCTGCACGGCACCGCCGTGCCGGTCGGCATGTGCGGCGACTTGCCACTCGCTATACAGGTCAGGTGCCCCTGTGTGACTACATGGCATGTGGTCACTATGAAGGCGTGCTCTACACCATGCTGTTCAACGTGCTCGGCCTGCCCGCCACCGCCGTGCCGGTCGGCATGTGCGGCGACTTGCCACTCGCTATACAGGTCAGGTGCCCCTGTGTGACTACATGGCATGTGGTCACTATGAAGGCGTGCTCTACACCATGCTGTTCAACGTGCTCGGCCTGCCCGCCACCGCCGTGCCGGTCGGCATGTGCGGCGACTTGCCACTCGCTATACAGGTCAGGTGCCCCTGTGTGACTACATGGCATGTGGTCACTATGAAGGCGTGCTCTACACCATGCTGTTCAACGTGCTCGGCCTGCCCGCCACCGCCGTGCCGGTCGGCATGTGCGGCGACTTGCCACTCGCTATACAGGTCAGGTGCCCCTGTGTGACTACATGGCATGTGGTCACTATGAAGGCGTGCTCTACACCATGCTGTTCAACGTGCTCGGCCTGCCCGCCACCGCCGTGCCGGTCGGCATGTGCGGCGACTTGCCACTCGCTATACAGGTCAGGTGCCCCTGTGTGACTACATGGCATGTGGTCACTATGAAGGCGTGCTCTACACCATGCTGTTCAACGTGCTCGGCCTGCCCGCCACCGCCGTGCCGGTCGGCATGTGCGGCGACTTGCCACTCGCTATACAGGTCAGGTGCCCCTGTGTGACTACATGGCATGTGGTCACTATGAAGGCGTGCTCTACACCATGCTGTTCAACGTGCTCGGCCTGCCCGCCACCGCCGTGCCGGTCGGCATGTGCGGCGACTTGCCACTCGCTATACAGGTCAGGTGCCCCTGTGTGACTACATGGCATGTGGTCACTATGAAGGCGTGCTCTACACCATGCTGTTCAACGTGCTCGGCCTGCCCGCCACCGCCGTGCCGGTCGGCATGTGCGGCGACTTGCCACTCGCTATACAGGTCAGGTGCCCCTGTGTGACTACATGGCATGTGGTCACTATGAAGGCGTGCTCTACACCATGCTGTTCAACGTGCTCGGCCTGCCCGCCACCGCCGTGCCGGTCGGCATGTGCGGCGACTTGCCACTCGCTATACAGGTCAGGTGCCCCTGTGTGACTACATGGCATGTGGTCACTATGAAGGCGTGCTCTACACCATGCTGTTCAACGTGCTCGGCCTGCCCGCCACCGCCGTGCCGGTCGGCATGTGCGGCGACTTGCCACTCGCTATACAGGTCAGGTGCCCCTGTGTGACTACATGGCATGTGGTCACTATGAAGGCGTGCTCTACACCATGCTGTTCAACGTGCTCGGCCTGCCCGCCACCGCCGTGCCGGTCGGCATGTGCGGCGACTTGCCACTCGCTATACAGGTCAGGTGCCCCTGTGTGACTACATGGCATGTGGTCACTATGAAGGCGTGCTCTACACCATGCTGTTCAACGTGCTCGGCCTGCCCGCCACCGCCGTGCCGGTCGGCATGTGCGGCGACTTGCCACTCGCTATACAGGTCAGGTGCCCCTGTGTGACTACATGGCATGTGGTCACTATGAAGGCGTGCTCTACACCATGCTGTTCAACGTGCTCGGCCTGCCCGCCACCGCCGTGCCGGTCGGCATGTGCGGCGACTTGCCACTCGCTATACAGGTCAGGTGCCCCTGTGTGACTACATGGCATGTGGTCACTATGAAGGCGTGCTCTACACCATGCTGTTCAACGTGCTCGGCCTGCCCGCCACCGCCGTGCCGGTCGGCATGTGCGGCGACTTGCCACTCGCTATACAGGTCAGGTGCCCCTGTGTGACTACATGGCATGTGGTCACTATGAAGTATTCTCCCTTGCGCGGGCGTACTCTACACTCGGTCGGTCTGCCTGCTTCGTCCGTACCTCACGGAATGTATAGACCTGCCGTTTGCTACACAGTAGCCTAACACAGTCTTGTCGTGCGATATGGAGAAACAAATATGATATAGTTGTTAAAAAACACCAATAATATGCTTTTCATCGCTCCTGTTCGGAAACCACTTTTCAGACGTAGACAGCGGAAAAACGGTTTTTTTTAATATAAAGAGTTTTATTAACGATAACACTAATCTAAATGGATTATTATTTTGAAGTATTAACGGCTGCGAACGATACCAAACTCAGAAGTGAAGGAAAAGTGGAAAAAATCATGACCCCGGGTGGGAGTCGAACCCGCGACTCTAGGATACCAGTCCACCGCTCTCCCAACTCAGCTACCGAGACCACGCTACGAGCGGTGGACTTTTCTTTATTTCAAAATGGATTATTAGACAATAAAATTGACATGATTTGATTCGTTAGCCTTTCTCCGTACTAATATTACGCGTTGAATATTCCAGGTGATTGCGGGCCCAAACCAGGACCGGCTGTGTGTAGCTGTCGCAAAGGAACTAGAACTAGGATTCGGAGGCTGGCGGCATCCCAACCACTAAGCTGTAAGAAAGCCTGTCTCACACTCGCGTTTCACATCGGTCTGAAGCTGGCCAATGGGGATTAAGAGTTAGCCTCGGAAATAGGTGTACAATGTATACCCCACTAGTTCGTGTGCCATACTATCATTATTAATTCATCCGGGCGCCTGGTAGCTGTTAAGCGGTGGTTGGGCAACAAAGGGGTTTTATAATAAATTGAAGGTGTCAATTTATAGAACTTTAAGTTTAATCTGATATATAAGAGATTTTACCTATGTACCTATTTAATTCGAATATAACATTGCCAGGCGTTTTATTTGGGGGTAAGTAGTGCCAGATGATGTCCAAGATATGGTAAAAAGTGCCAAAGTCGTCTCATATACAAGATGTTACCAGCACCCGGGCATTTATTAAAACTGCTAATAATATGTTCAATCAGCAATGGTTTGCACGTATTAGCAAATCATAATTATATTAATTAACTGCACAATTCAGTTTTAACTGTCATAATTCATATCGTTGATCACTTGGTACGGGGTCACACCGTGGTACGGGGGTAAGCAGCTGAGACAACCAAGCCCATAGTTATTGTTGTCTTTATCATTAAGTTTATGAATAAAGTTTTTAATACATCACCTGAAGAGTTTTTATGTGAACATAGTCATGACATTTTCAAAAACTGTAAACGTCCACGTGACTAATTAGTAGGTAAAAAAAATCAGAACCAAACTGTTGTTTTGTTTTGTTTTGTTTGTTTTTGAACCAAAAATTGAAATCGCTTACGAGGCACGAAGACAATCTAATACAGTTCATGTCTTATCAAGAACGCTTCCCAAATCAACAGCATCCACACATTCCTCGATTCATAACTGCGGCTCTCCAGTCATTATGAGAAACAACATTGCAAATAACAGCTATTCGTATTTCACTAGCTGGATAATGCGGTTTTTTTGCGTTGCTGGGGACCGCCGACAAATTTTAGATTGGTAATAAAGTATTTATTAATGAAAAAAAAGCATTTCATTTGCCATAGTTATCCTAGGCTTGAAGGATTTACTAAACATGAAAACAGGTAGACATCTGTAGGTACTGTAAAAATGATCTAAATGTAAACATTTATTTTGATGACGTTTCGTACGTAGTAAACTTTGTTGTATATTGCTGGCAGTAAAACAATTGTTAGAAAATTACTCATGTCGTAATTTAAGTACATTTATTAAATTAAAGTCTCGGTTAAATTAAGTAACTGCGTCACTTAAACCTCCTTAATTAACATTTTCAAAGCCAAGAACACCTAAAGGTGCCATGCCTGCCGTGCCTACCACGCTAACGACACTTCAAAGTGTCATGGCGGGCGCTGTCAAACCAACTGTCTTGCTGACAGATAAGGGTTTTTATTCGTTATTCACTAATCGGGATATTAGCGTGTAGGCCACATTTTAACGCGAGAGGAAAAGCGTTGAAAAAGGTAAAAGCCCAGGTGCTGGTAACACACTGTATAAAGGTCTGGGTCTATACTTTTTCATCAAAATTGTGTGTTCAAAAATTCAGGTGCAAATATTCAGTTGATCACCCCGCCAGGCGACTACAAAGAGCAACTATCACACCCACCGATGGACAGCTGCCAGGCATCCGGATTAATTAGTAATGATAGTATGGCGCACTAACGAAACCCCTCTATTTAGTGGCTCTATAGATTGTACACCTATTTCCGTGGCTAGCTCTCCGTCTATTACCGCAAGTGAATTCGCCGCTAGGGGCGCTAGTGGAACGTAGGTCTGCCAGGAACCTTGCAAACGTCACTTTGACAATTCTTTCTTGTTTACAAAATACCCATGCATGAGTGGCGCCGCCTGGTGAGAGACAATATGGTAGCCCCCCTTACGCTTAGTCTCATTGGTTGATAGGGAACGACCACAGAAAGCGTAGCACAACATATATCAATCATGAATGTCAATAAAGTGCGAGAAGTCATTGGATTGACATTCATTCATACATTCATACATACATATATATTCATAGAGTCTTCAATATCAATAAAGTGTGGAATGTTCACTACGTTGACATTTATTCATTCATCACGTTCCGATCATTTACCTATTCAAGGAATCGCCAATGTTAATAAAGTGTGGGAAGTTCACTGCATTGACATTGATTCATTCATCACGATACATAAATATACTCACGGAGTCTTCAATCTCAATAAAGTGTGGGAACTTCACTGCATTGACATTTATTTATACTTCACGATACGTATACATATATTCACGGAGTCACCAATGTCAATAAAGTGCGGGAGGTTCACTGCATTGACATTTATTTATACTTCACGATATGTATATATTCACGGAGTCCCCAATGTCAATAAAGTGTGGGAGGTTCACTACATTGACATTAATTTATACTTCACGATACATAATCGTATATATTCACGGAATCACCAATGTCTAAATTATCGCCGATAATCATTTCGCCGAATATCACTTCCCAACCAACTTATCGCAGAATTTAATTTCAAGTGAATTTTTATTTGCCAACTGAAACGTTTCGCAGACGTATCTTTCGCAAATTATCATAATCCAACCTAACTTAAGTTGCCAATATTATCATTATTAAACTTTCGGTCAATTAATTCATGCCAGCTCTTGTGAATCGACCTATATTATATATAGTAATTATCCACATTGACCTTACATTTCACGCTGGCCTTACGTCTTTTATAGTCCGAGAGCGTTAAGTTGTCACGCCGTATGACGCCCCATTCATTGTCACTACTAAGGCGGTGTAAAAAAAGGGCAAAGCAACTCCGGCTTGCCTAAATAACATTTTGATGTCCCCCACTGATACTTTATAGTGTATAATGACTAGGAAGTTTGCGCCAACCACGTTTATGTTATCTTTTTAAAATAACATAATTTGACTAAATTCTATGACTAAATTGTTATTATTTTCGTTGCTTTGTTTTACTCTCCAAAGATGAGAGGTGTTTTGTAGGTTAAAAAATAGTATAAATAATCTTGTAGTACTTTTTCCTTTTGACAATAAACCAAAAAAAGGAGAATGTAAAGTACGTCAAACCACAGGAGTAGGATACTTGACATCTCTACGCACGTGGTAAAAAGTGTATTTTTAACGCTTTTTATCATTTTTGGGGTTCCGTACCATAAAGGTAAAAATTTATTTTGCGAGTCTGACTGTTTTTTTATTGTGTTCTACTGTGTTTGAGTCATTATGACATATGTACAATAAGGTCAATCCACGGCAAGAGTAACGTGAGTCACTATTTTTTTGCTTATTGCGATAATTTATCTTTAAGTGAGTATTACTTTCCCTATATATGTATTGAATCATACATTTGCATCTGTAGTTCAAATAAAGACGCACAGTGAAGTCGTGCGAGAAAGAAGAACAGAAGACTCACGATACTTTTACGTGGATTGACCTAATAGGTATTTCCTATATTATTTGACATTATGATATTCCATGTAGGGACGTAATAAAATGATACAATCACAGACTACATTAAAAAGCGTTTTCAAAGAGAATGAGGTTGCCACACATATGCACAGCTTTATTTGAAAATTTCTACGATTCTATAAGCATAGCCGACTATCATTTTATAATCCAATATTCCAGGTTCACCCATAATTGTAAATCATTTTAATTCTCTCGAGAACAGATCGTAAACGTGGGTGCAACTGAAATACTAAATTAGTACGGGACTGCATATGTTTTTTTTTTATACTACGACGGTGACAAACAAGCATACGGCCCGCCTGATGGTAAGCGGTTACCGTAGCCTATGGACGCCTGCAACTCCAGGGGTGTTACATGCGCGTTGCCGACCCTTTAAAAACTTTAACACTCCTTTTTTGAAGAACCCCATATTGTATGTGGGGTGACGGCGTGTTGTCTTGTATGCTGTGTCTAGTTTAGGTAGATCTGTGCATACCATGTACATACTGTAACCTAATGGTTTTATATGTAGTCGTTGTTTTTAAGTTGTATGATAGAAAGATTAAATATCAGAGCGTTCATAAATAAGCCAAAAATAATAATTTCAACACAAATTGAACTACAAAAATGGCTGCAAGGCCACACGTATCTTAATATTGCGGCCGACTGTAGACTTTTCTGTATGGCGATTTTCGTTATAAAACAGAAATTAACAATTATAGACAGCGAGCGTACAATTCATGCCGGCTTCGTCATAATTACGTGTATAAACACAGAGGATGTTTTTAAATCCGTAATGAGTTAATGACAGATAAAGTCTATCAACGTTCGATTGTAACGTCGAACTTAACAGTTTTGACACTGTTCAATGACAGCACTATTCATTCAAACGTAAAACCTGAAACATGCTCTATGAAGCTTGACGTCATTGGTCTGTCAACGGCATGAAATGTACGCTCCCTGATTATAGACATTATGTGAATGAAATAAGGCTTCTAGATTGCTATACACTTTTTTAAACTATCGCGGTTTATAGACATTCTAAATAATAGATGTGTCCAACCAAAAAATATTTATCTCTTTGCAAAAAATAATGTATATTACATATTAGTTAAGAACAATATAATACATACAGTGACTTCTGCAGTCGACCCCTAGCGTAGGGTAGGTTTTAATCATTTATATTTTATATTACAATGTTTATTGTTAGTACAATCAGCAGCAGAAGTGGATAGGCGATTGAAATGTAAAATAAATAATTAGCATTCTCCCACCTAACCATATACCTACATCACATCTAATAATTCGTATACATCTCAGAACTTGTGTTTTGGGTCTGAGGTAGAAGGATCAAAATTGTTAACAATTTTGTAGAGCTCAAAAATATGTATGGAATATAAATATGTGATCCTCGCGCAGGCGGCTTTCTTGCGCAAAGAATTGCAATAGCAATTCAGCGCGGGAATGCCGCCTGCGTGTTGGGCACCATGGCCAGCAATCCTGGATTAGATTTTTAAGGTAGGTAGTTTTATTTTTATTTCTGATTTTATTAAGGTATTTTTAAAGTAGTTTTTTTTTATTCTTAAGGTAGGTTTTTTTTGTTTTTAATTTTTAGGTAAGTACTTATTAATTATTGTTTACAATATGTCTAGTGAATATGAATTTATGAGACGATTTTGTTGATCCGTACTTTTGCACTCCTTCTGACGACGCCTATGTTGCTGATATTAAAAACTGTTTTTTGGTGTCTCAATAAATAACTTATGTGTTTTGCACTTGACTGTACTGTGACGTAACCGGTAAGTATACGCAGCGATATGCAAGAATACAACATAAAGATAACTGTCTTATTCTTGCATACAGGATGGAACAAAAGTCCGGAACGATACCTCAGCAGTTGCTCAGGGCAATGACCCTGAGAGCGATGCAAGTGGAACAATGTCGACATTCGAAAAAATATATATGGAGATAGGTGCATTTTCGATCAGCGGTCCAAAGAAAGTGATTTTTTTTTTAATTTTGACATTTTTCCACTTGCTTGTCAGCTGTTGAAGTTTCATTCGCGACTTTTGTCACATACTGTATACCTGCGTCCCTACTTACGTAAGTAAAACTTATCAGAGTGTATGCATGTCTATAGTGCTGTCGGCCTCGCACATAGTCCCATATCTGGTTGAGTCGCCAGAGTTATAAGTTGTTACAAGTTGTAACTTACAACCACCAAACGGGTGCAATCCGTTTAACTAAGTACTTCTGCTCTTGAGTGTAAATATAGCTATCTTTGTAGTATTGTGGTGGCATAATCGGTTAAAACATTTTTGATTTAGGAAAAAGGCCGGAAATTTAAAAAAAGGAGACGTGATGGATCTTTGATATTAAAAGTTTTGAAGTTTGAATTTTTCGGCTTTATTTAAAAAGTGATTTGCCGAACAAACGGTAAAATTAAAATTATAAAAGTGACCAATAATAAGCTTGATAAGCAATCGATCAAGAACGCTAATAGAGAGGATTGTCGATCCAGATTGACTGTCTAGTGTAGGCTTTGCCATATAATTTACCTAATCAAAACAGTGACTTTATCAATCTGGTTTTGTACCCTTATTTACCCTAATGCTACAAAGCAAACTTGCTTTATGTAATTTATTAGTTAGGCCAATTAAATTGGTGTTATGTATAATTAAGCGTAACTAATAGGTCGAGGGAAAATAAACCTTGTTACTATATTAATAAAACTTTTCTTACACAAGCAGGTAGGAGTACAAATATGGAACTAATTTTTATTAGGTTTTTCGCCTACTTGAAGGCTTACACTTACTTATAAAAGCAATTATTTCTGTCATGGATTTGCAATTGTAAGAATCAGTAGAATTTTGTGTGAATGTATATAATATTAAGTAATTTATGCGTATTTGTGTAAGCATTCAAGTAGATTCCAAATTGTTGATAAAGGGTGCTACACACTAGTGGATTCTTATATGCCAATTGGGCTATTGAATGGATTTTAATTTAACCACAGGACATACTAAACAGAAGGAGCAGCAAGCAACCAGGTTAATAAATTGCTGGTATTTGTATTAAAACATAAAACCTAAAAGTCCAATGTACAGTCAACCAATTGAAACCCTAAGCCACTGTAGGACTATGTCATACGTTATAAATCACATTGCTTGTCATTTTGACTTGATATACATTATAATTTCTATCTAAAACGAGATATAATATCGTTAGCTCACAAAAAAAAACACAAAAAATATACAAGGTAAATATCTCGTCTTAAATAATAATTACATGTTGACATAGTTCCAGAGTGGCCTAGGGTTCCAATTGGTTGACTGTTCATATAGCAAAACCATCAACTAACCGTCGTTAGACCTTATGCCGTCGTAATAAGAGTTACAAATGGATGATTAACAGTGTCAGCGATGCGGCTAAAGGTTAAGTTACTATTACCTACATGACACGTTTTTTATAGGCCGACTATATCCTGCCCTGCCCCTTCCTACCCCTCCCTAGACTACCTAAGTTCTCTTTCGTCGACTACACAGGGCGACGACCGATCGGCCCCTAAAAACTACATGTACTTATTAGAATAAAAGAACTGGATACCCCATCAACTGATAAAATGACGCCATGAAAGTGCTGCAAGCAGAACGCCTACCACGAACTTCGAAAATTGGCATTGACGGAAAAACCTCTTTGTCACTCTAATACCCAAGTGTGACAGAGATGGAGATACAAATCCGCAATCGTTCGATTTTCGTGGTACTAGCTCAGCACATCTCTTGTTTGGAACGTGACGTTTAGTTAAGTGCCAACAGCACATAAAAAAAAAATATAGTCTCGATAGTTCTGTGTATGAGTTTGACACTTAATCAGTAAGCTCTTTTTCGTACGAAACATTTATCGTTTGTATCATCAATTCATCATCAATGCAAAAAATGTTCGCTAATGTCGTTCTGACTTCTGAACCACATTTTTTGCGGTTTTGTTCTAAATTGAAAATGGATAATGGATGTCATAGGTACTAAAGGAAAAGACCAAGTCCATCGGAGGCAAAGCCGGCGATCGAACGAACTGGGTCTTCAGATTACGCGGCAAACGCCATAACCACTAGGCCTAGTAATGTTACTACTTTAATAAAAAATTAAAAAATTTGATGTTGAACAAAAATGTTGTTTTAATTCTGCTTTGTGTCTATTTCTTTTGATTATAATACCTTCATCCATTGCACAAAATTACGTTTCGGAACTTATTATTAAGAAAATGATGGTCACACTAGTGTATATCGTCCTTTATATGCGATGTAAGATATCAAATTCTATATAAGATGTAATTCTAGTCTAATGGGGATTTTAATTTATGGTAATATCTCTTGTGTATTTATTTTGTTAAAACTGTACTTTTACTTGTTTGACTCTAAATATGCTGTGACGAAAATATACTGAAGTATGAAGGTTTTGGAAAATATTTCATCTACATGATGACCTTGTGTAGACCTTATTTTTTGTATACACTCTCTTTGAAATGTAATTTTGCTATACTGAATAAATATATATGAATTATTTTTGTCTTTGTTTTACCTTTAGCGAAGTTTTCCCGAAGGACTACAGTAGGTACTGATATTAAATTGCAACGGTTAACACTCACCGAACTAACCGTGTCCACTAAATCGTCACCACACAAATTTACGTTCCCTCCAAAGAGTATAATAATATATATATGAGAGTTCCCTCTAGGAAGCACTAGTTTCCAAACCGGTGGCAGAGTCCAACCTCCGTCACGCCTATTGTGATAAAAATACGTGAGTGTTAACCGTTGCAATTTAATATAGGAATAGAATTCTTCAAAAAATCAGTGTATGTACAAATTTTGAATAATGGGTCAGCAACGCACATGTCTGAGGACTCCAGGAGTTGCAGGCGTCCATAGGCTAAGGCGATCGTTTTCGTATCCTTATTTACTACCGACGTATTAGAAGAAAAAAAAACCAGTATAACCGTAAATTGTGTTTTTGGAAGTACACAGTTTGGTACAGTGAAAACTATGATCGGAGTGATTTTTTACATATTCCGAAATAGTAAATAGCCTTTAAAACATCCTCACACCGTTTCAAATGATTTTACTACACAATACTCCTATGTACTTTATCTTACGCACAATCTCATTAAATTGTGTCGTGTGGACGGCCCATTATCTTCCTTTGTAATCTGTGGCATTGAAATCAAAAACAAAAATATCTTTCATCTTGTCAAATCTGGCAACACTGAATTTAACGACGTTCTTTCGAGTGCGTGCGACATGACGCGCCGGTGATTTTTTACATAAATTGACGTAATTTTTATTCACATACACTACAAATAAGGTGAAAAACATTTGTTAAACGATATTTACAAGTGTATTAATCAGTGAATGTGTACATAACCTGCATTTTACTTGCAGATTTCACAATGGCCGATCAAGTGGACTCAATGTCAGATGCCGAGCTCCGGACAAAACTCGCGGAGCATGGGTTCCCTGTTATGCCAATAACAGCGTCAACAAGGAAGTTGTTGGTCAAGAAGTTGAAACTAGTGCTCGATAACAAGTCCAAACCTCGCACGGGCGGTGATAACAAAGCCGAAAGCAGGCGCTCCCTCGCGCGCTATTCGAGCGGGGAAGAATCTGATTTGGACTCCACTAATGCTCGCGAAAAGCGCGTTGGCCGCCGTGCTACTACCGGCGGCGCTATGCTGCCACCCGCCAGCAGCAAAACGCGGCGCGCGACTCCCAAGAAGGATTCGCCGGTCAAGCAGGATTCCGACAAAGGTTCCGAGTCTGATGAGGAAAAATCGCCCGTACGTACTCATGAGAAGGTAGAGACGGTAACCACGCGGCGAGTGACGCGTACGTACGCGGCTAAGGATGACGACTACGAGACTGGCTCTGATAGCGATGTGGACGTGGACCGCAAGACCGCCTCACCTTTCCGAAGCCACTCGCGTTCTAGTGATCATATCTCCAGCACTCTGCCCACTAACGACGCCGCCACTAGCCCACTATCACCCAAATCTACACTGTTTTCTCGGACAGCTCTACCAAGCTACTCATCCTCTGTCTCATCGGACCACTTAAATTCAATTCGGTCTCGACTAGGGCTGACATCTACATTAGGGGACCGCCCGTCCGTTAGCAACTATGCTTCTAACTACACAACAAGTACTTACCAGCCTTCAACTTCTACAATAGATGAAGTAGAATCTCCTTATTTAAGTAATTTCACAAAACGCCTGTCTGCCTTGAAAGCGGAACCTTCAAAACCCACTTATGCTGACCGAGAGATAAACAATGGCAGCAGCACACTATTGCCTCGCAGGTCCTACATATCCGGAGTGGCTAGACCTGATATAGTAGATTACAAGTCTGCCAATGACAAAAAGTTCTTGAAAAACAACCTTGTGTCCCTTGCTCTGGTAGTTCTGGTTGTTGTTTTTTTTTTTTGTTTATTTTTCATGTATATAGTTAAGCGAAACGACATCACATCAGTTGTTGATGATCAGAACAGTGTCCTGCCGATTTGTCAGTTGAATATCCCAGGAAACAGGCCAGGAATAAACTGTGTGCCCCGGGAACAAATCAGTTATGCTAAAGACCTAATGAAAGTTATACATCCAGAATTAACTAAAAGGGTTGCCGATTTTCAATGTGGGAAGCCCGGTGTCCTCCCATACTTGACAGAAAGAGAGATATTAGATATAGCCGCAACTAGAGCAGACACCCATGATATCGGCCAGTGCCGCATGGATTTAAATAATCTGGAGGTATTGCTTGTGAATAACCCACGCTGGGGTCTAAGTGTAGTGCAGCTCAAAAATTTGTATTCAAAGGATGCCGAGTTCACTCCGATAACATCTGCTGATGTAGTGGTGCAGCAGCGCAGCAAAGGAAGCGTAGCTCTAACTATCACTGACCCTTCTACACCCCTCTCCTGTCTGTTTGTCAACACCTTGTACTCTACTGGGTCATCTCTTGTAGTCATTGGATTACTAACATTACTGGGTCTGGGTGCCCAAAGAGGGTACAAATACTATGTTGCCTATCGCAAGAGGAAGAGTGATGAAATTTATTCTATGGTGGAACAGATTATTGACATAATATCTCAGGAGACTGAAGACAGTGGAGAGCCGTACATATCTGTGGACCATGTAAGAGATACGCTCATTTCTCCCCAAAATAGAGAAAAAATGTCGTCAGTTTGGGATGCGGCCGTGAAATTTATTCAGAGGAACGAGAGTCGCGTGCGGATGGAGGTTCAATCTGTCGATGGGGAAGATTGCAGGGTTTGGCGCTGGTGCTCCGCCCACAGCAGTCCTAAACGCAGCAACGCAGCCTGGCAGGGACAAGCTTTTGAAACTCAGGAAGGCTCTGTAAACAACTTGACTGTATCACCTACACCCTGCCTGAAGATCCGGCACATGTTTGACAAGAATGACACAAATGATAACTTGAGAACAGTGGTGCAAGACGCGATTCTGGAGAAATGTGGCGAACGTTGCAATGTGTTGCATATTGATGTGGACCGGGCCTCATGCTGCGTGTATGTGAAGTGCGCGAGTACGAGCGACGCGGGAGTGGTCTACCGCTCCCTGCACGGCTGGTGGTACGAGGGTCGTCTCATCACTGTCAAATACCTTCGCTTGGAGCGATACATGCAACGCTTTCCAAACTCTCCCTCTGTTGGGCCTTATCTGAAAATGTCCCGTCCTCGCCGCACTTGGGATGAGTAAATCCAAGCCATAACTGACACAACTTTGTGGCTTCACCATAGGGTTCTTTAGTTGCCGCTTAGTGTATTCTCAAATGGCCTCTGTTGCTTTCAGACTATAACAACTTGATTTATATTGTGGCTGATTTTTCCTACTTTAGATAGCCAATATTCAATATTTCCTCGAAGGTGGAAGAATCGGCCTCTAACTAATCTATTAAAGTTTGTGTTAGTTGTACTCATGTTTAGTGAATGTAAACTTACAAATTGTATCGTATTGTTGCCAAGTGTTGATTCTCAGATGCATTACCTTCTAATTAATTTGCTGATGAAGTCTTAATTTTCGATGTGGGAATCGATTCTTTCTCTTGGATTTTATTTTTAAGATCGCATAATATAAGCATTTTTGTAGTTTACTGGACATTATTTGATAATTTGGATGGTTAATTTTGGTTCTTTAATCCATTAATTTTATATTTTTTTAGCTACCTGACATATTGATTAAAGAATCAAAATATTTATTTCATTATTGATTCTCATAATAATATATATTAATAGAATTATCACTTTCGAATGCTGTTTGAAAGTTGTCAATTAAAATAGATAACATATCAATCATTTCAGTTGGCTAAAACATGTTTGGTCCTGATCTGAAGTATGTAGGTGCTGGTCGGAACACTATGCCTTATGTAGCTTCTGTCGCTTAATGTTTCTTTTTATATAAGTTTCGCATTGGCGTAGTTATCTAAGTTGAAGTAGGGGAATAGAATTGATGGTGTTGACAGTCGGTTCCTTTTATATTTAATAACTTAGTGAAATTTCAAGTATTACACTTCAGGCCTATAAAAATGAGTCACTATGAAAGGAAACTTTCATATTAGCCTTCTCTTTTGTACATTTATTTCCAATCCCTTCTCTTTTCCATTGATCTATTTTATTGCTCTTCAGTGTATGTGCATGAAAGAACTTCAATAAATGATTTATTTGTTGATGTGACTGTCACTTCAAAAATTCTCGGGAGGGTGTTTAAGATAGCAGATTTTCTATATAAGTACGCCAATGAATAGTTAAGTAATATAAATAAATATATGCCGCTCACTCTAACTTATCTGTTTGTAAATAAACGACATCACAAGTCTCTTTCGATGCGATGAGCGCAGTCGTTCGTGTTTTGTTACTGAATTTACTGTTTTGGAATAAAATTGTTACAAAAATAATCGTAAGTAGGATAAGTTAAAGTATTCAGATTTAATTTTCATTATTTTCAGTCACTCAACAGCACAACGTAATATGTGTTACATTAATAATAAGTTTGACATTTTTTATTTGGATACTAACTGCTGTTTTAATTTCTAGCGTTATTCTATGGATTGATTTTTATTTTTAATAAATAATTTAAGTATGAAGACTTGTTTTCTTTAGCATAACCTTTTTGTCAAGAAAAGCTTTTTATTTGTAATTTTATATAAAAGTTTTATAGGAAAAGCGTACGTTTGAATTCTAGGTATATCGTATTGCATAAGATTTTGTAATACGAGATTTTATTGGCACAGTCTAATCTCGTTGTCTCAGGGACAACAAGATGTTTCTACAGTGTGTAAGTCTAATAAGGGCGATAAATTTAACCAAACATAGAATTCATTAGTGTTATCAATAATTAAAATATATTTTTAAGTTACACTCCATAATGACCCCATAATTAGTTTTTGAATAAAATTTTCAGCATCAATGTACTATAAAATATTTGACGCTGACAGTTGTCAACGAATGTTTAACGCGAGTGTGTTTGTATTACATTGCGGGTCGAATTATTTTATATGGATAACATTTTAATTGCAATTCCATTTAAAAGTTACCTAATTACATTTCTTATGTCCTATACTAACCACCGTTAAGAGGTTCGCCCGTATTCGATTTACACACTGTATATGCAGGAATTACAAATCCAATTACAAGTGCTTGTATGCAATTATCTCGATGTTAATTATATATTAGGGATCAAAAATTATTTATTTTCAAACTATATACAGTAAGTGTAACTTACCTAGCTACCTACCTTAAATCTAAAATAGGTCCTAAAGGCATTGTACCTAGGATGCTGGCGGCAATAAATAGTAACTCAATAAAAAAAACTTCAACCATTTAATAACACATAAAAAATAACATTTTCATTTGTACATAACTATGTTTATTATGAATAGAAAACTATTAAAAACCCTGTCTTAGGCAAGAGACTGGAATGTAAACTATTACGTAACAGAATTATCACTGACGTCACGTATTACGTAGACCCCATGACGCATGACACATTTTCTTGCTCAAAGTCAACGTAACAATCATTTTTTGACAGCTATGATTTGAACCTTATTCAAATGAAGCTTAGGCCCATAGTTTACACACTTTGATTAGTACAACTTCATACTATTTGCATTTACAAATTTAAGGACTCTCATTGGTGTGTCGAAATCGATTCGAATGAGTTACTTAGCGACGATGCGATTATCTTTAGACATGCACTGTATGGGGATTTAAATAATGTAAACATAAAGACAAAGTGGCTCAATGGGAGCTACCGTATTGTCGCTCACCAGGCGGCGCCACTCATGCGTGGGTCCTGTGTCAGTATGAGAGAATTGTCAAAGTGACGTTTGAAATGTTCCCGCAGGACCCACGTTCTACTAGCGCCCCTAGCGGAAAATCGACTCGCGGTAATCCTCATTGTAATCTTCCTCCTGGAGTTTTCCCGGCTTATGCCACGTATTAGAGAGCCTGGGGTCTGCAAGTAATCCCAAAATTTGGCGTAGGCGCTAGTTTTACAAAAGCCATGCCACTGCCATGTGACCTTCCAACCCAGAGAGTAAACTAGGCCTCTCTTACCGCCGACTCTCAATTCTAATAAATAAAAAATATTGCATCTCATTGGACGAATTGCCAAGCTACGTGGTTTCTTTGCTCTAATTAAATTCCCATACAGAGTACAGTGTTGGGGTTGATCTTCGATCCTATTAGTAATCTAGGAGCTGTTTGAGCGCGCTGAAACAGCGCCATTTGTCGGGGAGGTAGACAGCCTCGAACACGTGCGGGAAGGGCGCGTCCCATCCCGCCACGCGGGACACCGGCGCCTCCAGGTGCAGAAAGCATTCATTCTGGAAATTAAAATGCTATAAATAAATCCTATGTTATTCTCGACCTAATGATAATGCTATTCTAGACGCGAAACTAAAGTGTCAAAGTAATTTGAACCTATTAATCCTTTGACCGCCAAGAACGCCTAAAGTTGTCTCAGTTAAGGTGTACTTCGAATACTTCGATCATGAATAAAATCTATTTAGAATAGTTTTGCACAGCACTACGAGATTCGTCATTTTTGGTTATCGTAACGTGCTTGGCGTCTGACTGATCACTTCATTCAAATATGAAAGCGGTCAAAGGGTTAAACAGTACTTACAGTCCATATTTAAGAGTCCATTTTAACGGCCTCCTAGTCTAATCGGTAGTGACTCTGCATACGAAGCAGGAGGTCCCCAGTTCGAATCCTGGTCAGGGCATTTATTTGTTCCTGATTTATGAATGTTTTCTATGTATTTAAGTGTTTATATGTATCTTTCTATTATATATATCGTCGTCTAGTACCCACAATATAAGCCTTATTGAGCTTACCGTGGGACTAGGTCGATTTGTGTAAGATTATCCCACAATATTTATTTATTTAAGTGATAATGCTGAGCTTTACCCTGCTAGCTGCTCGCGGCCTTTGACGCCACTCTTTAAATATTGAATGTAATTAAATTACTTAGTAACGTCTAGTGAGACAACCGCCGCTTAGGCCTACCGAGACTATTTCGACAGTATCTCGAGGTCGAGAAAGACACCTGTCTCTTTCTAACTGTTCGGATTAGACAATGACAATTTTAAGCTAACATAGTCATTTACTGAAATTAAACACCTTATAATCGCGTTTATTAACACCATGACCCTACATTTCGAGTCTTTGGTTAAGATGATGACTGAGAAAATGCGATATCTCCCCGTCAATCAACACAAGTAACTTTTTCGTGTACCTGTATGGTAGCAGCTAATTCGGCACCGAATCCTGAAGTGAGAGGCGCCTCATGAGATATGAGGCAGCGTCCAGTCTTCTTCACTGACTGGAAATGAAAATATTTACATGACAATACAGTTCTACTTTTACAGTAGGTCAAACAGGTCAATACTAGAGACGCCCATACCATACTTAGATGCGGAAACAAAGACGCATGTGCAGTAAGACGGTAAAACGGTATATCGAATAAAGATTTTTATCTATCTATCTATCTATCGTACGATATATGTATACCGCATAATTGGCTTGCACAAAACCCTAATACGGTTTATGCAAATTGCTATCGTGTGGATGTGCCAATTTTTGCGCATTCTCGTGGGCTGCGTTTTCTGCGTGTAGCCGGGCCTGTGCGCATAAACAACTGAACACTTTACTTTTTGGGCATTAGACTATACCCGAATAGGTTTAGGTACATTAAAACAATCCTTATGTGAGTATTTCGCTGGCAGAATGACAAGTTCTTAGTGTTTCTATTTGCAAGTTTCATCTGATATCTTATGTATTTATATGTTTTTTTTTTCAATATAAATATTTATATTAGGTATATTCATACAAATATAGATTTGTATGTATTATTTAAAGTTATTTTTATATAATATTTAAATTATCTGCAATTGACAACCATTCATATTTCTAAGTGCTACTTTTTATTGTATGGTTCGAAAGAATGGACCAATTAATGGTACACGTATTTTTTTTTATTTGCGTAACTCTCATATTTTTGTCTAAAAATCTATTTATATTGTTACTCGGGCAGGAAAGGCGTAAGTAACAAACGTCATGAGTCAGCCTTGTGACGTCATGATTGTTTTTCATACACTAAAAAAATCATTGAAATAATTTTAATTTGATGCGGATATCGACGTTTAATTTTAAACCTTAAATAGTCTGAGCGAAACTGACATTCACGACAGACGTCACAAACGTCAAAACATGTAAACAAACACTGAATTTTTTGTTGTTGGTTTATTAAAATGTCGTGAGTTAAATATTGCTTTATGAAAACATGCACAAATAAAACGGGTTTACCGCCTACCAAAATGTTACTTACTGTTCCAACGGAAAATAAAGCTGAGTGGTGTTCAGCAGCCGGTTTGGATCGTTTACCTACAAGCGCACTATTTATTTGCGACGATCACCCAAATAAATGTATTCAGCTAATCTTAAGCGTCGTTTAAGTCCATGGGAAGGTGGAGTTGCAGTGAAGATCAAAATCACACACGAAAAGTACAAGAAAATCACCAGTAAATATCCGAATAATTTGAACTGTGCGGTTAGTGCCAAGTGACACTGTCAGACTCAAGTGACAACCCAGCCGGAAGATTTTTTTGGTTATAGTGGCAGCTCTGAATCAGCTGTGTGACGTCACTTACCCTTTAAACTATTTTTAAGGATTTTTACTAAAAATACTGCGAAAAAAAATTGAAAAATATATTTATGTGATCTACAGGCGTATATCTCGAAATGGTTTTCGATTTAGGAACATTGTAAATTTTGAAATGTTGTCAATTGTGAAATTATAGTAGATACCTACTTTATTTGTGGTTATTTACAACTTGATATTGCACCGCCTACATATTCTCTGCTTTGCCCGAAGGTTGACTGGTAGAGAATGCTTCATAGCGTTAAGGCCACCTTTTGTACGATTGTAATTTTCTTTTTGTGCAGTAAAGATTAAATAAACAAATAAAACACTTGTATAGATCATTGAATATGGCACACAGAAAGATTATAACGTGAAATTTTGGGATAAAAAATGCATCTTTGTCTTTGTCCCACTTTCACACCCAATTCCTTCCAACTAGCAACTGAGAGTCCAAACTTTTCTCCCGTATTCTGGACTCCAAAGTACGGAAGCAAAAAGCAAAGTTTGGAGCACAAAACGAGGGTCGGGGCGAAACATACATACATAAATTGGCCATGTGTGAGGACTGGCCACGACACAGCCCGCTATATTTTAAATAGATGTCATTCCTTTTATAATCTTTGACTGTTACTATTTGTCATTACTTTAAGTATAGCTGTTTCTGTGCCTGGGCTCCGTGATTTTAATTTTATTATTCCAATTTGTTTGCGCGTATTCAAATAACCCTCACACCATGCCATGTACGAAGTGCTGGGTGAAATAAATAGAAGCTACGAAAAGTCTACATGTTAAGAGAGAATGTACTGTTGGCTTCAAATATATACACCGTCGGCGCCAATAACCCGACAGACTTTAGCCATGTATTCTGAACGTTAAAAGAACTGTGTACTAACGTTGCAGACTGTCTCCTGGTCCCAGGGCAGTATGGACTGCAGGTCGATGACGTCACAGCTCACACCGAGTTGGTCCCGGGCCATGTCTGCGACCTCCAGTAGGACGTGCAGTTGCGTCCCCCAGCCAATAATGGTCACCTCGGATCCTAAAAAAATACAAAATATTATTAACTACTTTTTACTTGACATTGCTTCCAAAGGTTCGTCATTTCACCATTGCACCATTTCACACTTCGACTATCCGTCGCCAGCAACTCGGGTAAAAATTTATTGAATTCCAAAAATTATATTCTAAATTTCAAGGCTTCCAATAAAGTTTCGAACAACTCATGCGCTAACCCAAAAGACGTGAAAAGACGTGTTTTTAGACGTGATTTGTCTAAAAAAAAATTTGAGGTCACCGGGGACCGTAAAGCTGGCTCGTTCCTCGCACAACGGATAGGTATAGTCATTCAAAGGGGAACGCACCCAGCATCATGGGAAGGGTTCCCAAGGGTCAGATCTCGGTGACCTCAACTAAGTAGTTAGTTTTTTACTTTTCTGTTATATTTCTGTGTTTTTAGGGTAGGTAATGGAAAAAACGGAACCCTTATAGTTTCGTCCAGTCCGTCTGTTCGTCCGTCCGTATATACTCAATAACTATAAAGCATATGGGAATGATATTACAGTTAAAGGACTTGTATTGTAGTAATACAACTCAATTATAATTATGATATGAGCTAAATAACAATATTTGTACTTGCCCTATGCCTACCTGTTGTATAATTATATTAATTATGTAAGTAATACTAGCACAACACACTGGTTCCTACTTACCATATTATTATGTACCTACCTGCCTGACTTGTAAAACTATGTTTCATTAAAAATAAATGAATGAATGACAGAGGTGTATTTTGTATATCGCTACTTAGTTTTGCATATAAATTGCGAAAAAAATGTATTTTTTTTTAAATATCTACTTCTTTTTTCTTGGACAGGTTTCTTGAACAAAAATTTGATAAATTGAATATTTTCAAAGATAATCGCTCTGAAAGTCTGAAAAAGTGCCCCCCCCCCCTCCCTACTCCTACTACTAAGGTTTACTAACCTTCTCTGAGGAGTTGCGCTTTCCCCAAAGGTAGTGTGTAGTCTTCGACTGGGACCTCTTCTGTAGCGGAGCGGTACAGGATCTTTGGCTCCAGGAACACGCAGGGGTCGCGGGAGCGCAGGCACGCCAGCAGCAGGCCTTTGGCTGCGATGGGGCCGCGGGGGACCACCACCTGGAATCAATCATTTGAATAAGATATTTGCAGGGATTCAATAAACAGTGAGAATGAGTATGATATACAACTTTTTCTACTCTAGGACTTTTATCTGTCAATGATGACAGTGATATTAAAAAAGTATACATTATAACGTTGTCTATTGTATTCCATAAGAATACTGCTCCTATGAATTTTCATACAATATATGAGCACTGTTTTTTTTTTCTATAGTGGAAACAACATCTTCCCTATTCTGCCACGTTTCTAGATTTAGATTTTGCATTTTACGCTATTTTAGCTGTCGTAGAAAAATGTAACAGGTCATATAGTTCGAGGGGTAAGCGCTCAAACCCGGTAAGTCGAGATAATTTTTCATTGAAATAACAACGTTACGTAAATTGCACATAGTTCGAATTTCAAAATTCGGTTTGCTGGACTTATCGAATGTGACCGCTTACCCCTCGAATTGGTTCTTATAACTCTCGTGTCTATTATTACAAAACTCGACTTCGTCTCGTTTTCTAACGGCTAAACTACTATTTATTAATTGTCATTTTATTTTTCAACATTCAACATGTCAAGTCAAGTTACCTTTTATCGTAATACACTTATGCCGTTATTCATAAACGCTCATCAAACTTCCGTTAATTAATTTATTGTTTCTCCTTATACACAGTTTGACATATGCGTTTGTTAAAAGGGACAATTTTTTTTTAACTAAGATTTTTTTTATTTATTTTTTTATGAATAAAGCGGTTAGTAGGTATATATCTTTTTTAAAATCCGTTTATTAAAAAGGTCTCATCAGTTATTAAAAAATCTTGTACTGCAGCGACTCGTTTCCAACGACGACGTTCGTAGTTTTTTTTTTCATAGCAATCAGCTAGAAAGATTAGCTTTACCGGCCAGTATTTAATTTCCTAACATTGAAAATGTTTTTAAAGAAAGGGTATAATATTGTCTTTTGTTACCGCGATTGTTGTTTCTTAAAATTAAAACACTTTAGAACGGATTAATCGCGATTATAATGATTACCCCATATCATATAAATCCTGTGAAAAAGAGTGATGTAAAGGGCTCGAAACTTAGGGTCATGATGTTAATAAACGCGAATAAACCATTTTAAAGTGTGTTAATTTTAATAAAGAAAGGGTATTTAAATTTATCCTAAGAGAGAGAGAAGAGGCGCAAAACGTATTATGAAATTTTAGTTTCCAGTTTAGCCAATTGACTTCAAATTGCGAAAAGATACTTTATTTATTCATTAAACTTGGGAACATAATTAATAACAAATTCGTATTTAGAATTTATTCTCGTTGTACGTGATTCTATTTACCTTATTACCTTACGAAAAACGAGTAGGTTTTAATGTACCGGTTAGTATCTTAAAGTGTACGTAGTTTTACCTCTTCCTACATCTCAATAGGAAACATGTGTCACTCACTTGTCACTTTTTTGTGTGGTTTTGTCATTTTTTGACATTTGACTATTCTGTTGTCTATCAGCGTCATATTAGCGTCCTTAAAAAATGTTTGAAAGTGAATTCGTTATGGTGCTGTGAAATACATAGTAAATACTTAGTTGTTTGGGTTTTAAATTTTTTTTATGCTTTAATTGTATTTATTAGACAATTATGTATTCAACTACCTCCTCTTCGAGTTTCCTGTAAGTACCTACTAGCTTTTGTCCGCGGCTTCGCGCGAGTTAGAAAGAGACAAAAAGTAGCGTATGTCACTCTCTATTCCTTCAACTATCTCCATTTAAAAATCATGTCAATTCGTCGCTCCGTTTTGCCGTGAAAGACAGACAAACGAACAGACATACACTTTCCCATTTATAATATTAGTATGGATTTCTCACGTTTTTTTAAATTTTTGGTTCCATATACGTTAGTTTTTCTGTGTTTGTGTGATTCGTTTATTTCTTGTGTTCATGTATCCATTTGTAGTTTTTTAATTTTTCTTTTGTTTCTATTTTGTAATTATTTTTGTGTTATTGTTTTTGAGAGTAGTTTCTGGTAGATAAGTTGTTGTAGCATTGTGTGTTATCCGTCGTGGCATCACCATTTGGCCCCTACGAAAGACCAGCGCCGGTTTTTTGGCTGGCAATATGCTGAGTTGGGTCCATTTTGTGATGCGCACACAATTCTAATCCTTGTTTGTCTTTTTCTTTTGTTTCTTATATTGTTTCCTGTGATGTTACAAATAAATGTTATTCATTTCATTTCATATGCGATTGTTACAATCGGATTCGAAACCCCATATTGAAAGGAGCTGAATAGGTCGCCGTGGCCGAAATCGGTCGAGGAGTATTATTATTTAATGGCAATGTTTCGCAAATTATATGCAAAACTAAGTAGTGCCACATAAAATACACCTTTCACTATAATATCATGAACGTATGTTTTATAGTTACTGAGTAAAACCGCTGTGACATACGGACGGACTGGGTGAAACTATAAGGGTTCCGTTTGGGTACGGAACCCTAAAGAGTGTGTAAAATTGTAGGGAAACCTTGCAAACGTTTCCTACAATTTTACACACTTTTTAGGGTACGTTGTAACGGCCTCCTAGCCTAGTCGGTCGTGACCCTGCCTACGAAGCAGGAGGTCCCGGGTTCGAATCCTGGTCAGGGCATTTATTTGTGTGTTTATCACGAATATTTGTTCCTGAGTTATGGATGTTTTCTATGTATTTAAGTATTTATATTTATCGTCGCTTAGTACCCATAATACAAGCCTTATTGAGCTTACCGTGGGACTAGGTCGATTTTTGTAAGATTGTCCCATAATATTTATTTTCTCAAACATGATCGTAAATGTATGCATTTATGTCACGAAATGAAGACATGAAGTTTATTGTTTATGGCTCCCTCCATTTACTTCTTGGCCGGCGGCCGTGAAGTAATGTATGGCGTAAGTATGAACGAAATATTAATTTTCGCTGCTCTAACTTTTTAATTTGCGTACTAACACTAAACTGACTAAGGAAAAATTACATACAGCCAACGACCACTAGATACTTGCGACATTAAAAAAACAAATTCTATGTTTCTATGTATATTTATGTGCGGTTAAACATGGTGCTCGAATAGCTCATTCAAATGTCATCTTTAAAAAAAAAGTGGCAAATTTTTTTTTTTTATCCTTGTTAACTATTTACCTAGTAGTTATTTTATTTTAATATTTCCTCACAATGTTTGAGAAAAGCACTATACAAGCCTCGGCCGGAAGAGAGATTGCAGGACTACCACAAACTCGTCCTGCAATCTCTTACTTCACGGCCTCTGCAGTAATGTACTATTATTTATTATGAAAGAGACTGACCCTGAGTCCGGCGGCGTGCGCGAAGAACGCCTCGGGGCTCTGCGAGTGGTACAGCCCGCCGTGCCCCACCGCGGCGCACGGCGCGCGCACGGTCAGCCCCCCGCACGAGAACTGCCCGCCTGAGCGGTACCGATATTTGGCGGCTTCGTTTACCAACTGTAACAAAACATCATTTTATTTATTATTAGTAGTTTATATGATTATGAAAGGCATTAAAACTCGTGTTTTAATGCCTAATTATTTACAATTACAACACTGCTTTATATACACACATATCATGACTCTCCATGATGCATTCAAAGCGCATATATATCGACCGCCATTGCGACTTTCAGGAATTAAAACTTTTCTGACATTCAAGTTTTGACATTTATATTTTTTAAATTCAGAGACAAACTAGAGTTGGCGCCAATTTTCATATCGTTCGATATCAAAATAACGTGCGACTTGCGTGCGTCATTGTATGCAATTATCACTTCGTTTTAAACTAAACGTCATATCGACTGATATTAGAATAGAGGTCAAATCAAATTTTCTTGTGTCAGATGTGTTCGAAATTTGAACAAAAATAATATTATCGAAAACGATAATATAATTTAGCTATTATTACATTTTCACAGATAACAAATTTGTTGTAACAAAAAAGTTTATTATTATGGGGGCCTTTATATGCGATTTTTGAAGGCAATATTGAGGGCTAATGACATGTGGGTATATAAAACATCATTTTATTTATAAATTGAAATAGATGTCATATACTAAAAAAGACCAACACCGACGAAGGCCAATTCGAGGATCGAACTCGTGTCTTCAGCTTACGCGGCCAACGCCATAACCACTAGGCCAACTGGTCTTATCGAAATGCCGGCGAATTTCTCGAGTATATGCAATCTTAGTAACAGGCAAGACGCAGGCGGCCATTTTCTAAGTACAAGCGACGTTGCTTAGTACTTCCATCCAAACCACTCAGGGATTCCGGTATGGCGAGAGAGACGGCGTTGTCATCAATACATTTTATTTATTATAATAAATTATAATTACAACTCACGTATTTTCACACACTACATGCTTCTCAAGTAAATTGTCAAGCGTCAAGAACCGTCCGCGACGACGCGTGCGGGCGGACTGAGTATCGCTTCGCCGCGCGTAGCGCTCTCGATGGCAAAACTACCCATGGGATTGTCCGACTGCAGATTTCGTTCATCTAATGGAAACGGCGGCTAGTACACCATGCTCACTGTTGTACACCAACTTTTGACTATGTACTATAGATTTTCCTATAGTCATTTGTTAAACGAGATATAAGGCATCCACAGGCGATGTTAACGGCCTCTCTTCTTTTCTCTTCTCAGCATATTTGCGTCCACCGGTGGACATATGCCTCTTTCATGGATTTCCATGTTGATCTCGATGCGGCGACGGCCTAGCGTCAAACAACTTATTGGTTTTACTACTTCTATTTAATTTACCTGGTCAAAGGCGGGGAATATGTAGTCAGCAAACTGGATCTCAGCTATGGCTGTAGCCCCAGCAGCAGCAAGCCCAATGCCAAACCCGGCAATGCCCTGCTCGCATAGTGGCGTGTTGAAAACACGATCCTTGCCATATTTTTCCTTTAAAAAACAGTAAGATAGTTTTTAATTAGATTCTGTAGTTTATATATATAATACAAAAAATTAAGCATCAATAAAATATTATTTTATCAATGAAATATATTTCAAAATTACAGTAGCCCTCAATTATCTGAATGCTGACTCAGTTTATGCAATCACTAAAATGTTGGCACAAATCACACACTGGTGCAAATTTGTTACTTACTACTTTACACTGTTACGCTAAGAGTTAGGAAATTAAGAAAATGCGATATTTCAAGAAAGTCGCACACTACGCCTATGTAACTGTGCTGTTACCACCAGTGACTGATTATAATTAAACTTATCTTGTTTTTGTTTTATTTTGCGAAAAAAACGTTCATTTAAAGTCCATTATGTTCCCATAATCGAGTTTCCACTGTATGACAAAAAACCGGCCAAGTGCCTGTCGGACCACGCAAAGTTGAGGGTTCCGTACCATCACACTATGAATGAGTTGTGCGAGCAAAAAGGTGTAAGTGCTTTCAAAATAACGAGGCACTTACGTCTTTTTTTAATAAATAGTTTTTTGACAAAAACTCAAAAACGGCTTGACCAAATTTGTTCAATAAAATTTTCGTGGTAAGAGCATTTTATATCATATCTTCCTGATTTTTTTCACATTTTTTGGACCGTTATGCCCATTCATGGACAGAGGGGGGGGGGGACACTTTCAGATAATCGATTATCAAATTTTTGTGTAAGAAACCTTTAAGTTATTTCTAAAGGCCTCTCTGATGATGTGCCACAAGTAGATATTTGGCAAAAAGAGAAAAAAATTACATTCAGTTACCTACATGAATTAACACATTTTTTTCGTAATTTATAGGCAAAACTAAGTAGCGGCACACAAAATACACCGGTAGCTGTTATATCATTACCATATGCTGTATAGTTACAGAGTAAAACCGCTGTGACTTACGGACAGACGGACTGGCCGAAACTATAAGGGTTCCGTTTTAGCCATTTTGGCTATGGAACCCTAAAAACATTCATAGGACAATAATGTACTTATTTACTCTTGAAATTACATCAGCTTTGTAAGACATGTTTATCACTTCTCTTCAAATTGATTATAAGCGGATTGTCAGTATTTGTATATCAATACTCAGGTCCATTTTTTCATAGGTCATGTCAACTGGTTCTGAGGACTAGAGGCGAATGATTTTTTTTTACTTTCACTTATTTATAAGAGTAGAAATTCACATTTCTAACAAATTAACTTCAAAATACATTATTGGGCCTAATAAACCTATATTTACTTATTGTGTGGCTTTTACACACTGGTATTTTACATCAATAATTACATAATATATTATTTCAGTCCTCCGGCCGGTAAGCGCCACTTTACGCAAAACTAAATAGCCGCCTCCGGGCTCCGTCGGGCTGAAAAATAGTATACAAACCTCGGCCGGTAAATGGGAAAGCCTCGGATCACATGTTAGTCGACCTCGGCTTCGCCTCGGCCGACAATTACATGGAATCCGAGGCATTTCCCACTTAAACGGCCTTGGTATGTAATGTACACATTAAATACATAATATAGTATAGTTACTCTGCTTTTGTTCTTTAAGTTATTAATTTACCTGTAAGCCTAGTGCACATCGGAAGACTCCACCGAAGGCCACATCCTCTCCAAACAACACGGCTGTTGGGTCCTGCTTTAGAGTGATGTCCATGGCATTGTTGATGGCTTGCATCATGTTCAATTTCACCGTTTCACCTACAAAGCAACAGATATTTAAACAATTATTAATCATCAGCAATACCCTTAAAATTCACCAATCTCTCTCATCATTGTATGGCTCAAATTTGTATGGGAAGTTCATCCAAAATAAACCCTTTTAATATTAAATAGAAAAATAAGTCTTTTCGAAAAAACACTCCCCAGTTTAAATATGTTGTTTAATTAAATATCAAATTTAAAACAGATTTCAGGTTAATAGTTGTCTTTAGAAATATTTACTGTTATATTGAAATAAAATTAATAATATAATTCAAAATTCAGTAACATATGGTACATTAACATTATGAAATTCTTCATAAATAAAGTTTAATTGCAAAGTAAACAAGTATATAACCTAAAAAGTATGGCCTTATTTGTGAATAACTTACCTTCAACCGGTTTCTCATTGTCAGGATAGTAAATAAAATGTGAGGATAATCTTTTCGATCCATTGGATACGGTTTTGGCGAATCTTGTCAGTAAAACAATGTTTTTCGTCACTAAACTCGCCATGTCTGTAAAACGTCGACGTCTTAGTTACAACTGGCTCGAAATTATTCAAGCAACTCATCTTATCAGCAATTCTAATTACGCTTTGATTGTTCGCCACTGATAAACTACAGATGTGACGAATTATATTGTTTATATATTTCCTTATCACTACGCTCCGTGGGGCATTTCGGGCTTATCTTCCGTTTGCACTTATATAATTGTTATGTTGTGTTACCGTGGTTTTATTGACGAGGTTGATTTTCTTCAATCTCAATAAATTAAAATGAGAATCAAGTTAAGTTACAGTAACGAAACAAAACAAACATTTTTTTTTTAAGGTTGTGGCCTGGATACTAGTCCTTTAAGCCAACAAAACAAACATTGCTTAGACGTTTTTCAGTTGATCAAACGAAACACAGTGTCATTTTTGACGTTTATAGAGTTCATAGGTTGATTATACCAGGGGTTCCAAACCCAAATTGGCAAAAGTGAAACGGAACCCTTAGTAGTTTTATGGCTATCCGTCCGTAGGTATATCCCCAGCCTTATTATCTCTTAATAAAGTCAGTTATAAAATAACTCGGGGTGCGCATTGTTCGAGGGTAGGGTAGGTAATACGCGCAACGCCACCGCAGAGCGTTTTGCGTTCAAAATAATACTTAAATAGGTTAGAGCATTGTTGTATTTGTTGTTAAACAACTGCTCTAATTTTTGTATTCACTTAAGTAATTAACATTATTTGTAAGTATCCGCGTAACGCGATGTACACACGCGTTCAGAATTGCATGGGCAATTTATGAATGAATTCATTCAATTCTGAACGCTATAGTACCTACTTTACGGGAATTTTGCATGTTGTGTCCAGATCAAGTCTAAATTGTAAACACATTTTATTTTTATTTTATTTATTAGGTCTGCCAACAGCGGTTACAATTATACATGGTTACATACAGTTTAGAAAGTCTTAAATTTATTGCACAGCTAATTATAGGCAAACACCACATGTGTAAACTTAAAGTAATATATTAACGAAAGAAAATATTAATCTGACACGTTAAAATTCAGGTTACTTAACACAAATTGCAAAGGGCGACTCAGCCCTGGGTGTTAGTCTGGAATCTAATTAAAGAGTCGGAAGTAAATATCTGCATTACTACATTTTTCATTCAGTAATCTACTCAGACGTGGAATAGGGAATAGGGGAATTTTTTCCGAGCACAGTTTTACGAAAAGTGGGATATTGACATGGAAGCCATGGTGGTTAATATCGTAGTAACATGTTTTATATAAAAATCACTACCTATTAACAAGGATTGCATAACGTTTAGATTAGACCTGATGTCTAGACATCGAGTGAGGTGGAATGAGGATTGGAATTTGAGAAAGGCGTAAATAATTAAAATTATTAACCGTCCCATACCGTTAAATGCGAATACGTAATGTTTGCGTTGCGAAAACGATGTATGGAACTGAAGTTAGTAGGTAGGTAAAAAAATTATAAATATAATTCTCATGGACAAACAATTCTGTATAATTTAAAACTCCCAATCTTAACGGCCTACTAGCCTAGTTGGTAGTGACCCTAGCAGCCTGCGAAGGAGGAGGTCCCGGGTTCGAATCCCAGTCAAGGCATTTGCGTTAAAGTATTTTGTATTAGGCAGATACGTCTGTCTACGAAATTTCCAATTTTATATTTGAAAGAAAAATGGAAAAATTCCCCGCGTTGAGCAGGATTCGAACTCACGATCTCTCTGAACACCGGTCAGATCGCTCTGCCAATTGAGCTATCGACGCCTGATCGACCCCGGCGCATGTTTCCACTATGTCTTTCATTTGGTTACACGCCTTAGAGAGACTCGTAGCGACAAAAGGCGGACTTAAGACAACATACTCGTAAAGGATGGCTCACACTAGAACGGGACGGGACGGGACGGGGCGGGACGGGAAAATCTGTCAATTTCTATAGAAAGAATCACGTGATAGCTCAGAGCTCTCGGATGTCACGTGACGCTTTCTATGGAAATTGAAAGATTTTGCCGTCCCGCTCCGTCCCGTCCCGTGCGTGAGTCATCCTTAAAGGGTAAAGTTAAATACGAAACGCTACTTCCCCTTTCGCCAGAAGAATGTAGTAAACGCGAAATAAAGAATAAAGTGTGAATCGTAATGGCTGCAACCTACAAGAAGTTAAACGTTATGACTACTTATGACGTTATGTTTTATCGGTCGTTCGTTGAGTTAAGTCACCAATAAAATGTCTTACGGCATTTTTGCCATATTGTGTTTATTGGAGATCGTGATGGAATTTAATGGCCCTCAAGTAGCTCTTCACTTGTTTACAAATACTTATACTTTAACTTGTTGCCATTTGCGCAACTGTCTCATTTACAAGAAACTATAAAATTTGCAAGAGAATCCAGAATGCTAAAGACATCCAAAATAGTAAAGTAGTTGGACAAGTACCAACATACAATACCTATATGTAGTCTAACAAGCCAACGAGCGCATTACTGTTACCAGTAGGAAAAAAAACTATATCCATCCCTTTTTTTGGGGTGGTAATACTAGCGTAAGAAAAAGACAGTATGATGCTCTTTATCCTACTGTTACTGCACTTGCTGGCTTGTCAGACTATATATTCAAATTCCTTCCATCATGCGAATAACCCGTCCCGTAAGTAGTAGTAGGAACAGTTGGCAACACATGTATCGTAGTGGAGAGTCCGTATAAAAGGCAGCCAAATAATCAGCAGCCCAATAATTCGTGTCCATTTTTTTGGTTGCGGATTATTGGGTTGCTGATTATTGTACCTACTGCAAAAACTGTGGCTTCGGATTATTGGCACGCTACCGAGCTTGTCCGACCCGATAAAAGGCAGCCCAATAATCGGCGACCCAATAATTGGCGACCACGATGTACATGGATTATTGGGCTGCCGATTATTGGCCCGCTTCGAGATTGCTCGACCCCAGAAAAGGCAACCCAATAATCAGCGACCCAATAATCCATGTACATCGTGGTCGCCAATTATTGGGCTGCTTTTTCGCGGGATGCGAAAAAAGTCGGTTCTGGCGCTTCGCCGGCCGCTACCGCGGCACGCTCGCTTCGCTCGCTCGGTTCGCGCGCTGTTAGGTCGCAGTTCTACCTAACACTCCTCCTCGCTTCGCTCGTCGTCATACCTAAACCGACCTGTCTTAACATTCGATCTAAAGAGTCTGTATAAAAGGCAGACAAATAATCGGCAGCCCAATAATTCGTGTCCATTTTTTTTGGTTTTGGATTATTGGGTTGCTGATTATTGTACTGTAAAAACTGTGGCTTGGGATTATTGAGCCGCTACCGAGCTTGTCCGACCCGATAAAAGGCAGCCCAATAATCCCCGATTATTGGGTTGCCTTTTCTTGGGTCGAGCAATCTCGAAGCGGGCCAATAATCGGCAGCCCAATAACCCATGTACATCGTGGTCGCCAATTATTGGGTCGCCGATTATTGGACTGCCTTTTCGCGGGATGCGGATTAGTGGCACCCGTAGTGGAGATGATGCTCACAAATACTTATCTGAACAGGCGCTCTCTTTGACAGGCGTGTTCAGTTATTTGTGAGTACTTTTGCCACTCCATATCTGATGGCGACTGTACAGTCAACCAATGGGAACTCTAGAACCACGTCAGACAGAATGACAAGCAGTAAGAGATTTCTTACAATCTGCAGGCCTACCATGAACATCGAAAATTGGCATTGACGGAAAAACCTCTTTGTTACTCTAATATGCAAGTGTGACAGAGATGCAGATACAAATCCGCAATCGTTCAATTTTCGTAGTACTAGCCCTGAAGTATAGCGTCACCATGACATAGTGGCCTAGGATTCCAATTGGTTGAGTATACATAAGCATAGTTTGGCAAGGTTTTTTTTTACTGAAGCTTGACGAATCTTAAAGGCATTAACGCCTTATCGGCAACCGAAAAAGTGGTACTTACCTTTTACTAAAATCGATTTCAAGTACAGATTCCGGTCTTTTCTAATGCTTAAGTACATGTTTAAATAGTAAATCTATAAAAAAGTCTTCGTTTCCTTCATCTATAAGTATATGGCCCACAGCCGTATATGGCCTTTAAAGTTAGGGGTGTATAATTTGAGCCTGATCAGATGGATCGAAACATCAAACGATATAGATTAGATTATTCAGCTTTAAAAACCAAGCGATACTGGAACCCGAAGCAAATAAAATTTGCATTTGATTTTTCTAAAACTTGTGTACATCCATATTTTCGTAACTAATGAAGTTAATAGGTATGTTTCCATGTATGTTGTAACATTTTAGACTGTATTGGATAAGCTCTACGGTTGAAATTAGATCGGGTTTGTTGCCTGTAATGGTCTTTAAAAACATGCAACACGATACACTGAATAGTCTGTCAGCAGTATAGATTACTTCCTGTAGAAATTGCATCTAACTTCTTCGTAACCTCAGTGCTGAGGATCGCAACCACGTGCAGACAGGTCTCCTCAGAGTGCGGTCATAAGACTAGGCCGTGAGTACTGTGTGGTGGAAAGTATCGCCAACCGAACTCTTTGTATGGTGTCAGTCTATCTCGTATAGGCTCTACCCTGACTCCTCTTCTATTTTCGACCATCCCGGCAAACCGATTTGGCTTATATTCGAACTTAAAAATTGTGTTTACCTCATTTAAACACCTGTTTATCAAATTTCTCGACGATCCAATCCACGGTATTCGAGTTATCGTCTAAAACATACATACAAACTTACAAACGCTGGGTTGTTCCCGTAGACTCGGAGATCCAGTATCATTTCGGATGGGCTCATCGGAGATCTGCGCTGGAAGTCGCCAGCATTATGCTGAGATGAATCCATTTCATGGCACTTCTTTTATTATTGTTAATTGTACTGTATATTTTTTTGTGTGTCAACGAATAAATTATTTCGATTCTATTTCTATTCATTAAGTCTCAATAGCCCATACACCGTGGCGGGTCAGCACCCGCAGAGCCAGCGCTCTGCGTGCGTCCCATGAAATTGAAATTGAAATTGAAATTGAAATCATTTATTGTCTGATTATAGGTGTACAGAGGGGTAACATGTTATTATTGGTAGTATCACTATAACCTGCCTATAAGGCGTACAATATTTGTTTACTTAAACTCTAGAATATTAATTTAAATTAAATATGTACAAAATATTTACACTGCATACTTCAGTCGTGTTTCTTCTCCTTAGCAAAATGCAGCTTTCACATTAGATAAGAAACACCACAAGCACACTTACCTACACCCAATTACAAAATTGTGAAACAGTCTAATTCTAAAAATTCATTAACATCATATGGCATTACATTTTTTAATAATTTAATAAGCGATTTTTTAAACCCCTTCATATCTTGGTCTTTTATAGAGTCTGGTAATTTATTAAATAATTTAGTAGCCGTTACAAATACACTTTTGTCATAGTAAGCAGTCTTTACGGAGTTTTTTGGGAGAACTTCATATTTATTCTGGTGATTCCGTGGCCGACTTCTATCGATAATTCTAAATTCGTTTAAATGTTCCTTAACGAACATGCACGCTTCTAATATAAACATTGCGGGCAGGGTTAAAATGTCAAGCTTCTTGAACAGAGGCTTGCAACTATCTCGTCTTTTCGCTCTTACAATAGATCTTACACAATTCTTCTGTTGGATGAAAACATCATTTTTGTTCAAAGAATTCCCCCAGTGTAGCAGACCATACCTTAATATTGACGACACGAGGCCGTGATAGGCGCAGAGTGCAGTATTCTGGGAAGATATTATCGATATTCTCCTGAGAGCAAAAACATATTTACTTAAGTTTTTGCATACATTATTAGTATGTGACTTCCAGTTTCCGTTGCAGTCTAGTGTCAGACCAAGAAATTTAATTTCCTTTTCTTCTTGTAATAAAGTGTTATTATATTTTAATACAATATCTTTAGGCTTTGACTGTGGTAAGTAGAATTGCATATATTTTGTTTTACTTAGGTTTACAATGAGTTGATTTTTGGAGAACCACTCCATTACATTATTTAATGCTAAGTTAAGTCTATCTTGATAAGTATTGCTATTGTTACCTGTAACTAGGATAGTCGTGTCGTCAGCAAAGAGAACAGTGCGATTTTTAGTGACGTTTGGTAAATCGTTGATAAACAATAAAAATAACAGAGGTCCCAAAATGCTACCTTGTGGCACTCCTCGTTCTATTGTTCTTATTGTGACTCAGGCAGATGCAGCGTCCACTCGGTGTACTCTTTACATTTCATTAAATTGTCAAACGGGCCTATGCGTGTTAGGTTCGGCTAAGCATACGCCTCTCAAAGCTCCGGAACACCATTGTTCCGTGATGGGAAAGACATACATAATAAATTGTAGAACCCGTATGCGCGGCGAGCTGTCGAATCACATATATGCTCTATCTTGCTGGTGTGGTTCTGTGGCTAGCAGTCAGCACTTTTACTTTCAAGCCAGTGGTGACATCACCTATCCTATATAGGTCACGGCGGGAATGTGTTGTCAATACTGTTAATGCACCGAAACTTAATATTTATTTAGCTTTATTATTTCAATTACTTATTTGATAATATGAGGTTTCAAGTGCCACAAAGTAGCCCTTTTAATTTTGGTTTTGAATGTACAGTGGTTATCCCCCAACGTGAATTCGCGTCCACTATATCTTGGGAATCCCTTGACCGATTTGGTTGATATTCCAACTGAAAAAATCTACTTATTTAATTTATATCATCTAACCTACCTACTCATAAAATAAAAGCAAAATGTAAAGATGGCCGATCTTTTTGTGACGGACCATTAAAACAGAAGACGACTGCGACGTGTGACGTAACTTGACCTATCAAACCTGATGTCCTACATCGGACACCAAAAGCCGTATTCTTCCGAAGATCCCTGATAATATTTAATCGTTAATTTTCTACTCAAGCTCATGTATATTTTTTATGATCAAGACGGTTAATAAGTTATTTAATTTGATTGCGATTGTTTTTACCTACTACTCTTATGGTCTGGAAGTGTTGAAAGAAATAAGTTTTCAGTCAATATGTTAATTTTAGATACAAGCTTTTATCGCTGACTGTCCTTTCCATTCCATGCTCAACTTATCCTAACTCTTGGGCGGTTTTTATATAACTGGGCCCGAGAATCGCTTAAGAAAAGTGTGATTTTGAATAAAATTAACTTAGGTATTTACGTTTGTGTTTATAGTTACGTTAACTGCTTAGTGGCATTTGCATGCTATTCATTATTGTGGCACTTCGTTACGTCAGTTAGTGCCAGTGAGGTGGCTAATAGTAGATACTACCTATAGAACATATGGTAGTCTTTCTACACGTACTTGGTTAACAATCTACTATACAAATACAAATACAAAATACAAAATGTTTATTTGCGAGAATACAGTGGGTATGCAGATGTATGCAGTGCATACATCTGCATACCCACACTGCATATGTGATGTGTGTAGATGCAGTGGGTATGTATATTCATTCCTTACTTTTTCTCTATCCAATTTTTTTTTTCCCTTGCTCTCAACGGGAAGCCATTTTGCATATGGCCGAAGCCTGCCGCGCAACATGACATTACTTCTCCATCGAATATTCTACATTATAATCATAAAGGCATAATAAATCCGCTGTCTCACAGCGTCATATGTTAAGAAAAATCAAGGCATGCAAATTTAATAACACATTATTAAAAATGTACCGCTATTCAGTGACATAATTATCTAAATACATAAAACAGAGTCGTTATTAAAAAAACAGCTGTTAAAGTTATACAATCTTGAAATTTTTAACTTTCCTTTTGTCTAGCGTTTTTCCAGTTTACACCACGGCTCAGGAACCCTGAGGTACACAATCCCAAGATTTAAAGCAGGTACAGTCGGCTTCATAAATATCTCTGCATCTGTATTAAATTTTGACCCTTCTTTTCCAGTAATAAGTTCCAAAGTGTATACATGTTTTTAAACGTGACTGTAGGCGCTAATTTCACGAAAGAATGCCATCTTCCAACCCAGAGGGAATAGAATAGGCTCTATCGGGATTAGTCTGGTTTCCTCACTTTTTTTCTTCACCGAAAAGCGATTGGTACCGACATATCAAGTGATACGAGTATTTCGTACAGTATTAGTTCTGATAAACTCATTAAAACAAGCGCCTGCGGGATTGGACCCGCGACGTGACCTTCGGATTGAAAGACGCACGCTGGCTCAGTAACGCTTCTGATATTTTTAACATATTGCAATATAATGTGCCAATTTTTTACTCATATTGTTAAACAAAGAGGGTCAAACATTATATATTTACTAAAACGGGGCTTAATCGTGTATAGATTTTGAAAACAAACCTCACGACGTTTCAAGGGCGACGTTGCCCCCGTGGTCCCGGAGAAAGACTGAAAACTGGGTCAAAACTGAGTTGATAAGAGTCGGACTATGCTAAGAATAATACTCCTGGAATTTGATAGCACAACCTGTGAAAGTGTTAATTATCGTAATAATTTCGCAGAAGTTTGACGTTTCAAATAACACTTAAAAGTTTGGTAGTTAATTTGCTCCGAAGAGAACACTTGTATTGTATTGTATTGCATTTCTTTATTGCTATTCACATGTACATTACAGACATTACACAACAAAACACACTGTTTAAGAAGGTAGGTACATAAATGCCACATGAAACCCTGATGGGCGCAGCAATGAAGGTAGAAAACTCACTTGTCACTTGGTTTGACTCTAGTAGAGGCTATGGCATGTATTCGCCATCTGGCTGCATTGCCGAAACCGGGCAAAAAGTTAAAATCCTGGACGTTTCATTGAGATCCCGTTCTCTCCCCGGACAGTAAAGAAAACTATTTTTAATATAAAAAAAAAATGTTTTCTGTTACCGCGATTGTTATTCATTGAAATTAAACACTTTAGAACGGATTAATCGCGTTTATTAACACCAAAACGAGTGCTGTAAAGGGCTCGAAACGTAGGGTCATGGTGTTAATAAACATGGTGTTAATAAACGCGATTAATCCGTTCTAAAGTGTTTAATTTAAAAAAAATAGGGTTTGATCTGAACCGAAATACGCCCGGTTTACTCCGGATAATTTTAAAAATCCGGCACGGACGCTCCCCGAAGGTGCTCCAAACTAAGACGAATCCGGGGAAACCCGAAGGTTTTTGGGTTCATATCCAACCCTAGCAAAATATTTTATTTTTATTAAAAATAGTTTTCTTTTAAAAATAGATCGGTAGCCCTCAATAGGAAACTCCATGTTTCTTCAACCTATATGGATACGTTTTTTAACTGTTAATTGGGAATCATTTAATCAACCAAAACAAAACAATGTGCACTATTTGAATAAGCAAACATACCTACATATTAATCCAGATTGTGTTACTTACTTTGATTGGAAAAGAGAGCATGTCCGTCATAAATATACTTATAAATTGCCACAGTGTATAAATACCTATATTTTCTGAATAGGTTAATAATTGTATACATAATTTGTTGGCTAGTTAGGTACAGTCGAGTTCATTAATATGTGTACACTTTTTCACCTTATTAGAAGGTATTAAGATGAAGAAATGTACAGATATTAATGAAGTCTACGGCACGGTGAGCGAGTACCGTTCTAGCTAATGGCGTGGAAAACTATTATCACAACTCAGAACGTGTGATGCCAGAACTTCGCGGATGTTATCGACCTAGATGCGTCACTTTCGTTTTCCATGTTCAGGAATGAGATGCAACATGATTATGGGGCAAATTCACTCCACCGGTGACCACAGGATAGCTCTTTCCTCGCTTAGCGTATTGGCATTGCCATTCAGCGAGGTAATGTAGCCTTGTGGGCACTCTACCATATTCCGCTAGCATTGGGGACATATGTAAACAAATATAGGTTAGGCCCCAATAGGTTAAAATAGTTTTAGTTTTTATTTAGTAACTTATAATTTATTATTTTTATTATTTATGTTTCTTTTTTTAATTTTAATAATGTGTTTAATTATTGTTATTTTTTTTTCTGTGTAGTATCACCGAATTAAAAATACCTGATCGTGTTGGTCGCTGTTCATTATAACTAGACGGTTTACACACCGGATGACACCGCATCTATACAGGGTGATTCATGAGTCGTGAGCAGGATTAACCTTACGGTTTCAGTGAATAATAAGCTATTATTTCATACTAGACTTAACGAAATTAACGTTAAATTAAATTAATTAAAATCTCCTGACTATAAGTTAATTGATACTTAACTATCAATAACTATCAATTATGTCACGCATATTGTGATAAAAATACGTGAGTCTCATCCTCATCTAAACACCTGTCAAATTTCACGACGCTCCGATCAACGATACTTGAACAAGCATACATCCAAACGCCGGAATCGCCGGATTCAGTTGACTCAGAGAACTCATTCGCTTCGCTAGCTTGTTCGAATTCCTTTTTGCACACGAAATCAAAGATGTCAAAGTTCAAGCTCATGTATAAATTAGCCATTTCACAGCGTCAAGTCGAGCCTTTTGAATGAATGGGTGACCGGGAACGAACGCCTCTGAGCTCCCATTCTCTGGATTTTCTATTCAATCGCGATTGGTCATTTCGTATAAAAATAGTAATGGGAAATAATTAATGTGATATCACAAATACAATAATTATCTTTATTATTCGTGTGAATTCCTTGAGAATTTCCTTCGATTATAAATGGGCCTCTAATTACATGTAGGTAACGTAAAACGTTCATGATAAAGGTTCTTTTTTTGTTATGTATTTTTGGTTAGTTAGCTAGTTAGAGTTACTGTTACGACCTTCAAACCTTCAAGAAAAGAGCGTACTCCCACCTTAAAGGCCGGCAGCGCACTTGCGACACCTCTGGTGTTGCGGGTGTCCATGGACGACGTTAATCGCTTACCATCAGGCGATTCGTTTGCTCGTTTGCCACCTATAGCATAAAATAAAAAAAAAATTGTATTGATTACAGTAAAGCTGGTTCCACGATAGTTTCATTTTGCCGTGTCGTATCTCCGTCGCGTTGCACCTTACGAATATCATAATCGTTAGTGTGGGCGCAAATGATCACATCTTTTTGCGTCCAAATTAATGATCATGATACGCGGCAGTGCTACGCGACGAAAATACAACACGGCAAAATGATACTGAGTGGACCTAGCTTAAGGTAAGTAGGTAGGTATAATAGTTAATACTAGGCAGAGGGCCTATGATGACGGGCCGGGGGTTGCCACTGCTGGCCGGTGCCGGCGTGGTAGCTGCGAGGATGACCACCTCTATAAAAATCGCGAAGGTAACCTGAGCGGGTAGATCCCGGGGTTTTTCCGTCTCGCTCGTCTCTGGAGGTTGTCAGGGACCAGCGTGTGGTGTCGCCCTGCTCGCTACCTTCGGGCGGGGGAGCTTCATCTACAGGGGCTTCGGCTCCAAGGAGGGGACAGCCTCGGCTGTCGCAGCAGGCGGTGTTCGCTGTTGCATGCCTAGGGCGATCCCGTGTTAACCGTCACCAACGCTGCAAGATGGGCATATACCGTGGATGATTTAGTGGGTAGTGCGGGCCCGGGCCTTGTGAGTTCCATATACTCTTCCTAGTTCCCCGGCTAGGTGGGATGCCAAATGCATTCCTCCACGTTAAAAAAAAGTATATGTTGTTAAAACTTGGAAGTAGCAGCAGAAGACTTCCAATAAGATACTCCAGCTGTTTGATCAAGATCGCAGGGAACTGTTGGAAGATCCATCATGCGTTGGTGGTGTACCCTTATTATGCATGCCTACGAAGCTGGAAGTATCAAGGTGGAATCCTGGTAAAGGTTTTTTATTGAGTTGTGAATATTTTCTGTTTAGAAGTATGTGATGTATGTGTTTGTAAGTATGTTTTAAGAGAGGTACCTATGGACAGCGGACAAAGAATGTCGTCTCGCTCAAATCTGGAGCAGAGCCCATCTGGGGAAGTACAGAAAACCGCTAATAAAAATGTATTTTTTTTATATGTACCTACATATTATTATGTCGCCGCCTAGAACTCACAGACCAGCTTTGCATAATTTAGAAACAGAAAATAGAAATATTCATATTCATATTCATATTCATTTATTCATAAAATTATACAATTTTACATGTCAAAATAAATTTAAAATGAAATAATAATGTCAAATAAATCATGTAAATTACAATTAAAGATTAAAATAACACATTATATAAAATTAAAATTTAAGATTAGGCATAAATGTTAGGATTTGCATTCAATTTAATTAAATAATTGTCATATTCTATTATGTCATAAAATGCTTCTTTTGTTAGCCATTAATATAAAAATATAATATAATATAATATTAAATAGAAAAATATTTATTCATGGCAAATTACAGAGGGTACATTATAATACAGAAAAGGTATTATTACGAACCCGAAACAAAAACGATTACTGCCACAAAATGGTCCCGACTCAGCATCGAGCAAGCCTGGGTGGCCAGCGCTGGTCTTCCGCCGGGGCCGTCTGTGAGTGGTGTCACGGATTGTGACACAGCAGATAACACACAAAATTATGATAGTACAAGCAAAAAAAAATAACAAGAAAAGAGGGACAATTATAACAACTAAAACATCGAGTTACAAAAATAATGCAAACAAACAAAATGGTTGTGTATAGGCATCTTAATATAAGTATATATTTGTTATATTATTATTTTATGTATATATTATATATATTCTGTCACCTGCGATCGTGAACGCGACCGTAACAAATTTACATCTGGCAACTATAGCGCCGCCTATCGCAAGCGCATACGTACGTGACAATGACACTTGACAAAGGAACAAACAAGAGAACTATATTAACTGTAACAATTTTTAATGAAACACGTCGAACACGATTAACATCTTAATAAAAACAATGGTGCGTTTATAGCTTGCTTTAAAACAATTATTCTGACACAGTGATTTTAATTTGAGGCTAGGTGATATGTGATGTGTAAGAATATCCGAAAATATTTATTTATTATGCCGAATCAGCTAAGTTGAGTTTATCACAAAAAAGGCTTAAGCAAGACGACATACAAGACAATGTGAAAACTGAATTTTACTACTGAAGTTACTTGGCACGTGTAAATTACAATACAAGTAACCGCAACAGTACAATAACTGCAATACTAGGTAGTTTTGCAGTTATCGTAGCTACTGCACTATTCTACATGTCTATTGTTGTTGTTGTTGTACTATGGTACTCTAGAGGTGCAGATAATATGTGGAGAATTTGTATATTATATATACATATTCTAATAACATGAAATAGACATGAAATATCACAATTTCGCCCCTTTCATAATTAAACCCCTTAATTAAAAGTGGCTCTGAAACTGAGAAGTTTCATGTGCTTTACTTACCCCTTTTGGAAATACAAGCGTGAATGTATGTATGTATAGTCTGACAACCAATCGATTAACAGTAGGATAGAGATCATCATACTGTCTTTTTCTTACGGTAGTAATATCACCCCGAAAAAAGGGATGGATATAGATTTGTTTTCCTACTGTTACTGCAATCGTTGGCTTGTCAGACTATATGTTAAATTTACTTAATACAGAAAATGTCTAAAGTGCGAAGATTTAGTTATCAACACCTTTTAGGCTGCATAGGAATACGATTCCACACGAACATAATCACACGAACATAGAGTAATTAGAATATCTACTTCCATGGCAATATTGGCAATTCAAACCCTTATAAGCCTCGTAAATGGCCCTGCCAATTAATGTATCGCTGCATTCATGCAATGTAAATAAAACTTGTATTGGCTAACTATTAATGTTGGACTGTTTTTTGGGTTGATTCTAGGGGTACACATACATACATAAACTCACATCTGTATTCTAAAAATCAGTATGCAGAGCGCATGCATTGAACCGCTCATTTGCAGCGCGACTTTTAGCAATTAAAGAGTTGAAGATAATGAAATTGCGAGATTCCAGTGACAGCGTGCGTAGCCAAGATGCCAATCGCTTACGCTTAATAACGTATCGTAGCTACATACCTTTTCTCTATCACTCTTCCTTATTAGTGTGACAATGACAGTTGCGTTTCGTTAGCGACTGAGCTATATCTGACAGATGGGCTAGCAGCCCATCTGTCAGTTTCTATAGAAATAATCACGTGATAGCTCGGAGCCCTCGAAGGTTACGTGACGTTTTCTATAGAACCTGACAGATCGTCCCCGATCGGATCGGATTGGTATGAGTCATCCTTTACCCATAGCCCACAGTCGATTTCTACGACACCGACGGAAGGAAAATCGAAGTGACTATGACAAAATGGTGGTCAAGTTAAAATCCTGCCAAACATACTTTTATTATGCAACAGTTTCCCAGCTCAGTACAAATCGTAAGCCGGGTAATGTGTTTCATTCACTTAACCTTAACGCCGGCAAGGCGAACGACCTCCGAACCTATTTCCTACATTCCACATAAAACAACGTAGGTATGTAGCTTTATGGAAAAAAGATCCTTGCGATTTTGTGAAAAACATACCTTGATGCTTAGCGATACGGTATGTTTTCCAACCCTATAGTGACGCTCTAAAGTTTAGTTTTCCTCAGACCTGTATTGTATTAAGAGCAAAATTCCAGGACTTGGCCCCTTTTTCGAACATAGCTGCATATAGCTCTGTTAAGTTAAAATGGCCCTATTTTATAAACGTTGCAATGACTCGTAAGCCCTGTAGTTATAGGCTATAATACTGTGAGCAATGAAAACGGGTCATTTCGCGTGCAGAGTTCGATATAAAATGTGTCTTTTTGTTTGCCCTTAAGTGTATGGGATGTATTAGATGTAGTGAAATGAGGCATAAACGATGAAAGGTCAAGGATAACAATATGGGACGTGTGGGGGTTGATATTGGTAACGGAAAATATTAAGCGGTTACGGAAAGTGCGCAATTATTGGCTTTGAAAAGTAACTGCTACTAGAACTTACTATTAAGTCACTTTTTGTTTGGTTAACTGATTTGAGCAGTTCACATTTCAAAAACAATTCCCAAATAAGTTCGTGATTTCATACAAATCATCGAATCTCATACAAATCTTAAATAAATAAAAAATTAAAAACACCACACCTTACCTCAATAATATTGGGGTCTAAAATGGAGTATCATAAACATGCACTATGTTACCAACTCAGATATCACGAATTATTTTTGGGAGTATCATATATTTCTTTTCTACGGCACGGTTTTGTTAGAGACGATTCTGGCAAATACAATCAGCGCCAGTAAAAACGCGTATTTATATATCTACCTAAAACAAAACAGAAACAAATAAATCGTGTGAGGTAGCGCTAACCCAAATATGAAGGTTAGCGCTACCTCACACGATTTTAAACAGTCGGGACCCAGTCAGCACAAATCTCTTCAAAATCGAGTATATTCGAGTATTATCACTCGTGTTCGAGTAATAATATGTCGCACATTAAGATGTCGCCGAATTTTAGTGTTGTACAAAAGAGATGTCGCACTAACGAACATCGCATATTCAGTGTCAAAACGGAGCGACGAATTGACGTGAATTTTTAAGTGGAGATAGTTGAAGGGATGGAGCGGAGCGAAGCCGCGGGCAAAAGCTAGTATCCTATATAGATACTAATACAATAACTGCTGATTTCAAGGTATAATATTGGATATATAACCAGTTACCAAAAGTATTTACAAACCGTAAAACGGTCCTACTTTGCTCCAAAATTTGATCCACATTTTTGAAATAACTTAACGATTTTAAAATTTGATGTAAAACAACATATTGATAAGTATAGTGGTTAGTAGAACAACGATTCTGGCATTATGCGGCACGGATTTTATACTGCAGTATAAAATCTATCTATATAATATCTAATCTATATTTTCTATTTAACCTACTGACAAGAGCATGAGACGAAAAAACTTGGAGTATTGTTACCCAGTGGGGAGCAAAGTAGGACCGTTTTACGGAATATTATAATTTTTTTAAACATTTATTTTCAAAATATATAAGTACAGTAATATAAGTTACACTTATTATAAAATTACAGTATAATTAACGTCTAATATATAAAACTTCAACGCGCGCAACGCAATTACAACTCAACAAGTAAAACGTTTGGAATTCTTGAAGACCACTTTAACATTTAAAATGCTATTTAAGTATAGTCTGGCAACGATCTAGGGCCTTACCTTGAAGTCTTAACTATGATTCATTTGGCATATCAACGTTTTCCAAATTATTATTTACCAACTCACATTTGGCTGATTTTCATTAGCCAACTAGGTAAAGATATGATTGGGATATATTCCGCGAAAGATACGTTTGCGAAATTATTAGTTGCGAAATCAGGCAAACGTGTGTTTTGGGATAAATTGTTTGGGCAAAAAATATTCGGCAATACATTAGTAACCCTAAAAATTCATTATAAACATCTATATCACTGTTTGTGCTTCACCACGAGGGCATTAAAAACTTATCGTGATCGTTTCCCATACAAAAAGTGTCGTGTCGAAGATATTCACGACAGAGTATAAAAGTGACTTTTGTCATTTTATTACGAATAGGTAATATGGTAGAAAGTAATAACGAAATCGAAATCTGTTACTTACATAATTCATGTGTTAGTGAGGGGACCAATTCGACTTGTTACAATAATATCGCCTGCACTATATTCGGACAGACAGAGTGGTGAGTGGTGAGCGTGATGTCACGCCTATTGTGATAAAAATACGTGAGTGTTAACCGTCGCAATTTAATACTATCTCGTATTTTATTATAATAAAACGTCTAACTTTTCATTGTTAAAAAACTCTTTCTAAATTTTACGTAGTTTCATAAGACTTAATAAGTGTAGTAACAGATAGAGGTTGGTGGCACAGCGGTACGAGCGGGCGATTTTCAACTCGGAGGTCGCGGGTTCCCATTCTGACGGCTCGTAATAAGTTTTTCGGAACTTACGTACGAAATATTATTTGATATTTACCGATCGCTTTTCGGTGAAGGCAAACATCGTGAGGAAATCAGACTAATCCCAATAAGGCCTAGTTTACCACCTGGGATGGAAGGTCAGATGGCAGTCGATTTCGTAAAACCGAACCTTGGGATTAGTTGCCCAAGCTGACCCCAGGCTCCCTATGTGAGCCGTGACATAAGCCGGGAAGAGAGGTATGGGCACAGCGGATGCATATCGTTTAGTGTGGTAGGGCACAGCACAACGAATGTCGTCTCGCTCAAATCTGGAGCAGAGCCCATCTGGGGAACTACCTCCACCTTACAGAAAACCGCAGTTTAATAACACTAGACCCTACTCATAGTGTTTTGTTTCTGTTGGTAAGTAAGGTCGCCAGAGCTCTAAGAGGATTCACTGTGTTGCCAGCTGGGGACCTACGGAGCAAAGCTTGTCCCTTTAGCTGTCAACACAGCGAATCCTCCTTTTTTTTTTAAGGGTCGGCAACGCGCATGTAACACCCCTGGAGTTGCAGGCGTCCATAGGCTACGGGGACCGCTTACCATCAGGTGGGCCATATGCTTGTTGGTCACCGTCGTAGTATTAAAAAACGCTTGGAAGGAGATGTGTAGTAATGTAGTTTGGCCTGAGTACTCTAACTTTCTTAAAACAAGTGGCGAAAAAATATGTGGGCACTTGTTGCATACACTACGGCATAAGTAAACGCGTTACATAGTTTGATAACTGATCCTACGTATCTTAAGTTACGACACAAAATCGAGTGGCAAATAATGTGACATGAGACTTTGTCATGTTGGTCAAGTTATGTTTTCCTCGTACGAATTAAATTCATCTGTAGGTTAGGTTAGGTTGGTGTTGTCAGTATTCAATTGGAAGTTAGGCTTTTATTTAGTTTCTGTATTCGTGATTGTTTGTTTTTGTTGCGGTATTTAAACGTTATAAATCTCATGTTGAGTACGCTAGCTATGTACCTACATCTAGAGTAATATCAGATCAATATCAAACGCAGCCCTTCTCATGTCTAAATCTAAATGGTCGCCCACCGTGTGTTATCAGAGCAATTTCCTCCCGCGGACGCTCCGGCTGTGGAATTGGGGCCTCGATTTTACTGAGGTTTTCCCGAAGGATTACAGTTTGGGATTCTTAAAAAAAGAAGTTACAAGTTTTTAATGGGTTGTCAACGCGTATGGGACACCCCGGGAATTGCAGAACCCTAGTCTACGGTTACCGCTTTCCATCTGGCGGGCTCTATGTTTTTTGCCAGCGACGTGGAAAAAAAAACTTAAAATTTTACAATTCTGTTTTTTTATTCTAAAGCTTTATGTAAACACCCAGCTCATGCAACTGTATACATAGGATTATACTTGTAAAAAAAACCCTCCAAAGTTTGGTTATAGGTTTAGAAGAAAATTATGATATTATGTTATGAGGTGTGAAGTGCCCTTGTGGCCCATTTACTGTACAAATGTTTGATTTTTATTTGATATAGATCTTCAGCATTTTTCATTCCACTGATGTCAGGGGAAAACATAGTTTGTATTAGTTTATCATAAACTAACCAGCGATTGAAAATATGCCCAATTGGTGAAGAGTGTCGAAACATATTGCTGGTTGTTCGGAGGCAATAACCTATTTACTCGTGCATTGTACGATCTTGTTTGTCAGGAAATACTAACAGATGCCGGGAGCGATTTTAACTCTTAAGGAGTTCACATTAAGAAAGAAGCAAGAAAACGTGCGAAGAAATCTTCGTTGATAAGTAATGTACTTTACGCATGTATTAGAAGGTATGCTGCGCATGCCTTGATACTCGTATTATTGGGCAGTGTGCCGAGGCAGTTTCCAACATTACGGCAAGTCAAGCTGTCCATCAACCCACTTAAATACCTTACCTAACAGCTAAGTGATAGTCAGACTGATAACACGTTTCAAAACCAAGGGTCCGCTCTAAAGTATCGACTTTTCGTTTCGCCAGAACTGAATATTCATAACCTGCTGCGATAAGGCCGGCTCAGCAGCTGTCGAGCTTTCCGAGACTCCCTAAGTCGTGACACCACCGCATCGATTAGACTCGAACGGGCACAGTAATCGAGTAACACGGTTACGAAACTATAAAATATGGAGTTAAGTTACGTTACGTGCCTATCTGTGTATCTGTGGTTGCGAATTTGCCGTTCGCCGCGGTGAGGAGCGGCAGCGGCAGTCTCGCGCCGAGAGTCGCGCGGTCCGCTCGCTTGGTCGTCCGAACGAACGTGTTACACCGACTTGTGCCACTGGAGCGACGACCCCGTGCTCGTGCGGTGTCAGTTCTGCAGTTTGGTTGTTTATTAATTGAAAAGTGAGTGGAAGCCGGCCACGGCCGCGGCACACATGTTCGGCCCAGTTTTCACGATCGCTGCCTCCGTCTCGAGAATTCCACTTTGCTTTGTTTACCGCCGCTGCACTTGTTGCGCGGCCCAAACCGTAATTGGATATACCGGCGATATCTCCAGCGGAGCCTTAGCGAATTTGCGCAACTACCCTCTCGAAGATCCACGTAACGTATAGATTTCACGAAATAATTAAAAGTAAACTGTTTCGTGGGTTAGGCTTTCGAATGGAACGCTCTCGTGAGTTCATTATCATGCGCGGTCCGCGATGTTTTCATTCGATCTTGGCTTCATCGAGCTCGCATACTTGTGCAAGAACATTGCCAACATGCCAACAATATTTACAAATGTATTTTCTATATTAGTTCACATTTAAACGAATAAGCTATCCTGTTGGCTGGTCTAAAAACAACTAGATTTATTGGATCATTCAATTAATTTAATGTTTTGGATGTCAACGTAAAAGAGTAGATCTTAGGTGAAAAATTGCCGCTACTAATATTATCCGCACTTAGCAGGTAGGTATCTATTCTGTGCTGAAATCCAACTTTGTTTGTTTTCAAAGCTTGGCTAAACTTAACTATTAAGTTACCAACTTAAGTTGCTAACCATTGTGTAAACACAATTATCTAACAGCTATCAACTATAATTATCTATTGGTTAAAGAGAGCAATATATAGCGCACTGAAGCACTATTAGCTTAGGATAAACGCAAAAATGTGACCGTCGGATCCGTGCGGCCAATGTGTGTCGGATAGACACACTTGGATACGGATATCTGCGGACCGGATCACATCTGTGTCGAATTTCCGACATAGATACATTGACTGAAAATTACGGAATTTCTTACTGATATTGAATACCGTTTGGAAATACGCAGGTACGTAGACATGTACGAAGCACCAACATGGACACGTAGTTTTCCACGAACGCACGAGGAAAACGCTCGTTAATCGGTAATGGGGCGCAAGACCTCAGCTGTCATATTTGCTTTGGATCAGATACGTAAAATCGTGATGTCTCGTCACATGAAGTAACATTAACATAATGAGTGTGCTTAATTGATCGATCGACAAAAAACGACGTCCTTGTGGATCAACAAGGTGGATCTTCTATATTTCATGATGAGTTTTAAAAATTCTTACTTGTCATGGTTTAATATAACCGTTTGACGTCTACAGACTTGTTTATAGTTAGCTTAGTTTTTTTGAGCTACGCAGCAGTCGCAGCACCATTTGCTATGTTTATCACATTGCAGGTTTCACCTCATATAGAACTTGTAATTGAAAGCATTAAGCGTTATTCTAAGACACATAATTCCTGTAGGATACTTGAAAACAGGACCCGCAATCTGTTTCTATATGTTTTGTAGCCTCAGTTTTTATGGTCGTATGTGTAAATGACTGATTGAATACCGTCTCAATTTGGCGGCACATTGCCTCAGTGTTTTTATCACAAAATGTCCTCTTTCCGTTACTAATGTCACAATAGCTCTTGTTATTCTAGCGCTGCACTGGTTTTCTATTTCACGCCCGTAATAATTGGGATATGGATACCTAGGTAGGAAAGTTATCCTTTTTTAAACTGGTCAGCAATATTTCGGTTGTTTTTTTATATTTAATATATTTTGCTATGTTAACTACGTACAAGTCAAGTACCTATGTGTCATGTCAAGTAAAACTAATAAATATAAACGATAAGCAAATTAGATAGTACTCTTACGTAACCTTCTGTTCGTGAGTCTTGGTTATTTACTTTAGGTAAATAAATATAGACTAAATTTTTGCTCCAAGAGATTTTTAGTAAGCTAACGTCGACCATTAATATAGACATTATGTTAATACTAATAATGGCAACCGTTTGTTGTCTTTTTAAATTCTGAGACTTGCGCTGTATAACTGCCAGTGGCTATTAGACAAATGACATTGACATTTAGACATCCCAAATGTCAAATGAAGGTTTAGTTTGACAACAATCGTGACATCAGTGTTTTATTGCGATATCAGCGTCCACTAGTACCTAATGTAAATATAGTGATTGTTTTATTGAATAGAAAAAAACATTTAGCCAAACACATGTGGTTTTTACAATAGACTTGGGCACAGATGTGGCCAGATCTATTGTTCATGCGCACGAGTGTTCTAATATCGTTTAAGGCAACAAATCAAGGCGACATCTATGGGTTACAAATATTATCAAAGACTATCCACCACCAACTTAGCTATTAGCGACAGGAAGAGATGAAAGAAACTAGTCGGAAGCACTGACTTTACGATAAGACTGACGCTACATTTTTTTCGGGGGAAGGGGGGTGGCATGACTATTCGTACGGTTATGTAGTAATAGACACTTGTCAGCCCATACAATGATATGATGTATAATGATTTTTCTGTTCATTCTCTCGGCAGAGGGGAAAAAAGTACTATGCCATCTCCTCGCACGAGTATTGAACTAAACGCTTGATTTAATGCTTTATTTTCTACCAACTGATGTATCAAAAACAACCTAAAATATTAAGCATTTGTTCTAAGTTAAGCGGACCTCGATTAAGCTATTGTTACAGTATAATGCTTACATATTAATTAGCCTGAACATTCACAAACTATTAATAACGTCTAAATTTTGGTGAACTTCGGAAACCGACATGTAGGTACTTTAGAGACAATGTGTTCACATCACACTATTCACACTATAATTGTAGAGACTAGGCCCCTGTTTCAAGTTTCCCTATTATTTGAGCTTATCTGTTTCAATTTGCAGTCGGCAAATTATCAAGTACTAAGGATAGCTAGCTAAGTTCTCCACCGTTACTGTAAATTATTCTTGGTAGAACCAATGTAATTTTAGTTTGAGTTCCGGAACAATCAGAACTACTAAATATAGTATTCAACTTGCACGAGGTAGTTGTTTGTCTGAGTGAGAGAGTACGAGTAGTCTAAAGTTTTACCATCTACCTCGCGCTCTTGCAGCTAGGCTAGGTCGTGGTTTTATTATCTGTCAACATGGATGTCTCGTTCTACTGACTTGTTCACGTCATAACAATGAGAGACGATTAAATGACAACCATCTATCTAATAACCATATACTGTTCCAATCCAGCTTGATTTACATATGTTAAAATTTAACTTTAAATAAATACCTAACATGTCACATGGACATGCCGTAAAAGCTTCGCAGGACGGAAAGGGCCATGAGTACTAGGGCAGACTTCCGGTTGATACTCAAGATGGTGAGGGCGTCTCTGGAATAGTTTTTTGTTTTTTGTATGCTAAAAGTTGTTTAATGTGTAATATTGATAGCTTATTCTGCAGTGGACAAATGAAGAAGCATGCAGCTAATGAAGAATTAATCCTGAAACGTGTCAAACCATTTTAAGTCATTACTCAGCAGTCCCGGAATCTTGGCCCCCGGACGCTAGTGTAACATTTTTAGCTGTTACTGTTAATTTTACAACATAGCGAGGCGAGCCACTGAATAACTTCGCCCAAGTGGCAATACACTTTAAAATACGATATATTATACTGATATTTTGATATACTTGACATTGGCAAAATTGTCCAACTCTCGAACAAAAGCCATTATTTAAAAGAAGAAGACTCATAGGGCTTTGAGGTGGGAAAGGAATAGAATCTGAGTTGTCTTATACTGGTAACACTAAGACATGGACTTGCACCTGTTTTGTGAGCAATTGGAATGTTACCACAGCTAGAACTTGAGCAGTTAACACAATCAAATTCACCTCGCTCTGACTGTGGTTGACTGAGTTGACTCTGCTTAGTTGCCTAATTTGTACACAATTGCTTTTGAACTTATGCAGTGTTCGATTCTCACGCTCCGCAGCGTAGCGTAGTTCTCTCTCTATCACTCTTCCTTATTAGTGCACACTCTCTTAGTAGTGCTCTTAGTAGAGTTACAGTTGCGTTTAGTTCGCTACTGAGCGTTAACGCTTGGCACATGCCAATCGTAGGCAAGATTTACTACGCACCCAAAAATCGAAGTTTACTGAAACTCCCAGATATATTTATATTTTTTAAGGTTTTGCAGGTTTATGATGGATTTGCTAAATATTTTTGTTTGTGTTGTTTCATTTAGCGAAGTTAAAGTTAGCACTAACTATAGTGGAGTTGACACGAACCTTAGATTACACAGTACAAAGTTAGAGTTACACACCTTACTTGTATGGTAACGGACCGGTTCTCCGGGTGCCACTTGTCAGGCCGGTTGCTCGGGAACCTTCGGGCTCTTTCGGGATAGAAATAGACGAGTAGCCTTTTTATGAGTGACCTGTTTGTTGTGTGAGGACCGGTGTGCAAGTTTCTTTGTCATTAGGATTACCTAATACAGTTACTGTAATTATACAGTGAGTGTACTTTGCGAATTTAAGTGAGGAGACATGGTGTTGATAAGAAGTAGTATCAAATGTAAATAGACGTCGCTTCCGGTTTTAGTTAATAATATTCTTGGAGCATAGATAACTGGAGATTTTTTGCGGGAGGTTCACCTCAGTTCAGTTCAGTTATGCAGTCCAGGAGGGGGAGGTTATGGCTATTCGTACGTTACATAGTAACAGATATGTGACACACACACACACACACACACACACACACACATGAAGTGGCCTTTTGTAATCGTTATCCTTAAATCTGTAATATATGTTAATCATCTGACCTGTTTCTCATAGGTCATATGTTATATTAGTTTAAGTTTGTTTACCAATAAGTACCTCCTAGAAAGTTTATATAAGTAAGTTAATCACTAAGGAAGAGCGGTGTTCCTTAACACAGGTATTTTCATACTTAAAAAGGGACACCAACCTGTACTATGTTTAATTTGTTTGCTACTGAATAAATCATTTTTTTTTCATTATTTTTTTTTTATATGTCAGAACAAGCTGTTTGTCAGATCTCCATAGTGCGTATGTCCGCCGGGCATCTGCCAGAAAATTTGACCATACATTTATTGGCAGATCTAGCGGATATCCCTGAACATATATAGACGGAAATTAACACTAGTAATCTATTTAACGAAACCACAAAAATTATTAGAGTGTTTGGCCTATATCTATTTGGTCTATGTTGCGTTGTTAAGTGCAAGCAAACATACATAATATATGCAATCGCTATATCATTTAAAATGGTTAATTGCAACGGTTCAAACTCACGTATTTTTATCACAATAGGCGTGACATGTTTCAACTGCATCGGGCAGTCATCGTCGGACAGACAGTCGTGTTGTCACCTTCGAGCCGGGCATCACCGCTGCAATTTAATGTCAGTATGACTCACGATAGTTTAAATTATATCATTTAAAACTTTATAAAATATGCCTACGTGTGTGTTATTTGCGTCATTGTTCATAAAAAAATCTAATAATCGGTCGTAAAGACCGTAAAGACTTATTTGTGATGGTTTTAAGTAAAATATTATGTACCACGTTGTAGGTTGCGGATAAGACGCTAATAACATAAAGATTCGTTTAGGAAGGAACCTTGTCAACTAAACAAAAAATATATAAAAATAAGCACATTTACAAACCTGATCAGACGATTGGTTTCCGGCCGTTTCACAAATTGAATGAAGCTTTGTGTTCGCATTATGTTTCTTCAGTGCCTTAAGAGATTCGTAATCTTCAGAGAGGCTTTATCCAGCGTCATTACTGTAATGTGACAGCGAGAGAGCTGGGCGGGGATTTAGAAACAGAAATTCAATACCTACCAATATAATATCAATTCAATTTTGTTCGTTTTCATGTCTCAAATGTGTCAATTTCCGTGACCTGTAATATCTTTTGTATTGTTTATTGACAATAACACTGTGTGTTACATTAATATTGAGGCTGACACGTCAAATTACCCTCCATAATACGTTCGGGCAAATGTATGGCATATTAATCCGGCGGATGCCCGGCGGATATAATAGACATACCCGCCATGCAGATCAGACGTGTTGCTCCGACGTATGTGGCCGGCTGTTAGTGATGTGTTGGCTAATGAACAAAGATAAAAAAAATACAGAGTAGCCGCCTCATTCATAAAAAAGTTAACAGAAGCTTTAGTTAAATTATGTTTGCTCCCATTCTGACAAACGCGATTGTCAAACTGACATATAAGGGCAAACAATCATTTAGCTAAACTGTTGTTGAAGTGCGTTTATGAATAACGCCATAGGTATGTAAGTAGGTAATTAAACACAATGAAGTTGCCCTATTAATACATTTTTGATTTCATTTATATACATCAAAAGTACATTTAAGAATAAGTCCTCGAATTTATTCTTCGCTAAAAGGTTACACAGTAATCTGTGCAACCTTGTTGTGGTAATCCATTATGGTATTTTGGAGCGACGTAATAAGTCACAACTAGGTCTAAATCGAGAAAAATGATCGAGTCAACGTTTTAATAAGATTGATTTAGATTTGTGATAAGAAAACATTCCATAAGGTTCGGTCAGTTCATTATAACTAATAAGGTGTTGGGTACTATGAACCACTGATTAACGTAGATTAAGTATTAGCTTTTGCCCGCTACTTTATCTGCGTATATAAGTACAATTTACGAACGTACATTCATTTATACTCGTACTAGCCGACAAAAAATAAAATTTGTTCGTCTGTAAGATTATTAAAAAATATTCGCCACGTATTTTTTCTTATGTTCGTCAAATGAAAAATGGCGTAAATACAGTGCATTTAAGTTTCGCATGACGTCACAATTAGGTACAATTCTTACCTAATAGTGACGTCACCGGTCCCCACTCCGGAACTTTGATGCTCTTCGTCAATTTGCGTTATCTGGAAATAGGATAAAATACGTGTCTAATAATTTTGGATTATATAACTGACGGACTAAAAGAATAAGAGTTTTTCAACCTAGTCGTCATTAATAAATAATAATAAATAATAATCCAATTACTAAACAATACTTCAAATCAAAAGATTCCCGTAACAAGACAAGAATAGGCTCAAAATAAATGATTATAACATAAAATAACCGAGTTAAAATCAACGAAATTCAATCACATTTCTCGTCCTTTATTCTGAAATTGTTATCGTACCACAATGCTACCACGATTGAACGCTTCAATAACTTAACAAATTTACAAAGGAAGTTGGTCAAGTTTGGAACTAAAGTTTATTAATACACCGTGCTATCCCCCCGTGCTACAGTGGCGACAATTTGGGTGACTTGTGTAGTTTGCAGTGACCACAGATATAGAAGTTTTGTGACATTCGGTAACCTTTGCCATTACAAACTCGAGAAGGAGCGGACGTAATAGAGAATTGATGGAGCTCAGATTGTTTGGTCAACATGTACATTATTAGAAAGGGATTTGCTTTTGTAGTTTGGGGTAATTGATAAAGGTTATTTAGGTGATTTAGTATACGCTTTTTGACCTTTTTGTATAGTAATGGATTTCACAAAGCGTGCTTGACAGACGATGTTTACCTACGCATCAGCCATCTTATAAAGTACTGTAAAACTTTCATTAAGTAGGTACAACATTTACGAAAAGTGAGAAAATCTTACCCTTGATTGGCTCAAAGGGTACAGATAGAAATTCCTTATTAACATTAAACACACACATACACTCACATACACATATACACTCACACACATATATACACTCTGTTCAATCACGCGCAATTTCATTGAAACATTTAATTAAAGCAAGTTTTGCTTTTAAATTGTATTTTTAAAGTATATTTCTTTAGTGTATATTTATGAAATACTTATGTATTTAGTTAACCTTTTTTAACATGGAAAAAAAGGCTATTTTATTTGATTTATTATATTTCTGTCACACTGTATCTACCCTCGTTTTCGGAGTATGTTGATACATCGCTTGGTTAATTGACAAATATTCATTTTCCTGGTCCTTCGTCAAGTGGGCGTAAGCTACGGGCCGCCTGTGAATTGTAACAATGAGATTACAATTTTTGATGAATCGGTGAATGAAAATAGGATACGCCGCAAAAAAACTTGTAATAAAATTTCCACACGAGCTATTTAACAAATTTTATTTATAAATTGAAAGAGATGTCATATACTACAGAAAAAATGACCAAGGTCCCCGGTGAGCAGGGCTGGGATCGAACCAGCGACCTCCTGCTTTCGCGGCAGACGCTCTAACCACTTGGCTACCCGATCACGGCAACCAGAGTCCGAAATTTCCTAAGTATATGCAATCCTTTCTTATTTTAAACGTAAGTAAATTTTATTTAATATTCAGGTAATATTTTCAGAAATAATGAAGTTCATAATTTTCTTTTTACGCGACGTGTTTAGTAAAATTGACATACGTTATTATAAAGTCACATATATAAGATATATTTGTATATATATTTTCATTTTAGTTTTATTAAGTAGGTATTCGTTTTATCTGATATTGTTTGTGTTTGTACCTTAATGTTCCAATTAATATAAATTAAATACTAAAAATAGGTAACATACTGTCGCTTTGTATAAAAAAAAAAATATTATTTCGGAAAATATACATCTTAGGGAGTTGTGCCTAATAAAAAATAATCAGGAGACTTCAATCTACATCATACTAAAATTACGCGAGAATTTTATATATCTAAGTTTACAAATTAACACTTTAAATAAATAATAATAAATTGTTTTACAATGTGTAAATCAAGCCTTTTCAAATAATATCCCACTTGACTCAGTAAGTAAGTAAACTTTTAATTGATGTCCCTTTTTTTGTCAGGCATTTTCACTGGAAATAAATTGAAATATATTATAAATCCTCTCTCAATGTATCGTGGTTAACCTTGTTTATAATTATTTAAAAAAAAAAACAAAAAAAACGGTAGCTTATGCGACTGACAGACAGACAGACTGTCATAGCAATAGTCTCTGTTTGAAATTACCGTAACGCACTAAATACAATTTTACGTTTTGCCTTGATTTGTATAGCAGATGTTGTTTGTGTAGGCAATGGGCAAAAATGAGGCTTTACTACGAAAAAAAAGATTACATTATAATCATTTTTTTAACACAATTAACCTAAAAAGTTCAAATTTCATGAGCGAACCTTGAAACTGCAATTTCGAGGTTGGCTCATGAAATTGGAATTTTAGTAATTTCCAACACGCACGTAAATTAATAGTACCTATTTATTACCGCATATTACGTTATTAGTGCATCAAGTTCGACCATTGCAGTGAATAAACGATAAAAAACCGAAGCCAGTTGCAAATGTCAAGGTTCTTTATTTCTGCATTCTTATTAAAAAGTTGCTGCTAGTTTTATTTGTAAATATTTTTCTGGATAACGTTTTATGTCCGAATATTTTTAACTTAATTTACATCCTTTTTCATAATATACCATTCAACCAACCGACTAGTATTGTCTATAGTTTTCTGTACAAAAAAGTTTTGCCGTTTTCGCGGCGGGGGCATACAAATAGCAATGTCACATAAAAGTCAATCTATACAATGAAAATTATTATTGGTCATATGCTTTTGGCCGAGAGGAACACCTGGCAATTGCACTTCCGGTTGGTGTAATGGTATACTTTTTTATTGATCAAACTGGCTAGAAATCGTAATAAAGTTGTAAACCGCGGCATGATTTGTAATTTGACAATTGTAAAGCACGAATCAAATCATTCATTAAATGTAATAAATGTTTTGATTCATGTTTTTGTTGTGATACCAGTGGTTAGGGGGTCGCTGGTTCGATTCCAGTCCTGCTCACCGGGGGCCTTGGTCACTTTTTCTGTAGTATATGACATCTCTTTCAATTTGTAATTTGACATTGAAAACTAATGATGATGAAGTATTTGACTTATATAGTTATTGAAATCCCAGTTTCCACTACAAAGCACACCAATATACGGTCGGCTTCATACATATATAAGCATCTGTATTCAACCCTTCTTTCCCTGTAATAAGTTCCGAAGAGTAAAGATATTTATGGATGTGACTGTACAGTCGGCAGCTAAAAAATACCTTATGCTAAAATCGAATATACCGGGTGTTTGGTAATAGGAGCAATAAATTTAATCGTAGACAGTACTCCCTAATCTGAACAACTTTTGTTCAGAGACTTTTAAGAATAACGTTTTATTTGATTTTTATTGCACTTTAAAGTTTGTTAGAAGACGTAATGTACTGCGCATTTTGTTATTTTTGTACTGTGACAAGAGACGTCAATTAGGCTGATGTTAACGTACATCAAAAATACTATTTAGTTTGTATGAAAAAGTGAAAACCTACAGAATACATAATTTTTAAAAGTCGTTGAACAAAAAGTGTTAGGTTTGAGGAGCACTGATTGGAAACACCCGGTATACAATATAAATAAATCGAATATTATCATAGGTATACCTATAATAATATGTGGCGTTTTCCGGATAAAGGTACCACATTGTCGGTTATGGATAAGGTAGATTTCTAAGTGGTTATTTATGACAGAAGAGCCTTATCTATATGATACCTTTACCCTGAAAACACCACATATGTAGTTTACTCACTAGTAGTTGGATTTACTAGTAATTTGATAATTTTTATGTTTCATTTTGTTAAATATGGTACCTGTACAGCATAACACAATTATATACATGAAAGCACTGCGAACTATCAAATATTAAAAAACTTGCATATAAAACTTAAACACTACTTATAATTAAATTTTGGCGACGTAACTGCGTGACTATAGACAAATAAAGAGAGATTCATAACGTTTCCTTACACAAGTAGGTATTGTAACAAAAAAAGGTTTCTTTATCCTGTCGTTATTGACTAAATTAGTTTGTCAGACTCTAAAAGTGCAATACTTTTTAAACTTTTAAGAGTTTTAATCAAAAGGCTCTTTCAGCCAATCGTGCCCATATCGCGTAGTAACTAGCCTAAGGAAACTATGTTAGTAATTAGCTATTATCAGCTAACCAAGCGTCCACGCACTAATTCCGAAGCGTCGAAATCGATGTCACAATCCACGGCAAACTGACTGGGAAACTTTATTACCAAAACATATTTTACAATGCATGCTCAAAAATTGCTGTTTTTAAGGGTAATATTTATTTATGTATTTAATCTTTATTGTACAAAAGAAAAATTTATCGTACAAAAGGCGGACTTAATGCCATAGGGCATTCTCTACCAGTCAACCTTAGGGAAAAACAGGAAAGATTGTAGGCGGTGCATCATACAAAACGTGTAAAGGAAAGACACACTAAGATATTATGGAATTTAAACACTTTAGAACGGATTAATCGCGTTTATTAACACCATGAACCTACGTTTCGAGGCCTTTACAGCACTCGTTACTAAATTATGAATAGAAAGTTAATATTTCTCGCACTAGTGCGGGAATGGATTTTCCTTTTCCTCAAACCAGAGGGTCCCGTAGCACGAGCCGGTGTAAGTACACAGTCAGCCAATTGGAATCCTAGGCTACTCTAGAACCATGTCAAAATCACAAGCAGTAAGAGACTTCTTACAATCTGATTTATAGCGTCACTATGACATGGCCCTACAGTGGCCTAGGGTTCCAATTGGTTGACTGTACCTACTTCTTGCGCACTGCTACTACATTACTGCCAATCATTATTATTTATTTTCCCGTATGCCCCTAATAAATTCTAACATGTTCTATGATACATGTGTTAAACTGCGGGCTTTTTTCCTACTCGTGTCGGTTTAAAACACCTTGTGATCACCGACACTCGTTATGAAAAAGCCTACACTTTCCACACTTGTATCCTAAATAACTACATTAAATAATTAATGTTGCTCGTGTGTTTGATTGCAGCAATTTCATTGCAGTAATATGATACATTAAACGGCAAATACTCTTTATTTTGAATACCAGATTAAACTACTTAATGCTGCTCGTGTTTATTTGATTGTTATATGATACATGCTTATTGTCGGGGAAATATTTGTATAGCTACTTTAATACCTCGTAAATAAAAACTAGGACAGTATCTACCTACATATTTTAAAAACTGGCCAAGTGCGAGTCGAACTCGTTTACCGAGGGGTCCGGTCAATGTATCCTCCTCCCCCCATTTATGACCTTAGTTATACTAAAATACTGGTGGCACGGAACTCATAGTATGCGGCAATTTTACAGCTTTCGGATTTTCTCCCGTACTTGTGCTACAAGCTCTTGCTTTTTGCCAAAATTTCATGATTCTAGGTAAACGGGAAGCACTAAAAGGAACCGCAGATTTGTGTGTGATATTAATTTCAACTTGCTACCTTTACGTGTTCCCGAGATAGTGTCTTGACAGACAGACGGACGGACGGACAACAAAGTGATCCTATTAGGGTTACGTTTTTACCTTTTGAGGTACGAAAACCTAAAAATACGGTTTAAATCCCGGTTAGCCTTTTATTCTCGGTTTTAATTGGGTTAAGCTGTATAGCTTGGAAGCAACTACCGTAACTGAAAAAAAAAACACGGGAAATTAGATAAATGTACATACGCGTGAAAAGCTGAGTTTTGTTTACTGACAAAATTGGCTTTCCTATAGTAGTCTATTGTTTCGCAAAGGTTATAAGTAAGATAAAGTTTTTAATGACATGTTTAGTGAAAAAAATAGTTTTAATTGCGTATTATTTTTGTAATCCATACTAATGCATTAATATATATGCGAAAACTCGCCGTCGTAACTCTGTCTGTTACATTTTCACTAAAACCGCTGAAAGGATTAAGATGTGATAGGGGGTCAGTTAGACTCCTGCAAAAGGTCATAACTCATAGGATTTGACAAGTTTTTGTTCTAATTCTACGCAGACGAAGTCGCCGGCAGAAGCTAGTTATATATAACTATTTTAAGCTAATATGGTCATTTACATTATAATTACTATTTCAAACGTGATATTTACTTGTTCTCATGATCTCCCGATATTTTGGTACTGTTACAAGCGTAAGCGCCATGTTCTCGGGAACTCAGAAGAACAAATACCTATACATGGTAAATATCTCGTTATAAATAGTAATTATAGTTATAGTTATATAAGTAATATGCACCTATATATATTTAATATATCTATGTTTGTATAGTCTGACAATGACAAGTCAAGGCTGCAGTAGATTTTTTTTTACAAATTATATGCCTCCCTATTTTGTCATACCGAAAGGGACGCACATAAATGAAAGAAAAATCTACTGCAATCTTGACGTGTCAGACTACGAGTATAAACACTTTTACACACATGAATAGAATATAACTCCAGGTAGACGAAATCAGGCATTGTTTTTCTTTTTTACGATACTATTCACGCCTGCCAGCATCATAAAAAGAAGTTAGTTGCCACAAATACAATGCACTATGATGTCATATTTAAATGCCGTTCTCTTTGCAAAAACCTTTAATTACATACGGATTAGGCAACAACATATGCTAGCTTTTGATACGCATACAGTTTTTATAGCGCATCATCTAAACGATTTTTTGCCGATAATAGCCTCGTGTCATGTTATAATTAGGTTACAATTTGACATACGCGTGTTAATTAAGGTGCTAATTTTATTCTGTTAGAGATTTGTTCTGTATAATATCGGTACTTATAAAAACATTGACGACGTGTTCGGTTGTCATGTTGGGCGTTGTATTGGATTGGCGCTACACCAAGATTGTATAAGTGCGGTATAATGAGATGTATAATGTGTATAAACGACAGGTGAAGACAATATTAAGATGTCATTCGAATGCTTACACATTGAGACACTGCATTTACATTATTTTCGTGGTACTTACCAGCTTGGCGATTTCTAAACGGAATAGTTATGAAAACTGCATCAAATTTATTATTAATAAACTTAATTTATTAATGATTACCTATTGCCTTGGTGTATCCATGCAATTATGTTTACAGTTTTAACTTAGCCAGCAACGGATTATTGTCCAACGATAAATTGTTACAACATGGTTGTAAATGTGAAGCCACAGAGATGACTCAGAATCAAATACCATCGACACAGTTGACTGACAATTTATGTGCTTTAATGCAATGTAATACGGTCTAGCAGTTTCTTTGTTTATGTTAGTATTTACATGAGCTCAGTTTATATTTGTCGTTGAAATCCTTCTTTTGAACTGTTTGCGCGAATGCATGAGTTAAAATGTAGTGTTTTATGTAATCCGTTACTTACATACTTATGTGACACTATGAAATAATGTATATAAAAAAATGCAAATGTGATCTGTTTGAACTAAATATTTATAGGTTTTAGCATTTTCCTGGCTTTACTACAGCACCGGGAGCTTGGAGCCCGATTGATAACCTAAACCCAGAGGAGAAAATACGCCTTACTGGGATTATATAAGTCGTGCTGTTTCTCCATGATGTTTTGTTTTACCTGACTGTTTTCATTTCACGCAAAACATATTTATTACACATTGAAGCCATCTGGCATGCAAACTCGTATCCAAAAGAATCAAGACTGTCTTTACATTGTTGTTGATAGTTGTTATTTGGTCGTCTATCGTTTCATGTGTTACTTACGCACTTGGCCACACCGATCAGCTTCGTCGACGGGCGAATAATGCTCTACCAATACCAACTTAGACCATCTGGTTTTAATAGATCTCACAGATATGGACTAGACAAGTTCTAACGTATAAAAAAAACACTATTTCAGGTATTTTTATGAACTAGGTAATTATCGATTTATACCTCACGTGCCGTAAACAGGTTATAATGTCAAAATGAACTTTTTGTCGGTCACCTACACATTTTTACTTTTAAACTTGTAAACAATTATGTTAAATATGTGAAACAAGGTCAGACAAGCCAACTAGTTTTCTTGAATTTAATTAATATGGCTTAGAGACTAGGCTACATAATTATAGCGACGGGTAGAACATGGCGACTGGAAAATAAATACGAAATCTAGTATTAATGTTGTTATAAAACAAACGAAACGGAGTACGCTTCCCAGCTTTTCTAATTCCACTTAGTCTTCGTGCAACCTTCAGGGGTTTAGATTGGTTATGACACAATGTCGTCGGTGCCCTTGGTTTGCCTTTTCAGCTCAGACCAGAGACAGCGAGATACAAAGTATCTCTACTGCCACTATTCTGACGGTCGTCTTCTGACAACCCCAAACCCTCATATCCCACTTTTCTAGCTTATCCGCGATATCTCTAACACCAAGCCTTACGGTAAGGTAGACCGAGGGCAATCGGGAATCGAACTTAACCATGGGAACTGTGACGGCCCACGGCAAAATCATGCAGAATCTAAGTGCATGGCTGTAGCTAGCAACAATATTTCAATTTAGGCGGCAGTTGATCTGATTCGCCCTATGACCCGATTAGCTTCGGTTACTCGGTATTATATCTAAAGTATTGTGGAATAAAACTTGTAATTACAATTAGCCGGACAGACGTCGGTCATTAGACCAGCTTCACGGGCTTCCGTTAAGGACACTACACGGCTTCCCTATGACGATCTCCATCATTCAATATGTACGAGTAATGTTTGCTTATGGAAAATACATTCAAGAGACTATTTGTTTTCATAGAAAGTCTGCTTTAGCGACTACATATTTTAATCTCGTATAAAGCAGCAAACATTATATAAATACAATTATAATCCTACTAAATTAATAATCGATGATTAAAATATTACCACCAGGAGGTCGGTATAAATTACGCAACCTTATTTACAAGACTGAAATCGCATCTCGTTGTTAACGATCCTCTCTCTCTATTGCGAAGTATTTGCGAATTTTTCGCTCCGAACACGGTCGGCATTTAATTGATATTTAATTGTTCGGCAATTAAGAATTACGAAGCCCTCATTTAGTCCGTTAAAAAATATGCCGGTGTGGCAACTGGCTGAACATAGTGCTTATTCTTAGTTTTGAATATGTAAGGGGGTGTTTACAATTAAACTTGATCGTTTTTTTAAAGGCGTCCTTCTTACTTTTTTTTGGATCTATTTATTAATGTGATATCTTCTAATAATCGCGAGCTTTTTCTATCCTATAGGAGAAAAAAAGTAGGCTAAAGTTTTTTTCCGTTAACATTTTTTCATAGATTTTGTATGACGGTAACGGAATGGAAACTTTGTATGAGAAAATTGGGACAATTTTTTCTCTTATTACTCGTAGAATCGAAAGAGCTCGCGATTTTGAGTAGTATTCAAATAAAGATACTCATGTTAAAAAAAGTGGGGCATGCTTGTAAAAAAAATTACCCAAGTGATAGGAGTTTTTGTGACGAAGGGCTATGAGTTTAGACTAATTAGTGATTTATTTTTAACAGGGAACAGTTACAAAGTTTGTCGGCCAGTCGGTGAAAGAGTTGCCGGTAGGCGAACGGTGGCTTGAGGCTTCAGAATCCAGTACTTATAGGTTCGAAGTTCGAACCCTTTGTCGTGTAAACTAGCTTTAGGGACCTTTTGATGACTAGATTTTTGGTTGTTTTTTAGGAAAACATGGCTACTGTGACAATGCTAGCACAAACTTAAACCGTTTTCATCAGTGAAATTATTGCATTAAACCATTGTCTAGGTACATCCTATTTTCGTTTAATTTTACTTAATAGCCTTGAACAGTCTTAATTCTACGAACAAATTCAATTATTTATTACACTAAAATACCGACTTCAAAGTAAATTAATTTGGCTACAATTAAGCGTTTTAACTTGTCAATTAACAATTAACATAAACACAATTTATTTAAAAAATACGTATTACCCACCGTTATTTTCATTTGAACAAAGATTTAAAATAAAATGCAGTTTGTGTCTGACGAATTCCCTGTGTTTCAGAGGGAAGAAGTTCGGAAATTATCATTTACTTATTTCTTATCACACAATGCAATAAAAAAAGCGCTATCACTGCCAGCAGTCCTCGGTTATCAATATACATAATTTTTTTTAGTATATAAATTAAAGGCAAAAAAACAACCTTTTTTGTAGCATAATGTTTCCTTATATGTCCGATATCAATATAGGGTTTCAGTTTACTCGCTAGTATATACCTAAAACAAATGGTGCCAATACTTACTGCCAAATACATAAAACATATTCTTCAAGTAATTAACTCAATCCGATGCACGAGTGTAGACTCGACATCGATAACGCGTCTCCGATCGATTAGCACATCGGCTTCGCATCGACAGCCTGTTCGTACAGGGTTATCATGTCCTTTTTAGGGTTCCGTAGTCAAAATGGCAAAAACGGAACCCTTATAGTTTCGTCCAATCCGTCTGTCCGTCCGTCCGTAGGTATGTCACAGCTGATTTACTCAATAACTATAAAGCATATGGTAATGATATTACAGCTAGAGGTGTATTTTGTGTGCCGCTGATTAGTTTTGCCTATAAGTTGCGAAAAAAAAATCTTTAGGCGGGCGGCCTCATACGTGTAATTTTTTTTGCCAAATAGCTACTTGTGGCACAATATTGGATAGGCCTTTGTTTGAATGTTTCTTGAACAAAAATTTGACTAATCGAATATTTTCGGAACTAATATGAAAGTCTGAAAAAGTGTCGCCCCCCCCTCTAACCTTTGAACGGGAGGTCCAAAAAAATTAAAAAAATTCCGGAAGATAGGATATAAGACGAACATACCATGAAATTTATTTTACCATGGGAAAATTCGTTGTGAATCTCACTCGGCCTGGGAGCAACCAAGTGGACATGTCCGACTCAAACGGACTCAAAACCCTGGGGTGTTCCACCGCTTCGCCTTGGGGCCGGGTTTTGGGAACGCGATTGCATAGCCTCCGATAAGGGTTAAGAATGACTCAGGTTAGACCGGGTTGGGAAGGACCGAACTGTGACCGTCGTCAATTCAAAACTCAGAGATCACGTAACATTTTTCATAAAAATTGACACGTTGGCCCGTTTTAGCATAGCGTTGTATCAAAGTCAATACTATTTGATTATTTTTAAATCGAGGCCTATATTTAGCTTATTTGAAAAAGCCAGACAGGCAGGGCACGTAAAACTTACTCGGACACGATTACAACAAAACATGACTTGTCCAGATTTATATGGACACCTAGCAACTCGGTTCGCATCGCAACGCGTAGCGTGCGTAACTACTATACTGTAGTGAAAACGATAAAAGCCACGCAGAATTAATCTTAGGTCTATAAATCTGTAGATGTATTAACCAGTAACCCGTTTATTTAACTAATCATGATAATTTGGTATTCAAGAAGACATGAAATTTCTTAAACTTTCGCGTTTTGTTCACATTATTATGAACATACAACGGGTCTATCGCGAATGTAGTTATTTATCTTAATATACCGATTTTCGGACACAGTTTTATGTGTCATCGGTGTATTAAGGTAAATTAACTACGTTCGCGACAGACCCGATCGCGGTCAATAATATTTTGATCATACTTACACCATACATTTAACTTCTTGGCTTAGGCCAAGAAGTAATGTAGGAAGCTATAAACAAGAAATTTCATTATTATGAACATAGAATGGGCCTTCGTAGTTTTACATACTTGGCAGTCAACGTTAGTAAGACTTAGAGCTATTTTAATTTAAACCAACAGTTTAGTTACTGTCATTAGGCCCACTTGCACCACCCAGGGTTAGCCGCTAGCCCGGAGCTAAGCTATCTAATTCCAAATATGGCTAAACTTGGGTGACGCAACTGGCGCTAAATCTTTTGACATACACTCACTCAATTTTACATGTAAATAAAACCGCGTAACCCAATATCGAACATTATTGAAATGAGAGAATTACTTGCAAGTTCTCTGCGAAGTTGTAAGGTCGCCGTGGGAGTGAAACCGAACACTTGTATCGGAATTAGGCAATTGTGGCTTGTGGTAGGAAACGATGTCACTTGGACATACTGCAAGGGCCTGGAGGCGCATTCCGATAGGAAAAATATGAACTGATACAGCTGTCAGAGGCGTCCGTCGCACTGATAATAGTAGTTTGTGGTACAGTGATATATTAAGAGTTTTTAGAACCAAAACGAAATTTAAATTTTCAATGTTTGCGGTAAGCTTTCTGAAACTTTATTATGTTTGGATAGGGGTACCTAAACTATTAGGATTCTAAACTATCATCCTTATGATTAAATTATTTGGGCTGGGGTGTTTACCCTTTACTGTTACTATGCCCTAGCTTTTGCCCGCGGGTAAAAGAAAAAAAGTAGCCTATACAAATCTCCATACCTTCATCTCATACCACTTAAGTAATCATGTCAATTCCTCGCTCTGTTTTGCCGTGAAAGACGGACAAACAAGCAGACACACACTTTCCCATTTATATTATTAGTAAGGATTATTCAATTTCAAACAATTCAGCGTTATTTAAAAATTACAAACTTGGTTATATTTACTACCTATAAGAATTTCCTGTATTTATTTTTTTGTATTCAACTTGTGACTACATGATGTTGTGAGTTTCTTAATTTAAAGTTTATTTTTAAAGTGCAGCTCAACAACATTTGGCCTCTATTTGACCTAATGATGAGTGACTGAGCAAACTGCAGTGTTTTAAAGTTACTATCAACTTGAGAAAACTCGTGTCATCCGCTTCAAGGAAAATTGTTTGTCTTATCTTCAAAATTGCGTCTTGTTTACTTAGCCATTTACCACTTCTGACTCATTTGGTTTGTAACAAAACGCCTAATTAATGATTTACTGACAACTAGCTACGTAATTACATGATTTTATAGATAGATTTTTACATGAACCTACTATCATACTATACATATGTAGGGATAAGTTCGCCTTAGTATTTTTTTTTCTATTTATTCCTTTTTGTAAACGCATATCTTGTTTTGTGAAAGCTTGTGTTTATTTATTACTTACTTAGGTACTTATTATGTTGTATGCCAAAAATGTTGAACCTCCTAAAGAACATGTTCCTACCCTCCTAAGTAAATTTAAACCATTTTCGAGTTGCAATATTTTTGTTTCGTTTAATTAAAAAAAAAACTTATACCTTAGGTATTGATTTCAAATTCAAATAGGGTCAAACCACGTTATCTTTTCTCAGTAAATGAACTGTCAGACGTGAAAGTGTTATTTTAAACGTCAAACTTCGCTGAAATTATGACGTTTACTTAACACTTTCACACTCAGAAGGCCTAGTATAAAAGTTATACGACACTTACTTCTCGATCGCGTTAGCGTATCGAGAGTTCAAATTATGTTTGCCGTTTATTTAAAATCATCCGGCAACTTTCATATTTTGACCCCTCGATACGCCAACGCGGTCGAGAAGTTAATGTCGTACAATTTTTATACTAGGCCTTCAGTGCTATCCAAATCTAGGAAACTTAGCATACAATAGACTGACTATAGCAGTTTTGTGGTTAGGTTACTCAAAACTTTTGTGGTTATCGCAATATTCATTGAATAAAATGGAAATAGGGACTTAAATAAGTGTTTTGTTATTTTAGACGTAAACATTACTTTTGAAAACTAAGTTACAATTTAAAACAGTATTAACAACATAATTTGGTTATAAAAAATATGTAAGAATGTTAAAACTGCTATATTTTTCCAAAAATATTAAAAATCATTTCAGCTATCCAAATTTTAAATCAATGTAATAATTTAAACTATCGTGAGTCATACTGACTTTCAATTGCAACGTTTCAAACTCACGTATTTTTATCACAATAGCCCTCCCCGCATCTGCCCGCTGCAGTCGAAACATGTCACGCGTATTGTGATAAAAATACGTGAGTCATACTTGAGTTACGTGAGTTATACGTGAGTTGTACGTGAGTTATACGTGATTTAATGAAATATTTTTCACGCAAAACTTTTATTTTTAAGCAGCAACGTCTGCTGCAATCGAACCCGCGACTCTAGGGACACGCACATCGCTCTACCAACTGAGCTACCGAAACCACACGGTCCGAGGCCATGTATTTTTCCACTCCTCCTTTCTTTTTTTTCACGATACCCAACTGTGTATAGAGTTCCTGCCATTTTGTATTAAGGAAACTACCAGGCGCGCAGAAATCAAGTGACAGTGAAAGCATTTTTCCGAGCCACGCAAACGCTCTTACGGTATTGTCGCGCACTGTTCCGCATACTGATAGCATTGGACGAAAGCTTCGTAAATGTCACCTGTTATCTTTGTTTGCCTGGTACGAGTACTTTACATTACGCGTAATCTATTGCATTAGCTATTTACTGCTTTATTTATTTATTTTAAGCTTATTTTGCATAGTTAAAAAAATTACAAATGGGGGAATTAATGTATTATCAATGTTAAATATTGGGCCCAATACATAATTGTATTTGTTGCAGGATCGTAGAGTTAAAGAAATAAAATAAACACGTCATTAATCCTGCACCAGCGATTCGAGTTATTCAAGTTGGAAAATTCAACTCATCACATCCTCATATCGCTTCCTGCACTGAATGGTAGACATAATATCTTTATATGTAAACGTACCCAAGTAGGTATATAAATAAATAATGTATCCATGTAATCAATATACAGATCATAGATTGAGTGTGTTAAAGAGCTTATATTTATATAAACATACCATATAAGTATTGATTAGGTACACTTTAAACTGAAATAAGACTCTCTTGAGTTGAGACTTCAACGTAAATTAAATCAGGATTACCGATAATTTAAAAGGCAAACTGTTAATCAGATATCCAACCGTTTTTGCCGTAGTTCGCATTTCTAATTTGATTCGACTCATAATCGATTCGTTGAGCTGAAACTACAAGTATTGTAAGAGCTAAGTTAAGTACGTCCCAATATCGTATAAAACACAACGAATACCAACCAGTTAATCAAAGTGCAGCAATAAGTTTATTAAAAATAAGTAATTCTGCAATTAACTATCCCGGTATTAAGGTTATGTATCCTTATTAGCCTAATGTGAAGGAGGTCGCGTGTATAAATTTAAAAGTTTTCAAGGCATTCTATGGTTTCGATTAACACGTCCAGTCGATGGCACTACACTTATTCTACTCCTAAATATATGCCCACAATTCAGCAGTTCCAACACACTTTGTTAAAACTATAGTGAATTTCAGCTCAATCGGACCTAAACAAGCGAAATAAACTAACAAACATTGCAAGACAAAGAGAATAAAAAAACAAGCAGCCGCCATCATTTGTTTTTCTCTCGTCAAGTAGCACGGTCCCTTTTTTCTCGCCGCTAGAGCGAGCAAGTGGCACGAAGGGCCAACAGGTCTGCTAGACGGACACTTTCACTGGGTGTTGGTGTTGACGCAATCGGCGGCTGGGGAACCATCCCGACACACGCATACTAAACGATTTTAATCGATTATTTGACAAAATTGTCTATTTTCTTAGTTAATTTTGACTTAGAGCGTTGTTGATCCGGCGGCAAAGCGTGCGCCTCTCAATCCGAAGGTTTGCAGGTTCAAATAACGGCCGGTACCAAAGAGTTTTTAAGAACTTATGTACGAAATATCAGTTGATATTTACCAATCGCTTTTCGGTGAAGGAAAACATCGTGTGGGAACCGACCTAATTCCACTAAGGCTTAGTTTACCCTCTGGGTTGGAAGGTCAGTAACTTTTGTAAAACTAGCGCCTACACCTAATCTTGGTATTAGTTGCCTAACCGGACCTCACGCTCCCTGAGCTGTGGCATTAGCCATTAAAATGCTAAGAAGAAGGATAGAGACTTACCTACTTATTAATCTTATTAGAGAATTGGCGAATGTTGGTTTTCAATCGACTGCCAAAAGGAGGAGCTTCTCAATTAGATTATTTTTAGCGCGATTACCCCGCCTATTATAAATGGATTTTGATGATTACTTATTTATTTGAAAGGATATTATCTCCCTGGATAGTGGTTCTTCTGTGTTGAAATCAATAAAGAACAAAGAGAACCCCGTAATTTAATTTTTTCAAATAATAATTATATTTATCTCATGTGTCATGTCCTCATGTCAATCACCTACCAAATTTCATGACCATCTAATCAACGGTACTCGATATCGTGGACAAATATTTAAAGCCGTTAATTTTTGTACAAAGAATTACCGAAATTAAGTAACATTTCTTTTGTTTTACATCACTCACGGATTTGGCCGGGCTTATTAAAAAAATAACATCCTCATATTATTTAATATAAAATTCTCAAAATAGCTCTTTGGATAAAGCCACGCATAATATAAAATGTGGATACGTAATCTTCTATTGTCCCAAGTTGTCCCACAGTTGTAATAATAGCCCACGTAACGGTAATACAGTAAGAGATTACTAAACAATTTTCATTGTAGTTATAAATAGTCCGCAATATCTTTTAAGTTAAGTAAACAAGGAAAATACAGAGGATTTCCTAGATGGAGGAAAGTAAACAAATGGCCTGAAATTACTTACCTATCTCTGACTTATATATTTATTTAACGGGTGGGTGTGCGCTGAAAGCAGTGATTTGTTTGTCTTATTTCTTTACATCTTTAGTTCATATATGACAGTAATACAATGGAATATATGTACTATGATGGAAAAATATTTTCCTTCAAAATATCTACTTATACAGGACTAATACGCGGGCTTAGCGCCTTTTTTAGATGAAAGAGGTTTATCTATAGTAGTTTACGCAACTGTGTACTTAAAATTTAAGGGTCGCCGTTACCAAACGAGACGTAGTCGAGTTGAATTTTAAGTACCAATTATCAGCTGTTGTATACACTAGTTTTTCTACGACAGCAAAAATAGGGAATAAAGCGAAATCTCGAATGGCGGCATAATGTGGGAGAGTCGTATGCCAACTATAGAAAAAAAAACATCAGTGTTATTATATTCTATGAGAATCCGTAAGAGCATTGCTTAGCATTGTTCTTATGGAATACCATGGACAACGTTATGATGTATGTTTTATTAATATCACTGTCAGTCATTTAATTGGCAAATTGGAGTGCGAAAGTTAAAAAAAAATGTTTGTGCTCAGATAATTTTGAACACCCCGTCCGCTAAACTACTTCTGTACCTAAACAGGATAATAAAATTGTTGCCCCTAAATTCTACAAGCCTAAACAACTACTTAATTATATTTGCGGTATTGCATTGCATGTTGGTTTGTTATCTTTATGCATATACCTTATCAGAATAATTAATCAATTACTGCAGTCAATTATGTTTCGTTTCTTATATTATTGATACTTTTTATTACTTAGTCATGTATTTTTTATATTAAACTAACTTATTTGTCTTTATACTGAGTATACTGACAAATCCATTTAATTAGATTCTTGAAAATATCATACAAAAATAACGTATAAAATAAACTACTTTATTGGTTAGTTTTGGTAAATGTTCTCTTTCCGACTGTTCTCGAAATAAAATTCTTTAAGTGGCACAACTTTAGCCAAATTTATTTGTACGCAACTCGGTGTTTAGATATTTACAACTTACACGAGTTTATTTTTAAACGTGAGTTCAAAAGAAAACCAATTTTCCCGCCGGATTGACACTGACAGCCAGAAAATTCTCCCCAACTTTTTACATTGTCGTTTGTCTGCATTTGAGATTTCGAAGTTAAAGCATTTGACAAGTTTTTAATTGGAATCAAAAAGCTTTTTGTTGTTATTACATGTACCTAAGACTGCGGTTAAATATTTGAACCTTATCAACTTTTTTTTAAATTAAAAACTCACAAAGTCAGTGCCTATCAGTGAAAGCGGTGTAAAACCATAACTTAGAAAGGAGAAGAGTTTAAACCTCTTTAACCTGGCACTGACTATCCTGGCCTATTACCACGACAATCAAACGAACGAACATTTGTAGCACCCACTCAGTCACACTTATTTATTACAGTGATAAAGAGGTTTCTCCGTCAATGCCAATTTACTCCCGTCAATGCTATTTTATCCCAACATGAGAGTGGCTCCCAGCGGCTATCTGCTAGAATGTGGTAATGATACCAGTGTTACAATTTCATTGCTTGCAAGATTGTAAGCAGGATTATGAGTACAAGGCTTTTATTTAAACTTCACACATTATAAATTTACTTAATCGTGTAAAACTTTGAAAACACACCTCCGAAGTTTCAAGGGCGACATTGTCCCCCTGGTCCCGGAGAAAGACTCAAACGTTGCACGTCGTAAATTTATAATACAAGGTTTTTGGTTTACCTAAAGGTACTGTTGCACATGATGCTCATTACTAGCATGCTAATACGCACGTAGCATGCTAGTGCTGAGCATGTGTAACAGGACCTTAATCCCAATTTGCGAGGAACTTCGGTGTGTCTCGTTATTAAACATACTATTTTTGGAAATTGCCTAGCTAGGTGATACGTTATCATATAGCTGTTTTCTGCTCTCACAGGATTCTAAGCAAAATCGTGGATCGCTTTCAGTAATTGATACAGAATTATATCCCTATTGGTCAAGTGCGTAACAGTGGCGCCGACCTGGTGGCTATAAGACGTTAGTTCCTGAACAGTAAATGTCGCTCAAGTTGTGTTTGTGTGTACCTTTGGTGTACTTACTTAAAATAGTTCGTACATTTACACATTTTATAGCTTTTAATCTCATTAAATAGCAATAGCATTCAACATGTTTCTGAAGTACTTACATAGGTACTAAAGCCTGCATTTTAAATAGGTAGATCAATAGATTCAACGAATAAGTACCTAAAAGCCATCAAAATACCAATAACGCCGTCCACTTCTACGTACATTTCAAAACGTACTTGTCTTTCTAATACATTTAGTTTTAGAGTCATACAATTTTAAACTGTCTCATAAATTAGGAACTTTGAAATAACCGGTAAGAAATACATTTTAACATGTTCTGTACAAAGTAAATCTATAAAATGAGTTGGTACCAAAACGATTGCATGTATCCATTAATGACAATTGGCTGTAAAATAAAAACTATACAAAGTAGCGTAAGCGTAACTATATTCAACCTTTATCGATCCACTCCATTATTTAAATCAATACACGCTCGATTTTTACTCCAAATCATAAATCAAAGCCACATAAAAACCCTCCTAATATCATAAAACAAAAGAGTTGACTAGCATTATAATTAACAAGAATTTAAAATCTCAATCAGGCATGTTCCACATAGACCAATTACAGCTGCGACAAGCCAAACACGCCCTTATGTTAACAGGTTAAGTGCGGTGTCAAACGCAGGTGTGGGCTTGTTCTACAAATCGGCATTCACAATAAATAAATGGTTATATACAAAAGTGAGTGTTCCAAGGCTGACTAGTGTTCACGCCACTATCGTATGCTCGAATTTGCCGTGTCAATCTGAAATATGCTTAATGACATCATACTTAGAGTCCATTTACGATTTTTCGGCGTTGATATATTTTGTTTCGCTCCACACTTGGTTGCCTTTTATGGGAGTAGCTTTCCTTGTCTAACTTTGTCTACGTTTGATTTATTACCAGTGTTTTAATATGTTCGGTTTAGTTTGAAATTGATTTGGTATGTAGGTGAGGTTGATAAAGTTTTTTTTAGGGGCCGGGGCACGTTTGAGACTGTCCTCTATAACTGTTTTAGACACTTGCATTTTCTAACAGGACACTTATGTTTGGAAATACTTGTGACATTACCATTTCTATTTTTGTCCACACAACTTTTTTGATATAAAGTTTTTAGAATTTGCTACATCGCATTCGGATTTGATGTTACGCAGCTTTTGACCGGTAATTTTAAAGATACTTCTTTTTGTAGTAGTAAAATACATCTATATTTTGTGTCATGATAAAGTATGGCTTGACTTGTCCCGCTATAGTAAATGTCTTATACTTTGTGTCTTTATGCATATACCTGATTCCTCTTGCAAGTAACTAGAAACGTAAATAATTGGTAGGTTTTAGTATATCCAATTTGATTGGAAGTTAGGTGTACCCAATGTTACATGATATTGCTCAGAGATGCGGCGTTGCATAAGCCAGTTAACAACATTCTTACTTTGTAATGGAAACTCCTTGCACTTTACTAATTAAGAAGTTATGGACGCCTTATTGAATTTGTTCTCGACTTGCGCAACAAACTAATGTTAAACCCACTGGCGTCAACATTCGAATGTCTTGGAAGATTACCAAATGATATCCGTGTTTACGATGTGTTTGCTTAGAAAGTGTTGTATTTTGTGGATCAGGAACCTAGAAGGATTTGATATTTATTGTTATATTTAAAAACAAATATTCCCGAAAAGTTTTAAAATGGCTACACTTGTCTAGGAAGACACTGACGATTCGACTGCCAAAATTATGATACGTTTTCTGCCTTACTAATAAAATACTGGTCTAAACCAACAAGAATAAACGCATAATGGTTGGCAATCGTTTAAAACCGCAAATCAAGTTTGCAAACCGTAGCCCAAACTTCCAAAGAACTATCAATAATTTGGTTCCAAAGCTAAATATAGTTGGTACCCATATACCTAACCTGTAGGCTTTTACCCACATTAAGAGTTAACCTCTGTCCAGTAATCACAGAAAGTATCTCTAAAATCTAAATAACAGGAAGCACCATAATCTACTAAAATTTCCACAAAAACGTTTAACAAAAGTGACTGAACAAATGTACAAATTTTCATCCATGCAATGGTGATATGTCATGATTTCTATTCAGCTCGCAAACGTGTCATGACTCATCACAAATAGGAATAATAACAGTCGTATTAATGACCAGTGATCTTTGTGAGGACGCGGTAAAAATGTGATGTTCGCGTATTAAGTCGTCAGGGTAATGTGGCTTATTAGGTACTTACTGTACGGATACGAGTGTTGTGTATGAGACATTAAATTATTATTGTCTTAGGATGGTTTATTATTAATGAGATTTATTCATTGTCCCAAGTAAGTCCCATCGACGTTTAGCCCCAAAATTCTGTACCTACTATGCGTATTAGGCGACGATATTTACATAATTAAATAAATAAATACATACACACATTATACAGATAGAGAATGTCCATAACAAATAAATATTCGTGATGAACACACTCTTACAGGGTGCGTAGCCAAGATGCCAATCGCTCACGCTCAGTCGCTAACGAAACGCAACTGTCATTGTCACACTAATAAAGAAGAGTGATAGAGAGAGGTAGCTACGATACGTTATTAAGCGTGAGCGTTTGACATTTTGGCTACGCACGATGGATTCGAAAAATTTATTAGTAAAGGAATAGGAGGAGTAAGTTAAAAATATTTTTTTTATAAAATGAATATTTTCCGAAAAAATCGCTCAGGAAAGGAAGTTACATAAATTTGTCCTCACTTTAACTTTTGAACTGCAAGTCCAAAAAATATGAAAAAAAGTCATGAAAATAGAGCTTTATGAAAACTTTCAAGGAAAAATATTTGAACTTGGTCAGTGAGCCATTATTGTTTTTTTTTGCAAAAAACGTATCTTCTCGGTTAAAAAGGCGTACAAGTCGTAACAGCCGAGAAGATACTCCTTTTATATTGTTATGACCACACTCCACAGTATCTATTAAAACCCTTTTAAAGGTTGCCTGTAGTGACGAACGGTAATCTACGGAACCCTATACCTACTAAGCATGGCCCGACATGCTTTCGCCGGTTTTTTCTTTACTTGAACTTCTTCTTAACTCGTTTTAGTTGTGCTCTTGTTCCTCATCCTCTTTATAGTTCAAATTTGCCTTTCAATACGAGTATTGTTTTAAGGAAAATGTCGTTTCTCATCATCATCAAGAATCTACCTATAATTTTTGCTCCTTAATACTTATATTTCTTTTCTACCACAATTTGGCGTAATTCCTTGTTCCTCTTCAGTTTTGTCAACGAAGTGCCTTTTACTAAATTTTGTTACATGACCTATTTTTGGTTATCAAATATGATTATCTTAAAAAATTTAACAATTTTCTAACTCGTTTTATTTTTTACGTGACTTAGGACACTTGCACTACCCGGGGTTAGCCACAAAACCTGGAGTTAAGCGTTATTTTGTATGGCATTAGACAACTTAACTCCGGGTTAGGGGCTAACTCTGGGTGGTGCAACCGGGCACATACGGTCGCGGTCTCTCATTTTTTACCCGTTTCGCTAACTTTTCCTGAATTTCAATATATTTCAACAGTAGTGTCAACAGTAAGGGGGTCACAAATAAAAGTCCTTGAATGTACTGTATAAATTGGTTCCGCACGGGGTAGGTACTTAATAAAATAACGTAAATATACTTAAGTACGCACGTACTCAATTCGTATTGTTTCATAAATATTCACCGGAACCGATTGCAAGTTATTTGATTACAAATCAACTTGCAAGATTTAAGATTGTATTCAACAAAGTATGCAAACAATAAAATCATTAATTGCTATACAATAGTCAAATAAATAGCAAAATAATAAGAATATTTTTTTAAATACCACGACGATGGTAAACAAGCATGCGGCCCGCCCGATGGAAAGCGGTCACCGTAGCCTATGGACGCTTGCAACTCCAGGGGGGTCACATGCGCGTTGCCGACCCATTCAAATCTTGTACACTACTTTTTTGAAGAACCCCATACTGTAATTTTCGGGAAAACCGCGGCAGGGAGCTCATTTCACAGCCGGAGCGTCCGCTCGAAGAAATTCCTCTGAAACCGCACAGTGCGCGACCATTTTGGTTGCAAGGTGAGAGCGGTGCGATGGTGAAAAGAGGACGTAGTCATCATGTGTACACTATTTACACAATATTGTAATTTCTATTTCATCATCATTATAATTTAAGAGCCTTGCTTTTGTCGGTGGAATGGTTGCCATTCTGTTCTTGTTCTGCTACTGTTTTGAGCTTCTGATACGTCATTACATTAAAATGCCCAAATGCCCGTCCTGCGTGCGTAGCCAAGATGCCAATCGCTCACGCTTAATAACGTATCGTAGCTACCTCTCTCTATCACTCTTCTTTATTAGTGTGACAATGACAGTTGCGTTTCGTTAGCGACTGAGCGTTAGCGATTGGCATCTTGGCTACGCACCCAGGGTCTTCCTCTATCTCTTCTTTTTTAATTTTGCCTTTTTCAGCACGCTTCTTTTCTCACCAACCAAATTCACCATCTCTTTGTTTGTTCTTCTAGTAATTTCTAGTTAGGTGCGGCTAATTAAGTTTAAAAAGGAATAGGAATTGTTATTCTTCTTATGAAAACGACAATTTATTATGCCGATATATATATATCGATGCCGTATGTGTTTAACTCTTTCGGTGAATGTTGCTACGCGTCTCCCTAAGGCGTATAACCAAAATGTAAGAAATAGTGGAAACATTTGCCGGGGTCAATCGGGCGTCGATAGCTCAATTGGCAGAGGGATCTGACCGGTGTTCATTGAGGTCATGGGTTCGAATCCCGGTCGATGCGGGGAATTGTTTCCATTTTTCTTTCAATTATAAAATTATAAATTTCGTTTGCAGACGTCTCTTGCTTAATACAAAATTAATATATTTAGTTAGTCACTGAATAAGCAACAAAATCAAGTATTAGCAAAATAAATAGGCAAAAGATTGGCAAACAAGCCTCGCCTGAGTAATAACGTTATTCTGCTGACCGTATACTTAGTATAATTGCTTCATTTTGCTGTGGGTTCTTGGAACCAGCACGTGTGAACTAGAGAGACATTACTTGACTTGTAACTACGTTACAGTAGTAGCTATATTAGCTTTGTTCACATAATTAGTGGTTCGCCCGGAACCTGAACTTACAACCCCTATATCTCGGCAACCCCTTTACGGATTCAGCTAATATTTGAACTCAAAAATTCTATTTATTTAATCTAACCACTTGCCAAATTTCATTAGATTTAGATTTAGATTTATTTATTACACAATATACGATTACAGTACAAATTACATGCATGTCAATTTATAAGAATCTATATTGTGATTGTCAAAAATATAATAAAACAACATGATAATTTACACAAATGAAATGTGTTCACCAAAGAGGATCGTCAAGCAGAATACAAAATGAAATAGGTCAACAGCAATCACAAAAAACCAACAACAATGTCCAAAATGCAGTAATTAATTATAAAGTTATGTCAAAAAAATCACTTGTCGAATATAGAGGGTTCTCCAGTAAAAAGTTTCTCAATCGACGCTTGAATATTGTGTCTGATGTTTCTGTCCTTATTTCTACCGGTAATCGCTCATAATACGTCGGACCGATGACACGCGGGTTCTTTTGTGCAAGTGCCATGCGACGTGGAACTGTTCTTAATCGACCTGTAGACCTAATGTTTATGCCAGATACATCAACGCGTTTAAACAAAGATAAGTTATTTCTAACATACATTATAATTTCGAACAAATACAATGCGTAGTGCGTCATTATTTTGTGGGTCACAAATAATAAATCCCTACATGGATGCCTTAGCTTCACACCCGCTAGCGTTCGCAGTGCGTGTTTTTGTATAATGAATACTCGATTGGCATCCGTAGAGTTTCCCCAAATGAGTATGCCGTAATTCATTAGTGAGTGGAAGTAAGCGTAGTATACTGATTTTAGTGCTGCATACGAAATAAGGGGTTTCAACTTCCGTAACGCAAAGACTGCACTACTCAATCGATTACATAGCTGATCGACATGGCATTTCCAGTTAAGGTTCGAGTCCAACACAAACCCAAGGAACCTCGTTTCACTGCACATTGGCATAGGGCAGTTCACTACACAAGGGGGAACAGTAGTTGCCCGTCCTGAGAAAATCATTACATTTGACTTTGTGATGTTGAGGAGTAACCCATTTGCAGTAAACCACCGTTGCAACTGCCCACATGCCTCGTTTATCTTCTCACCGAGCTGCTCGTACGTTTGCGTGCTGATTATGACCGTAGTGTCATCTGCAAAAAGTACTGACAGCCCAGTGGTGATGGCTGATGGAAGATCATTCATGTAGGTATTCATTATGATCTAATGAAAGATACTCGAGTTATTGTTGAACAAACATACATACATACAAACGGCGGGGTGTCTAAGTAGATTGGGAGTCCTCATTCGCTTCGCTCGCTCGTTCGATAATGATACGATTACTGACATGAGTGTATGACTTTTCAGCCTCCATCTTAGCGATTTTTAGCGATTGGGTTAAAAAAAATAAGATTGTAGGTACACCATAACAACAACCATTTATTTTTACATAAACATTGAAAATAAAATCGCCGTCAATCTAACTTCCCAACAATGTAAACAAACCGCCATCGCCATATTGATTGTAATAACCTAACTTTTATCTTTTTAATGAAATCTTCAAGATTGAGTTATTTATCTACAATTTTAGCTACAAAAAGATTGTAGGTACACCATAACAACAACAATTCCTTTTATACACTTTTTATTTTCGTATCTATGAAGTTTATTATGTACTTTCATAAGAAATGAAAGCATGACAATTATTTCACTAAGCGATATCTGTTACTATTGACCAGTATTTTAAGTATTCGTTTTCAATTTATATTCTTAAATTTTAACGAAGCATGGTTGCACAAAACTTCAACCACACTATATAGTAATCATATAATCATCATCAACTATTATTTTTAAGCACTTAATTAGTTAGTTTTTACTATTATTTATCGTTTCTGAACGTCTGCGAACGATAACAATTTTTTCAGAAAAAAAGGATAAGAGGAAAAATTCTGGGGACTTCCACTTTTTATTTTTTCCTGAGAAATATATAGTCTGACAAGCAATCGAGCGCAGTAGCGGTAGGATAGAGAGCAGAGCATCATACTGTCTTTTTCTTGCGGTAGTATTATCACCTCGAAAAAAGGGATGGATATAGTTATTTTGTCCTACAGTTACTGTGATCGTTGGCTTGTCCGACTATAATCACAGCAACATTAGTTAGATTGTTGAAATCTAACTAATGTTGCTGTTGCGTTGCTGTTGGACAACTTTATTTCGGGATTCTGTAATTACACATAATTAGACTTACTCACTCATTAAACTAAAAGGAGCTGTTAGGAAAATCTATAATGTAAAGACGGTGGTATTCCGTGCGTCACTTAGTTTGGAATTTCACCTAACTGAAACGGCCAAAAATGTAAACAAATTCCGAGAAAGTTATTTGCAGTCGTAGGAATAATACAAATAGTCATATGCATAGAATTACCAGAAACCAAAAAAGCCTGTTAAAGTGAAAACAAAAATGAACTAGGTACTTAATTTATATATATTTTTTATTATTTTTTAGAACACAAACAGTCATAAAAAAAACATATGAGGTAACGTACTTACATATAGTGTACAGATAGAAACACAACAATAAAAAGGACCTGGAGGTTCATAAAAGAATATCAAATATTGTTAACCAAAGAAAGTAGGTAGTTGTAAAACAAAACAGTATCAAACAAAGCGAAAAGTTTTACTAGAATAATATATTTTAATTTAATATAGTTACATAGGGTTAATCTCGTCAATAAAGTCGAAAATTGCTTCTTCTTTGCAAAGAACAACTACCACAAGATATTTTCGACTTTATAGAACTGACATGAGTAACCTTCTACTTTTTTTAAATAATGGCGTTATTTGACAATTTTGCCAATGTCAAAGTATTATAAAAATATCAGTAGGTATCCTATATCGTAAATAGTTTGGTATATTACTACTTGAGCGACGTTGTTCGGTATTTGGCCCCGCTATTTATTAAGTTAATAGCTATAAAACGTAACAGTTTCTCAGGGGGCCGAGATCCCGGGACTGCCGCGTGATGACTAAAAGAGTGGTTCGCGTCTCGCGTCTCAGGATTAATTTTTCATTAGCTGCACAATTCTGCAATAGTTCACTGCACAATTAGCTATCAATATTACACATTAAACAACGATCAGCATACATAAAACGAAAAACTATTCCAGAGAAATCTTCGCCATCTTGAGTATCAGCCGGAAGTCCCGAAAGTAATCTTAGGTATATAATTTTTTTTTACAGACTTAGTAATTTATTAATAGAAATACAACTTAAAAAAACAAGGTTTAGAGCCACAAGGTTTAAGTAGGACTGATGGAAAAAGACCAGACGGTCTTACACTGGTCCCATGGACGCGAGGACGCAGCCTTATTTGGGATGCGACGTGTGTGAGTACTTTCACACCGTCGCATCTCAATCACACAAAAAGGAATGCTGGAGCTGCTGCGGAGACTGCTGCGAAATTAAAGCACACCAAGTACTCGAATTTGGAGCCGGCGTATAATTTTATTCCCGTCGCCGTAGAAGCGAGTGGTCCTTGGTGCACCGAGGCTAAGTCCTTCGTTAAAAATCTTGGACATAGAATCTTCGAAAAAAGTGGCGATCCCAGATCAGGTTCCTATTTAGTGCAGCAAATTTCAATCGTTATTCAACGTGGAAACGCCAGTAGCATTTTTGGCACATTTACGCCGGGTACCTGTCGGCCCTAGCTTAAACCCTAGCGTAAGTGTATAGTCGTAGATTTTTTATTCTGGTTATTTTTAAATTACGTGTATTGTTTTTTTAAAGTGGTATATAATTAGGTATTTTCATATGTCTTATCAGACATCTCCCGGGAGTTTTATATCTCCTTTTCATACGCTATTACAATAATCGGATGATAGAGTTTGTATAATTTGTATGGGAACTGTGATAATAATGCTTCAATCAAAATTGTTTCACTACATCTGTAAGGTTATCTTTGCAGACGTTATTATCGTTTATCTTATTTTATATTATATTATACTCTTCAGTTTAGTTATTTACGTGTCACACACGTGGTTTCAGAACTTTCAGACCACATCAACATTACCTATGCAGCTGATGTAGCCGCCATTTTAAACATCGTGCATCGCCATTTTGTGAACACGATAAGGCGCGATTAGATTCCGATAGGACTGCGCGACCGGAAGTTGCAGATGGAGCGTGGAAGGTTGCGCCTACGTTATTGCCTATCAATTTTTTGTGCGGAAAAATGAGTATTCAAAATTTTCTTGTATTTTATCATATGGAATTGTTTGCGCCGTGTTGTTCTTTACCTGCCTTTACCAGGTAACATGACATGTGTAGATACGAAAGTGTCCAGGTATAATTTATAATGTACCATTATTTCTGTATCTGGATAACTAGTTATATTTACTCATTCATTCCTCTTGTTGACTGACGAGACTATACAAGAGAACTTGTAAGTCGATTTTATAAAGCTCGCCTAACCGCTAGTTTTGTGATGTCTAATTGTCTAACAATCAAGCTTAAAAAAGCCCAACGCAAATAATATTGTCTTCTGTTACCGCGATTGTTATTCATTGAAATTAAACACTTTAGAACGGATTAATCGCGTTTATTAACACCATGACCCTACGTTTCGAGCCCTTTACAGCACTCGTTTTCACAGGGTTAAGATGATGACTGGTAGGGTCATGGTGTTAATAAACGCGATTAATCTGTTCTAAAGTGTTTAATCCCAACGCAAATGTTAAATCTTCCTCTCTCTTGCACAAATATTATTCATGTTGCAGTTATATAATTTCTTTTTCTGATGTTTGCATTATTCTCTCTCATCCTGGTTCTCTAATTACGCTCTCAGACATTCGTTAAAGGCTCAGTTAGTTGGTCGATAGGGCTCACAGAGCCCGTTTTCGATGCTAACCACCCGTAAGCGGGCACTATCGACCAATCAAATTGGGTCTTACCGGCTGTTTGATAGATATTTGAGTAAAAACACTCTTAAATAAAAGTCTTATCCCAGTTGACTCGATGTCAATCATTAATACCTTTTAACATCTGCATAATGAAGAGCTTCTTAGTTTTTACACAAAAATAAAAGGGATTATCTTCTTAAATGTATCGCGCTGGTTAGGACTTAAAGAAATTTGCGCTGCGAAGATCGCCAAGGGACGAAGGAAGTTCGTAAACCAATTACGTACCGAGTGTTTTAAAGGGGATTCTTTTAGTAATTTTGTTCAAGTGAATTATTGGATAAATGATCTGTTTTTCTTAGTAGGGTATGAACGAAAATCTTTAAATAATCTAGCCTATATACGTACCACTGTTGCACAGGCCTCCTCTCAAGCGCGATGGCTATAGTCCAAACGCTGGCCCAGAGCGGGGTGGAGACTTCACAATACATCTTTGAATTTCTTCGAAATTGTATGCAGGTTTCCTCACGAAGTTCCTTTTCACCGTAAGGCAACAGGTAACACCAAATGATATATTATTAAGAATAATAATATTGAGATATAATGATATAATGATATTGAGATTAATGATATTAGTAAGTTCTGAAAAACCGATTGGTGGACCGGGATTTAAACCCGAGGTCTTCGGATTGAAAGTCTGGAGCATTACCGCTCGGCCACCAGTGCTTATTTTTTTTTACTTAATACTCAATTTGTTACTGAACCTATATCTTCTCTGTTGTTCCTTTAGAAATAGTTTGTAACCTTTCATTTCTTTATATCCATTTCATGCCAGAAGATGAAAGCTGAGCTTTATTGTTCGAAACATATTGTTTTTAGGTGTTATTAGGTGTCTATTGATCAACTACAGCGCTAAACGAACCTACGTTACGTCCCAACCTAACCTCTGACCCACGGATCAAACCGATTAACTTTACCGAGAATCAACCAATCAGCCCTCACTATTCAGCCATTTGGGCTAATTGTTGATAGATTCTATCATAATTTGGCTCATAGTTATAGTTTGATAAGAATTATTTTCGGTACAGCAGTCATACTATCTATTTAACGCTGGTGGTCTAAAAATGTGCTAGATTCTAAGAATTTTCGAACGTTCACTTTTTTTTTTTTTTTTTTTTCCTAGAGTGGCTTTCACATCTTGTGGGGAGATGTATTTTGCCAATGTCTGCGTTTTTTGGCTTCCGACACGATCAGAGAATGTACGGTGAAAATTTTGACGGTATTTGATAGGGAAGGATTGGGAACCTAAAACACATTATAATATATTAACAATAATAACAACACAGACAAAACAGGACGTACACAAATAAGCGAAGAGAAGCACAGTTAGTAGGGAATATAAGAAAAGTAGAACATACAGAGGAAAGGGAGAATAAACATAGAGTTACAGTCACAACTAACCACCTTACAGTTTAATTTCATGCATTTGAATGTATTGAGCCAGTAATTTAATAAGAGAGGGTCCGGAAAGACAGAGAAGTGAATGAAAATTGATAGGCCGAGGAATGTGTTTAGGCAATATGTCGTATAGTGAAAAATTTAATTTTGGGCAGTTAAAAAAAATATGGTCGGTGGTTCCTTCTTCAAGACCACATTCGCACAGAGAGTGATCTCTAACCCGTATCTTTGCCAGAAAAACTGGAGTACACACATGACCAAGGCGTAGGCGGCAGATGGTGGAAGTGGACCGTTTGTTGAACCCCTTCGCTCGACAAAACCAAGGTTTAAGAGGGATGTCTGGCTGAATCTCACCATAATATTTGCCCTTTATAAGCCTAGAGGAGCTCCATAGGCGTTGCCAGGTCTCTCTAGCATCGGAGTGAGCAATGGAAAGAGCATCTGGAACGTTCACTTACTCGCTTAGTTTTTTTTTTTTTATGTTGACAACGGAGGGCGGATTTACCGCGCTTTTGGGGTTGCCATGTCGCTTTTTGACAGGAGTTTAGCATCCTCCATATTGGATTGTTTGGATAGTTTATATAGCTATAGTTTGGCAAACCACGTCTGGCATCCGGAAAGTTTCCGCAATTACCAGCTCCAAAAAAACGAACCATAATAATCGATATCTGAAAAAAAGAGGAGTTACAACCCTAAAAACACCCCTGCATTCAATACAGATAAAATTCATGAACTGAATGAATGAATTGCGGAGCGAATGAATGGATGCAACAAGTGACTCCGGGCGACCTTGAGCATCGCGTTTTCGACACGCCAATGCCAGGGTTGTCGCGGTTACCGCTATTTTATTTAGATATTCGTTCGCAGTATTTGCATTCAAGTTTACGGGTTTAAATTAGTAAATAATAATAATTTAAACTTAATCGGGTTAAGTCTGATATAATTATTATTTGGTTCAAGAAACGTAATAGCTTCAATTAACTTAGGCGCATTTCACACTGGATGCTATTCGCACCGCACGCCCGTGTGCAAGGGGGACAGCGCTATACACGCGCGTAGCGTTGTCTCACTCAGAAACCGCCTCTTTATGCGATTTTTTCAGTCTTTCTGTTTATGTCGATAAGGTATTATTGCCGTAAAATAAACATCACATAGGTATGTTAAGTAGTTAGTCTGTTAATTATGGATTTGGGATCTCACGTTGTGTAATCAAATCAATATCTTGTAAGTACTTAGTTGCTAGTATGTCGATCTGTTATGACATATTTTCTTAAGAATTGTAAGAGATGCATATAAATTATTTCATTTACCTTCATACATCACATCTATTAAATAGCTGGTATTTTCCGATTCCTATTTCTCGAACTGTAGGCAAACATAAACATGTGATCTGGTGCTTTGTTCAAAATTGACTCTTCTCTTCACCTCTCGTACTGAATATTTTTGATTCACTATTCTAAATGTCAAAGAATAAATAATAAGAAAGAAGGTCCAAAAATTATTTCTGATTTTGACCAATTATTGACTCTCACACAGTTAATATATCAAACTTTGATCTCAAGAGCTGTGTCACCTGCACTGCACCGCGAAGTGGCATGCTGCCAAACAATTCAGGTATGCGACGCACATGACTCCCCGTACTTCTATCTGAGCTATAAAGTCTATAATCGCTTGCACCACCAATCAGCCGTTACGGACATGGTCTAGAATTAGACGATTGTTGTCGAAATGACAACGAACTCGCTGGCTGTATGCCAAGGAGTAAAATGTAAGCCATTACGGTCCTTTGATGTCCAAGGGATATTGAGAAAGGTGGCGCAATGTCTCTTTAGGTCAGTGTGATTTATTTAAGTTAAACCAGAAAATTTATGTTCAACGTGTGACGATCGAAGCACTATATATTTGACAGGTATCCAACGGACACGTGAACTTGTGTTTAAATTGTCTGTGATAGACACAAAAGCTATAATAGGCGAAAAGAGTTAATTCATATTATATGAAGCAAAATAATCTGTCCTATTTTAAGCTAAGTTCCTACTACTTTAACATCTCACTTGCTTTTGGGCATTAATCCATTATTATCTAAGAATTGCATAAGTCATTGTTTTTGTTCGTAAAGTCATTTCTATCATCATGCTTACTATTGGATCAGACAGTATTACAGAAACGCTATGAAAACAATACTCGGAGACAAATGCTAACTATATAATTTCATTACTTCCTAGTAAACTTCAAAACGTCTATAACAATTTCACGTAAGTCAACTTCCTATTATCACATAGTCTCGAATTATACCCCCACAAAACCCCAATAAAGTAATTTGATCTGTTCCCCCCTGTACCAAGGTCGATAATACATAAGCAGTAAAGCTGGCACTTGTTGCTTGGCATGACCCTGACCCATTTTGAGCGGCGCCATTGCCTGTTGCGCGGGGTGTTTCGTCCTACTAATATTATAAACGCGTAAATTCTACGTCTATAACAGCTTTGGTGCGGAAAAGCGTGATAGGAATGGCACCTCAAATATATAACAAAATTCCCATTATTCAAGGAACTCCAACTTTCACACTTTAAGAAAACATTAAAATCGCTGCTTATAAAGAAATGTTACTATAGTTATACACAAATTCTTAAATGATAATGATCTTTAAATTGTATTTTCTTTATTTGACATGTTTTTTTTTGCTATTAATTAACCATTTGTATTGTTACTGTTTGTTATTGAACTCTACTTACTAGTTTGTTTTCACTCCTGATTATAATTTTTATTTTTTATCTGTTCCCTTTATAAAATTGTAACTGCTGTATTCAATTATGCATGATTAAGTATGGACCTACCCATGTATAAAAAAAAAAAAAACATTCGTACGCCTACCGGCAAAACATAGTGTTTCGCGATATGCTCTAATTTTAAGACAACCTATGTGAAACGAATAAGTATTCTGATTCTGATTCTGTAAGTTTGTATGGATGGTTGTTACTCTTTCACGTAAAAACTACTGAATGTATTTTAATGAAACATTACAGTAATATAGCTTGTATAGTCAACCAATTGGAACCCTAGGCCACTGAAGAACTATGTCATAGTGACGCTATCAATCAGATTGTAAGAAATCTATTACTGCTTGTCATTTTGACACGGTTCTAGAGTGGCCTAGGGTTCTAATTGGTTGACTGTACATCAGAGTAACACGTATGCTACAATTTATAAAGATATTGTCTGATGCAGACGAAGACGAAGTCGGAAGACGAAGACGGTGTCCTATCTGTAGTGAAGGTCTGTGGAGGCGTTTTTCTCTCGTTTCACTTTGTGGTAACGATATGATATGGGATCTGAAAGGTACTTTAGGACAAACTGTAGGTATATCTATCTACATTGCGTTAGAGACTATCGAGCGTATAGTAAATTAATGTTTTTTGTCGAAAAATTATGAATGAATGAAAGTTTATTCACACTTAAATTTCGTATTTAACCGGTTACTTTGATATTGCAAAGATTATATGCGATTATGTCTAATACTTACATTCTTTTTTTAATCGAAAGAGTAGGTAATTACTTAATAACAATAATAAAATACCTGTCGGAAAATATTTACTTATTCAAACTTCAGTTAACTATTTACTATAACATCTACATGGAGTCTCTGACCTGGGGAGCATTTTTACTATGGGCCAACGCCGAGATTGCGAGACCCCATAGTACCCATACAAAACATTAAAATGCGATTTGCCAAAATTTATGAAGTAGAAACAATATTTTGGTGACTTCTGGGTTCGTCCTATAGTAATTAATATTCAGTTTGGAAAACAAAATTAAACTTTGGATTTAAAGCCAATGGATGGTCGTCGGAGACACCATATATTTGCGTAACCATGAACGAATTTTAGATAAACATTTAGGCGTATATTCAATTCAGCCGTCGAATTGAAATCCAAATGAAAAAGCATGGCCTCCCGACGTCAATTGCCGTCGCCCCAACTTTTTTAATCTCAATTTTATGCTAGCCATTGCTATATACAGCCACATTTTTTTAAAATGGCGCTGCGGGATTATGCTTGGATTTTGTTGTTTGTTTACTAATGAATGGTTTATTTTATTTGTGGAAATGTTTAGACAATCCATAGACGACGAATCGAATAAATAATAAGCTAGTCCCGTTAAGAAAAGTTTCATTTCATTGGCGCTAATGCTGGCCACATACTCGTACGTTTGGGCATATCTGCCGGGTCTGCCGATAAGTGTATGGGAAGTTTGTCTGGCGGATGCCTGGTGGAAAAAACCACTATGGAAATCTGACGGATTGCTCGAACTTATCATCATCATCATCATCATTTCAGCCGAAATACGTCCACTGCTGGACATAGGCCCTCGAAGATTTCCACAATAGGGATGACGACTAGGTTAAAAAACTATCATTCTAAATAGTCCGTTGGTTAGATTATCTAACATCATTAGACACGTGTTTTTTCCTTTTTCAATTTAACTGAAATTGACGAAGATAAAGAGCATCAAAGTTCCGGGGTGGGGGCTAGTGACGTCACTTCTAGGTAAGAATTGTACCTAATGGTGACGTTACGCGAAACTTGAACGCACTGTATTTTCGTCATTTATGATTTGACATCGGTATATGGCTGGCATAAGAGTTTTATGTATATTATCTAATATGTCAATACTGGACGTTGTCTTGTGTGCAGTTGTGCATGGCCAAATCTAAAAATTCAATAAATATAATTTCTGATCAAATATAAGAAGAAGTATTTTTACTTGCGGTCTCACTCTTATTTTAGAATTAGATACGTTGACGTTTACAACGCTAGTTTCTACGTGCCGGCAATTTTTCAGACTTAGAGAGAATATGAGTGTCTGCTTTTATCATCCAAACAAGGGACGTAGATATATGTTTTCGAGATCCAAAAAAGATTTCAGAGAATGTCTCATGTCAACATGCTTAAAAAATGAGCGATATTTAGCAAGCTGATTATAGTATAATTATTTTTCATCACACTTGCTATGTCATCACACAAGTATTTAGAATTAATGAGCTGTATAGAGCCCATGGTCGTAATGGATTTTCATAGTACTTTACCGCCCGAGCGTCCCGGAGGCCCCCGCGCCCCACACGCACATATAGCCGCGGATCACGACGGTGTCCTGTGGACTGTGCGTACACTACCGTTAATAATCGTTGTTTATTTGCCTGCCTATTTAGTAAGTTCATTCATCGCAAATGTGATGAAAAACATTGTGTGCCACAGGCGGTACAAGAATTACGAACTCGTGTTCAAATTACACCCTCGGCTTCCCATCGGGCTTAAATTCACACTCGTTCATAATATCTTGTTTGTAGGTACCTGAAATCATGTTTAAAAGTATCAGAGAATCAATGCAAATAGTGGAAAGTCCAAAATCAAAGAAACAATATATTTGTCGCGTTACTGTACCTATATATGCAAAATACACATATAGTTATATGATGCCTCTATACTAAGTGCAAAAAAGCAAATCTACACAAAGCGAAGCAAAGTGGAATAGCTGACAAGTGTTTTCTTTCGGTGGCAATGTTTTTGTTTACTCAGTGACCTATATTTATATCGTTTTCAAAGAGTATCATATTATTATCAGTAGTCGACAAGAGCGATTTCTACTGCTATGTTTATGGCATTAACGCCTCATAGACAACCGATAATAGTTTATTTTGCTTGAAAACGGCACATCTAATAATCAAACTAACACACTTCTTTGTTCACAGGGCGCCCCTAGTGCAAAACAGTGTCGCAAAACAGTATGTAGTGGACAGTGCACGACAAAACAGTGAAAATGACCGACATCATGACCGACAACGACTTGACCGACATACCCGACATGACCGACGAGGACGGGTATGAGTTCGACTCTTTAAAGATCCCTGAAATCGTTACACCTGATGACATGAACGAGTCAGGGTATCAGGAGGGGTCGGAGAAAAGTTACGGGGATAGGAGGGATTCGAAGGAGGGTTTTGGAGGGGAGGGGGATAGTGACAGCGGGGTGGATGGGGTGTCGAGCGGGTGCAGCACGGCGGACGATTGCCCCGTCGTCTCGGTGAACGACGTTGTGGCGTACTATGATGACATCCGGCCGCGCCGTCGTCATGTGCCGCAGCTGAACTTCTACAGCGTGGATATTGAGAAGATGGCGATGGATGCTGTTGCTCAGGTGAGTGCATCTTCTTAACTGTCAGCTTGTGTTGGGAGTCTCCTCTTCCTTAAGAAAGGCTCCTGACACTAGCTATTATTTGCTTAAAGGGAGGCTCCATCCCTTAGAATGTATTCCTCGTGTATCTTATTATAAATAAATAATTTTGTATTGTTTTTTTTTTAATTTTGTAACTGTACTATAGCGTTCAAAATTGCATGGGCACTATGGGCAGTTTATGAATGAATTCATTAATAAATTGTCCATGCAATTGCAATTCAAAGGTGTTCTACGCTAACCATACACTGCATTAATGCAGGATTTTTACTACAGAATCAGCCTTGAAACGGTATAAATACGGCTGTTTCATACAATGGTTGAATTTTGGTGTTTTCTGTTGAACATCTAGCCAAGAAACTAAGTATTAAGTAGTACAAAATTGCTATGCGAAAATAATAAAATAAATGCAAAATTGCGGGCGTACATATGCGCGCCTCGCGCGAGCTTCATGGTTTAACGTGCTGCATACGCTGTCAAAATACGGTGAAGTTAAACATGGAAGTATGGAACAAACAAATGATGACGTGATGTAATTAAATGCTGGTATTACAACAGCACATGATCGTTAGTGATACATTATGTCATAATGCTACAGTAATGCTAAGGCCGCTCCATTGGGCTGCATATCCTTTTACAAAACGTTTGCACTAGACTACAAGCTTGTATCTATCATTCTTTGACCCCTAGTAACCCCAGATTATCATTTTTTTATAGTCTTATCAAAATGTCTCTTGGACAGATTTAAATTACATCTTAGAGAGGGATGTCATATACTACAGAAAAAGTGACCAAGGTCCCCGGTGAGCAGGGCTGGGGTCGAACCAGCGACCTCCTGCTTTCGCGGCAGAGGCCCCAACCACTGGGCCACCCGATCACGGCGGCCCAGTTAGGTGGTTTTATGGTAATTAAGGAAATGAAACACTTGGTTGAAATAGGTTCTAATGTCATAGATTCAATATGTAACATGGACCTGATGGACCATTCAATCAATCAAAATGGCGTATTCTTCAGAAGCTCCAACCTTAAGTTATTAAGTCTGGTCGGTTAGAAAGGTATTAGAACAGCATTACGCAACGAAGCTTCGTTACAAAACAGTAACTGCCCGCCTTTCTCTCGCTAACAAACCGACATTGAGGAAAAGTTACCGCAAAACTTTGGCCAAGTTAGGTTTATTAGTTAGTCTACGCCTATCCAAAGTTTAAGAGCCACTTGATTTCTGTTGATAAATACAGATCAATGGAACGCGGAATGTCTTTGAAATTAATAACAGTTTCATACATTTTTACCTCCGCGCCATCTTTCGGAAATAGATCTGTAAGAGCATGGTACGAGTATCATTCAAATTTGTAAACAAATGAAAATATTCTTGTATTTTCTCGGAATGGAAGTCTAGTTCGTGAAAGTCACAATAATACCATTTTATGTTAGCCCTATAAAAATGAGTCTGTTGGTTGAAAATAACTCAATCTTTTTGCGAAAGGATTCCTTTAAAGTACCCAATAAAATGTTTCGCAAAGTTTCTGAACATTATATATACCGATATTTGTCCACAACTCTTGAAAACATCTATTTGAATGCGTATTGAAGAGATGCTGAGATAACTACGCAATATTTAAAGTAACAATTTCGTACTAAGTAATATCACCAACCTGCAGTGTCATACGACCCTATGTCCGTTCGTAAGTTATACATAACAAATTTAAAGTGTATTATGATCGTCATCTTTCATTGTAAATTATGCCTAATTACAAGTGTCTGATACACACATATCATAAGTGCTCTAAGATGGATACAGAAAGTGCGTTTTGTAAAATATATGTAAAATTATGTAATACAAAATTAATATAAATAGTAAAACGCCAACAAACAAATGACAATTCGGTATGTCTACGTTTTGAATCTAGAATAGATACCCACATGAATTTGACAGCTGTTCCACATTTAGTCTTACTGTTTTCAGGAGATAATGTTAAAATTACAGTTCCGTTAATTCCTGCTGCTTGGTATTGCTGGCCATTACCTATCGTTTGCATGATTGCAGCCATCTTTTACTGTAGGATCCACTTTAAACACGTCAACACAAAATCGACTTTTCTATATAAATTGTGAAACCAGCTTTTATTTTCGGAGCCTACCTTTTTTTCTGCCGATTTCGTTATATGTGCCATAGTGAAAGTTTATAGTAATCATGGTAACGTATCGGAAGACGCAGCGTGGGAAGGCCCCTGATTAGATGGTCTGACGATCTGATTAAGGTCGTATGACCGTTGATGGAGGGTTGCGAATTACCGTTCTTTCTGGATATCCTTGGCAGTCGAGCAGTCGACGTCCTTCAGCTGAGCTGATGATGATGGTGATGTTATCATGAGTAGATCCAGGATATACAATTTTATATTAAGTAATACTACATTAGATAAAAATGCGAAAAAGAAAAGTGCGAAGAAGAGTGTTTTAAATCGACACGAGTTGCAAATTTCCTATTACGATACGATATTACGAGTACGATACACTTGCATCGCACAACATTTTACAGTACAATACATATGGCCCTTCGAATATTTGACATACACACGTAAAGTGCTTATTATCGCACTAGTGCGATAATACAGCACCATATGCACTGTTAAAGATTATACACACCTGTTGCTGCGTTTATGACACCTATAAATAGTAAGATCTAAAAAGGCTCTTCTCTGGTCCGCATATCACCTTTCACGTAGTGGAGGCAGCATCTTTTGTACGAGTCCGACTCGCACTTGACTGGTTTTTAATGGTCTGTCACACTAAGTTAGCATGACTGACCGTTACATTTTGACAGTTAAGTAAACTTAATGACTGCGCCATTGTTGAAAACTTTTTGCGAATTTCTTGGCTCATTACTTGAGACAATACAACATTAAGCCGCTTAGAGTTCCTTACCTGAAGCTTAGATGTTAGGTCGATTTTCTAGTTTTATGGTCACTACTTACGTTTATGATAGGTACAATTATTTAGAAAATGTGATTTCTAAGTGTACACTCAAACTTTGTTTGATGTATCTCTGTTTTAAATTAAACCTCAGTATCACTTTTACGTTTTACAGGTTTTAGATATTTCGAGCATTTTACGAGAATGTCTCTTACGGAATGCTTCTTCTAATACTTCTGAGAATGCGAAGATAACGATTTGCATCTGATAATATTTCATGACTTGACTAACAAATTCGTAGTATTTTCTTGAGCTTTACGGATTTCAATTAGATAACTGCCATACAAGGCAAAAGGCAGAGAGAGATTTTAAGAGAGGTATGGGCACAGCGGATGCATATCGTTTAGTGTGGTAGGGCACAGCACAACGAATGTCGTTTCGCTCAAATCTGGAGCAGAGCCCATCTGGGTAAGTACCTCCACCTTACAGAAAACCGCAGTTAAATAACACTAGACCCTACTCATAGTGTTGTGTTTCTGTCGGTGAGTAAGGTTGCCAGAGCTCCAAGAGGATTCGCTGTGTTGACAGCTGGGGAGTGGGGTGTACCCACGGAGCTAAGCTTGCCCCTTTAGCTGTCAACACAGCGAATCCTCCTTTTTTAAAGGGTCGACAACGCGCGTGTAACTCCTCTGGAGTTGCAGGCGTCCATAGGCTACGGTGACCGCTTACCATCAGGCGGGCCGTATGCTTGTTTGTCACCGTCGTAGTATAAAAAAAAAAAAACACTAGACCCTACTCATAGTGTTGTGTTTCTGTTGGTGAGTAAGGTCGCCAGAGCTCCAAGAGGATTCACTGTGTTACCAGCGGGGACCCACGGAGCAAAGCTTGCCCCCTTTAGCTGCAGGCGTCCATAGGCTACGGTGACCGCTTACCATCGGGCGGGCCGTATGCTTGTTTTTCACCGTCGTAGTATTAAAAAAAAATGTAAGGGGCATTCTCCTGGAAGCCACCATTTCTAGGATATTTTCCAGTCAGGCAAAACCAGACGGGGATGAACTGTACAGATCTGATGGGCATTGGTTTCCCATCTTACTTGGACGGAAATGCTCAAATGCATTTTATTATCTCAATGAGTATTACCGCGAGATTTTCCGCTAGGGGCGCTAGTGGTCGCTAGTGGTATCCGTGGGTCTTGCGGGAACATTTCAAACGTCACTTGGCATTTCTCTCATACTTTACTGACACAGGACCCACGCGTGAGTGGCGCCACCTGGTGAGCGACAAAACGATAGCTCCCATTAGATTTAGTACCTGCTGTAAGCTAGTCAATTGAGATAGCAAGATAAACACGAACAGTTCCGATGAGAAAACATTACCTATTCTCTACATCTGTAATGTCGTTAGTTTTAATTAATATAATATGTAACTACTTAACATATGAATATACATTGGCTTATAGAATCGCCTTAAAACGGCGGAATAAATGATAAATTAAATACTGTTTGCACCTCGCTCCAATCAGTTGAGAACGAGTAAGCTGCAAATACTGTCGAATCACGCAGTCGCTATCGACTACGGTATCGTAAAACTCATGGTAAGCACCAACTGCTATCGCAGGTTCCCTGCTGCAGTCACTACGTCGCAACGATTGGAATATTTCCTCTACGGCAGTACCACTTACTACGATAACCATCAATGTTATTTTAACAAGTCACCATTCAATTGAACACTTTTCCCATCATTGAAATCGTTAAATGAAGTAACTAGCTACTGCTTAAAGCAAGACGTTACTCATGCTTTTAAAGCTTAACTGTAATTTCAATTAGGTATTGCTTAAACAGTCGAGTGTGGTCTAAGTGCCGAGTGATTTGATTACGGCAAAGCTAAAATGATTATAATTTTTTCCACTCTACAACGAAACATCTACACGCATTTGAAAATAAAAGCGTTTACATAATTATATCCTATAATTTTATAGATTTATATTTTGGGGGATTCACTGTATTTCCTTAAAGGTTTTCATATCCCTGTACATATTAAAATAGAAAATGATTTGTACCAATGAAGTCCTACGCGGCTATTTTAATAAAAAACAATAAGTATTTGTTTCTACTTGCAGTCATACTGGCAATTTCACACTTCAAGCCGTTGATCATAAATAATGACTTGTGAATTGTATGTTTAAACGTATGGTAATAAACAACAGTAATGGTGACTTTAAAGTTTTATAGTCGCTAAACGACGCAAAGAATAAACAACACTGTTATTTGTGAACAGCTTTTAGGAAAATTTACACTTAAAATGATATCACGACAGATCTCCATAGCGGGTATATGTTCGCCGGGCATCCGCCAGAAAAAAATCCCATACAATAATTGGCAGAACCAGCAAATATGCCCGAACGTATATGACCCACAAATAGCTGTGTTCACCAGTTAGGATGTCAAAAATCCGGGATAGTTTAATAGATAGGATTCTAAAAAATCTTGACTCTCCGCTACTCGTTTGTAACTTGTATCACCGTCGCTTGCGCAACTCGGATCGCCCGACTGTCTTCATTTCGGCAGCGCTGTGTCAATCACCTGCAAATTTAATAATTGGGCTCGCCGAGGAAGCGCTTTATTGAAGAATTGATCATTACTCTACAGCTACACCGTGTATGGAGAGTAAAAGTGATTGTTACTCAATAGACTAGCTGGACGTTTAATGGGCTAAAACTATTTAGAACGCTGAACTATTCCATAAGTTTTAATGGCAGCTCGTGACTACACTTAATGGTAATGGAAATGGGTCGAATTGATCCTTAGTTAGATTGATGAAGTCTCCTCCATCAATTTTATTTTACGCTTATGAGTTTATTTGGCCAGGCCAGTCCACATTCCGACATGAAATAAATAAGATAGCTTGATTCTACGTTTTTACTCGAAAACATTATACGAGTTTCTCAGACCATACATAATTTCAGCCGTTTATAGCCGAAGGCTGAGCATAGGCATCCGCTTCTGCCATTGGTCGCGGTCCTGAGCTAACCTCGTCCAGAAATGACCCACACTCTTTCGAATATATCCACACATCGAGCCAACAGACTCACACCGACCACCTCCTTAGTGAGCATCCATAGCTCGACATCGTATGCCATGGTGGGCAGGACACATGGTTATAAAGAGGCGAGTCTTCAGGCAATGTGGATTGCTAGCTGGTTTGAGGATATCCGCTACTACCCACATACCTAATTACCTACTATATCAACTATAAACGTACTTCATATTTATTTATTATGTTTATTTGGGGCATCAACATCAATACATACAGACAGTAACAAGAAAGCAAGCCAATAAAAGATGTCCACTAAAATACAGTTCACATGCAAATAACTAAGTGGTAACGAAAGACAGTAAACAAACAATAAGTATACAAAATATTATTAATTTTACGCGAACGTGAGTATCTTTGTTTGTATTACTAATGAATATGATTATGATTATGTTATAGTTGATGTCCTGTTTTGCCCAGTCACATCACTTTGCCTGTCGTATCACGTTAATGTACTTTAGTTTTTGTTTTATCTCAGTGATATCACTCAGTGATAAGTACAATTTGTTACCCATGAAATGCAAGGAGCGAATATATGAACTCGCATTGATCCTTAATCAAAGTGTAAAAAACTAATGCATGCATTTCACATGTGCTTAGCAACTGCAAGTATCAACATCGCCCTTGGACGAGATCCGCACACCAATCGATTCTTAACGCACATAGATTTGACTACAATACGGCTTCTCTCTCCTCACTCTACCAACTTAACCACCAACACAACCTTAGGCAAAACCCAACTCTAAGACTTTAGCTGTAAGATACATAATTGTTTGTTAGTTATAATATGTTATGACGTTTTGGAGGATAAGGTGTGAGCTAGTGACGAAGCGGTAGTAATTAGGTATAGGCTTTAGTGTTCAGTTATGTAGCCTTGACGAAGATTCGTTTTCTTTGTTTGCACATATTTCCAATGGCTGATTAGGCGCAACTTGACGCTCAAAATAATGCGCAATACATAAAGTAATGCGCAGTTCATTCAATACAATTCTATGAGTTCTATGCTGTCGGTCAATATAATGGAGTCGCTAATCCCCTAAAGCTCGCCACAAGGCTCTGCGTTGACTGATTGCACCGGTCGAAACCAGTGGGCGATGGGGTCGTCACATCCCTACGCCTTAATTAATTATTATAATGGTTATTGGGCAACATAATACACAGTTATAGATTAGATTATGGTAAACAAGATTATAATTCAAACCGTGGAAGGAACAACGTTACATTATAAATAAATAAAATAAAAAGCCTCTTTATTTCCTTAACAACTAATTAACAATACCATGTATAGAATATTTTATGTGTTACCTTATTTCTATTTCCTTATGTTTTTATGATTAGTAAATATGTTTTGACATTAATATATAGTTTATTTAAATATGTAATATATGCTTTTATAAGTTATTAGGAACCCCTCTTTGGGTATAGGCCTCCTCCAATTCGCTCCATTCGTCTCTGTCCTTAGCCTTACTTAGCCAACGTTACATTACGTCTAAGATGTAACTTTACTAGAGCAACGTGCGTAGCCTAGATGCCAATCGTGTCGTAGTTATCTCTCTCTATCGCTCAACCTTATCAGTGCAAAAATGACAGTTGCGTTTCGTTTGCTGAGCGCTAGCGATTGGCATCTTGGCTACTCCTTGCTTTTAAAAAGTACTTCATTGACGTGACTTATCCCGCCCCGCTGGGACCGGGTTCCGTGATGCGGGATGTGCGATTGAATTGACTGGGAATTGCGCTCATGCCCGCAAACTTTGTAAATTCTCGGAAAAGAGAGCTGGATTCCGAAAAACAATTCCCGTGAGGCTTGTGTTGGGGATGTGCAAGAGATTTGATTTGCATTCGTCGGCGGATGACAGAAAATAGGTTATAAATGACAATAACTTACCCATAACACATTTTAACAACTTCAAGTATGAATTACAACTTTGAGCAGGTAATTTATCGATTTTATAGAATTAAAATTACGACATCTAATCGTTAATATAATGTCGTAGTTATTCGCGGATTAGGAAATATGTAGGCACTTAGTTTAGTTATTCGTGGATTAGGAAATATGTAGGCACTTAGTTTTGGTGGATATTATAGACATTATTTATTTATTTATTTCAAAAATAGTTAACAGCATAACAGTCAAAACCAAAGCACTGCAACTATCAAATAAAAAAGCAAAACAAATATATATACATACAAAAAACACAAATAAATCCATAACATATAAAACTAAACACTACTTATAATTTAGGCGACGTAACTACGTGGCTTCGTTGCGTCGTCTGATCAGGCGTAGGATTCGGCAGGTTGCCCCGGAACCGCCGAAACACGACACCCTTCGGCTAGAAGTATTATAGTATATTCTTTATTTTAATAACAACAAAAACACATAAAACTAGAATGAAATAAATTTTAAAGTAAACATTCCCCCCTCGGAATGGTACCTACCGTAAACGCTGGCAGCGTTTCCTCGCTGTATTGCAAATATTGCAATACTAATACGTCGGGCGAGGAAGCTGCCAGCTCTACGGTCGCCGGTAGCGCCCACAACCCTCTTTAAAATATTCTTAAAGAGGGCTTGGGCGCTCGAACCCCATGACATAATATGTACTTCTGTGATAGAGTACAAGTCACACAATATTTTATCGAAAATGCCATTAAAAACTCAATAAATTTTCGATGATCAATCTCATCATCTATCGCATCCGTCGTTCTGGTACCTAAATTTTTACATTTCTATTGGCGTTTTCTTCAAAAGATTATCATTTTGGCGAGTTTTTTGTATGTGTTTTGTAATGTGCGTTAAGTATTTAACCGATATGTGTTGACTGGTATCAAACATTCAAGACAGTAAGACACGCGGGTTCCCGAACTTGCACACATGTCAATGACGGACTGGGCATAAGTCCGGGCTTGAAACCACCTTGTAATTGCACAATATTCGGAACTACTTATTGTATCCTTTTATGTAGCACTCAATCATGCATTTAGGGAACATATTCTTATTATTAGAGAGATAAACAAAGTGCTGAAATAGAACCGAAATAATACCAGTACTTTTGTATACAGAAAATACCGATATTTGAATATCGCTGATACCTAAGCTTATAGCCCTGCTTATGCCTTACAAGCATGTTCCACGCTGGATACCTACACACGTCGTAATGTGACAGGATTTCACACATTTGTCCCATTTACACAGAAAAATAATCACTGAACTTTATTCACACGCAAAAAGTAGCAACAATCTCGGCTGCGGTCAATACAGCTGCGGTAATCAGCAGAATTTGGGCGCTGCAAAATGCAATTTGTCCAAGGTTCGTCGCATTTGCGTGGCCACAGCTTACTGCGGTTACAGAAATAACGTTTGTTTATACAGTGGCATCGTTTCAGAATCGGTATCGATTTAGCAGAAAGTACCAATACTTGCTTATAAATTGGGAATTTCCCATCTATATTCAATTTAACTCCGTCATTATGTCAGGAAAAAAAATAGCGAATTCTTAGCATTTGCTAAATTGCTTATTACATTCCTTACAATCGTTTTCTACTTAAATTTTTCTAAACATTAGATTTAAGATATCCAGCAGCATCCTTGGAGAGTGTTTTTATCTCAGCCTATGCAACTATGTGTCCTATAGACTAAACAAAAAAACGCAAAACAATAAAATAAATGTTTTGGCGATTACTTGTAAAACTTTTACCTTGTACAAAATCTATACCTACATTTTAAATCAAACTCATAATCATAAAAATCCAAGCGTAAGCAAAGGTACAAAGAAAATCTTGTTGTTACAGCACATATGTAGAGCATTAGCAGTTGCAAAAACAAGACGCAGGCGAATTTTCTAAAGTACCTATATAACATGGCTGCATAATATTAGCTCAGTGGTAACTAAAGTGTGTCTAATATTCACGCTGTTGCTGTGACGTGTGCTGCTGCTTAGATTTCATATGAATGACATGATGGTCCGCATAGATCATATAATTTAAACTTTCGTGAGTCATACTGACATCAAATTGCAACGGTTAACACTCACATATTTTTATCACAATAGGCGGGGCAAGTTTCATGGTTAGTTCGGTGTGCTTCTCATTGATCCCGTCAGACGATCCGACAATTCAGACTACCGCAACGACGGCGCCGAATGGCTCGAATCAGCCTGCTTCGACGCGCGCGACCCGTTATCTACGCCGGTGTCGGGCAGTGATGCTCGAGCCGCGATGGTGACAACACCACTCTGTCTTTCCGATGATGACTGCCTGATGCAGTCGAAACATGTCACGCCAATTATGATAAAAGTACGCGAGTGTTAACCGTTGCAATTTAATGTCAAAATGACCAATGTTTATTGGAGGTAAAAAGTGGTTTAATGCAAACACACTTGTCTTCTCTGACTTATAATGCCGGATTATAACAAGATTATATTTAATAGCCAGCTATAAAACTTGAATGCAACGTTTTACGACTACATTTGGTTAGATTGAAGCACAGTCTAGTGTTTATAACTTTACGCTTCATTAAATATAATTATTATTCAACGTTGTTATGTAAGTAATTACCGGGTTTTGTAACATACTGAACAAATTTCTCTCCGTATTAAGATTTAAATCAATAGGTTTAAAGTATTTAAGTATGCTATTCATTAAAAATATTAAAAAACGTTAATTGTTAGATACAGGATTATACCTATTTAGGACATTGAAATACTGAAAGATTGTACAAAATCTAAGTAGAAAGACTATTTTATATCTATGTTTTAGGGCCATTTGCGCCATTCAGGGTTAACCAACTAAACCGGAGTTAGTCGGTAAATTCTATACTTAAAAACGCTAACTCTGGATTAGTTGGCTTATTCTTGATGGTCCCGTTAATATGCATTACATGTATAAAAATTTGTTGACCGTAGGTATTAAGTTTATCATAACTCAAGTACCTACATATGAGTACATATGATTTGGAGGTACGGTTCAAGCTTGCCTATCTGCCCATTTTGAATCCTATTTCCAAAAATAGTCATATAACTGAAAACCTTTATCAAAATTTTGAACTTACTTAAAAATATTTTGGTTGAAAGTTCTTCAAACATCCAGGCTGTTTCTATCTATGGTTCGGTACACTTTACAGTGTAAACACGAGCTGTTTGCTATGCTCTCCCTGGTTTGTTATTCTGTCCCTGAGCTTGAGCCTAATTTTCCCGAGGGTGCAACGTGCAACGGTGGCTACATGCAGTAATTTACAATCAACATTTTAACCTAAATTACGTACGTTACTTCTTAATTCCGAATGCGCTACAGCCCTTTGTGGGTCTTGGCCTCCTCCACTATCTTCCTCCAGGAGTCTCGATCCCTGGCGACTTTCCTCCAGTTAGCGTACTTTTTCATCTTCCTGACGTCACCGCCGTAAGCTACGTAGGCACCGCACAAGACGGTAAAATATAGGTACCTATACGTTATGCAACAGCGAAAAGGTCACAACACAGTGTATTTAACTTTCGCGGCAAACGTCATAACCCCTAGACCATCCGCGTGACGGGGCGGTATTCGTTGAATTAATTCAAGTATGTTCAACAAAATGTGTTCGTACCTTAAACTGAAATCCATTTAAGGATATTGTTATTTATTTCAGCTGTTAATTTAAATAGGTTTTACTAACTATTAAAGGCATATAAATTATATTACATTAGCTTCCATACTATATATTTTTAATATTATAAATGGGAAAGTGTCAAACAGACACACCTGTTTTCCGTCTTTCACGGCAAAACGGAGTGACGAATTGACGTGATTTTTAAGTGGAGATAGTTGAAGGGTTAGAGTAACATAGGCTTCTTTTTGTCTCTTTCTAACACGAACGAAGCCGCGGGAAAAAGCTTGTTAACTATAATTTTAAGTATTTGTTTTAGTAATTCAATTAAAGTGATTCAATTCTAATTCAAATTATCATTTATTCGAACAGACCTAGCAACAAGTACTTTCGAATCAAGCAGGCAAAGCAACCAGAAAATGTACGAGCATAAGTTATCATACCATTTTACGCGTAAACTGATAGTGTTACGCCGGTCACGTGAACAAAACTTCAAATGTGATTTTTCTTGCCTTAGAAGCGTTTTCAGCAGGCTGAAAAGTGATTTCAGGCCGTTTTAGAGGTGCCTCTTAAACATACTAGAAGATTCAAAATTTACCCCAGTTACCGTTGTTTTCAGGCGCCTGAAACATGTTTTCAGTTCGTTTCAGGCCACCCTCTACCAGATGGCACAATAACCTGAAAACCCGTTTTCAGGCGTTTTCAGGACCCCTTATGGGCCCCTGAAGTACAATTCAGTATATGGCGAAATTTCTCGAAGGAGTGAAAGAGATAGCACTCTTAGAAAGAGCTAGCTATACGGAACATTCGAGAAGTGTGTGAAAGAGACCACTCTTAGAAAGAGATAGCTATACGGAACATTCGAGAAGGGTGTGAAAGAGAAGTATAGAAAGAGACGGTAAGAGTCGAGAACGTTCTCGAATACTCGCGGACACACCTGCCTAGTACCCAGCCGCGTCTAGAAGCATCGCGAGAAGTACTTAGGTACCTACTCGCGAACTTACTAGAATCGAAGCCGACCCGTCGAGGCAAGATTTGGCTGGAACATTCTGGAACCATCAGGAGTACCGCTAGGGGGTATACGAGTATATAGCGGCAGGCGGCGGCCGCCAGAGTAGTTCAATGTTCAATTCTGAATGCGATACAGTGCGGATCAAGAGCGAATCGGAGTGAAGTATAAGTGACGAGTGCGTTAAATTAGGGTGTGATAATTGTGTTCAAGTACTGTGTTTAGTGTCTTGTAAGTAGCAATAAAGCCTCAGTTTTAATTAGTGGTTAATTAGTGCATTTTTTTTAAAGTACCCACCCCTCAAACGTAACAATATTAAGGGGAAAGAGGGCAAACTATTACAAAACAAATATAACATTTCACGTTACGATTGAATTTGGGGAAGGCCCACAAGTGCGAGTGAATAACCCAGATTACAGCAAGGTCGCACGTTTACGGTAGACCTTGAGTCTACCGTAACACTAGGTTAGCTGTAATGCAATTAGGCTGTTTACTTGTTGTCCACGGTCAACATGCGAAACTTGAGTTTTTGCGCAGTTTGACAATCAATTGTTTTAAGACAATCATATTGGCCTATTTTACCTTCACTGAAAGCATTTGGTTTTACACAGTTACATTTTTGTGTTGCCAGGTAAACGGGCAAGCTTTGCTCCGTGGGTCCCCAGTTGTCAACACAGTGAATTCTCTTGGAGCTCTGGCGACCTTACTCACCAACAGAAACAACACTATGAGTAGGCTATAGTGTTATTAAATTGCGGTTTTCTGTAAGGTGGAGGTACAGTAGAATCCGGTTAGTACGACTCCGCATAAAACAACCTACCGGTTTTAGCGACGTAGGTATAGGCAGTTGGTTGGTTTTCATACAAGCCACTATGAAAGTGAATCCGTTTAGTACGACTGCTTATATCAACATACCGCTTTTAACGACGGGATTTCACACGAGATTGTTCGGTTACAACGGTTACGGTGCATTGTAACCAAACAATACATACAAGATAACCTTTGTTCGAAGCAAATATTTTAAAACTTACGCGCGTAAAGGTTACATCACGTGTAAAAAAATCCTCCGCAATTTACAATGGCCTAATTTGGAATGTAGTCGGTACGAGTAAATAGGTCTATGATTCAACATTTTTTTTTCGCTAAATATTTTTAATTTCAATTATTCAGTGAGTTTTATTGAACCATTATAAATTATAATGCATGTGTGACTATTTAAATCGATAAACTACTTTAAAATTGTCTGTTTGTTTAGTACGACTTCCGGTTAGTACGATACGTGATATCGTCGGTCCCTTCGACGTCGTTATAACCGGATTCTACTGTACTTCCCCAGATGGGCTCTGCTCCAGATTTGAGCGAGACGACATTCTTTGTGCTCTGTTACATGTTCTTTATTGTCCTTACTATTCTTTTTCTGATTTATCTACAAATATCAGAAAAAGAGATAGGATCGAAAAATGACGGCAATAGGGCCACATGTAATTTGGTTGCAAAGTCAGTAAAGGATGACAAACACTAACACGGGCCGGGCTGATCTGTCAGTTTCTATAGAAAAGTCACGAGAGCTTCGAATTATCACGTCATTCTTTCTATAGAAATTGACATATCGTCACGTCCCGCCCCGTCTTGTCCCGTTTTATATCGGAACGATAAACCAAAAAGGCACATCATAATTTCATACATTATTTAGCTTCCTGGCTCGCAAATTTAGCTAGGACAGCTCATCAGGTGCCCTTCAACTTTTTTCAAAATAGTTTTTCCGCGCTTTTATTCTGAAAAGTATTTAATCATAGATATAAATTATTCTTGCAGCGAAATAGTAGAACATAACGTCGATAGTTCCATTTCATATGCTTATATAGCAAGTCTCTCCATTATCGTGGCGTCATCTATATGCCTTGCTATGCTATTTTACTGACTTTAATTGAAAGCCATCTACTTTACACCTATGCGTGTAATATTGGTTGCCATTCGCTTATCGAGGAAAATAATCCGTTATTGGCAAAGCCAAGAACCATTGATCCATTAGGTATAACACCGTATCTGTCTTATATTCATTTTGACATGGTAAAACGCAGGTCAAGTCAGCATTTATAGGTATACTTACCTTAGAAAAGATTAAAATGATTAGAATTATTCGGTTCCTTATAAAATGAATTTTTGTTAACAACAACCACATTTAGAACTGGAATAAGATGTGAAAATTATGCTAACATACTTTCACTTAGAAATTTTCTAACACTGAAAATCTAAATCAATCTAAAAATTACTTAGGTAAGTCACGGATAGTCCTAGATAAATACGGAAACCTTAAGACACCTACCATTCGTACACCATGCTCCTAATAGTGCGATAAAAATTAGCTTCGTGTTTTTTTATTGCTTCTAGTCAATGTTCAATACCACAGTCGCAATTATTATTAAGTAAACAAACAAAAGACAGCCTTGAACTGTTAGATAGTAAAGTGATTTTATCAATTGTTTTAGATCTATCGCTTCCGTAATATTTGAATAGTTTAGGAGTATACTTAGCAATTACTATCTTCTGAATTATGTTTTTTGCGGCGGTGCGTTTTAGCGTAATGGTTTTTAAGTAGGTACAATACTATAATACCTAATAGCAAAAAGTAATTATCTACAAATTAAATAAAACAGTCGTGCTCGGGACGAATACGATTACAAAAAAAGGAAAATAATAATTTGGTATTTGTTGTGTGAGGCTGCGAGCTATGCTGGCACATTGGTATGTCCCCTTTTCGCTGCCATTGAATTGATATCAAGTCAGTGCATTTTGTGCCTAACACGTCCTGACTTCATATCAAATACATGAACTTATACATATGTATATATATGTTTATTTGTTGCTTCACGATGGTGGCACTTTATTACTTTTTGACGTGGCGGCGAAAAGGTAAATAATATGTACGTGTTCTCATCATTACAAATATACTTCGTTTACCTACTCAAACAAAAAACATGTTTCATTAAACAAAACGTATAACACGCTCGTTTCCCCTATGGTTACATTATGGCGTAATAATTTTTAAGAAAAAAAAACCGACTTCATTTGGTTCCCGGTAAAAGTGAAATTTTGAATTTGTTTGAGTTAGCCAGTTTACTTCACAAATATCCAATACACCGCACGTGTACGATTGCAAATTGAGGAGCTTTCTTAATGTCCCAGGGCTTCCATCATTACATGTGAAGTATAATCAAACGGAACTCCCTTGTATAATAAAACAAACAAAATAACAATGTGTTAAATTGGATGACAGACTGTAAATTATCGAGCAGTTTCAATATGCCATCCCTGATTATCAACATCAGGTCCACTCCAGCAAAATGATGGCCACAGTAAGAAAATGCCTAAGCTAATTATGAACACCCTCTAATCACAATGAACGTGCCGTTCAAATTTGAGGAGTTCTCTGAATTCTTCAAGAACTCCATCATCAGAATAGAAATCAAATCAAAAAGATGAATGACACAACTAGGATAACAAGTAGAGCTAGGTTTATCGACCAGTTCCACTTTGCCATCCCTGGTCTTCATCATCAGGTCCACTTCATCAAAATGTTGGCTCCCCCAAAACAATGTTTTAGTTACTTAAGGAAACCCTCAAATCTGAATGCATGTGCCGTTAAAATTTGAGGAGTTCTCTCAATCCCTCATGAATTCCATCATCAAAATAGAACTATAATCAAATAGGACTATCTTGAAGGTATTTCTTTACAAAGAAAAGATGAATTTCTCAAATCGGATGATAGAGCTGGAAATTACCAAGCAGTTCCACTTTGTCAGCCCTGGTCTTCATCATCAGGTCCACTCCACCAAATTGATGATGTTCGTAAAGAAATGCTCGAGTGTCTTAAGAAACTACCCAAATCATCATGCATGTGCCTTTCAAATTTGAGGAGTTCCCTCAGTTCCTCATGGATCCCATCATCAGAAATTGATTTTGAAAAAAACGGGATAAACCTGGAACCATCTATTTTCAGACAAAAAAATATTTTTTTAAATCGGATGATAGTCCTGGGAATTACCAAGCAGTTCCACTTTGCCATCCCTGGTCTCCATTATCAGATCCACTCCACCAAATTGATGATTTTCGTAAAGAAATGATCGAGTTTCTTAAGAAATCACCCAAATCAGCATGCATGTGCCTTTCAAATTTGAGGAGTTCCCTCAGTTCCTCATGGATCCCATCATCAGAAATCGATTTTGAAAAAAACGGGACCAATCTGGAACCATCTACTTTCAGAAAACAAAAAAAATTTTTCAATCGGTTCAGTGATGACGGAGTTCTGAGGTAACATACATTAAAAAAAAAAAAAAAATAAAAAAAATTCAGACGAATTGAGAACCTCCTCCTTTAGAAATATTGAAGTCGGTTGAAAAATGGCATACACGTGATATTTTTAGCAATTTTCACCATGGGCCTATTAGGTTCCCTGTTTCCCCCACAACCACATTCTTCAAGCTTAATTTAATTCGTCATTTGCTACATTTTTGTGAACATTTATGTACGTTGTATAATTGAATATCATTTGCATTGGCTGTAGGTGTGTACAGCATTGCTGATAGCCCAATTTGGTGATAAGGAATAATAATTAGTGATTTAGTTTGATCGAATTTAATTGGAGTAAATGAAATAAGCTATTACATTTTAAGTTTTCTTTGATTGCAGTGATCATTTGATAATCTACTTATGGAGTTTATAATTTGCGCCATCGACTTCTAATTATCTCATCTCTTACAACTTAAGTTAGGCTAGAGGTGCTAAATATTACCTTGAAAACCGGTGAAAAATGTATAGGATTTATCGGTATACTTCATGCTAAATGTTTACCTGTTACATTCCTTAATTTTGCTTACTCACAAGCTCTTATAATTGTGTAATTGATGAGGTAACCGCCTAACTACTTTTATCCCAGAAATGTTATATATTCTATACAAATATGCCTTTAGGCCCGGCCCTACTGGTCCGTTGCGTTGCGTCGCGGTAGGTCAAAGAAAATAAGATAGCATAGTATACTTCCCGAGAAATATGAAAAACCGCGGCAAGTTCTGATAATTGTGTAATGACGGCTGATGAGCTGATGACCGGCGGCGGATGTGACGTCACAAGGCCGCTGAAATGCGCAGGTTTGCACGAAAATGGTGGAAATTTTATGTTGTGTTTTGTACTTGACCTGCGAGTGTCCTCTACGGTTTGGCGAAATATTTAATGGTGTTGGAGATGAGAATGGAGCGTTATTCAAATTTGAAAATCGTGCTTTGTCATGTTAATGCTCTGGTGAAGTCATAAACAGGAAAGTGAGTGAATGACGTTAGGATTTAATATGACGTGGTCAAGATGCAATGCAAGTTCTTTCGTCAAGGTTATAAATCTTAACGACAGCAAAATTAATTTGTGTATTAAAGTTAGAATCAGTCTCGTTTTAACGGAAAGGTCTGGCTGCTGATGGAGTGGACGATATCTTTAATTAATATCATCATTGTGGCCTAATGTAACTTTCTAGAGGGAGAGATATACAATTTTGATGATAAAAACATACAAATAATATGTTCTATATTGGCAAAATCGTAAGGTCAGGTGGTTTTTATCAGTTTCACTATTATACAGAGGTTTTCCACTTTTTTCCACTTTTAGCTGTGTTCCTCTAAACCTACCAGGCGCCTAGCACATCTTCGCAAAAGGCGCGACAGTTCATACATCAAACGGGACTTGATATAAGGCCTGTCCTCGCTAAGTTATGCTAGACATACTGATCTGATAAGTTTAAACGTATAAGTTTAAAATCTATTCGTCTGCCTTGGAGGTTTTAAAACAGAACTCCTGAGTCACCCTCTACATTTCACTAAGGTCTGTCCAATACCCGATTCTTTCAGTCCAGTTATAGTAAACTACACCAACTGCGCATGCGCGACCTTGCCATTGTTCCGGTGTGCGCGCGGTAATAGCCGGCCATTGTCAATTCGTCATTTATTGTTTTTTTTTTTATTAAAGCCGGTCTTTTTCCGCCAGTTGTTTGTCTAGAAATGGGTATCTAGTTTTGTTTTCCTTTTTTTCTAATATATATCCTGGCCAACCAGTTCTGTCAGTAGAAAACTGTGCAAAATTCAAAGTTCCAGTTCCTACCAGCCTTTTAATACGAGTAGGGTAAGCAGTACAATCATTGGCCCTTTAAGGTGAACCTCGAGTTTTAACATTTTTCCTTCCCAAATAAGTTGCTAAATAGTAAAACTTTTGATGACAAGTTATCCCTAGAAATGTTGAGAATTTGAATAAATCACAACCATAAATATATTTACAACCAATTGTGAAATATAATGCAAAAAGCATAAAATGGGACAAAAGTACAATCATTGGCCCCCAGGGTACAAATATTGGCATACCAAGAGTACAATGATTGGCATGCCAATAATTGTACTTTGTGTTTATTGGCCCTGCCAATGATTATACCATGGTCATCACTAGATTTGTTTATTTTTATTGACGATCTATCTATCTATTAAGCCCTTTATTCTGGAATTAGAGTATGTCTCTAATTTCAGTGTGCCGCTTGGCAAAGGCCTCCTCTAGCTCTTTCCAGTGTTGTCTGTCTTGGGCCATTCTCCTCCAACGAGGGCCCGCTGTGAGTACGAGTTCGAACTTGTATTGACGATAGTGAATAGAAATTATAACTAATATAAAACAAAACAAATATTACATTTTGAATACCAATAAAAAGCGTATAATATTTTAAAAGTACTAAATTCTTATGATTTGCTTAATAAAACACACTTTTAGCTTCGATCGTTGCAAAATGTTTTTTATGCCACACCTGGCCATAAAGTGCCTTTTTCCGCACGCTACGCGTACGGAAAAAGCCGATTTCTGCCTAAGTGTAGGCATAAAATGATGTACCTAACACGTGAGGTAATAAATAAAGCACTTGATCGCATATTTACGTCCCTCGCTTGCAGCTCGGGTAGCAAACATCTGCGATCTCGGCCTTTCTTTGTTTTACCACACTAGTTAGGTAATGTACTATTATGCCACACCTGGCCATAAAGTGCCTTTTTCCGCACGCTACGCGTACGGAAAAAGCCGGTTTCTGCCCAAGTGTAGTCATAAAATGATGTACCTAACACGTAAGGTAATAAATAAAGCCCTTGGTCGCACATTTACACATCTGCGATCTCGGCCTTTCTTTGTTTTACCGCACTAGTTAGGTAATGTACTATTTACGTGTGTTCCAGCTATTATGCTGGAAAACTATCAATTACACTATAGACTGTTGTCAACAAAGAAAAATATAAATATTTTTTCCTACATTCTACTCAAACGTATATCTTAATAAATCGATTTTAAGTCCAAAGGGCCAATGATGGGGGGGGGGGGGGGTGGGCAAGATTACTACCGCTTACATATAAATTTTGAATATCGCGCAGTTTTCTACTGTCAGAGCAGGCTAGCCAGGGTAGATCTTTATAATATATGGCGTATTTAGGCTAAATTCATTATCGTTTATCAATAAGGCTCTACTGTCATACATAATGACTTAGATATCAACCTGAAAACGTATTAGGGCAGGCTGTATTTTGCAATACAATAGTTTTTAATGAAGATCAGATCTTGATATTAAGGTTTCCATGATGTTCAACAATTTTAATGAATATATATTTCCAGGTTATTTAAATATCTTTAAAACTGCACACACGTGTTCTGATTAAATTATATCCAATTTTCACGATGTGCGAATTGATTTTATAGTGAATTAGTGACGAAGCGGAACTTAATAGCGTTCTTAATTAAATATATTTTATTCATTATTGAGTGCATGCCGCTACATTATAAAGGACCTCCAAGTAGGTTTTTTCATATTATTTTAATAAAATGATTGTGTAGTAAGAGTTTCTTATCACTGGGGCATAAACAGAGACAATGATATGTACTTTATTTTTCTCTCCGTAAAAATATGAGTACAATATACGATTTAATGCTACAATGGTCATTTACATTACTTACTATTTATAACGCGATATTTACCATGTATATTTATTTTTGTGAGCTCCCGATATTTCGGCACAGTTACAAGTGCGAGTTTTTACTTGTAGTCTACGCTTACTGGCGCGTCATCAGAGCGGTTAACCGACAGATCTGGGTGCGTAGCTGAGATGCCAATCACTCATGCTCAGTCGCTAACGAAACGCAACTGTCATTGTCACACTAATTAGGAAGAGTGATAGAGAGAGGTAGCTACGATACGTTATTAAGCGTGAGCGATTGGCATCTTGGCTACGCACGCAGGCTATCTAACAGTCGTCGTCTGTCAAATCAGGTGCCATAGTGCGTTTTCGTAGGATGCATTTCCTCCTACCAAGTATTCTACTCGCAGCCAATACGGTATTGGAAAATAGTTCTATATTATTGGAAGTAACGGTAGCATGAGCATGCACCTGTTATGAAATGCTGAAACAAGCCACGTCGGAAAACTCACAAGCGCATTGGATCGAGAGCTCTTTATTTATTAATCTCATTTGCGGGCGCGCACATCTGTGCTCGGTTTAAAACGACGTATGTCACAAAGAACATTGTAGCTCATACGACTTTTTTACCGGTTCGATTTTGTGGCTCATGCCTGTTGCAAAACGACTAATGTCACATGTAAAAGTGTAGTTCTTACGACTTTTAGCGATTATATCCAGGGCGTTCTGCTCGTTGCAAAGCGACGTATGTTACATTGAATCCTGTAGCTTTTAGGACGTTTTCACGCTTCGGTTTGGTTGTAAAAGGACGTATGACTTATGGAAATTGGTGGCGGTTAAAACGTTTCCTGGTGGTGTGGCGCAGAAATGTTTCCGTAACGCTGCACGCTGCTTCTACGCCTTTATACTCGGTGATTTATCAAGTTCCCACCATGCGCTAAAGTAAGTATATATCATAGTATATTAGGTCCAACTAGTTATAATAGCTTTATAACATGAAGGGTGCATAGGGAACATTATAAATTCCATTGTGTCCGGATTCCAGTTCCATACATTATACATTAAATTTTTCCCAGATTCAAAGTTCTTGTAAAGTAGGTAATGTACTTGGAACATTTTAAACTACCTTATACATAAGCACAGTCGCCATCAGATAGGTACATGTATTGGAGCGTCCGAGATGTTCAAATATTTCTGTACAATCACTCTAACGCAAAAAAAAAGAGAAAAGAGTCGTGTTCAGATCTCTGTGAGCACCCGGAATCCATTCCCTTCCTTCCCTGGACCTCAGGCTTAGGCAAATATGTAATTATTTTAAATAAAAGGTACCACTTTGTCGGCTGTCGATATATATTTGTTTATAACCCACAAGGGAACACCAAGAATAAATCATCTTATAAGAGCAACAAATGAAATGTTCAGGTCTTTAAGGCTCAAAGGTCAACAATGTATGAGTGGCTGTTCCGATGTTGATTATATCCATGGGCGGCGATGACCGCTTACCATCAGGCGGCTCGTCTGCTCATTTACTACCTTTTTCATAAAAGAAAACCTTATCAGCAAACGACAAAGTTGTAAATTTTACTAAATTCAAGCACTTATATAGTATAGTACAGAACCTCACGTACACAATGTCATGCAATGAAGCAAGCAAAAATATCTGATAACAACGTATTTATAGTCACAATCGGCATGTAACATTTTTTTGCAGCCTTCGTTGTACAAAATACTATCGTCAGTGATGTAGATTGTGTACTAACTTATGTACGTACTTGAAAGAAAATTTCATAAGCCCAGAGTGCCATTAGACCTTACACGTACCTAAGATAAGTAGGTTACTCTAGTACAATATTTTATTCAATATCGCCCTCCCGACAAAAAGAAGCGAAACACATCAAAAATTAAACCTTTACAGATGGCGCCACTACAAACCTGTTGCTGTGTGAGTGCTCTACTAACCTTAAACAAACAATCAAAGGAAAAACAACTCTATTTACTTGGGAATATAGTTTAAAATGGCTAGGTTTGTTTAAATTCTTCTCGTATTGTCTACGCAGTAAGACCTATGTTCTAATGTTGATAAATGGACGTCGAAGAGGATTTCTTTATTGTCGTTCTGATGAGTCTGTATGGCAAGTATTTTCCTGTTGGCTTATCGGATTTTTTCAGCTGTGCTGATTTTCTTGGAAGCGTCGGGCCTTTGTCCGAGTATATTGTACATGGTTTTGGAAAAGATGATGCCTTAGGGCTATTTGTACCTATAATATTTTTATAGCTATTGTATAATAGAAGATAATAAACATTTATTTTTTAATACTGATATTTGACTGATTATATTATTATATTAAATTAATAAGCCCTCTTTATTCCGGGTCAGAGACTATTTAGAGAATGTCTCTTAACTCGGCGTGCCGGTTGCCAAAGGCCAAACTCCAAACTCTTTACACTGAGGTCTGAGATTAGACATAGGTAGGTATTTTTCGCAGCTCCAAATAACATCAAGGCATGTTTGTACATGGATATTAATTATAAACAAAATATATAAGCTTTTATCGGTGACTGTACTTTTACTTTCATCAAGAGAATTTTAATAAATCCAAATTAATAAAGTATGACCTTCGATTTTCATCATCAAATCGTACGAATGTGATACGTCGTCAAAATCGCTATGACGTCACACGTCAGTGATTAAGGCTTAAAGGTATTTAGTATTACATTGCTACTGGTATTGCTGCGTTGAGAATATCATTTTTCCATACAAATCCCAGTTATCATCGCACTTTCATTGTGATCGAGACTAGATGAACTCCAATAGTAACTGCATTTCCAGTTCGGCTTCCCCGCAAATATACCTATCAATATTCGAAGACAGTCTTTGACCAGTACCATCGTACTTGCATTATTTGAGTGATCAGAACGAGTACAAACACGTCTCGAATACTAATTTCGATACTCCTCTGACATCACCCACAACATCTGAGTGAAAACAGAGGTATAAAATGCACTCATTAGTTATAAAAAATGTATTTCAAACTGGTTTCTGGGACTTTGACTCTTCTCTCTACCAAATAATCTACTGACCGTAGAATCATATACATGCTTTGTAAAACTTTTACATGTGCTAAACTAAAAAGACCGGCACGGTCTTTCTCCGGAACCACGAGGGCAATTGAATTTGAAACGTCAGAGGTTAGTTTTCAATGTGTGACGCGATTAAGCCTCGTTGTAGTATATTTTATGTGTGAGAATTATTTATATGCTCTAGGGAATTGGTGTGTACAAAAATCAGTTCACACGCTCTATCTAGGGGAGGAGTGATCTGTGATGATACACATCTGCCAATAAGGTACAAACGACGTGCTAATGTGATTACCACGTCGTGTCTCGCTAACAAGAGCGCCTTGTATCACTTGTATTTTTATTATCGTCAATATTTTGTTACAATAAGTTGTTTAAATAATATATTTACTATCGATATGTTTGTGATGTATCGAGAAATAAGTGTGAATACAGTTGAAATTAATATGTGAATGTTTAATATAGTAATGTCCAATTATACAATACAAACAAACAGTAACAATAGTACATTACGATACGATACAAGTGCGAACAAGAGGAAATTCGCAATGAATGGCTATAAAGTAAAACACGACCGTGATAAGGTTTTTTTTACAGAAAACCGTGTAGCTTTGAAGCTTCCAATCCAGCGGGTAAACTAGGCCATATTGGGATTAGTCCGGTTTCCTCACGATGTTTTCCTTCACCGAAAAGCGATTGGTAAATATCAAATGATACTTTGTACATAAGTTCCAAAAAACTCATTGTGTACGAGCCGGCAGGATTTCAACCCGAGACCTTCGGATTGAAAGTCTCACTTCATACCGCTGGGCCACCAACACTCAACTAACCTCGTTTTATTAAATATGGGTATATTTACTAAAATCTACATTTATTTTACAACCTGCGCGTAGATTTCAGTTCATAGTATGACATATAATTAGATTATTACATGTGAGTTAATTATAATACCTAATCCTGTCACGTGTATTAGGAGAATAGAGTTAACAGCTAGTAATGAACATAACTCAATACTTATTAGATGTCTATATTAGGAGCGATATTCAGAATTTAAAATATTGATTTGTTATGTTTCTGACCGATTCTGACCTGGTTATGATACGATCATTCATTTAAATGCGCGAGACGCGTCATCGTCATCTCGTCGTATTTCGCATCGTTGCGAGTATACAATACGAAAACAGTTAAGAGTTTTAAACAACCTATTTTATTATTATTATTAAATAATTACATTACAATAAGTCCATAAATAACAAACTACAAACTATTGACTACCTTGATACATAAAAAACACACTTAAACTATACTTACAAAAAAAAAAATACCTTCCCACAAACCAACTAATCAAACAGACCCCCCCGCCACATCCCCGGCGCAAAAGTGCCCATCACACTCGCAGCGTTCCCGCGTTGAACAGCAATAGACAGCCTCTGCGCCAGGAATGAACCGGAACGGGGGTCATGGCCCCTCTCTTGCAGGCGACGACCCAGCTCCCCGAGAAAGGACTTTGCCTCCGCGCACCAGCAGCCCGACGTCTCCACCGCGAGAGGAACGAACAAATAATTCGACAGGCCTGAGTATTTAGCCCTCTTGAGCAAAGCCGCCTGTTCAGCGGCCGCTCCCGCCGAACGCACGGTGCGCCCAAGATGTGTGGCGGCAAATGTACTCACGCAGGTGGCATCCCACAAGAGGCACCTACCTCTCTCCCAAGGCACCAGCGTCAAGCCGTCCGGCCTCTTGCCGTCCGACCGACTAAGGCCCGGTGGCTCCAGCACACACGGTACATTTGCTGAAACCAGTGCCCTCCGAATGATGTCATTCAAGGCATGGTGCCTTGGGAACCTCCCCGCGCAGCGACAACAACTCAGGGCATGATACCCATTGCTCTCCACCATGGACCCACAAATGCAAATATGTGGTTGGCACACATCACAGCCCAGGCGAAAAGCAACGGCCACCCGCAACGAGTCGTTGTCGAGCAGGGTACCCAGGTTCGGAGACGGCAGGGCATGCAACCAGGCCCCAGATTCTGGACTCGAGGCCGCGATAAGTCTGGCTCTATCAGGACCAACAGCGCTCTGCAACAGACCATCAAACAAACGCTTAACCCCAACCTCATCCCACAAGCGTTGAAGGAATGGTTTCTCGGGAACCGGCGCACCCGGGTTGAGAGCCTCCCAGGCTGACAAGGCATCGGAAGCAAAGGGTATAGTTACCACGCCACCATCGAAAGGTAAAATCTTAGTGACAAGTTTTAAACTCCATTCCATAATCATCTCCACTCCAACTCGAATTCATATTGACGTTATAACATTTTTTTCACGATTGTATAAAAGTTACGATCTAGGTAAGTATAGCTCGACAAGACAAGACCTCGACGAGATAAAGGAAGACCTTATAAAAAGTATCTACTACTAGTAGTAGTAGCGGTAGTAGGAGTATAGTAGTTAAGCTGCTTAGGGCCGCCCTTCCCGGCGAATAGTGTAACCGTGTGTTTGATATACTTCAATATATCCTGTAGCCATTTTGTGCGAAGTAAATATGTTCGAAAAACCGAACAAAGTTTAATACGGTTCCAACATAATTCCAAAGCAAACACAAAAAAGGCTGACTAAAAGAAAAATCTAAATTACTCGGTCAGTCGAGATGTCTTGTCTGTCCTACAGAGAATACAAAAGTCAATATGAAAATACTAATATTTATTTAACGATAAAAAACCTGTCTAGTGCGATATATGTTAACTATGCGCTTCCTGCGCGCCGAGGCGAGCCGTGAAAGCGCGCGATTTCTTTGACGAATAACAAACAGACGTCGAATGCGAGCAAGGGGGCCGCCGCATACCGTGCCCATTAAATACTCAATACAAAATGGATTGTTATTCAAGTTATAGACATATGACCAGGGCCCGTAATTTTCATGCCGATGACAGGCAAATGACGTCAAGCTTCATACATCATGTTTTAGGTTTTACGTTTGAAAGAATAATACTGTCATTGAATAGTGTCAAAACTATTACGTTCGACATTAGAATCGAACGTTGATAGACTTTATCTGTCATTAACTCATTTCGTATTAAAACATCCTGTGTGTTTATATACGTCATAATGATGAAACCGGTATGAACATTGCGGGTCTTGCATATAACACTAAAACAGTTCAGATTTACATCTTTTTTGTAAGGCATACTTGAAACCTGCGCTTTGGCTCAGCCACCCAAAATGGATATTGGCCTCCAGAGAGCGCCATCTTCATATGTTCTGACCTGCATCCTGCTATTATGGCCGTTGAAGTTGCGTTAGGTCTTTCACGCCCTGATCCCTCCAAAGGTACACGGGCCTTTCAGTCGGACGTTTGTCACATAAGACAGTGTATAAACTTTGTAAGGAATTCCTGTCGATGTAACCTAAGTTCTGTTCCAAACAGCACTGCTGCACTTCAGCTTAAAACGAGAGGCTTAAGCGCCAGTCAGAATTGATATAACTGAGACAACAATTCGGTATAAATAGGCATAGTCTTTCTTCTTTTATTCGACCATGCTCGGGCTTAGAGTCGGACATTTCTGTGCTTAAGTACACTAGTTTCAGATTATTTCATACATTCAAATATCTGAATTGCAAGCTCGATCTAGTTCGGGTCGGGTTGACAATGATTTGTTTGCTTATGACCACCTACTATAGCACCTAAAAACACGAGAATAAACAGTATGTCATTGAATTACTTGGAAAAATAACCTATGTCATCCCCACAAATAACCGTAATACGAGTTTGATACATTGTACTCCTTACCTAACCTTACATCATGGTGTGAGAGTCGTCCATCGAACTCGCCACTGCAATATAAACCTTATATCATATAGATAAAGTCTATATTCCAACGGTAGTAGTTCACTTTCTAAAGACTTCACACGTGACAGCAAGGTCAACGGATCTGTCCCTGGATTCCCGATGGCGAGCAAGTGCCTCGCCTCGCGAAAACCGGTATAAGTTTTTTTTTTTATAAATATTTTTTTTATAAATATTGTGGGACAATTTTACACAAATCGACCTAGTCCCACGGTAAGCTCAATAACGCTTGTGATGTGGGTACTAGACGACGATATATATAATATATAGATACATATAAATACTTAAATACATAGAAAACATCCATAACTCAGGAACAAATATTCGTGATAAACACACAAATAAATGCCCTGACCAGGATTCGAACCCGGGACCTCCTGCTTCGTAGGCAGGGTCACTACCGACTAGGCTAGGAGGCCGTCAAAAGTGATACCTGAAGGTCCTTAACAATGTTAGAGGTGCGCTGGAAGAACTGAACTACTCGTAAGTGAAAAAATGTTTCTAGGATGTTAATAAGTACCTAAATGTAATAGCGTACAAATTTATTTCACTATAATTATACTTAATACATTTGCTTCGATGATGTTTCGGTTCTGTCCCGTTAAAAAAAAATACACACTACTATTATTTGATAACTTTTTGTGAAATAGTACCAACCAAGGGCTAAAAGGTAGAGAAGTCTCACTTCGTTCAAGCGCCAATAGTGCGAGTCGGAAATTCCATTCTCTCATTTTTCATAGACTTTGTGCGTCGAAAATGGAATGAAAATTTTAAAAATGTACCTACAGCTATTTAGAAACTCTTCTATTACGATCAAAAGATCGATAAGAATCAATATTTAGGCTCAGTATAATTCACATAAGATTTTAATAACATGTTCCGGTTGGTACAACAATGTCAGTTATCGCCCCGAGATTTTGTGCGTCATTCAATTGGGGAACCTGATTAATAGCCAGTGGTCAGAATTACACGAGTTGATTTGAATTTAACCAAATGCTCCGCGTGGGAAGCCACACGAGAGCTCGAAAGGTCTCATTCGGATTTTGAGCTCAAATCCCGGTTTGTACTAATAAATTGGTCGAACTACGAAACATTTGACGTTTACCGTCGCTTTTCGATGAACTACTTCCATTACTTAATCCTGAAGAGGCCTTATCCTTCGAGTCCCTGGGAAAAAAATCTAGAGATATAAACTCAAACTTGAAGATAAGTTTACAACATTGTTTAATAAAAATAATATAAATCTAACGATGACTGCAAGTCGCTATTGCAAATCACGCAAGTAGTTTGTCAAAGATATTTCCTGTGGTAATTCAGTAGGCAATAAAGCGGTGCATGATTCACCAATAACAGTTCGTGCACGTAGTCTGAAATAATTTAATAGGCGTATATCTCTACATGCCTATATACATATATCTTGTCCATACATGCCTATACCTGTGTGGTCCAAGCGTAACTCACACCCCTCTGAATCTTTTTTAAATCTCATACTTCGTCAACCAGTTGTACGACAGCCGAGAACCCCTGTAATTCCATCACTGATGTGACAGCATGTAGTAAAATATTACAGTGGTGAGTAATGTATTCCCGACGGAACTGTTCGTATTTATTTTCCTCTCTCCATTGACTAGCTTACAGAAGGTTAGCTGGCTAAAGTTTAAGTTAGCTAGTTAGCTAACGCTAATTGAGATAGAAATATGTATTCGGGTATCTCCGTCAAAGTACGCTGTTAATCCAATATTCACTAGTGCCGTTATTCATAAACGTTTATCAAACGTCCGTTGATTAATTTATTATCTGTCCTTATCTGTCAATTGGTGTTTGGTGTTTGTTAAAAAAGGATAAAGCATAAACTAACTATATCTTTTAAGTTTTTATGAATAAGGCGGTAGATGGATTGCCCGAACGTATGAGGCCGGTTTATGATTCGCCCGAGGCGATGCATTGCTATTGTGATGAGAACAACAGATGCATTTAATTGACTTTTTGCTTAGTGCCGTGATACGAGACGATTATTGTTTTTTCTTGTTGACCACGCGTGTACGCGACGCTTCCCTACTATACCGCTTAACAATTAGAATACAATAAGTCAATTTACCACTCATTCAACTTTTTACTCTATTTTATTTGCATAAGGCATACATTTTAATAAATACTTAAATGCAGTTGCTGATAGTGTTGTTCTTAGCGCGATGGTATAGTAATGGCAATTTAAAAACCTTTTGTAGAATAAACTTCAAAAAGGTAAAGTATTATTTTAATATTGCTCGGAATTAGGTACATAATTACATTGCTTAGTATCGGTAGGAATGGAGAATTAATTGGATATACGTAAAATATGAATACAGTTTTATACTTATTGCTTAGTGAATCCACACTGTATCACCAGTTTTAGTATGATTCTTGCTTTCTGCGATAGCATATGGATACTTAAATTTTAATAGGTATGAATAATTCAAACTCTCGTGAGACTCAAACATATTAAATAATATTTATTGAAAAACGGGTCACTCACGTAGTTTACTCGATTTTTACTCGACATGTTTCGATCATTACAAAGCACTGCGCTCTCTGCCCCGCTCCTTGCAGCGTGTGGTGGTAGCGGCGCGAGGGACGACGACGACACGGCGGACGATCTACCCTCGTTCTTAGTATCGCTTTTGTCAACCGGGTTGCAAAACTTGCAAACAACACTCACGTCACTCGCTAAGGGCACGTTCACACAGAAAATCGACTAATTTACATGAGTGACCCGTTTTAAACAAAAAAATATTTAATAGATATGAATAAATTAGTAAAACCTACAAACTACAACACGATGTCCTGCCAGGTTTTCAGTACCTAATCGAATAATAAGTAATCATAATTTCAAATGAATAAAAGGTAAGTTACACATTTAAATTTAAAACTTAGAACCAGCCTCTAAAATGTCACATACTCGTATTGTACACGTGTCTAGAGCTAAAATGACGCTAAAACGCCACATTTTAAGTAACTGTAACATGTAAAATGTTAATCCTAAATTATTTAAAGTAAAGTAGAACGCCGGTTGGGTGCGGCCCGTATCGAGTTCCTAACTTAGTTATAACTTGCCTAAGTTATATTTAAGCCTGCCTAAGAAATTTGAGAAGTTACTTGAGTATTACGATACATTGTATTTATAATGGTGATTAATATTGCGCAACTGACGTAGGTAGGAACACTATTGTACAGTCGGCCGAAACAGCCTTATGTGTATTTTTTCTTATGTAGAGGGTCCTATAATAGGAAAATCCTGTGAGTATCAGGCATATTAAAATACTTTTTTTTTTTTTTTTAATACTACGACGGTGACAAACAAGCATACGGCCCGCCTGATGGTAAGCGGTCACCGTAGCCTATGGACGCCTGCAACTCCAGGGGTGTTACATGCGCGTTGCCGACCCTTTAAAAACTTTAACACTCCTTTTTTGAAGAACCCCATATTGTAGTCCTTACAATATCTGTCTGTTATATCAGGTTACTCACTTAAGTAAAGTCGAAAATAGAACGGAGTCGGACGCATAACACATGAATAAGGGACACGGACTGTTCCGAAACATGGCTATTATCGTTTTTTTTTTTGACGTGAGTAGCCCGATATAAGTATTTTATTAGGGTCCAAGAGGTGTTCTTTTCAGATTTGTGAAAATGCTAGTCTAATTTGACCTCATCCTTGGCTTTGCATACATATAATGTTGTGTAAAAACAAAACTATTCTATATAGTTGTTAATGGTTCATCTGATCCTTAACGGTCTATCGTTGTAGCCAATATATTCTACATTGTAAGAACACGACCCATATTTGCATAATAATCTAAGAGGGTTTATGAAGCCCGTCTAAATATTTAAACAAATGTCACTTCTCTTTCAATACTCATTACAATATTCCGGTCAGAGTAGTAGGTAAAAACTGATGAAGTCATGATTAGATCACTTGGGCATTTTATCTTGAAAATAATGAGGTCATGTTATCTTGAAAATAAATAAAATGAAATTTTGCACAGACTGAGTAGGTACTACACTACATACATAATTTTCAATATGACGTGATGAATCACGTTGTCGCTAATGCATATGATATGAAACGTTTTCTTTCTGACTTAAACCATTAATCGCTAAGTTAGACATCAGTCGACTAAGGACCACATTTTTTGACGGAGTAGGGAATGCCTCACGCATCGGCCCTCCGGCCCAGGAAGGCTATAGTGGAGGGGTATGTGGGACTCATTCGCTCTTTACTCCTCTATTAGTGAGAGGAAGAGAGTTGGTCTTACCCACAAAACCCCACTCCGGGGTTTACTTTCTTTTTCCTAGCGTTTTCCCGGCTTATGCCGGCTCATGGAGCCCAGAGGGTAAACTAGGCCTTATTGGGATTAGTCCGGTTTCTTCACGATGTTTTCCTTCATCGATAAGCGATTGGTAAATATCAAATGATATTTTGTACATAAGTTTCGAAAAACTTATTGGTGCGAGCCGGTAGGATTTGAACCCGAGACCTTCGGATTGAAAGTCTCACGTCAAATCTCTGGGCCACTAACGCCCACTTTCACCCTCTGCACCGTTTACGAAGGCACCATGGGATCGCGACCATGTCCCCACGAACTAAGGACCACTTGCACCAACCCTTGGTGTCACCCAAACCCGGAGTTAAGCGTTTGTATTATGGAATTTGACAGCTAACTCCGGGTTAATTAGTTAACTCAGGTGTGGCCCTGTCTTACCACTTTTACAGTTGACCACTGATGGGAATAGTAGAATGCAAATATTTCGACGTATCTCAAACCAGCTTAAATTCATGAAAGATATCAAGGAACTTGATTATATTAATAAGACACATTACATTTTTTTAAATACTACGATGGTGGCGAACAAGCATACGGCCCGCCTGATGGTAAGCGGTCACCGTAGCCCATGAACGCCTGCAACTCCAGAGGTGTTACATGCGCGTTGCCGACCCTTTAAAAAAAAGGAGGATTCGCTGTGTTGACAGCTTAACGGGCCAAGGGCTTTGTTCCGTGGGTCCCCAGCTGTCAACACAGTGAATCCTCTTGGAGCTCTGGCGACCTTACTGACCAACAGAAACACAACACTATGAATAGGGTCTAGTGTTATTATTATTAAACTGCGGTTTTCTGTAAGGTAGAGGTACTTCCCCAGACATAATTATCCAGTAAATTAGTCCATGATAAAAATATGTATAGATATCTTTTAGTTAGTTAGTTTTCCTGGGCTTTTTCCGCAAATCGACATCCATTGTGCCTTTTTTGCGTATCTTTATTTATGAATGGACACTGGTTTCCGTACAGAGCCATTTGGTTTCTAAACTGAAGGTAGTGTTGCACGCTGGATCGTACCAATTAGTGTTTTGAATTTCTGTACAAAATAGTAGTATTAGGGAAAACCTGATTCAAGGATCTCAGGCAAAATGAGCTAACTTAATATAAAATATACGCAGTGAATTCAGATTTGGATATTCTATATATATCACATAGTGATTTTCCTGTGTAAAAAAAACTATCGGATGAACACGATAAAATAATGTAATATTTTTTTTTGTAATCAAAGGTTTCTTACATGGAAATACTTAAAACCTCAACGGCATGCTTTCTTTCTTTTATATTAAAGTGATAAAATGACACAATAGGCGCTTGTGATCGATTGTCATTTTACTGAATGGCGACACAAAATCAATAAATAATTTGCGTGAAAGGATTACCGGCGGATTGTGGCGCCTCCGAAATTCAATTTGACCAATTTCAATTTGAGTAAGAATATAACGATTTCGTTAATTTATTTTCAGTCTCAAAATTCCAGTAATAACGTAGGCCGAAGATATTTGTGATTGCGCTTTATAATAAAAGTAAAAGCTGATTGGTTTAAGTTTAATTTGGTTCTATTTTTTGACCTTTTCCACGAGGCTTATTAGGTATTTTTGATCAGACAAGTCTTAAACCACAGTAAAGGTTATAGCGACTTATTTTAAGTCCATAGGCGTCAACATCGTGATTTTTGGAGGCTGTGGTAAATATTCTAACTTGAATTTAAAATATTTTTCTGCCCTCGGCCGGTAAATGGGAAAGCCTCGGATAACATGTTAGTTAACCTCGGCTTCGCCTCGGCCGCCAATTACATGTCATCCGAGACATTTCCCACTTTAACGGCCTAGGTATGTAATCTACTATTAAATCCCTGCATTTCTACAGCCTACAATGTTTGCATAGTTGAGTACCTGGGTATATAACTACAATATGAGGACGAGGTGTGTAACATTTTATTACTAAAAGCCATTGAAAGTATAGGACCTATAAAGGGTTCGATCAAAAAGTCATCGAGATCTATAAAAGGAGCAATAAAACAAAAGCTATGAAAACGGCCCGATAGTTACTATTTTTGTTATGTCAGCATATGTCCAATAAACAGAGTAGCTCACAAAACTAGAGTAAACAAGCAAATAATCGAACAATAAACAAGCTAGGAGAAGGGTCGCTCCTTCACATTTAATCCAATGGGCGACAAATTTACCTTTGCATTCGCATAAAACTGTATAACCCTTCACGCCTTGGATTAAAATTCAACTTTGCATAACTTAACATTTTGATGTGACACCTGTAAAGTTGCAACACTTGAATGTTTTAAGCAAGGAGTTGTCACACGGCTGTGCTTGTTTTTTGGGTTATTCGTTGCTAACAGACAGAAGTGGTTGTTCAATGGGCTTTGAAAAGGCAATATCACTAAAGTATCAGTTCTTTTATAAGCCCATTCGGTTGCAAAAAAACATAGAGCCTGCCAAATGATTAGCGGTTATCGAAAACTTCTTAACACGAGAAATTTCAGACGCGCCTAAAATCCTAAACTACTAACTTACTTACTACTACTACTTACTTACTTGAAAATCTTTAGAATTTGACTAGATTACAAAATCCCAGTGGTAACCCCTAGTAACAAATTGGTAGTACCTAACACTCAGTGTCAGTTAGGGACGTGTGACGAATTCGACGCCTAGCGTTTACAAAATCTGAATTCGTGACTCATGACCGCCTGTTGCCACGACGCTTCTAGACGAGTCGTGTTTGTGTACAGCTGATGCATCATGTACGGTTTGAACGCTGGTGTCAGTAATCCAATTTATAATGGCCCTAGTATACTGCAATTAAAAGGACCGAACATACGAACGCTTAAAGACGTTAACACACCGTTTACGCTGCAAAATGTAGCGTAGGTTCGGCGTGATTACGCTGACGGGGTATCGGAGGTTGGGCAATCGCGTACCCGAGATCCCACCTCAAAGCGAAGCGGTGGAACACCTCAGGGTTTTAATATAATATTTTTTTCTTTTAAATTTGATACTTGTATTGATGCTAAAGAAAACACAATTGCGATGTATGTACCTATGTTAAATTTAATTAGGGGCTGGTTCTTAGTTTTAGTTTTGCATACTACGTAGTAAGTAAATTATGTGATACTACTATAATAACCATTGTTAATAATGCACATAAATAAATGCAAAAAAAAATACAAATACGAAAAATAGAACGCTTGAATTTTGCTCCCGTCTTCTTTAGTTAAATATTTAAAGTTATGTCCCTCCGTACTTATTCTAATAACATTCAGCCCATCTTTAAAGGGCACACCAAACCTACACGTTTCCGGCCTAGGTCGACATTCCAGTCTTTATGGCCCTGTTGATCCTCCAGCAACGTAGCGATTTACTAGGCTTACCGACTGGTCTCTCAAATCCTATTTATAATGACAAAATCTTCAGGTTTTCACCGGTAACTCATCATGGGTAATTTCTACCTAAATCGCTCCCTAATAGGGAGCTGGGGCTTCCGATGGAGACAATGGAGCTGTTATTATATCCATTCAGGATTCGAGAAATGAATTCAGGGTTTTGGCCGTTTGAAGAAGTTTTTTTATTGCTTATGTTTAATTGGTAGCTATATTAACCGACCAGATTATTGTAATGGGTATGTAAATGGCAATCCTGTTAAATCTAATATTTTAAGGTAAACACTTAAATGCATTGAATGCAAAAATGATGCAGTTAAATCCCTCTTGAGGATATGTGATGATGCCTCGAAATTAATGAGTTGAATTTGGTAACAGGTTATGACTAATGCTGTCGATTTCATCTTATGTGTATATTTTAATACTGATATAAACACATAATTGATGCCTATACGAGTATAATTTAAGTAAAGCAATGTAGGTATATGTAAATTCTAGATATACGTGTGAAATGGATAATGTAACACTTATTTCAAATGCTCCTTAGAAATTATATAAAGAATATGGAAAAATTCTCTCCAGGTAGAGGTGCAGGCATAACGAATACATTCGTTTGCTTAAATTTGACATTTAAGATACAATACAAACTTTAAATTTGATACACATGTATTGGTGCATGGTGATATTTATTGGTGGCGCGGCGCTATCATGCCCATACCGTTAACAGCTAGAGCATTATCGTTAAACTTACTTGCGTCTACTCGTTTCATGAAATCCCGAACAAATGAACTAAATAAGTGGCGTAGGCGTGTATTCCATACGTTAGTCAGAGCCTAGTACTCTTATCCCACACGCACAAACCCTCCAATCTTGGTAATTCAGCTTCTAATCCTGCACAATGAATTGTAAATTGGCAGCCACATTTATAAAGGTCAGTGGTAATAACGAGTCGGGATTCATGATGCCGTAATAGACCCTTTATACATACAATAACAATATATGGCGGAAATGTATTCTATTGTCTGGTTGTATACCTATGCTTTGGGCTGGAAAGGAACCCCTTTTATTTTTAATACTTTCTTAATGCATCTTTTTTATCTCTTTTAAACCAAGAAAATATCTTAAAAAAAGAAATAATGCCATAACAGGTAAAAACAAAGACTTTCCGTGGCATTTTAGATTTGACAAATACGTAACAGTATTTTAGCGTTAAACTTGATGGTACTTTCCTTAATTGGCGTGTTCTCCAATTTGCGTAAAACGAAATTTCGGTTTGTCAAGAATACTAGATATTTTCTTGATTCAATAAGTAAGTACATTGTATTTTGCAAACTTTAACCATACCTTGCGAGGGAGTTGTGTGGGTTAGTAGGTATTAATTGCAGGACCAACACTGAATCGGGCCAAAATTGGGGTTCGATTGAAAAATCCCGATCTGACCCAATTGTACGAAATGATTGGTTTTAGAAAGTGAATATTTGAGTTTCTTAAGAAAACGCTAAAATTGTTTGAAATTGATACGTTTCCTCCATTCCTAAAGGATCATATCGTCAGATTTGAATCAACACTCACACAATACAACTTTTAAGGTACATACATATATCTTTTCAGAAAAAAAAAAACAAAATCAAAATTAATCAATAGACAATTGAAGAAATAATCGCGTAACAAACGCAAGAAACGCGGCGGGTCGAGTTGTATTATATTTTTTCTAATTAAGTTAATTTTTACTTTATTTCTTTGTAGTGTAGCTTTTTGTTTAGTTTTGTAATATTTTTATTAAGTTAATTTTTGGTTTACTTCAGTCTTTTTAGTTAAGTTTTAGTTTATTAAGTTTACGTATGTGCATTATTAGTACCGAATAAAATAATTATTATGAAGTGGGCTGAAAACCACATCAAAAGTGACAAACGCTTTGTCAATATAAGTTCACGAGGAACTAATCTTAAAAATGTTAATATAATCTTTCAAACTAAAACATAATTATCAAAATAAATTAATAATTGATAGAGTAACAAACATAATAGTCAAAGACGGTTAAAAATATGCATCAAAGGTGTCAACGCTTTGTAAATTTACACAAGGAAGCAAGGTTAAATTCGCCCGTTCACGAAACAAAAGTAAAAGGGAACGCTGGCTGTAGCAAAACGAAAGTATGTCGAATTACGAAATACAGCTGTCAGATTTTTGATGCAATGTATCGCCTTTTCATTGCAACTGCATTAGCTAAGAAGGTTTATCGTGTTAATGTGAAGGTTAGTGTTATACATTAAAAAAAATTAGCTTTTCATAAATCGAATTCGATTCGATGTGACTGTATCTTTAATTAGTATTTATAGTTTTTCATGGCATGTTACAAATTTTGCAATGGACGCTTCTCGTCTTGAGTAGTCCCTTAGATTTCCATAACTTGTTGCAAATAAAATTAAGAAAATAAAATCCACCTTTATATGAACTATAAAGGAGATTCGTGGCTATGTGGATAGACAAATTGCTAGACAACCTGCAGTCTGGTCATTTAAAGGTAAAACATAACCAGGAATATATGACAGTTGTCAAGACGACGCTATTATTCTCGTTTATATACTCGTAGCTACCGCGAAATGAAACGAATGGAAATCTATATCTACCTCTTTATCGCACTTACTTAGAGTGAAAGAGATTCACAACGGAACTGACTATGACACGACAGTGACAAACTGCCATTAAAATGATTGGCAGTGTATGAAATTAGTTCCAATTAAATTCCGCAACATGGCGCATGGTCATATATTCCTTGTTTTAGAAACCTAAAAACGGTAACATAAATATTAGTCTAACAACCGAGCAGTAACAGTAGGATAGAGAGCATCATACTGTCTTTTTCTATCGCTAGTATTACCACCCCGAAAAAGAGATGGATATGGTTTTTTTGTCCTACTGTTACTGCGCTCTCTGGCTTGTCAGACTATACTTACATTCTGCATTCCTTCAATCTTACAAAACTCCACTATCAAAGGATTTTATCCAACCCCTAAAGAGGTTGTACGAAACACAAAAGGCTACTTCTATGAGTTGTAGCCCTCACGAGTATATGGTCTTAAGCGCTCATTACCAACATTTCAAAAAACTAAACGACTTAAAAATCTACAAACCTATAGAACCTGTTCACATAATTTTAGGAGGATCCAGAGAAATAGACCTGTAGAGAAGAACAACCAGACATACGAACGCATTTTCGCCCAAGCTAAAACGGAGACCTTTGATTACGAGTTATGATCGGTTAATAATCCGACATATTCAATTACACATGTATTAGATTTAATTCTACCAAACTGCATAATTAATAATTAGTATCTACTTTAATTATGAAATTTGACGGAGTAACAACTGACAGGCCTACCTCTCTTAATTCAGTTAAATTGTAATTTGTGTGTAAAGTGAGAAAGTTATGGGGTAGTTCTGATTTCTTTCATTCCATGTGTACAAAAGTTTGATAAACCTTGTTTAATGTGTAATATTGCTAGCTAATTGTGCAGTAAACTAACGAAGTAGTATAGTATGCAGCTAATGAAGAATGAATCCTGAAACGCGATCAATCACTCCTTTAGTCATCAAGCGGCAGTCCCGAGATCTCGGCCCCCTGAGAAGCTATATGTTACGTCTTACAGCTATAAATTTAACAAATAGCAAACCCAATTACCGAACAACGTCGCCCAAGTGGCAATATACTTTTCTATTTATACTGAGATTTTTTATAATACTTGACATTGGCAAAATGGTCCATCTCTCGTAATAGTCAAAATATCTATTCGTCTACCGTTTCCTGATATTACCAATTATAGATAATCTTAAGATTAATGAATTAATATGGTTTTTCTGTTATTTCAGGTACGTGATCGTTGCTGTACGTAAGGTCGTATATCCTAAACCGGTACGTCAGATACAGGATCAGATTCCATTAATTAATATCATCAAAGGCACCTACAGCAAATATCTAGGCTAAGATTGTGTATTCGCATTTCTACATTATAATCAGTTTTAGTGGTAGTACCTAATAGTGGCTTTCGCCGAAAATCTGAACGAAATCGAATATTTGGCTAATTTATATATTTAGTTATTATTAGTTATCAGTTTATCCTAAACCGAATGATTTCACATTTCTGAGTTTTTACAAAAAACATTACTATAAGAGTGTTATAGCTATGCGGTTCAGCGTAATCAGGAAAAAACTAAACATTAAACATTACCCTGGAATTAAACGCAAACTACAGTGGAAACACCAGTTATATTGTCAAATATGTCACTATTTTCGTAAACAAACATCTGTCAAACAGTATACTTACTGCTCGCACTTAATTGTCACTTATGCTACAGAATGAGATGCACAATATAAAAAGTTGCCTTCTAAATCTCAGTGGCGCCCTCCGTAAATATCTATTTTTTTCTGTCGCTCTGTAAATCGGATAATTGCAGTGTTAAAGGTGAATCACACCCATGTGACAAACTTGCCAAGCCTGTGCCTCTATTTATATCCCTCTAAAGATCCGCGCTTAGTGCTTAGCTTCCTCCTACGCTCTGATTCTACACCCTTAACCTACCATATCCTGTCACGTTAAAGTCTATAATCGCGCGCAAAACAGAAAATAAAGATTGTAAATGTTGTTTAACCACATAGGTGTGAAGTTTAGAGGTGTTTACACCTTCGCAATAAAGTTCATTATCGCGCGGCACGGCAGCAAATGGAATTTGTATACAGGTTAACCAATTTACTTTGACCTTTCGAGTTGAAGAGAGTCTGTTAGGATTGTTTGTTGATTAGAGTTCTTGTTGTGTGGTCCGTTAGTTTGTTGCGGTAGGGCGTGCAGCGAAGACTTACATAATGGGGGATGAAGGGGGGAGATAACGAGTTTACCTGCGACCTTGGCGAGGGCATGTGTACGATCTTTCAAGACGCCCGTGTGAATGGTTTCAAGTGGTTTAGTGTAAGTAAACGTTCATTCAGTACAGGTGCGAAAATTGAATAAAAACAAATGGGAGTTTTACTAGATTAGGTTTAGTGCCCGGCTAATCCGCACAAAGTGTACAGGCGGGCTTACGAGCCACGTACAGTCGTGAGAAGAAGTAGCTGAGTGGGGGGGGGGGTGTTCATTATGATCTTGGTCTTATTGTCACGAGAAGAAGATTGTGCCAATATCTTATTCTTGAGTTAACCTTTTTTTGTCTTATATTTTATTTAAATAGAAAACTCCCGTGAGTATTAGACATATTAATATACTTAGACCGGGTTACTCATGTCTATAAAGTCGAAAATAACTCGACATGTTTCGGGACGGTCCGCGCCCCATAACCATGAGTGAGAAGCGCTTGCCGCGATTTTTTGCGCAAAGCAATCGCGGCAAGCGCTTCTCACTCATGATTATGGGGCGCGGACCGTCCCGAAACATGTCGAGCTATTTTCGACTTTATAGACGTGAGTAACCCGGTCTAAGTATATTATTATATTTTATTTATTGTCTTAGTATATTTCCTGGGAATTTTATGTTATTTTTACTAATCACAAGCGCCCTATCCAAAATAGGAGAAAAAAAGTATCCAGGAATTTCCATACATTTTATTACTTTCCGTTTTTGTTATCCCATACAAATTATATGGAAAATAACACAACAGAATACAACGTATTGAAAGAAATACGATAGAAAGAGCTCGTCATTCTGAAAAAAAAGGACAAAAAAAAAGAAACGCTCGAGTAACCTTGCCAGCTTAGCTACTTCTGCTACTGTCTGTACCTTCTACTATAAACATTTGGTTTAAGTAGGTATAAACATCGTGGACAATCAAAGACGCGAGGATTTCTGTTTCTAAACCCGTATTTATAATCAAAATGTTTAAAGTGAATGTCTTTATATGTTCTGCCACTGCTCTATGAACGGGATTCAACTTTTTTAAATGTCTACCCCATTGTTCGCTTTTCGTTTTCGCCCCCAGATCTAGCTTTGAATCGGGGAACAGAGAGAGGAATTGAAAATAAAACTTATTGTTCTCTGAACAATAAAAAATCTCAGTTTAGCATCGATTCTAAACTGGACATAATTCCTATGCAATTTGCCGTTGCATATGCGTATGCCACCAATAAATGATACGAGAATCAATAAATAACGTATCGTATATTGAGATAAATATCGCAGTTTTAGCGCAATAAGCGTTTAAAGTATGCCAATATTGTATCGAGTAAGCCATTTTGATACATGACACGCAAATTGTCGCAATAAATCCTTAATGCGCGATATACAGTTTTAATTGGATTTATTTGCGAATGGAAAACATTGCCGGTCTGTAATCCTGCAAATATTATTGAAATATCGTGGCTTTATTTTAATTGTGAGAATAATATAAATTTCTAATGAACATTTATTTTCAAAATATATACAGTAAGTGTAACTTACCTAGCTACCTAACTCTACCTACCTTAAATCTAAAATAGGTCCTTGAGGCATTGTACTTAGGATGCTGGCGGCATTTCGTCGTTGTATCGCAATGCTGATACGTTGTGCGAGAAAGCCACCAGCTCTTCGGTCAGCAGTAACATCAACCAGATGTTTCGCAATTTCTACGAAAAACTTGCGTGCGCTGTGACCCCATGTACCAAGTGTTTTGTCCCCGAATGGTACAAAAAGGTACTCTCTGCCCAGGCTCTTATATTTATTACGTTTTAAAGTTTCGGCGCTTTCAGCCGCTCCGCCCCCTTTTACATTAGTTCGTTGGAGATGGGACGGTGCCAGCGTGTCTACGCAGGTAGCATCCCACACTAGCATCCGTCCCAAACTCCAAGGAACCAAGGACACCCCATCGGATCTCCTGCCATCATCCCTGAAAATGCCAGTCGGCTCAAGGCGAGCAGGCACGTTGATGGTGGCAAGAGATCGACGGATTATGTCATTAAGAGACACATGTCTCGAAACACGCGGCCTGCACTTTTTTTACAACACAATCCATGGTGTCCCAGTCGGTCCACGTCTGTCACAAGGACATGAGTGTGGCGCACACACCGAAACCCCCAGTCGCAAACCAGTCGCCAGTCTAAGGGGGGCCGCATCAAAGAAAGTACCAGTATTAGGCGAAGGATGGGCATGAAGCCAGTAACCAGCTTTCCGGGATCCGACCGCCAAAAGCCTCGCGTGATCTGGACCTGTAGAGTTATTTAGAAGAGTATTATAAGTTAAATCGCTGTAAACATTATCCCAACTCCTTTGTGATTTTGGGTTGTCTGGAAAGTCTTTGCCCGGGCAGGGCATTTTAAAAGCATTTTTAGCATCCTCAAAGCTTGCGATCTCACAGTTTGTAAATATTTCCTGTGCGATCGGCTATGCTATGAGTGGATGCTAAAAAGGCTGGGGAAGCCACACTGGAAATTTTGCGAATTCCTAAACCCCGAACCGAATAGGGAGGCACGCCTGAGACCAGGAAGGTTTATTCAGCTGAATGTTTAGAATAGTCTCTAAAATTATTTTGATCAAATCATCTGTAGGTGATAGTAAATTTAGATATTTGCAAAAAGACAGCATCGGAACACATACGTGAATTTAGAGACAAAAAGACAGAATTTCACAAGAGCATAATGAGGGCTAATTTCAAGTAAACGATTCGTGTGACAAAAGTGCAAGTCAAAATAAATAAATCCGATTAGAAAAGAGTGTTCAAATTATAATTATAATAGGTCTTTCGTTACTGTTATTCCGTTACCGTTATACGCATTTTATTTAAAATAGTACGGAATTGATAAAATCTGTTCTCCCATTTCAAGAACTAGATTTATATAAAAATAATTATTTTGTTATGTTACTTTGTTTACGATATTCGAATATTACTTACCTATGCTTAGAAATAAAGCTGCTTCTTTTACATCTCCAAAAACTTTTGTGAGATTTTGTGTTTGATCTAAAATTACCAAAATGTTATATTTTGTTTAATGCTTTTTCTGTATGAGGAAGTGAGGAAGAACAAAGAAAGGCGCCAGGAAACTAAGGGATTCAGGTCGGAGGTCGTTGGCACCCCCTGCAAAGTCCCTTAAATAGATTCCCACGATCTATACAGCGGGTATTTTTAATATTACCTCAAATTTTCAACATGTTAGCAGCCTCTCAACAAACAGTTCCTAGAATATCGCGCGATTGAGTTACGATATTAATAAAATACTTTTAAGTCTTCTATCTGTATTACCTCCGATAGACTTCGCATTATGAAGCATAAATAAGCGTGTTTCGACTGCAGTGGGAAACATGCGATGACACCTGTCAGATTTCTTGATGATTTGAGTGTTGAAGCTGCATTGTGGCAGTGTGTTGCAGCAATGTGGTCAGTGTGGGCTCTCAAATTATAAAGTAAATCGATGGGTGTCATAGCAGTTGAGGCGGCAGTTGAAAACAAAAGATGTTACCGAAAATGTTCTTGATTAATTGAGTTCCGTTTTCGCGATTGAGCGGATCGAATATTTATCTAGAAAAATGCCGCTGCAGTGGTCAAATTTATGGTTCTATCTAGTGGGTTGCGATCTGTATTTCAGAGACTGCCTTTTTCTTTCACCAGACCTTTCATTAACAGGTATCGCATTGGAGCAACTTTTCTACTCTCGTAAGATGTAATTAAGGAGACTGCAGTGAACCTTCTTATCCTTTTGAATTCTTTGATAGAGCTCTCTAAATATTAGTTTATTAACTTTGCTCTATCGGATATTTCAAGAAGTGAGTACTTATGCACGATATTTAATTACCTACCAAGAGAGTGATATTTTTAGAATATTTTTTTAAATATACACCGTGTTTTTATTGAATTGCTTCAACTCTTTTACTTTGTACATTTAATTAAACAGAAAGGCATTGTTAATTTTTGTAAATTCCAGGTTGAATAATTACAGGTTGTATCAACTCATAAAAAATAATTACAGGTTGTAACAATAGCTAATGTAAAACGCTTTACAATGAACTCTATTCGGCCATTCTTCTTTTTTACCGATAATGAATCACGATTTCCTCGATTTTTCGGATTCTTGATCATGTGTAAAATTATAACGGTAGAAATTATTAAAAAAAAAACATGTGCTTAAAGTAGACTTTTTGATAGTTCTTTTCATCTCGGTAAGGCATTTTTCTTTTCAGTGGTTTTCTAGAAAACGCCGTTTTGAGGTAAATAATGTAGGTAAGTTTACAGTCACTAATCAGGAAAACTACAAATACTTATACGGTACTTATAAGGTAATTCAAAATTTTGGACATTTACCTGTTACAAAAAAAAAACAGAAAGTTTTAAGTGCGGAGACAGCTCATTATCGCTAAAAAAGGAGGATCATTTTACACATAATATATACTATGATATGCCAATGTCATGTCGAATGCTCAAACCTACTCCGTGAACACACTTGCCAAGGGTTTATCAGATAAAATTAAATTAGAGAAATTGGAATACCAGTGTCTTAAAGATATTAGCTTAATTTAAGCTAAGGGATGCACCCTTGAAACTAAAGCTAATAAAAAACAACAATTAATGCATATGACAATGACAAGTCACTCATAAATGATCAATTATAATTAGTCATTAGTAGCAGATGGTATTAGTAGAGTGACAAGGATTTGAAGATAAAAATGATCTCTAAATGAAAATTATGATTTAAAAAAAACAAGTTTGTTTCCGTGTAATTTAGAGTTTAACGTGAGTCCCATCAATGAATGAGTTAGAAAGAATACCATTCTAGAAATCATCGTGTAAATTGTAGATTTGTCTCAAAATGGAGTTTAGTGCCAATTTAACGCAGTTTTTTTTAAATCGACTTCTATGAACAACTAGGTGTAAGAACTACTATTAAGTAGTTGCAATACACTTATTTAAACTTTCACGATTTTCACACATTATAAATTTACTAAAACGGGGCTTAATCGGGGATTAACGTCGGAGGTTTCTTTCAAAGTTTATACACGATTAAGCCCCGTTTTAGTAAATTTATAAAGTAGTTGCAATGTTTAGAGTTAGCCTGACGACAGTCTAAGTCACCAAACCGGGCGGGCGCAAATAGCGTGTCGCGGCGCCGGCGCCCGCGCAGGTCGCCATTGTGCGTGCTCAACGCGCGTGCGCTCTCACCAGTGCTCCAAACGGGAGGTATATTCGATGACTAAGATTTATTATTTTTCTTTGTCTGAGGATCCTCTCTGGCATCTTATTGCACTTGTAAAAAGTTACACTTCGCAATTGTAAAGCATGAATTAAATAATTTATTATTTATTATAAATGTTTTGATTTATGTTTTAAAGTAGTCACACTACTATATAATAAACTATAAATTGCAAGGGATGTCAGAAGCAGTGACCTCCTGCGGCTTTCAGTCCGAAAGCAGCTCGCTGGTCTGATTCCAGCCCCGCTCGCGCGGGTCTTGGTCTTTCTCTGTAGTATTATGACATCTCTTTCAATTTATAAGTTACCTACACTTCGCTTATGTATAATCGCTTTATTGGCATCATTTTCTTTCCACATGTTGTTGGTGACAAATATTGAGTTTGATTTTTGGCGCAAATGGATAACTTTCGAGTTCAATATCAAATCAATAATCATTTATTCTTAGAATGTGTTCTTGAACGACCCAAATCATCCTTTTTAGGGTTTTTTGCTAAACATATAGAGCATACGACTTTCAATCCGAAGGTCGCGGGTTCAAACCCCGGCTTGTACCAATATTTTTTCGAAACTAATGTACGAAATATCTTTTATATTTACTAATCGCTTTTCGATGAAGGAAAACATCAGGAGGAAGCCGGACTAATCCCAATAAGGCCTAGTTTACACTCTGGATTGGAAGGTTAGAGTTCAAGTGCCCACTTGGCAGGATCTTTCGTAAAGCTAGCACCTACTCCAAAATCTTGCTAGTAGTTGTCTAAACGGACCCCAAGCTCCTTGAGATGTGGCATAAGCCGAATGGAAATTGATTTTGTTAAATGGTTGTGCGTTCAGCAGGCAATACAGACGTTGTAGGTCCACAACTCTTACGACCAGAGGCCTATTGCATAATGACTTGTTACTTGTAATATTAGCGGAAGTCTCTTTTCAATCCCTTTTATTAGAAAGAGAGTTCCGCTAATATTATAAGTTACAAGTCATTACGCAATTGCTGAGCGACAAATGTCAATATTGTCCATTATATCGAAATTGCTTATAAAATACAGGGTTTGCATTTTTTAAAGGTGATCAGAAAAAGTTTTTTCTTAGAACATACCTGTTCTTTATATCGAAATATCATCTTTCACACATATATTCTGATATAAAACGTAGGTGAATAAGTTCTAAGAAAATATGTTTTATGAAATATCAATTGCATTGTAAACATTGCTTGATAGGTACCTAAAAGGAATTTTAGCATTCACGGCTATTAATAATACAATTTATTTGTGACCCTCGTGGTCAATACAGATATTATAATTATGTATAATTAGCACACTTCTGCAGACTTAGGTGTATATTTTATATATTAATTTCTTAATTAGTCATTTATTATAATATGCGTGCGACCGTCATTATTATTTGCATCTTTTTTTTTGTTTTTCTTATGCTTTGTTTGTAAAAAAAAGTCGACACATCCATTTTCTACCTTTTAGCACCTTTAAATTTAAATCCTTACTTTTGATAAATACATTTTCCACATTAAAATATTTTACAATTTAAACTCTCGTGACTGTGAACAACGGTAATAAGTTAACTCACGTATTTTCATCACATTAGTGTGACAAGTTTCAATGGCGTTTGACCATCGTGATAAAAATACGTGAGTTTTTTATCGTTGCTCCAATGGCTTAGGTTGTGGTTGAGATTTATTCTAAAAAGCTAAAATTTCCCTTTGTAGTTTATGAACGTCTCAAGTATAACGTTGCAGTGCGCGTGCCTCAAATTATTCCACAGTCTGCAGCCAGGAAATTTAATCAACGCCGGCGCTCCGCCTTTGATCGCTCGTTTTTCATTATTTCTGACATGGCAGCTTTGTGCCCTTACCCTGTTTATCGCCATCACCGCCAAGTTGACAATTGTTTGCAGAAAATGTTAAGCGAAATATGAGATTGTTAGCAATTTTAGTTGAGGTGTTTTGGCGCTCGAGTGTACTTGTAGTGAGAATGCCGATAGTTCAAGACTGAAATAGCTTTTCATCCGAGTTAAACACTCTACTTTTCACATCGAATTGAAACACTCGTGTAGTTTCTAAAATATAACATCATTTATGAAATCCTACTTTGCATTCATTTTAAACGGATTATTTTAATGTGTTTCGAAAAACTTAAGAATAATAGTAGTGGAAAACACATGGTAACGGTCTTGCTTGGCACTTTATGTGCAGATTCTATTTTTTAAATACGAATAGCGGAGAGGCAGAATTCTGAATGAATCTGCTTTTTTAATTCATGAAAATTCCGCAACATCCCGTGGAGTAAGAAATCATAAAATATTGTAAAATTGTAACGTTTAACATAGTATAACTAAATACAGAGGATTCTATCCTTTGAACAAAAGTTACATATTTCTGTTCATGTTATTTATGATTATTATTATACCATTCGAAAAAATAGTAATATCTGAGTAAAGCTCGGGAAACTCGAAAGCAATCATATATAAGATAAATATGTACGAAAACTATATACTGTAAATAAATTTATATGTCGTGTTGTCATCAGACAGACACGGAATGGATGACAGGGGCCAGAGCGGCATTAACATGGTCAGGAATGTCAGGATAATACTAAGCTACTTACACACACCATACTTACAGTTCAGGATGTCAAAATGGTGCCGTGATACTCCACAATAATTACACTTCAGGATAGCTATACTTAACCTCAGAAATACACACTAGGTATCGCACGGTCACACTACAACCAAAATGAAACAACAACTAGGGGACAATGATTTTATTAGAACTGATTAGAATTATTTTAGGACTATAATCGTAAGCTAAATAGGCAAAAAGCAACCACCGGTTCGGAAAAAACCTCTTACTGAGAAGAACCAGCAAGAAACTCAGCGGGGCTAATATTGTTTAACTGAAAAAACATTAAAATTACTTAGGCTGGTTGAATTACGACATAGCACACATATTACTCTAGATTATAACAAAATCACTTAAGATTACAAAAAATTGGTTTATATTCAGTTAGCACATTGACTGCTAGCGAGTGCTACGCGCTAGCGGGTTTTCAGCACTTAATGTGTTAATCACAACTACAATTCATCAACATTTATTCAGGGTTGCCATAATTTAGATGGATTGGTTTTATAACCAAAAATAAGGAAACGTGGTGTGTTCAGTACGAGGCTAGTGCGTTAACTTGCGCTCGCTATGGCGGTTCGGATCAGCCTCTACTTCCGAGAGTGAGTAAGTAGTTCGCCAAACGGCCACCAGTTGACCGCTTTGGTGATAAGAAATAAAAAAGCGGTAAATCATGTTTATTAACTTCTAATTTTGCAGAGAAATACTAGAGCATATTATGAATTTAAAATAAGCTATGAACATCATATGCAATTCAAATTTATGTGGATATCTCTATAAGTATCTGTTAATTGATTTTCTATTGGTAAATTATACAAACGACCAATCGTATCGATGACAAATATCTACTAGGCATGCGAAACTTGATCAAGCATTTAGTTTAATTACAATTTAATGTAAGTACCTATATTTATTCGCGTGCACAATTATATAAACTAAACTGATGTATTTTACTCATTTATTTTTATCACAATAGGCGTGACATGTTTCGACTGCATCGGGCAGTCATCGTCGGATAGAGTGATGTTCTCACCTCCGGGGTAAAAATTTTAACTCACTAAAGATTAAAATGTATCTGAGCATATTTCATTAGGCAGAATTTGATTTGTCCGAAAATTCAGTCACAGTTCGAACCTACCCTTATCCTAATCACTTGATAAGGATAAGGTAGGGTAGGTCGTAACCCACTAGGGTTTCATTAGGTTACCAATATATTTTCGGAGAAAATAGTGTTCGGAAAGTTACATTATACGTTTGTTTGGTAAATCGCACTGTGAAGGATAGCTACGAGAATCTACGACGTAGCACCTACGCCGTAGCGCTTAAGCTTTCGTAGCATCGCACTAAATGCTTGTAGCAAGCATGCTTTAAAATGCTATTTAGGGAACGTTTTCATGATGTTTTTGTATCTAATTATATTGCCGTTTTTGACACGTTGTACTGGGCCTATACTACGAAAATCGAACGATTGCGGATTTGTATCTCCATCCCTGTCACACTTGCATATTGGAGTGACAAAGAGGTGTTCCCGTCAATGCCAATTTTCGATGTTCGTGGTAGGCATGCTGGTATGTCAGCGATTTTCATATGTATTTGGTGATTCAGAGCATTAGCTTAACAGATATCACATGAAACTTTTATAATAATTAATAAGATCGATTTTACGAAATACATATTTCATGGACAGAAGCAGATTTCGCTATTTTCTCTTGTAATTTGTGCCTTTGAATCTCGTTCATAGTACATTTCTAAGTTACTGAAAATAAAATTAATTAAATATGTATTAGCCACGCTTTTAGAGAATCCTGGTTCCGACAATATGCCATTAAACAAATTTTTTTTAATTGTTTTTATTACCACGCAAAAAAGGCACAATGGATGTCGAGTTGCGGAAATAGCCCAGAAAAACTAACTACCCAACTAGTACAAGTAAATGCGTCTACCGGGGAGACAATCTAGACCACAGCTTTCGCAAGATCACTACCAATTATACTGAAAGGCCGTTTAAAACAGCCAGCAACAATAACTTGCCCTGATAAAATTTCGCCAGAAATGAAAATAAGCCCCAGAGGATGCCAGACCTCCATTAAAAGTCCACGTGCGACTTCAAATGCTGGCACATAATAAACTTTAGCAAAGTAAACTTAATCAAAGGCACGATTGACTTTCAAATCCCTTAAGCCGCGAAAACATCGTGTTTACGCCGTTCCGTGAGAAGTTTTTTTTTGGAAATTATATTTGGAAGTTGTGACGGGTTTACTACATACAATAACTTGGTGTAAACATTGAGTCCTTATTCCTCACGCTCATGGATTTAGTACTTTTTAGTTGTGATTTAACGTAAATCATATTATATTTTCTTTCTTCTCTTAAACAGGGCTATTCTATATCTATTTTAATAAATCTTTATTGAAAAATCTCACTACCAAAATCATTAAAAATCGACTAAGTTTCAGCAAAAAAATACATATTTTCCGCGTGTATATTGTATTTACACGAAAAAAAATCATGTTAAAAACCACGTATTTTTATCACAATAAGTATGCGTGATATGTTTTGTGTGATTCGGGTAGTGATCGTCGGACAGTGATATGGTCACCTACGCGGCTCAAATAGCATTGGTAATTAGTTACAATCGGTTTTTCATTATTAATGTTAGTATGACTCACAAAATTTTAAATTGTAAAATTCAAATTAAGATCAGCGTGTCATCACTACATAGTATAAAACAAAGTCGCTTTCTCTGTCCCTATATCCCTATGTATGCTTAAATCTTAAAAACTACGCAACGGATTTTGATGCGGTTTTTTTTAATAGATAGAGTGATTCAAGAGGAAGGTTTATATGTATAATAATAACCCGTGCGAAGCCGGGGCGGGTCGCTAGTATACGTATATATTCAATAGTTGTTCGTTGAAATTACCTACAATTTCGTCAAAAATTGAGTTGAAGTATTTTTCAAAGGTGTAAGACCTCTTAAGCTAGGTCTAGAGTACGCGCGGTATGTTGGTAGTTGTTAGCAGACGCGTGCAATGTGAGCGCGAGGCAGCTCAAAGCTGTAGAAGGTAATCCATGAGGTGAAGGTGGTCTGTAGTATTGTGACTGTACATTGTTTAGCTAAACTTAAATTAAGAAGCTATTCTATTTTAAAATAAATACCTTACTCAATTTAAAGTTTTTCAAGCGTTTTTCTTGTCGTTTTTCTAAGTATACAACCCGAGTATAATCTTCTCGATGTCAAATTACTCCTCCCCCACCATTTGTCAGCACGTGACAGGCATAACTCTGCGTAATTAACGAGCTGTCCCTCTCCGATCGTTAGGGATGAAAAGAGAGAGTAGGCGGTGATGGATGGACAGTTTTCTAAAGATTCCGCACTAAGGGCTCTAGGCCTGTTTACACAATAGTCTCGTTAGGCGCTTTTGAAGCAAGAAATATAAATTATACATCTATTAAAGCTCTAGTACGCTGTTCAGCTTTTCCTTTGAGCCCTTGAGAGGTCAATAGTTATCTATATATATACTTTTGCCTGTAAAATTTGTAAAAGTGTGGCGAAAATACGCTTATTTTAAAACTGTTTTTTTTGTTGTAAATAACTTTTAATGTAGAAATTACGGAGCCTTTTTATAGAACATATATTCTTGAGATTATTTTAGTTGAACTATGTTATATGCATTCAACTAGCTGTTTAGCGATTCGCTACTTAAGATTTACTGAAGTTTCCTGGATATTTTGTCCAAGTAATTATGCAAAGATGTTTTATTGTAATATCCCGTAGTGGGTAATTTCAGAGGCTTTCATTATTGCCTACGTGTACTATGATAGCGAATCCTTATTAGATCTACGGGTCCTGACTGTTAAGCAGGGTCCAGATATTAATGTACGATAAAGCGCGGCATGAATGCCAGTATCGATCGGGCAATTGCTGGCCATATAAAATTCAGGTATATCCACCAGATCTACCGATAAATGTATGGGAAAGTTGTCTGACAGATGCCGGGCGGACATACCCACTATGGAGGTCTGACAGATTTAGTATCTTACCCTCTTATTTAGTTAAATGCTATATAACGATCCGACAGGTTCCGGGGCAACCTGCCGAATCCTACGCCTGATCAGATGACGCAACGAAGCCACGTAGTTACGTCGCCTAAATTATAAGTAGTGTTAAGTTTTATATATTATGGTTTTATTTGTGTTTTTTGTATGTATTATATGTTTTGCTTTTTTATTTGATGGTTGCAGTGCTTTGGTTTTTACTGTTATGCTGTAAACTGTGTTTTGAAATAAATAAATAAAAAATAACATATTTTTCATTGTAAACAATATACCTACATCTAAAAGTTTTTCAGTAAAATACCTAACATTATAAAATATATATTTTAAATCAAATCATCAATAGTTGTTTATACAAAGGGGCAAAGTTGTTGTTTAACTCTCAGGCTTATATTGAGACCCGAGCAAGCGAAATATTCCAAAATCAAGCCACGAGTGTAGCGAGTGGTTCAAAACCAGGAATCTTAAGCTTTACGATGGTCTCTAGGCACGAGCGTTGAACAAACTTTGCCACCGACTATAATACAACATTTTTCACCTCACTATCTGAGGAAAATTAAAAGTACATACGATTACAAACCTTATCCAAATGTAAGTGAACTTGAAGAAACCACTCAAAACTCAAGGTCAAAAAGTGTCATAGCGCTACTCCTGGTACAGTCGCCATCAGATATATCGGAGCGTCCGAGGTGGTCAAAAATATCTGAACACGCCTCTATTGTCAAGTTGTTAGAGTGCTTGTTCAGATATTTTGAACGCTTCGGACGCTCCTATATATCTGATGGCGACTGTACTTAGATATTGCCAATACCTAGCTTATCAAGTGCGGGATAAGACTTGACCAATTTAACGATGTGACCTCCGATTGATCGAAGAGACTACGGATATTTACTACGGTCCTACGGGTCTCACTTATACTGGACGGGTACTAGTGGATAAAATGTGTTTTTCCCCGTTGTTTTTAAAGGATAAAAGAGCGCTTTCTAAGCTAGTGAGGTGAAAACTATATTCAGCCTTTAGCAGCCACCGCGTGGGTTTTCGTTTCAATATTATTCCTCCAGGGGATGGTTTTCCGTGAAGTTTCTATTAGCCTGTTACCATTCGTAGAACTAAACTATCGAAACTATTAGTATTCAAAATTTCACTTGAAATTGTTAATTTTACCCGCGAGATGTAGAATATTAATTATAAGTAACTTGTTTTAGTCAAACGTAGATAGTATAATAGTTTACGGATAACACTCACGTTTTTATAGTCACTACGCGCGACATATTTTGGACATCTAAGGATGTCATTATCAAGCGTCAAGGCATTACTAGGCGCCAACGACGCGTGCAGGCGGACTGAGTCTCGCTTCGCCGTGTGCATGAGCTCTTGATAAGAAAACGATTTTCTTATTTAGCACGTAGTTGGCACACAGCAGAGTCATAGACTTCTACCTTATATTAAGTAACAGACGAAATTGGATGCCTATAACGATGGAAGAGGTACAACATTAGGAATTAATTCATGTATAAGCATTGCCATTCAACGTGGCAGTATGCAGCCAGCCTTCTGGGCACGCTGCCCACTGGCAACGATTTGGGGGGCATTTTTTGTTTATAGGATTTTTTATTTATTTTAGTAGGACACTATTGAAATCATATACGAAAACAGTCCGTTGGACAATTATTTATATCAAAATCTTAGCCACCTTTAAATTACTAACCTTTATTGTTTTTTGTTCTTTTCCAATAAAAATATCATTGGCATTTTATATTTAACAGATGTTTATAAATAAAGCCATAAAAGTTTACATTAAACGATGACTCACACTAGAACGGGACGGGATGGGACGGGACCGGAAAATCACGTGACATCCGAGGTCCCCGAGCTATCACGTGATGCTTTCTATAGAAATTGGCAGATTTTCCCGTCCCGGGACCGTCCCGTCCCGTCCCATCCCCACCCATCCCGTCCCGTCCCGTGCTAGTGTGAGTCATTCTTAACTCAATGGAAGCACTCAATCCATTATTTATAGAATATTTTGTCCCATAGATAAATATTGTGTAGAATATCAGGACATTCAACTCTCGGTCAAATGGGTTAATTCACTATTTCTCGTCACTAGCTGCCATAGTTACGGTCCCCTGGATCACTTTTAAAAGCATGGTTTTATGGCATTAAAATTCACAAAACGTGATTGTCTTTGGTAGTTATATTCCCTTTCCATGATGGGCCATTATGGAAAGGGAATATAATCTATTGAATATAACATATAAGATGTAGTATGTTCCACTAACAAGCTTGGTAGCATATTAGTGGAACATACTACAGCATTTCTTCTAGCAAACTGTGCTGCATTGTCCCCTGGCTGACGGGACAGAGTAACAACAACAAATAATTGATTCACCTAAATACAGAAAACCCTGAATATAAACAAACAGGTTGTGTTTAAACACCGATGAGCATCGTTATTTAAACATGCGCATAAATCGGTCGTAACTCTGAAAGTAAATAAAACAATTAATCCGAATTGACGACGCCGCAAGTTCTAGACCAGTCAACGAGGCTCTGTATGTGTCGATTCACGAGAGCTGGCATGAATGAATTGACCGAAAGTAATGTCACTTGTCACTGTTAGTGACAGTGTGAGTGTCGTTCTTATACCAGGGCCTCCTAATACTTAATTATGTAAGGAAATTCGTGTTCGTAGTGAATAATATTTATTAAGAAATTAGAGATAATGGAACACAATACAAGTTTTTCAAGACATTGACAGAAAAGAATAACAAAATATATAAACTAGACATATCAAAAACCCAAGTGTTCTTATTACAAATGACAAACATCAAAGAGGTTTAACACCCCCCCGTAATATGAACACCCTGTATATATTTGTTATATTTATAGGTATAGAGACATATCAAAGCAACCGGTACACATAATAAAAATATAGCACAAAAAAAAAATATTTACACCCTGTATATACATCTATCACTAACTATTCACACCGTTATACATATTATATACAACTTAATCTAACCTAAACCTAAAGCATTTGTACATTTATAATGTTTTATTTTGGCCAAAGGTTTGGTTAAAATGTCGGCAACCATGTCATTCGTAGAAATGAATTTGACATGCAGGTTGTGGTGTGATAGAGCGTCACGAATGAAGTGATGTTTGATGTCGATGTGTTTGGTGCGAGCGTGATAAGTGCTATTATGTGCAAGTTTGATGGAGCTCTGATTGTCAGAATGAATTGTCATGGGATGAGTGATGTCGAATACTTCCTGTATGAGGGTCTTAAGGTAAATAGCTTCCTTGCAGGCTTCAGCTAAGGCCATATACTCGGCTTCGGTGGTTGATAGAGCAACTGTACGCTGCTTCCGAGCTTCCCAAGAGATTGGCCCTCCACTCACCAAGAAGACATACCCTGTATAGGACCTTCGATCAATAACGCTATTACCGAAATCAGCATCCGAATATCCCATAACGTTCTTGTGGCCATTTTGATTATAAATTAACCGTAAGTCTTTAGTACCTTTGAGATACCTGAGAACACGTTTAGCGGCTTTCCAGTGTACCCCCCCGTAATGTGTGTTGAATTGGGATAGGTACGAGACTGTGTGCGCAATATCTGGTCTCGTTCCAATGGCAATATACATTAACGAGCCGATGAGTTCCCTATAAGGTACGTCAATTTCTTCTTCCTGCGTGGGAAGGGTTAATTTTAGGCCGGGTTCCATAGGTGTAGTGACGGTTAAGGCATCCGTCATGTTATATTGTCCAAGAAGTTTTTCAATATAGTTTGACTGGTCAAGAGTGAATCGCCCTTGGGTCTGGGTCACTCTCATTCCGAGGCAGTCTTTGACAGGTCCTAGGTCTTTGACAGTAAACAACTTCTTGATGTCATTTTTAAATTTCGTTTTTAGTACGTTCGAGTTTGACAGTATAAAGAAGTCGTCGACAAATACTGCTACAACTAGAAAATCATCATTACTTCTAGTATAATATATACAGTGCTCTGTTGAGGCTTGAGTAAGCGATAAAGTGACCATAGCTTGACTCACCTTCTTATTCCACTGGCGTGGAGCTTGCTTTAAGCCATAGAGCGACTTCTTCAAGAGGCAGACCTTATTCTTTGAGTCTGAAGAAAAACCTTCCGGTTGTTCAATATATATTTCCTCTTCTAAGTCGCCGTTTAAAAATGCAGTTTCCACATCGAGGTGATCAACTTGACAGTTTAGTTCCGCCGCGTATGCCATAAGTAGCCGCACTGATGACAGTCTTGCAACAGGCGAAAAAGTTTCTCCGTAGTCTACGCCGGCTACTTGAGTAAACCCTTTGGCTACCAGTCTGGCTTTGTATTTTACTACTTGTCCACTTGTGTCCTTTTTTATTTTGTAAACCCACTTACATTTGATCGTTTTTCTATCCTTGGGTCTGTCAACGAGAACCCAGGTACCATGCTTTTGAAGCGACTCGTACTCCGTTTTCATAGCTTCCAGCCATTTATCCTTTTGAGGATGTTCAGAGACTTCCTTGTAGGTCTCTGGTTCCAGATCCGATGTCATGTTGACTGCGCATACCTGAATGTAGCGCTCAGGAGGGCGTCTGTCCCTTTCAGGGTATCTGCGTTCCGGTTGTTCGGGAATGATTTCCGCAGGTTCAGGGACTTCTGGACGCTCTGGCACAGGGTCAACAGACTCAGCTTGTGGAGGTTCTGGAACTGAAAGTTCAGGCTGAATATCAAGCTGTTCGTGGTACTGTGGTGGTGGAATAGTATCAAAAATTGGGATTTGGACTTCTGGTGATTGTGGCGGGACTTCTAATTCTGTCTGTGGGGGAATCGGGATGGACTCTGCCTTAATTTTATCTTCTATAAAGACTACGTCCCTCGCGATGATAATCGCTCGAGGATTAGTGGGGTTGACTAGACGGTAGCCTTTACTGTCTGATGCATAGCCCACGAATACACATTTTTGGGTCTTGGCGTCAAGCTTCGTACGTTTTTCTTTTGGAATAAGTACGTGAGCTTCACAGCCAAAGACTTTGAGGTGAGAGAGATTGACTTTGCTACCAGTCCACATCTCCTCAGGTATTCGGTTTTTGAGGGCTTGCGTCGGAACGTGATTTTTTTTGTAAATGGCTGTATTTACCGCCTCTCCCCAGTAGGCTTTTGGCAGTTGGGAGTCCTGAAGCATTGATCGCGCTTTCTCGATTATCGTGCGATTTGCGCGTTCCGAGACCCCGTTCATTTCTGGATTATAGGGAACGGTGGTCTGATGGACAATCCCGTTCTCCCTCAGAAACGCGGACAGATTACGGTTGACGTACTCGCCACCATTATCTGATCTCAGAATTTTTATTTTCTTCCCCGTTTGGTTTTCTACTAGATGTTTAAATTCTACAAACTTATCAAAAACTTCATCTTTCCGTTTCAAAAGATATCCAAAAGTTTTTATTTTGTGAACATGTAACTAATACGTTTCTGTTATTCAAGAAAAAAAAATATTAATAAAACTGCACAAAGTATCATGGTCATTCACTTTGTCATTATTATTGATGTTATTTGTAAATAAAACGTATATTTATTTTTCTGGCTTATTTTTAATGTCAAGAAACGAAAGGCGATGACTTGTTTGAGTTGTAAGAAATCTAAAAATGTAGCAGACCAAGGAGTCCGTCGACAACAGAGTTTTTAATTTATTTATATCCTGTTTTCACACTGACGCCGCAATCTACAAAATTACGGCGAAAACAATAAAACTAGAATCTCATAAATCACAATTAACATTATCACTTTTTGCATCAATCTGTATTTCATAATTATTTAATCATTCACTCGTTTAATTCATTCGTGCCAGCTCTCGTGAATCGAACTGTACCATGAGTTGCATTCTATTGCGACTTTTTTATTTAAACTTGAATAACTTACCAGTTTGTATATGGGGGAATCGCATAATACTTGACTTATAATGTAGTTTGAATGGTGGTGGTACGATTTAACCGACTCGTCGGCTAAATCGTACAGACGGCAGTCCCTTCGGTATTTTTTTTCAGATCGTTAATTTAATCCCAGAATACTAAGTGTAATATAAGACCTAGCCAAGAAACTGAACCTTTATATGTATAAACAGTCACATTTCTAACTACCTTCAAAAAGAAGAAATCAACGTTAGAGTAAAAAGTGGTACGATATAACCGACTCTCCCCCATCAGGTAAAAGTTGAAAAACAACTTATATATTAGTACTCGTCGGTTGGCGTAGGAAGCCATATTTAAAAAGCTGAAAGCTCTGGTGTGGGCGTTCGAAAGCTTTTGCTAGGATTAATCATACTTATTTATTCATTAACCGATTTTTCTGAAGTGTTGCGGTATTGTAACTGTACGGATAAAATCGTTGTTTGTGTTTGTGGGGATTTTCAGGCTTATTCTTGTGATATTATGAATTGTTATTTTCTCATTTTACAAGCGGATCCTTCTTTTTACTATGAAATAGATTAGAGTCGTCCTAGCACAGTCGCGACAGTATTTCGCGGTCGAGAAAGACGCCTATCCTTTTCTAACTGTTCGCATTAGACAACGATAGTTATCTTTCTCTACCGCGAGGTACTGTTGCGACACTCTTACGCTGGCGCTACAATAATGAGGATTACCGCGAGTCGATTTGCCGCTAAGGGCGCTAATGGAACGTGGGTCCTGCGGGAACATTTCTAACGTTACTTTGACAATTCTCTCATACTGACGCCATGAGTGGCGCCGCCTGGTGAGCGACAATACGGTAGCCCCCATTGAGTGACAAACGCCATGTGTTCAACGTAATTCATGTGCGCTCTATGATATTATGGTCATAGTAATTTTGACGATCCTATTATTAATATTGATTTCACCAGCAACAAATCATACTCTACATTATACGAAAATTACATGACACTCAAACCCTTTAATCATGTTACGCCCAAACAATTAACTTGTTGATTGACACGACGGCCTTGGACGCTTCGGCGTTCATATCTGGATATACTTCCAACATTGTATTTTAGGCTGTGTACACACTTAGGCAAGTCTTGGGACTCCTCGAGACAAACTGTAAAATCATGTTACGCTCAAATATAGGTAGTTTCACCAGAATTGAAGTGAATGATTTCACACACAGCTACATAAAGTACTGAATTCCAAAAAAGTGAATGATTAAATGAACGAGTGAACGTTAATGTCAATGGATACACTTCGAGATATATTTTTAATGGGTATAAAAACTTTTTGGTCTATCTTACAATTCACTGTTGAACTTGCCATCGGTAGGAAAAAAAACATTCATTTTAAAATCTCGATGTTATTACAAGACAATGTTGTTGTGTGCGTGACCTCAACTCTAGTGGAACTACTAGCAACCTCAGCGCTGGTTTTCAGTGCACACCCATTACAAATCTTGAATTAAATTTAAATAGAGAGCGTAGATGCAGTCAAGCTTGTATTTTATCTGAACGTCAATAAGGCTCTCTATTTAGCATCTCTTAATGCAAACATCAATTTCACATTTTTTAAATTAAAAATATCTGAGTTATGAGTTAGGTTTAAAGAAGCAGAAGAGGAAATACATAAAAAGTCTTAAATAATGAATATACGCAAATTGCTCATTTACAAAGAATCTTCTTCAACAAATTCTGGCTGCTTAGAGCCATTTTGGATAATTTCCGCTCTCAACACTAACCACGGTGATGTCAAGGTTTCCACGAATTGGACAAGTGAATACACATCTTTAGCTAGGCCGTCTGGTTGCTAGGCGCCGGAAAAGTGCCGTCGCGACGCCAAACCTCCGAAATCTAAAACGTCTTACCGCAACTGCTGATTCCACCCAACTTTAGACCTTTTTCCATTAACATCACGCTCATCCGAAACTGACGCGGCTTAAAACGAATTATTGACATTTCTGACTCGAATACACTTAACACGTTCTTCTTTTAGCATGGGACTCAGTACTAAACCTAGACAGCCTACTTTCTTCACGAATATGCATTTGGGGCGAGGATTGGATGAGGGTTTTTGTGCGTGGCAACAATTTCGGGAAACGAGGCGTTTAAAAATACATTTGCCTCGTGTAGCACCTTCGTTGTTAGGATAGCAGACGATTTCTATATGCTTTTGAACCAATTTAAAAAAAGAACGAAATTATATTTTATATGAAATCAGCTTTTTACTACGAACTAATTCTGTATGTATGTAACTACGAATCTGGGACCTCGAGCTTCGTAGGCATGGTCACTACCTACTAGGCTAAAGAGGCCGTTATTTTACGTTGCATTGCGGCACAGCAATTTTATATCGCGCAACAGCTGATCACTGAATATTGTTGTCAAGGATCACAATGTTTAATCAGATATCTTTTAACATTTGGACGATCCGATAAACCTGATAGCTACTATACATAATATCCTTATTCTGACCTTTATCTACTTTGTGTGATACCTTTCAAAACTTTTGTTCAAACTATGGACTTCAAGTTAAATTCCAATTCCCTAGAAAATTGTAAAAATACAGTGTCTAAAGCCTTCTATAAGAGTTCCAGTTCCACAATGGAATCCTTAACACTAGTTACTATAGAAACCGAGGGCACTGCAAACACTGGATTCTTTCGAACGGGATTAAATATTTGCCGTAGGATTCCGTTACAAAGAGAGTTCTCCCAGGAGGCTTTGATATTTGATAGATTGTAAGTTTGTTAGATGTAGAATCAAGGGACGATTTGTTGAAAAAATTAGTTATGACGTAAGGAGATCTTTTCTGCCCGTTTTAAAGATTACTCATACCAATCCGAGCCGGGACGATCTGTCTGTTTCTATGCTAAACGTCACGTGACTTCCGAGGGCTCTGAGCTATCACGTGATTCTTTCTATAGAAACTGACAGACAGATTGGTGAGAATGAGAACTCTTGGTGAGAGGTCTTGCTTTAGAACCGTTAAATAATACTAAGTACAAAACTGTTGTGATACGCACAGAAAAAAGTGTTACATTTTTTTTTATAATTTATTAATTGCAAATTGTGCTCTGTAGAACATTATAGTATTAACAGCAACAAATAAATCTGTTAAAGAGAACTAGACTGTTTTCTTCGTGTACTCGAACATGCTCGTAACGTATAATATTTATCATGCGTCTCTCACGTTCTTTCTCATCACGTCTTCTTGAATTTCGTCCGCAAGTTTCGGTCTTAATATTGAGATCAGGAGCACCCTCAAGCAATTTAATCTTTTGGGCAGAGGCAGACCACAAAGAAGATCGTCAAATGACCTGGGTGCGTAGCCAAGATGCCAATCGCTAACGCTACGTGGCGTATCAGAGTTAACTCTCTCTATCACTCTTCCTTATTAGTGCGACAGTGACAGTAGTTGCGTTTCGATCGCGATTGAGCGTTAGCCATTGGCATCTTGGCATTTTGTAGCGACTGGCAGGAGCATGCATTAAGCCGTGACGAGTGGCGGAATTGAGCGGACGCCTTTGCGTAGCAGTGGGACACAATATGCCTCCATTACGAGTTGGCACCCGTTATACTGTTTTTTCCTAATACTTATAATGCAGGCACACACATTCTAATAGCTCTGCACGAAATGTGTTGATTGGGCTATATTTGGAAACTATAATTATGTGTGAGTAACATTCTTTGAATACAAATAACGTTTTACCACAAAATGTATTTTTTATTCTTACTCAGAATCATTAGCGTTTTCGATCGATACAATATGTAGGAGGATGTTACTTTTAGGTTAGGTTGAAAATCATAACATGAAATAACCCTTACGTAATAACTCCAATATGACCCTAATTCAAAATAAACCCTCTATTTCTTATCTTTAGTGCTAGTTTAAGGCAAGTCTATTAAATTTATAATCGCTCTTCACGTAACGGGTGAATAAAAGCTAGTTCGGACTTTCCTCTTTCAATTCTGAGCCTTTGTGAATACTTAAGTCCCTTCTCACTTGCCCTTATTTCTTTCAGTATTCACACTTTCAGAAGGGGTTAGTTGGGTACGAGTATACTTCAAGTGATAGTCGGAGTTACATGAAGTGAAATATCTACCTATTACTGTGATGACAACTTAACATAATTAGATATCTTTGTAAATTAATGATAGGAGCAATAAGAATTATTGCAAATTTGAGTAAGTTTTTGAAAGTTTTTTTATGTATAATTAATGTAAATGTAATGCAATCTCATTAAATACACACCCTTAAATGTCCTACTCTAAGTATTCTGTACGAAAATTATAATCCGTAGATCTACCAATAGACACATATCACTTTGGATGCGATTCGTGACGCATGCGCGTTCATACCACTATCCCTTGCGCACGGCGCGGCGCGTAACACATCCAGTGGGCTATAAGCCAGTACTTATACATTTTAAACGTCTGACTGACGGACGAACATTAGTTGGCTTAGTTATAGTCCCGTTAGTTATGTTGCGGAAACTTTAAAATGGTCTGTGTGCTTACCATGAGGTAAGCAACATCTTACATCTTACTATCCAACAGTTGCGTGCAACTCAAGGTAAGCACACTGGACAGCGTGCGTAGCCAACATGCCAATTGCTTACGCTCAGTCGCGAACGAAACACAACTGTCATTTTCGCACTAATAAGGAAGAGTGACAGAGCGAGATAACTATGATACGCTAAGGAGCGTGAGCGATTGGCATCTTGGCTACGCATGCCGGTCTTATACATTTCTTTTTCTACCTCATACTAAACCTACGTAATGTGTACCTATCGATATTGAAAGCCACAATACAACATCACCACTTAGGCCTTCGCCCCAGATCTAATATCGGCGATAGCAATATCACCCACGCTGTAATATTCAGTGATAAGCGAGATTAGCCATCCGATAGCCTGACCGTGTTAGGTGATGTTCTAGCTTTTTCCAATAAATGTCTGGGCTAATTAATATGACCTAGGATGTTACGGTAGCGTTGGATCAATATCGTTTTTATTATATGAGCGGTCTTTTATGCTTTAACTAGAAGTATTTTGCTGCCCGCCATAACCTAACGGATCATAGTATAATATTCTTGTTGATACTAAAAAATAAAGTTTCTCTGCAGCAGGACTTCTCAATTATTGTTTCCCCTAAAGCATGTTTTTTCAAGTTTTATCGTAAGGTTCACTATAAAAAATATCAGACGACAGTGCAGTTCATTTTTTAAGTTTATTTAGCAGAATTCATTTCTTAACAATTTTACCTCACTTTTCATCTGCAATAAATTGTCCTTGCATGAATACCGTAGGTACGATCACAAGAGGACCTTGGAGAATCTCTGTTCTAGACACTGAATCCCTGTGGGCCGCAAACATTTCAAATTCAGCGCTGCGAGCTGCGGTCACACTGACGTGACGTAACGTAATGAAATCCCCAAAGATATTATAACGTATTTATGAAGGCGTTTCAATTTTTTAATTTTTAATTACCAGTGAATTTGGTAAACGTTGGTATGCTAACTAAACTGCGATGTATTTTTTGGAAAATTATTTTACGCCAATCAAAATTCGGAAAAATCCTTTTAGACTATGGTCTAAAAAGACACGGTATCAAGATATTGCGTGGATAAAGGATGACTCACACTAAGACGGGACGGGACGAGCCGTCAATTTCTATAAATTTTCGTGATAGCTCGGAGCCCTAAGATGTCACGTGACGTTTTCTATGGAAACTATCAGATCGTCCCGTCACGTTCTATCATGTCATCCCTAAACGTGACAATGGCAAATCTATTCGACCCATGCTCACGGCTTCAAGTTGGATCCACACTTGCCTTATCGTATCTCCATCGTATATCACCGACACGTATCATAGTTATTATACATTAGTGTGGACGCAATTGATCGCGCTCTTTTGCTGGCCATATAAGTCCGGGCATATCTGCTGGATGTGCCGACAAATGTATGGGAAATTTGTCTGGCAGATGCCTGGCCGACATACCTACTATGGCGATCTGATGGGTTGCACGGACGTATATGGCCGGTATTTTTGCGTCCACACGATCATGATACGCGTCGGTGCTAGGTGACAGATACGATAACACAATGATACAAGTACCACCAGATGTCATTGTAACAAGTATATTAAGTCCAACAGTGATTCTATTCAATATCCCAACCTTCCCGAAACTTCCTGCCTCGCACAGCTAAACTGTGGAACGAACTGTCGCCAGCGGTGTTTCCGGACCGATACGACCTTCAAACCTTCAAGAAAAGAGCGTACTCCCACCTTAAAGGCCGGCAACGCACTTGCGACACCTCTGGTGTTGTGGGTGTCCATGGACGACGTTAATCGCTTACCATCAGGCGATTCGTTTACTCGTTTGCCACCTATAGCATTAAAAAAACCGTGCTGATGCTTCAGTAGTAGCAAAATCGAAGGACCAGCATTGTACTCCAGAATTTTAAGGACTGTAACACACTGAAGCAAGTAATAGGTGCGTGTTCACATCAGGGATCTGACGGGCGTGACTGCTTTTCTATTACGCGGGGCCCTCTTGGGATTAGTGGAAAACTATTTAGGATGTCATCTTATAATAGACAAGTATTAAGAATAGTATTTATACCTAGGTATAATAGCGAAGTGTTGTGTTTTTAGTTTATAGTTAATTAACTAACTAATTTGGCCCAGGGACCCAAGAGAGTCTTGGCCTCCGAAACGAGAGCACGCCACCTGCTCCGATCATGTGCAACTTCTTGCCAGTTACTGACTTGCTGAGTTTATAGTTAGTAATAATAATTTGATCGAAATGTACTAGTATTGGAAAATGTGCGAAACATCTGTCAAAGTAGAGGCGTTTTTCAATCAGAGAAACATGTTCGAAGACCCTATTAGACATGACGATACGATTTGTCACATGCAATTTATTATTTTGTTTATGAGAAATAATGATTGTGGGATTGAAAATGAGAAAGTAAAGAAGATAAGAACCGATAGAACCGATGGCCGTTGGGGCGGAAGGGTTCTCGAGTGGCGACCGCGTACCGGAAGGCGCAGCGTGGGCAGGCCCCCCGCAAGGTGGACTGATGACCTGGTGAAGGTCGCGGGAGTCCGCTGGATGCGGGTGGCGCAGGACCGGTCATTGTGGAAATCTTTGGGGGAGGCCTATGTCCAGCAGTGGACGTCTTTCGGCTGAAATGATGATGATGATGAAAGAAGATAAGATAAACATTTTGAAGATGTTTTTAATATTTCAACTGTATTACATTTTTTTTTTGTTATGAAGTAATGACATACTTTAGTACTTTCCGCACTAGCATCGAAATGTACTATTAATTTGAATGAAGTTTTCTGGGAAAGTTCTATTAACATATACATTAAAGGTTTTCTAACAAAATACAAATAAAAAAATATTTTTGTAAAAGAATGTTGTGCAAAATTGCACGGTAAACCTAAACGTACGTCAAACCTTTGTGGCTTAGATAACCTATTGTAGATCAGTGGGTGGTAAAGTGAAATAGATTCGTTTTATCGCTGATAAGTGGTGACGTCAGCACTTGACAGTGACGTCACTTAATTCAATGTCGCCCTCGATGGGCGGCCGATGGGTCGAGTTGTTATCGTAGGATAGTGGGAAAATACCAGAACGGAAACTGTATAGTCTTTATTGGCGGACGTTTGAGGTCCACACTAAAAATTCGGGTATTTTTACGAGCAACAGTAAAACTGAAGGAGATTCGTTCGTTTGACTGTATTTTAGTTTATTGAGTATTTGTAGTGGGTATATGCTATACTCGGCATCAATGACTCACACTAGAACGAGGCGGGCGGGACGGGAAAATATGTCAATTTCTATAGAAAGCGTCACGTGATATCCGAGGGCTCCGAGCTATCACGTGATTCTTTCTATATAAATTAACAGATCGTCCCATCCTTCTGTAGTGTGGGTCATCCTTAATAGAATTCTAGTACTAACATCAATATCTATTGCTGTTTATACTATAATATTGTAAAGAGTAACATTTTCTAGTAGTGAGGAAAAACATATACCTAATTGTCACAAAAAAAAAATGTCACACTTTTTTTCTCCGGTAGACTGTGGGTAGACACGGTTAACATCCCGTCTGTATTAGTAGTTATTACAGATCTGATGACTTCAATAAATTCGCTAGGTAGAGATGCGAACAATCAAACTAGCTTGGTCTTAAATCTTCGAACACTTCATGTGTTTTCTGAGTTTCACTCGGATGCCCTGGCACTTAACTTGTTAAATGATTCAATTCAATAAATAAATATTTTGTCGGACAATCTTACAATTACACTTACAAATCGACCTACTCCTACGACGGTAAGCTTAATAAGGCCTGTGTTGTGGGTACTAGATGACGATATATATAATAGATACATACTTAAATACATTGAAAACACCTATAACCCAGGAACAAATATTCGTAATAAACACACAAATAAATGCCCTGACCAGGGTTCGAACCCAGGACCTCCTGCTTCATAGGCAGGGTCATCACCGACTAGGCTAGGAGGCCGTTAACACATTGAGTGCCAGCAAGTGCTACGCTCGTAGCCGATTCCGTAGTTTTCCCGCTTTGTAGCGGAAAGCGACCACCCACAGAGAACTCCCCTAGCGGATTCCCGGCGCTCAGTTTGTTAAAAACCGTTGCTATTTGTGTTAGTAGATACGTTGTCTTCACGCTTGTTCTTTACTTAAATTGAGCCTACAATTTTGGCTGTGCTACAATTATAACCGTGCGTAGGCGGCAGCAACAGCCTTAATTTCCAGACTGTAGCCAGGCGCTAATTGCCGCGCCGCGCCGGCGCCGGCCCTGCTGACATGCTCCTGTTTTTGCTACCCACACTTTCACATAATATACTTGTACATAAAAAGGTCGTTAAGTTTAAAATACCGGCCAAGTGCGAGTCGGACTCGCCCACCGAGAGTTCCGCACAAAGGATGCTCCTCTGCCATTGATGACCCGTGTTACTTCAAAATACTGGTGGCACGGAAGTCTCAGTGTACGGTAATTATACGGTTTTCGGAGTTTCTCCTGAACTTGTGCAATGAATAAAAGGTGTAATACCAGCATTTGTTGCGGCCTAAGGCCTACAGATCTCTTCTCGAGATAATCTGGTCCAAAAGTTTAATAGGACCCGAACAGTCTAAGCGGAATTCTTAGCAAAACAAAGGAGACTTCACGCTTCATAGAGACAATTTCTGCGTTTGTCGCTAAGAATGAGGGTCAGCATTTCCGTGTGCTCTGCCTTTCTTTTGGAATTACAGGCGTGAGCTTATGTGTATGTGTGTCGCTTGTAGAACATGCTGTTGCTGAATAAAAAGTGTAAGTATCACAAGCGTTTGTTAAACGGGCCTAAAGCCTAAAGATACATAAGGAATCGTGGCGAGGATCGCGTCGCGCCGTTTCGTCGGCGCCGCCGGCCTGCCCACTCCATTGATTATTGAGCTGACATGCTCACCCCCGTTTATTGATGATTCATTTAACGCGAAACAAGGCCTTGACGCTTGGTCGCTGTCGCCACCCTTATACTCAGACTGTTTAAAAAAACTCTTACACGCTAAATAATTCCAAGCATATTTCATAACAACGTTGATACGTAAAGAAAATTACTACATTTTACGTTCAAAATGTGAGTATTGGGTAAAGACAAAGACCGATTGGAACGTTTCAAAAATTCCCTTTTGTAGTACTGTCGTAATGTCCCAGGACATTAAATTTCAAGTTGTTCCCCCTGCTTTTCTTAACATGGTCTTTTTATGTGATTTCTTCTTCGAATCAGGAGCCCTATTGATTCTAATAGGAGAAAAAAATTGTTCCATTTCCATTCCGTTACCACCATACAATATATAAATCATTTATTTCAGGTAAATCAACCCATAATACAACACAGAACAATACAGAACAAAAACATGAATGAAATTATAAAACACAACAAATGAATTAATGAACTTAGATAAAATTATTGCAAAAAAAAAAAGTTAATATCGGTACTCAATAAATTAAAGTAAATTATAAAATAATAATAATAATAATATTAATTAAATAAAAAATAAATTAAATACCTTAAAATTACTTATTGGGGGACATGTACATTATTCCAATGCCGTAAGATTGGACAATCCAGCCGTTGAGCAACCAAACTTAGAATGCCATTGGAGCTCTCACGTAGGCGGCGCATAATGGAAGCGACCCGTTTCCGCATAATGGCATGGAAACCGTCAACTTGTGCCTCCGCGAACATGCCAGAAGCGCTACAGAACCTAGGGAGTCCCAACAGCACTCTAAGCATATTATTATATTGAACGCGCAAGGCGTTGACTGCCCTCTGAGTAAAATTCACCCATAGGCTGCACGTGTAGAACGACTGGCAATACGCCTTAAACAGGGTTATCTTGACTTCTTCTGTACATCGTGCAAACCTACGAGCTACCATATTACCCCGGACAGCCAACGCCCTGCGCTCCCTCTCTATGTCAAGGTCGTCCGAGAGGCATTCCGTGACCCAATGACCCAGGTACTTGAATTTCTTGGTCCTGTTAAGAAGTACACCATAAAGCGAGATCTCTGGTACCCTATCCACTTTCTGCTCACGCGGCTGGAAAACAAGTACCTCACTCTTGGCTACATTATATCTAAGCCCGTGAGCCACGGCATACCTCTCGCACTTACCTAATAGTTTTCTTATTGCGCAGACAGAGGGCCCCAGCAGCACCATGTCATCGGCATAACTAATATTATTCACCATTTCCCCAGCAATGGCACACCCAACCCTAGTACTGCTGAGATCCTCTATGAGCGCATTGATATACAAGTTGAAAAGCCGCGGCGAGGTTAACCCCCCTTGCCTCACCCCGCATCTCAACCTGTACTCATCAGAAAATACGTTTCCCCACTTGACAACATTCGTTTGATTATTGTACCAATAATCAAAAATACGCACTACCTCCTCCGGTACGCCCGTCTCCGTTCGAAGTTTATGCCACAGAAGGTCATAGGACACCATATCAAAAGCTATACAATGTCTATGGAAAAATGCTAGCGGAATGAGACAAAAATCTTGTAACATAAACCTTTGTTCTCGTATTAAGGATGGAAATAGCTCCCAATTCTTAGTGGAAATCACATGAAAATTCCCAAATAACAAAAAATTATACTTTGGAAAAATTGGCTCTACTTGTTTACTTTTTTATTTAATCCTACGGCATTACAAAAAAAAACAGGCAAATTGCTTTTTGGAAACCTGGTCTGGATAAGTGCTGATTCGTTAGTGCTCTCTGTTTAAATGTCTTAAGCTCTTTCTTGATCTTTTTGGTGAAGATTTTGTCACGATTGACCCTGGTAACTTCTACCATGCGATCGGCAATATTACTTGGTTACTTAAGTTGAGCCTCATTTTATTAGACAAAATTACAAAATAATGTTAAGTATCAAAAATGGTGTTAAAGCCACCAAGTTTTACCGAAAATGTTGCAAACCCACGCGACATGCCACAGTTCCCTGTACTGCGGAGCCTAAAATATTTTCTTTTTAAAAGAAATTACATTTCATTTTTCTTGACGATTTTCATTGTCCAATCATCCGTGAACCGTGAGTAAATTCATTTTCATTTCCAAGTCAATACGACTCTTGTCATCTGTATTTATTCACGCATTTTGCCGAACATATTTTATGACACATTTTAAATAGCTTCAGCTGTGCCTCGAGTCTGTTCGAGCATAACATTATATAGTCATGTAAACATGTTATGGTAAAAATCAAAAAAATTTCATAGGTTTGTACATGTCCAGTCGAGTTCATTACTGACATTCAAAGCTTCTCTTCCTTGTGTCGTCTTCAGAATTAAAGGTCATGACCTCCCTTCTGCATCACCTTCTCACGGACGATCGTTTTCCAACTTTTTCTGCCTCCGGCGGTATGGTTGTGGACTGTATAGTCAAGCGCAGAGTGGATCTGATCAGACCAACGTATAGGGCTGCGTCAACCAGGTCTTTTACCATCTATTTTGCCGGTCACAATGAGCTTATCGAGATTCCCAGTATATTTTCTAGCAATGTGACCGATGTATTTCGATGTATTAACGGCCTCCTAGCCTAGTTGGTAGTGACCCTGCCTATGAAGCAGGAGGTCCCGGGTTCGAATCCTGGTCAGGGCATTTATTTGTGTGTTTATCACGAATATTTGTTCCTGAGTTATGGATGTTTTCTATGTATTTAAGTATTTATATGTATCTATCTATTATATATGTCGTCGCCTAGTACCCACAACACAAGCCTTAGAGCTTACCGTGGGACTAGGTCGATTTGTGTAAGATTGTCCCATAATATTTATTTATTTATTTCAGGATCCTGCGTAGACATTCAGATGACAATCGCTAGTAGATTCTCGTAATATGGACAAGTTAGTCCAATTGCTAGTTGCTAGTTTGTATTAATGAACAGACTCAAACTATAACTCACTCAATTTCAACGTTCATTAAAATTGTTACTTAATCTACCCTTGAATTAACTTGACTAATCAATAGCAACGATTTCTAAGAATGTTTTGGACCTAAAGTATCTTTAGCCAAAAACAGCCATCGTGTCGGTTAGACGCCTATGTCGATGTTAAATGACTTCATTGAACATGGGCTTGCAAAATATGGGCAACATTAGTGCGGGTTGATTGGGTCCAGCCTTGGAATTTACATTTCTTCCTGCGTTATACAGAAATGAGTGAAGGTTTCTGTAAAAAAAAAAATGGGCAAATGTTATTTTGCGTATAAAATTTTACAAAGAAGGTATATAGGCACACTGTGTAAAAATGCTGGTGATCCGTATAGTTATCTGATTAACGAAAAATAGAAAAAAGAAAAATTGAGCTGATTTTTTTTTCTGTATATGGCAGATCGTCTCAATTGCCAGCCACGTTTATGTCAGTGGGTATATCCGCCGGGCATCCACCAGACAAAATTCCTATACAGCTATCGGTAGACCCGGCAGATATACTCAAACGTATAATTATGGCCAGCAAATAGGCGAACCCCTCATAAAAAAAACTGCGGTTAGTTTTTTTTTGTGGCGCTGGTGCAATTGGGCCTTATGAGATTGAGTCCGTCTTTGCTTAGTTTCATAGAGATAGCTCATACTAAAAGTGTTATAAGTAATTGTGACATTATGTTACTATTTTGTAGAGCCTGCATCTATCAAACCTCTCTTTTTGGCCTAGTGGTTGACTGTAATTTGTACATTTTTGTACAATAAAGTTTTAAATAAATAAATGATTTCATAGAAATTTGAAGTTTAAAATAACATTTTAAAGTTAGACAGTTGATTTGATTGGAAGAGATTACGTGGTTTTCTAAGTCAATGGTTAACCTGCCCTTCTGTTTGCGAGCATAATATGACTAACATTTTTTCGTCTTAAGGATGACTCACACTAGAACGGGATGGGACGAGACGGGACGGGGCGGGACGGGAAAATCTGTCAATTTCCATAGAAAGCGTCACGTGTCATCCGAGGGCTCCGAGCTATCAAGTGATTCTTTCTATTAACAGATTTTCCCGTCCCGCCCCGTCCCGGCCCTTGCTAGTGTGAGTCATCCTTTATTCCGCTTCAGTACACATCAACTGGGCAGCAGATATAAAACTACTCGGCCATATAGTATTTCCTCCGTTCGATTTACTTTTTCCTTCCTGTATCAACATTACATATATAATATTTTATCCAACTGTGCCACGTAACCGTGTACCGGAACCCAAACACATTTTTTTAAATCTCATAAAAATACGCTTTATAGTTAAATGGTTGTGACATAAATGAACGTGGTGTTAAGATTAAAGGATGGCTCACACCAGTCCGATCCGATCCGATCCGGGACGATCTGTCAGTTTCTATACAAAACGTCACGTGACCTCCGAGGGCTCCGAGCTATCACGTGATTCTTTCTATAGAAACTGACAGATTGTCCCGGATCGGATCGGATCGGATTGGACTGATGTGAGTCATCCTGAAAGGTTACTTTTGTACCATTTTTGGATTTACAAAACTCCGTGATCACGTTTCAGCTTTTAATTTAAATTTTTAATTTGCATACTAAGAATTCGGATTCTATTGCCAGTGAATCTACTTACTACAAGTAGTAAGTATGTACTCGTATCTAATACTAATAATATTATTAACACTTCAGTCGTATCCATTTACCCGCGAGTAAATGATTCAACACTCTTCAATTACCATTAATGAATCTAATTCTCAGTGACATAAGGTCGACAAATAATCAGTAAAGTGGGTTGCTGCGGGCAATGGTATCACATAATTCACAGATCACATGATTCCTAGATGGAGCAAGTGTCAGATGATTATGTCGTGATCAGTATCAATTAGTGTTGCTACAGCATTTTATTATTTTTATTCTAATCGTCTACAACATAAAAACATTTTATCTGCGCCATGTAATGCCTGACAGTGACAGTAAATAAGTTAATAGGAGTACATGACCAGTTAGTTAAAATTGTGTTCGTAAACGCCTCATTCTTGTAAATTTTAAAACGCATGCGAATATAAGACATATATATATATATATATATATATATATATTTTCTTAAAAAATACATAGTGTAGGACAGCATATTCATGTCAACAAAGACAATGATATTACAAACAGCTTCAGGCACATCTGAACAAGAATTATGAACGCCCGACAGATTATAATTTGACTAGGGATATTATAAACTGACCTAACCTTACCTATCCCTTTTTTTACAATCTCGCGCGTTAGTTTATAAACTAATGGTACTCACAATTCTACGGTGACATACATAATGCAACTGTAATGCGCCGAGTAAAGGACATCAACTGTCCGTCGCTTTAACTTGTACCAACTGACTAGGCCAGAGTAGCGAAAGGGTTAGAAATTAAATTCGTAGCGCGTTCTCTCCCAGCAGATATGGATTGATGTTTTAAACTAACACGGCTGTGCACTGACCGTATGTCTCCGTAAATACATGAGTGTGGAATCTATGTGGCAGAAGTCGATGGGCAATATCGACCCCACCCTATAATCTAGCCGTATCGTTTAAATACTAGTTGTATTTAAACTATTTTATGTTGACATGTCAAGGCGCTCTTAATCTATGGATCTAAAACGAGACACCTAACATGTCTAAATATTCAAAGGGATCGTGCAAGCGAGTTTTTGTTTTATATGTGAGGCCGTTTCTCCTAAAATGTAGATTTCACGTGTTTTTTTTTTCACTTTAAAATTGCCGAACTAAAACGCTGTCAGGAGGGTGTCCTACTGATACCCCCCACAAACACGGCCAAACTAGGCCATACACAGTCTGGGTGCGAGCAAAGCGCATACCGAGCTAACCGTGTCCACTAAATTGTTACTATAAATATCCATTCTCGTTCACTTTAGGAAGCACTGGTTTCCAAGACTCAGCCACCGTCGCGGTTGAAGTTAGGTTGACGTCCGATTTCAATGGCCTCGCGGATCTTGCGTGGCATTAATCTTTTTAGTATTCCGTACCTCAGAAGGGAAAACGGAACCCTTATAGGATCACTTTGTTGTCCGTCCGTCCGTCTATCTGTCAAGACCCTTTATCTTGGGAACGCGTAAAGATAGCAAGTTGATATTAATACCACATACACAAGTCTGCGGTCCCTCAAAGCTGTGAAAAAATCAAACCTCTACGTCAACACAATCAAAAGATACGGCCGTTTATGTCGCATTTCCCGTACATTTGCAATGGGAATCAAAATGTATACCTAGGGTACTTCCCGTTGACCTAGAATCACGAAATTTGGCAAAAAGCAAGAGCACATTGATTAAGAGAGCCGACCCCACCTAAAGTGGGATATAGCAAAGAAGAAGAAGATCTGACGATCTCTGAAGAAGATCTCTGCGTTGTGCAAGGCAGTATTAAAAAGCCTCGTTCGACTACATTCAAGCCTTATTACAGAATCCACTTCTTAAAATCTATTGTACCTAAGTATGTAAGAATAAAGGATGACTCACACTAGCACGAGACGGGACGGGAAAATCTGTCAATTTCTATAGAAATAATCACGTGATAGCTCGGAGCCCTCGGATGTCACGTGACGCTTTCTATAGAAATTGGCAGATTTTCCCGTCCCGCGCCGTCCCGCCCCGTCCCGTTCTAGTCTGAGTTATCCTTATATGACAATTGACCCTGCAGTGTACATTCTACCTCAGCTCACTCTTATTAAATATAAATAACGGCACAATTACACTACGCCCCCGATGTTTTATTCCCCAATTCTTACAAAAGGGCGTAAATACCTTACTGCAGGCCACGAGAACCGACCTTTCTGCCCTAGTCAGGTGTTGGGGCGTAAAAGCCTTAATGTTTATTAAGACGACGTTTCTCGTAATGGAGTTATTAATGTGGGGTTTACGAGCGATTGACTAAAACGGCGCTGAGTGTTGGGAGGATTCGACTAGTTTCGATGGATAGTCGTGACATGATATACAATGTGCTTTAAGCAATTGCTTTAAATTCAAGGATGCATTCTTTAGCTTAAATTAATTCTCAAAGACACCGATATTCTAATTAGTTCCATTCAGACAATAACAACTAATTTAATTTTATCTCGTATGGGATTTGCATGTGTGTAAACGGAGTATGAGTATTCGACATGACATTGATAATATGCCATAGTTGTCACTTAGTAAAGTCAATTCTAATGCCAGTTTTACATTAGCGGTTGATTCAACATGTAATTATTTTTATGAGAAATTAAATAAATAAAAATTAACGAATTTAATAAAACTAACTATGCCATTCTGTTTCCTTAATTATAACAAGCCACATGACGAAGTTAAAGCAAATGCTCAAGAACATCCTGTCAGGTGAGTAACAATGGTGGTTAAAGAATATTCTGCCAATTTTTGTAGTAGGCTATAATGAAATTTGGTATATGGGAGTTTTTGGGGGCGAAATATCTATAGTATCAAATGTGTTGAATTAAAATACGTCCGTATGGCGGATTCCATTTCACCTAACACGATTTGTTCGTCGACGCACCAGTTTGAGTTTAACTAGCGGTCGTGCTGTAATTGTATTTTTTTAATGCCGTAGTATCCGCCCTCTGAGCCCTGTTAGTCCCGTTACCGTATACCTTTACCACATAAACATAAACAAAAGAAGTTGACGAAAAATAATTTCTTTTTATCTCACAAACAACTAAGGTGTAGAATCGAGTGCAACATATATACGTATTCCGTCCATTGCACTTGAGTTTTGTACCGAGTTTCCGAGAAACTTCCTGCAAGTTCAGTAGCCTCAGTGCGCACTTAACACATGAATAGTTGATCAGTTGTTATTATCGCGGACTCTAGCGGGTTCCATCCATTAGAAGTTAGCTTGCGGGCCCGGTGTAACTTTCGTTTCTCAACTTAGAATTAGAAGCTACTTATGTTACATAAGTAGCACATATCGATTTAACAACAATAAGTGTAATAGGCACACAACTGTCATTCTATATAACGCATTATTATACGTATATTTAACGACCTAGCCTAGTTGGTAGTGACCCTGCTTACGAAGCAGGAGGTGCCGGGTGTGAACCCTGGTCAGGGCATTTATTTGTGTGTTTATCCCGAATATTTTTTCCTGAGTTATGGATGTTTTCTATGTATTGAAGGTGTACCCACAACACAAGCCTTATTGAGCTTACCGTGGGACTAGGGCGATTTGTATAAGATTGTCCCACAATATTTATGAATATTTATATAAATAGTGCGGCAAACTAGGGCCGACAGGGACGCGTATGATGGACTTGAGGTTCGGCCCTCCTAGCCCTCACAGACAGAGTTACTTTCCCATTTATATTATTAATATGGATTATATCCCCTAATGTCTAACAAAAGCAGTCACTTTAACCCCATTCAGTAAATACATTGAATAATATTGATTACCAACTTCAATTAACCGTCGGCCGTCAATTATCTTTCGTTTAACCCAGTACCACAGTTTCTAGGTGGAGGGCAAACTTGACCAAGTCCTCGACTTAATTTGCGGTAGACAGTGACCACGTGTCATGGACTACGTTTTACAGACTCCACATTACGTATATAGTTATCGCGTTATAAACCTAAGCGGTAAGCGGCACCGCATAGACGTGATAACCGCGTTATTACGTGTTTAAGACTTCGTAAGCACCATACTTAGGAGCTCGTTTATTCATAAAATTCTGAACTGCGAGCCGCATTGCTCAGCTGTACCCAACAATAACCCATATTACCTTACTAATTGTACCAATATTTCTAATTTAACGAGTCAAGACTGTGAATTATTTCGAAGGGCTAACTAACTGCACTGGCTCAGGGACCCAAAATGAGTCTTGGTCTCCGACACAGGAGCACACCACTTTTACCCCATCTACGCGAGTTCTTTTAGAGGGGCAAACAATTAATTGAGTCGTAGAGAAGACTGGCTCTGAATTTCAATAAGATGCAAAAAAAAAAAACAAATTATTTATTATTCATAATAAATATTTTGAATCATGTTTTTTTAAGTAGTCACACTATAAATTATAAATTGACAGAGATATTACCTGAGCAGTTCGATTCCGGCCCTGCTCACCGGGGGGGCCTTGGTCACTTTTTCTGCAGTATATGACATTTTTTTGCAATTTATTTATTTATAATGTTTCATCTAGTGAGTAATCCGTCTCTTCGTCCACAAAGCACAACATAACGACCTGAAGAACAAGCATTAGCGAGGCATGCCCTCTCGTTGCCAGTTTAATCGATTGCAGTACAACCGGCTCGGCGCTAGCGTTATTCTATCAAGTGCTTGCTTGAGTTTATCTGCGAGGTGTCGAACGCAGTGGCGAGGACTACGAGGCAGTAAATAGAAGGTGTTTGGCGTTCGGCTACCATTAGCATCATGGCGTTATATCTTTGTGTTGTGCCCATAGATATAGAATAAAAGAACTTTTTGTTTCTTTTGAAAATAAAAGCAAGCATGTGATAATCACAGCAGGAGGCGTGCTCTCGATTAGTATTTAGTTAATCACACCACTATTACTTACGCTCCTAAACGGATCTCCAGTATTTTTATTACACCCTGTATCGAAACACTTTTTTCGCAGGCAATAAAAAATAAATAATTTTAGGCCTGGATTTGCAACCGTCGTAGTATAAAACAAAATAAGGCGAGAGTAGAACCCGTTTATTTACAAAAAAGTAAGCATTCATCATTATTGATACTGATATTGATATGACTGGATAAAGCGGATTTTGTTTCATATATTTGGTGTATTTAGTATATATACTTACTTATTTGATTTCGATCCGCACTAACTAGATTAATTAGGCCTGAATAGACTCTTGTCGAATAAAATAACAGGTACATTATTTACCGCATTCCAATATTATATTTAAGAGATAATTATATAGAATCACTAAATTTAGAAAACAAAAACGCGAATTTCTTCATTATTATTTCAGTCGAATAACTTTTATTATAGCTATTTTGAGCATTATTAAAAACTTATTGTGAGCAAACACGGATCACCACCGGTACCTTATTTCCTTTATATTGAAAAGTTTAATTAAAACAGTTTCTAAGAATATTGAAAAACAACTCAACTCACAAGCAAACATACGCGTGTTCTACAAACGTTTTTGTTTTTGTTGCTATTGTCTGTATGAACTAAAACAAACAGCCATTGTCTTAACTTGCCGCGTGTTTAACGCAAATAATAAGAATATTAAAAAAAACACGGTGCAGTCGCAATCAGAAATATCGGAGCAAATACACACCTCTATTGACACAGTGCATGTCCAGATATTAAGTAAGTAGATATTAAGTAAAAGGTAAGGAAGTAAGTAGGTAAGGGGTCGGGCACAAATCACGTGAGATTTTTTCGACTGTTTTTGATCTCCCCCTTTCCCCCTTGGTGATCTTTGGTAAGGTTTGAGGCTACCCCCCACATAACCTCACGTGTATGTTTTTCCCTCGATCTCATTTTTAAATAAATATTACATATGTATTCGTAAATCTTATTTAATTAATCATTTTCTACTACTTTATAGAGCCACGCATTCCATATTCTTGTCTTATATTAATGATTAGTCAAATATTCGTTGATTTTTTTCCGTCGCCTGCAAAGATAAAATAGTAGTTAGGTAGGTACAGTCACGTCTATAAATATCTATACACTTAGGAACTTATTATAGGGGAAGAAGGGTCATAATTGAATACAGATGCATATATATTTATGAAGCCGACTGTATACATTTGTATGGTACACATGACATTGGCATAAATATAGATATACTTAGAGAATACATGATTTAGGTCTTGGTTTCGATCTATGTAGAAAAATACACATGAGATCATCTTGGAATCGTGATTTTTCATGAGTTTTTGGTGACCCCCCCCCCCTTTAGAACCTCGCGTGATTTATGTACAAGTAAACGTACGAGTGCTCGACACCCCCCTAATAGTTGCCATCTTGAATGTTAAGTTACTAGCACGACAATAACGCTTGGGCGTTAGAGCGTCAAATGAGACATTTGCCTTCTTTGAGAGTGATTCTTAAGTAGCTCCAAGATTCCAACTAAACTTAATAAGTAAGTTTATTGTTAAGTTGCCTTTAAATTACAGAAGACTGTGTTGAAAGGTTAATAAAGTCACCGTTCTATCCCTTAATTACTTTTGGGTATTAAAATTATATTGAAATCGAAACCTACTCGTTTCCGACTAAATATATGTCCACAAAATTTGTATTTCCCTATCAACGCTCTTATTTATTTGAGTGGAAGACATGCAGATATCAAATTTAGGTTATAAAATGGTCGCGATAAGCTCTCGTAATAATGAAATTTCGTACATACAATAATCCATATACTTCTGTTCCAGGTAAGCAAGTAGACGGGACGACAGGTAAAACAAACTTTTAATGGACTTTATCCCAATACATCCAGTTCATTTGAAATGTAAATTTGTGTTAATTGTGTCGTGGTGATTATTCCGTCGATCCGTTACGTACTTTTATTTCTAGCAGGAAATTTCTGGGGCATATTTCAGAGTTTATTTTTCGTGCAGCCAATCCATAAGTCATCGGCATATTTCTTTTGTTTTGTAGCCTGTGTTGTCCCACTGCTGGGCAAAGGTTGTGTTATTGAATTTAAACTATCGCTAGACATATTAATATTTTAATAAATTACGGTTAACACTCACGAACTTCGTTTCTACGCGCGAAATGTTTCAGAGAGCTTCAGTCTCCATTATCAAGCGTGGAGTAAATAGATACTGTTCGCGGCGACGCGGGCGGGCGTAAATACGGGAGTATTAATCGCCACCTAGCATGTCCACCTTGTGTGATGGATAACATCACACCAGCTATAAAGCGCTGTGTTCGCGCGATTGGGACGCGGCGGTAGCGAAAAATTTCGGTTCCAAGAATTATCCAGCTACCAGTTCTATGGCAGTGGTAAACACGCCTACTATAAGGGATGACGCACACTAGAACGGGACGGGACGGTGGCAGTCACGTAAATCTACGATCATTCTCTTTAGTTCCTAGGTGTTTTAAAAGCCTGTAACCATTGACACCTGACTTAGATGTTATCGCAGTTAGCACATAGGTATTAGGAATACTAATTGCAAATACATTTTTAACACCCGCATTAAATGGTCATGTGAAACACTAGTCAGTTTGTAAATTATACTGTGGTTATCCTTAAGTTCAAGGTTTTAGGGTCACTAACATCATTTCAATATCAAAGTAGCGACAAATGGTATATTGTAAAAGTTAACTGCTAAAAAGTGAACGCAGAATATTGTCAAATTTTTTTTAGTTTAATATAATTTACACGTCAACCGATTTTGACGTCATCATATCTCAGTGACAAAGCGGACGCCAGGCTCTGCATGAGCTGGACAAATGTTAGGAAGAAGAAGAAAAGGTATATCAGTGGTGAAAGATTCATAAAACCGTGGGGGTACCAACTCCCACAGAATAATCGTAGGGCACCCAACCAATTACTACCAATTGATTACTACCAAGTAATCAAGACAAAACTGCTTTCCCTACGATTATAATCGAAGCATAGCAGTGGTGGAGCGTCCATAGAACCCGATATGTGATCGCTTCTAGTAAAATGTACCACTTTATCGCCGATAAAGCTCCAATGCCATAAAGATTTGTTAAGAAATGTTTACTTAAAACAAGCGCACATATGTACTTTCATGTAGGTACAAATCACGCGCGACTCACATTTTTGAATTTAACGAACGGGGTTAAAATGGCTTGTGTACATATTGAGACCTTTATTACAATGTAATACAGTCTAAATTGTACAGACATTTTTGACCCTGACTGTACACAATATAGTTTTCTTTTCTTTGAAGACGTGGTATCAATGAATGGTTTCCTTTGCATGTTTGCGTGACCTTATTCCGCTCGTGTAGTCATTGACTGATAAGTGTTAACATTAAGCAATAAAGGGTGCGTTCACACCCAATACGTGTGTAGTTTAAGTACTAATCGCCTGTAAAACGTTTGGGGTTTCCTGCCATGTACGCTAAAACCGGTTTGTAACGGTTGTTTGTAATGAAATTGACGAACGAACAAATAATTTATTTAATTTCTCGACCAAACTATGATCCGATCACCAAAGATTCTTCTGCCTGTCTTGTGTCCTGGTGTACCCATCCTAATCATTTAATGCAAAAAATAAACACAATGTATGTAAAAAACAATAAGAGACAAGGAAAAAGCAGCCGGACATATTTTTACCTGTTCACCTATTCGATATATACTTGTGGAGTGCTGAAAACAATTAATGGTTCGCGGTTATAGGTCAGAAATACGTATATTATTGCGTTCTTAACTATAGTTTGACCTAGATCTGTTCTCATTCGTGCATAGGCAGAGAGAGTCATACTGTCTTTTCCTTGGGCTTGTATCGTTACTTCGAAAAAATGGGAGGGATATAGAGTTTTTTAAATCTCCTGTCAGACTTCGCTTGTCAGACTATATTTGGGTTCATTATGTTTTTGGAGGTTAATCATTCATGACATATCTTTATTTATTTTTCCATGCCAAATATCTGCAAATAAAACTCCAAGCATAGTTCACTCCAATACCCTTACAGTTTAGACTAACTTAATAAAACACAGGTGTATCACGAATTCACTAATACAAGCTCTTTTTGCTAAGACACCAGTTGCAGAAGAGTCATAGTCTAGTTCATAAAGTCATAAACTCACGGTAGGTACTATCGGCCCAATTAAATCCTGACTCACCATGGAACTGTCATATTGACATCTAAAGTCAAATGCTAAGTAAAATCATACATGACGTTACTGTCATACAGGATACAGTTCTATGGTGGGTGAGGATTCAATTGGGCCGATAGTACCTAATATACCTAAAGTTACTTTTTGTTATGTATTTGTTTCGAAACGTGAAAATTTTAAATACCTTCTGACCCGTCTAAGAACGCCACCCATTGGAACAAATCACGCCACGCCAGTCAAATCCATTCTACATTAAGTATTATAAAATCGAGTTCATAAATATCTGTTCAGTTGAATGCATATCTAAACACCTTATTGTCAATGTCCTAACGGTGCACATACATTTTGAACCTTGGACATGCTCATATATTTATGAACTCGACTGTACCATATTGCGACGATGTCTTATTTTAGAAACGATGTGTAAACAGATGTAATCCCGATCCCCTCTTTTACCCCCCTCCCGCTGTAACGATGCTCCTCTTGCAGTCACTCGATATAAATTTATTACCCCCTCTGATTGGTCATTCGAGATGCCCTCTGGTGCCTTACTCGAGTATTTCGTATATTTTTAGGTCAGACTGTTCTATGTTAAAATGTTTCTATATTTCGTAGTAGCAGTGAATAGAGATGTTGAAATAGGTACGTTGAATTTGTTAGTAATTGTTAGTAAAAATGTGGTAACATGCCTAGAAGAAGCTGCATATTTAACAGAAAATAAAATTCCGTAAATAATCGAAGATTATTATTTTTATTTGTTTCTCCTTTGCGGATCACGGGCGGTTTATTTCTAAATGGTACTTCGCTGCCTTAGATTAAGAAGAAACCGCAATAATTTGTCTTCTGTTTGTGCATTGTTGTTTATTCAAATTAAACACTATAGAATTAATCGCGTTTATTAATTCGCAATAATTTATTATCAAAATAGCAGCCTAGTCGGTAGTGGCCCACGAAGCAGGAGGTCCCGGGTTCGAATCCTGGTCAGGGCTTTTATTTGTGTGTTTATCACGAATATGTGTTCCTGAGTTATGGATGTTTTTTATGTATTTAAGTATTTATTTGTATCTATCTTTTATATATATCGTCGTCTAGTACCCACAGCACAAGCCTTATTAAGCTTATCGTGGGACTAGGTCGATTTTTGTAAGGTAGTCCCATAACAATATATTTATATTATACAGGATGATTATTGGGTCATGGAGCAGGAGTGAACAGGGTACCGGGAAGGGTCACACGGAGCAACTATCACTATGACTGCTGCCTACTCAGCGTGGCCCTCCCCTGTACCCTGTTCATGCCTGCTCCATGACCCAAAAATCATCCTGTATACTTATTTCCCTTACACTTATCATCACTTATGTTTTTGTAGCTGCTAAGGTCATCCGTTGCTGCTATTTACCATGTATTTGGTCCGTTTGCACTAGAAATGAATTTAAGTATTTTTATTGCATTAAGTTAAGGCGTTTGATATTCATCAAATTCAATATATAACCTCATCAACAAAAACCTTATTATTCATAAACGATACCTATTCACGTTGAACTTTAAATGGAACATCATACTAACATATCTTAATGTGGCTCAAAGATGTATTTTGAGCTCAGAGAAGTTAATGCCAATGTTGCTTATTTACCCTTAATTCGTATTTGTTTTTTTTATTCGCATTTTAACATTGACGTATTTAAAAGAAATAGACACATAAAGCAGAACAAACAAACAAACAAAAACGCCAAAAAATGTGGGTCAAAATGACATTAGCGAACTTCCATTAAAAATGATACAAACGTTAAATGTTTCGTACGAAAAAGAGCTTAAGATACAGAAAAGAGCGTAAGTAAGCATTAAGTGTCAAATTCATACACTTTAAAAGTTTTTAGACTGTTTCTCACTTAACGAAACGTCACGTTCTGAACGAAACTATATGAAAAAGAGTCGCAACTGCTACTCTTTTACGGCGTCATTTTTTTCGGCTGATTGGGTTTCCAGTTCTTTTATCCTATATAGCATTTTAAAGAACTTAAGTCATAGTTTTCATTTCGTTTCACTACTACTCGTATGTATTGCGGTTGACTCCCGTTCCAGCCATCTCTCATATTTCCAATAAATTCAAACCTTGATAACGCTACCCCCCTCTTTTCCCCCAAAGCCTGAGTGAAGCATAAGCCCTAGGGAGACGCGGCTAAATGGAACACCCCGTTTTGTCAATAAGGGCTTATGTGATATTCATTTGTAATGAAAATTCGCCCTTATCTACAGATATGTTCCGTTCTACGTAAAGCCTTACATTAAATGCTTTAAATTGCTAAAAGGCTGATTACCGGTTTAGCTCACGTGTGGAAAAGTTGGTTTAGGCAGGAATTTTGCGTAGTAAATTGATAAATATGTATGTGTATAGAAAGGTGTTGAGATTAGGGCGTGCAAACCGGTTTTTAACTGTATGAAAAAACCCGGTTAATAACCGGTTATTAACCGAAATTTCATACAAATAAAAACCGGTTTGCACGCCCTAGTCGAGATGGGTTCCCCTTGTCATCTCATAATTTTTGTATTCAACATAGTCATTATTTATTTTTACGCCTGTTATGACACACAATTGTAAATCACGAATCAAATCATTAATTAAATTTAATAATAGTTTTGATTATTATTAAAAAAAAAAAAAAAACGCTTCACGCTTCACGCTTTTCTTTAAGTAGTCACACTACTATATATGACATGTTATGACATAGTCAAGTAATTAATAAAAATAGTATTCGATTCGGCGAAAATCGATAATGCCAAGACAAAAGCGTTTCGGACAAAACAAATTGTGCCAAATAGAGGGCGTCCGTTGAAATGTACTAATTTATTTTAGTGGTTATGGGTGCCGTACCAGTGGCGAGGCGTTCATATAGCCTTCCCTTGCGTGAGCCAATCCTCCAGCACATTTTTCCTAAACGAGTCAGAGACAAAGCTGAAGGCCTAGTATAAAAATTGTACGACATTAACTCCTCGACCGCGTTAGCGTATCGGGAGTTCAAATTATGTTTGCCGTTTATTTAAATCATCCGGCAACTTTCATATTTTGACCCCTCGATACGCTAACGCGGTCGAGGAGTTAATGTCGTACATACAACTTTTATACTAAGCCTTCAGGCTAAATCACTTTCGGCTTGTCCATAGAACATTTACATTTGACGGTACGCCGTAGTAGGAGTTTGGCCGATTCACAATAGTAGAGACTCTTTCTCTTTAGTTTTTTTTTTTAAATTTGATATTATTTTGATGCACGCTATCTCAGTATATTCATAAAGTATTGCGCTGCGCATAATGTCAAAACAAGTTAATATTTGCAGAATTCAAATACGTTTACTTCGCACCCCGGATACAGTAAACCTCCCCAACTATAGTCCTGTACTACAACTATGGTCCACAATTACAACACGTAACTATGCATCAACGCTTTGCATTTTTTGGTTTAATGTAAGTTTCTCCATCTGTTTATTAAAGTAAGTTGCCCATGAAATTGCACAATTCTATTAATAAACCCACCTAAGAAGAACTAAAAAAACTATATCCATCCCTTTTTCGGGGTGGTAATACAAGCGTAAGAACAATACAGCATGATGGTTCCTAAGTTTCCTAACCTACTGTTGCAGCGTTCGTTCGGCGGTCAGCCTTTATATATTGAATTATAGTTGGAAGCTTTTGGACCACAGCTGGGGAGTTTGCCAGCACTACATAAATATTGTCCTGCTGGTAAAAACTTTGCTATAGGTAATGATACGTATGCAGCGAACTAAACGCAACATGTAAATCTAGTGACATCCACGTTCACAAGTTGGACGTGGCTGTTCAAAAGGTTCATTCATCAGAACTTTTGAACGATGCGAAATGAAAATTACTGTGCATTTTTGCAGAAAAATATATTTAGTCGGTTAAAAATGAAGAGCAAAAAATTACGGTGCGTCTCGTTGTGCTTGAAATTGAAAACGGATTGGACTGTTTCTGTTTTTTTAATGCCTTTAAATTATTCCTTTTCTTTGCACGTTGTACCATCCCGATACTTGTACCAATTTTTTTCGCGACATCTCGGACAGATAGCTCTCTATTAGATGCGAATAATTTTACTATCTTTTGGTCCAGTTTTGGATTGGACGGACCTGGTTTTTGGCCTGGCCGTTGTTGGTCATCGAAGGTATAATCCTCCCCGTACTTACAGATAGCAGTTTAGACGGCTCCAACACTACCTTCCATTTGTGCGAGTTTTCGGTACGTAATACCTTTAACCGAACACCATTTGTCCACAATAGATTTTCGCTTTTGCGGTGTAAGATCCCTAATTTTTTTAGTGCAACAAGTTGAGCAAAAAAAGAATATAGATATCGGTAGAATATTTTTAAATGAATAGACAACCTATTCCTACAAGAGCTAACTTGTATTTATAACAAACGATACAGTCTTTAGCACCTGTGTACGAAATTTATAAGTACGACAAGGACGCATAAATTCGTTCGCGAGGGACTCTGCACGCGTACCACGAACATCGAAAATCAGCATTGACGAACAAACCCCTTTGTCTCAAAAACTCGGCAATCGTTCGAAAAGTTTTGATTTAAAACAAATCTTTTCTTACTTGATTATAACACTTACGTGGATCACACACCATTCCACTGTGTAAACCAGAGCAATACAACGCAACGGCGTCAGATCCGTATCAAATGTGAAGACTATCTTTGAACCTATCAACAGAAAGCTCCTACCTCTACCTCCTAATGCCCTACCTTTCACGGTTGAAGGCACGTTGTCTGTTTTTAGATTACGCGATTGTGTTATATACATATTTCAGTGTGTTTTGTGTGTCGGTAAATCGTATTTCATCGTTACCGGCCGAAATTGGGCCGTGATTGATTATGGTTGTTCAGTTCGATTGCTTCCATAAATAAACATTATGGCCGGCTGAAACCATTCATTATTCCATAATCATTAATTACGTGAATGATTAACTAGATGGTTTTGTCGTTTTTGTTAAAATAGTTTAACGTTTACTTGGTTGTAGTAATAATTTTCTGTTAGAAACAGGGAGGTTGGTTCTAGCTTTCAAATTTTAACTGGTTTTGTTATGGTTATGATGGACCTTGACACGATTCGCAGAGCATAATTTTACTATCAAGCTTGATAATAAAATCAAGCTAGCCAGCCAATAAATGAGCAGACAGATGAAAAATGGCACGATGAGGGGTGTCCGTGTCTCGCACGAACCAATGATAAATCGTATCATAAACACGTCATGGCGAAATATACAATCGGTTTATAATACACAATGCCGCACATGTCGTTATAAAAATTGACAAATGACAGCGTATTATGGTCGATTGCTTATTATATGATGTTATGTGATTACTGTATGAGTTATCCTGTACTTTGACTAGGCTAGACTTAGGTTAGACATTCTGACTATTTAATTTTAGAAAATATGGAACATTTATACTAACGTGTTACTTACAACATTTAAACAACACTATATATGTAAATACATACATAAACTCACGCCTGTTTTTCTGAAAGGTAGGCAGAGCGCATGAAACTCTTCAAATTCCAGTACCACTTTAAGCAATTAAGGGGTTTAAAAATAACAAAATTGTGATATTTCAGTGACAGGTTACTAACCCATAACCCATAACACACTTGAACCCACATCCCACAGTCCACTTCTACGACACCCACAGGAGGAAAGCGGGTGGTAAATTCCTTTCCCTACACGAGGCGTTTTCCCTAAGCGTCAATTTTTTTTACTGTTAGGCAAAGTTAAACGAGGTATTCGGACACATCCTGTATTTCACCGCCACCCTGGCACCGTTTAGGTACACTTCAATTACGTATTTGCGAGTGTGCTTTTTTACTGCATCGGTATTCGTATTTGTAGGCGGGAGGTAGCTCGTTTCTCGCTGACGTCACTGCACACTGAGTTATCATTAAGCTACAACTGGGGCAGTTTTTCATTTCATCTGCTGCGCAGTGATGGGATACTGCAGTTGTGACTCTAAATTAATAAATGTTTACCTACTTTTTTTAAATATCGAATGATCGTGATAACTCGATTAGTGATCATTAAAGTGAAATAAATAGGTACCTTAAAACGGTTTACAACATCATAAATAGATAATAAATTTATATTACTACAGAAAAATTTGATTCGCCAGGATGACTTCCCAGCCTAGTCGGTAGTGGGCCTTCATATGAAGCAGGAGGTCCCGGGTTCGAATCCTGGTCAGGGTATTTATTTGTATGTTTATCACGAATATTTGTTCCTCGCTTATGGATGATCTCTATATATTTAAGTATTTATATGTACCTATCTATTATATATAGAGTCGTCTAGTACCCACAACACGAGCCTTATTGAGCTTACCGTGGAACTAGGTCGATTTGTGTAAGATTGTTTCACAATATATTTATTTATAAATTTTTAAATGTATAGGAAGTTTGCCTGGCGGATGTCCGGCGGACATACCTGACGTATTGCCCGAACGTATATGGCTGGCAAAAGGCATGTTTATATTTTACACAATAGGTAAAAGTTAGTACATTATCTAAATTATTCAGGTGCCTGTATAAACTTAGACATAAAATAACATTTTTCACACATTTAAACTAAACTTACAAACAAAAAAAACAAAAACCTACCCACAAACCAACTATTCAAACAGACCCCCCCGCCACATCCCTGGCGCAAAAGTGCCCATCACACTCGCAGCGTTCCCGCGTTGTTAAAAGTTAGTAACCTTTATTATTATGACATCTGACGGTATAGGAAGATATCAACTGCAACCGAAAATAAGCTTATCCAGAATGCTTTCAAGATAACTTACGAATTTAAAACCTTCTAACCAAGCTTCGAGCTACCTTATATATACCTTACCTAGTTTTTCGTTTTTTATTTGTAAACAATTACTCCAATAAGTAGGTAACATTATTTTACTATCAGAGCATATTAATCCAGAAAACAAAGTTAACAACGTCGTCTGAAAATCCCGAAGCAGGTCAACCTCATTATCGATATTGCATTATCGATAGATTTCCCACCCCTATCGCTCCGGGACGCCATTACCCGCATCCGGTCATCGACCTCTCGACTACCTTAGTTTTGCCGTCCGTGAAAACTGTACTATCATACAAGCGCTAAGAGAAAATTGACTGTTTCCAGGCTTTTAGCGGCATTTGGAAGTTTGTATTGTTGGAATTGGCCAATTTAATTTGCGTGAGCGTAAAAATAAAACTAACGAAGCCACATAGTATGCAACAGCTCGTGGTTGACAACAGGTTTCATTTTGAGCGCAAAATTAAGGTTGTCACTTTGCACAAACAAAGCCTATGTTCAATGTTATAGGACCCCCGGAACGTAGAGCGAATTTTGAATACTCAACGTATTTTTCTTTCGTAGCAGCCCAAGTTATTTTGGCATTAGAATAATTTGAGATAATACGCGGTGCTACCAGATTCTTTGTTGTTTAATAATTTAAATTTAATGAATTAATATTAATGTGAATTAGAATAGACTTTCTTTTATGTTTATTATGAAAGGTTACTTTTTAATTTAGTTTATTTGCGTTAAGGATTATGTGTTTTGGTTGCTTTCAGTTTATTTAAGATTCTGTTGGATTTAAGAATATGTTTAAGATTTTACATAACCAAAACATAGGTTAAGGGGTTCGAAAGGTAGGGTCATGGTGTTAATAAAAGCGATTAATCCATTTTTAATTGTTTAGTTTCAATGAATAATAATCTCATATAATTTAAACTTTCGTGAGTAATACTAATATTAAATTACAGCGGTTAACACTCACGTATATTTATCACAATAGGCGTGACATGTTTCGACTGCATTGGGCAGTCATCGTCGGACAGACAGAGTAGTGTTGTCATGATGATGAATAATCTCGGTAATATAAGACAACATTCAGCGATGTTGTTGTTGTTGACTGCCAACTTCTTGATAAAATGAGTTACGGAGGTGGATGTTCCTATCTCGACAATTTATCAAGGAAGTTGACATGTATTGTCATCGTTTTTAATTTGGTATCGCTCGCAAACATTTCTGCTTAAAAATAATAGTTTAGGATGGGGTAGCAGTCAGTGGTGAATTCTCAATTTATCTTGAGAATCCACTTGCCGATTAAGCAGTATTCTAGTTTCTTACGGTGGATGTTGCTAAGCACCCCCTAAAATAAAAGACTTTTCGGCTTTCAACCGCTTTAAGACTTGGCGCTGTCTGCGTCGCCCCGCATCAACGCTACTGTGGTGCCATGGTCATTGATAAAAGCCTAGACGGGTTGTCGTGCACAAAAAGGGCTAGCCGGATTCTTCGGCATGCAAGCTTAAAGGACAACCTCCGTTGTGCCTTTGTAAGTGCCCGTGCACCTGCGGTCTTGGAACCAACAGGCCTGGCGGCAAGCGGCCTGCTAGAATGAACTCGTTCCCTGATAGTTGGATGGTCTTTAGTATGGGACGCTACTTGTCTAGATACTTTTGCGCCTCCCACCTTTCAGGGACGTAGGCTAGAGCCGGAGCGGCGGCTGAAACGGCCGAATGCCTCAAGCGGCGCAAATATGCAGCAGAACAGAGCAAAGATCTTTGGACCTGGATTTCACAGTATTTTCAAGGAGCTTCTAGCTAAGCGCCTCTTGGACTGCTCGAGTGAACAGAGGGCTGGCTCGTATCTTGACCAGCGAATCCGAAATTATATTCAGCGGAGCAATGCCACCCGCCTTCGGGGCACCCAGGGCCGTTTACAAATAACAAATTTTCTATTTGTAAACTGTTGTACATAGATTTATTTTGATATTTATTTTAATTTATTCAATATTTTAAGTGATTTTATGCATTGGTATATTCCAAAATATAAAATACAATTAAATTAAAAACTAAAACCTACCTCTAAAACCACCCACACTGTATCGTACCGGGTTCAGATGTTCCCATAATGTCTGCAGCATTTCACCCCTGCACAGCGATTTCAACCTGTTGAACCAGGTACGACCCTGAGCGAGGACCACGCCGTCTCCACCGCCACTGGCACAAAATCATACTCTGATTTCAGGGCCGAGTATTTGGTCTGCTTAAATGTCGCAGCGGATTCGGCTGTTGAGCCAGTAAGCCAGTACACCGTATGGTCCGCCTCAAATGAGACGCCGCAAATCAAATGTGCTAACATAGGTTGCGTCCCAAAAGAGGCTGCGCTCTCTCTGCCGCGGAACCAGGTTTAGCACAAACTAATTTTATAAATAAGAAAATGATTTACTTTCTAGCACCTGTACTTGTCAAAAAAACGTATGCAAAATTGTTGAAACACAATGTGAGTAGGTACCAAACTTGATGAAACTGATTTGTCACGTATATCTATATATCAAAGACATTGAGACATATAATGAACATAATTATAGGTACCTAAGTAGGCAGGTATTTAGAATATTTTACCGCGTTAGCGTGCCACAAATGCGCAAAGACAAATAGGTTAAAATCGATACGTGTAATGCATCCAATACATCATAGGTACTTTCATTAATCTGACAACTGAAAGCTGGTTATCAGGCTTGTTACTAAAGAGGGATGTTCGCGGCTCAATATAATACTGAGATAAATCAAGCTGCATTGATAAAAGAACTGCGAACTATACCCTATTTTCCTATTCAAAATGTATACTTAATAACAAAATACTATGTATTTATAAAAATACACATACAGAGTGCTAAGATATGTAACATTACGAGGACCACTAAAACCAGGCTTGTCAGCGCCCTCATGGTCCCCATATTTCTCTACGCTGCTAAAACATGGATACTAAGGGTATCTGAAGAACAGAAACTTAATTCTCTAGAGATGTGGTGCTGGAGACGAATGCTGCATTCAGCTTTGCATCAGAGAACATTTGCTTTCTACAGTTTAAACTCGAACACCTTCTTGATGCCCGTGATACATACAATGTTTTTCATCACATTTGCGAGGAAATAAATAAACTTACTAGGCAGATAAATAAACAATAATTATTAGCGGCAGTGTAGTAGCACAGTCCACAGTACTCCGCGGTGAGCGGCGGCTACGTGCGGCGTGGAGGGCGCCGCGCGAGGCCCGGGCGGTCGGTAAAATGTATGAAAATCCATTACAACCATAGACGTAATGCAGCTCAAGAATTCTTGCATACAATATCACCATTTACGAGCAAGTGTGATGAAAAGTAGCGGTACGAGACATCTTTAGCGTTAAACTTGCACTCGCTGCATGATTTGAGAATAGAAAGAAAAAATCAGCCTCAAAACGTTCTCGTGCCTCTTTTAAGATGTTTATTGTTAATGATTGCGTCTATTTAAAATCAATGCTTAATAGGTAAGTATATACCTAATATAAGAGACGTAGCCGCGTAGTAGACGCTTCAATCACAAATCATAACTAATTCGGGAGAATGCAATAACGAACATCAAGTCAACTTTAAAACCAACTGAAGCATGTAACATTTCCTCTCGTGTATAAATTGCAGACTGACGGGTGTTCAGTACCACGGATTTAATATATGTTGTTAACGGGATGCTGGCGTATTGCGAATGGTGCAATCACACGCCAATTATCACTGGAAATATAGACGATACTGCGCAGTAGGAGCATTTCTTTTTTCAGAGCTCTCTATTGCTATTTTTTATCTTCTATCTATCAATAAATAAATAAAACATAAAAATTTGGAGACATACTCACACAGATCGACCTAGTCGCAAACAAAGCAAAACTTGTACTATGGGTACTAGGCGACATACTAGACATTAAATTAAATGAAAATCAAGGGGCCTTCGCCACAAAGTTTTATTTCAAACTCGTAATAATAATTAATATTATAATTGCATATACATTAAAAAAAACTGAAGTAAAAGACTTGCATTTGACTTTATTTTATAATCCAATTAATTTAACCCAAACTATGATAAATATATTCATTGATGCTGAAAATTTAAATGTCACTTTAAACAATTTAAGGGGATTAAAGATAACGAAATGGTCAGTCGCTAGCCTCATATCCCTGACTGGACTTCTACAACACCCACGGAAGGAAAGGGGGTTGTGAAACTTGTATCCCGTCACCTCATGGGGAGGAAAAACCACGGGGCAAAGGAATATACTTAGCTTTAAATTTAAAAATATCACCTTCCCCTCTGGCGAATCGTTTTACACTTTTAAGAAATGATTAATTATAACAAAAGTAAAGTTTCCATTACAAACAGAAGTACAAAATCAAAACAAAACAATCCGGATTTCTTCGGATTACCTGTAACTGTGGTTACCAAGCTATAAATAGCAAGTTATTGTACTTAGGGTTGTCACCGCGTGTTTCAATACGCCCCGCGCAGGAGGCGCCCCGCCGCCTTCTGACCGACTTGCAGCCCTGAACCACCGCCAACATTGAAATTTGATTCGTATTTGCATCTCTTGTTTAAATAAGCAAGTGCGGTAGACAGGGTTATACAGATTTTACAGTAAGCATGGCTTGCCTCTCACGTAGATTTCGATATTCGATAGGCTAAGTAAACTACCAATTTAGTTCTTGCATCTATCTCGCATCAAATGTTTGTACAGCTCGAAGATTGTTTTACACAATCATAATATTCTTCATATACTGTGATGCTCAATGGTTATCTAAAGTCTATGCAAGCATTTATTTATCTTAATTAGATATGAAATTGATAAATCAAAAGAGATTTTATATGTATAAAGAAAAAGTGACCTAGGCCCCCAGTGCCCCCCAGAGCTGGCATCAAAACAGCGACCTGCATTTGCAGCAGTATTTTACTGTAGTATATGACATCTCTTTAATTTATATGTAGTAGTGTGATACTAAAGAACATCAATCAAAACATATATTATAACTAATAAATTATTTGGTTTGCACTTTACAATTGTAAGATATGAAACATCATCATCATCATCATCATCATGTGATGATGACCAATTTCTGCAAAGTCTGCTAATGTATTCGTTCGGATTAGCTCAGGGGGCCTACCACGAACTACTTTATTTGGCTCTATTTCTCTATTTGTCTCTTTGTTGCTTAAGTATGCTAGAGCGATAGATAGGCCAACGGACGAAATAACGAACGAAATTCGTGGTATACCCCCAGACCGTTATTGTGATCGCTTAGCAAGAAAGCCGACAATTAAGCCACTGGTCCCGAGCGCAAGTAAGCGGTGAGCTATCGGCGATTTTCTCCCAAGAAACGAACAAACGATAATCACTCCCGTATAAATAAAAAATACAGATATATATTTATAGTTCAGTTTAGTTAGTAAAATGGTTACTCGTATATTTACCATACGCTTTTTGGTGAAGGAAATAATCGCGAGGAAACTGGACTATTTCCAATAAGGCTTATTTTACCCTCTGGGTTGGAAGGTCAGATGGCAGTTGCTTTCGTAAAACTAGCGCCTACGTCAAATCTTGGTATTAGTTGCCAAAGCGGACCCCAGGCTCCCTGATCATGTATAATCATGCTCCCTGTCATGGTATAAGCTGGGAAAGCCCTAGGAAGAAGAAGTGTTGTAGACCTTGAGTTCCTAAAGTTATGTTTAACTAGTATAACCGAAAACTTTTCACATAGGTAACTATAACTAGTAACCAATGGGAGTATAACAGCACACTAACGAATTAACGAATCTGGTAAAGCGCAGTTTGGGTTATTGGTGGAGCGATGGGCATGTATCCCAAATTCACGAGTTCGAGTCTCGCCATGAGCTCTTTCACTTTTTTTTTAATTATTGGCAATAAACGTCTACGTCTGTCCGTATACATATCTTTACACGCAAAAAAAGCCTGTAGGGACATCTACATATATTATAAAATGTTAACAGAAATCCCCCGGCGGACAGACATCATAGTGTGCGACTCGCCTTACACGTGGCTATCCCTTATTAGATTTGACAGTTCCAGGCCGTCGGTTCCATATTGTTTTAGCAGATTAACAAAAGGACTCCTCATGTCTTATATGTCTATATTATTGTAACCAAAGCCCTTGCCTTAATAAAAAAGGGTTCTTTAATGAAACACTTATCCTTTTACAAATACTTGAGAACTTTAAAACGAGTTATACATAAAATAACATGCAATATTTTTTTTTATATGTCCAGAAATAATAAATTAAACATAAGAGTAGGACTTTCAAGTTTTAAAGTGGTCCTATTAAATGGATCCCTTTTACAGGTACCTATCAAAGTAATATCAAAAATACTCCGAATTCGTTCTTAAATGTCATCGTATTATAAATAAGTTGGATAGCTGTGATTTTTACCCCTTTATTGGAAAATCGGAAAATCGGCGATTTTCAGTAGATAATTCAGGAAATAAGCTAAATATACTCGAACTGCTTTTTGGATGATGGATAACCAAGGGAACATCATCCATTTTCGAAAGCGCAAATTACCGACAGAGATTTTAAAGGGCATTTTTAAAATGTATCTCGTCTATGTGGGCGCATGATTTGATTCGAATGCCTAAAAAAGAAACAAAACTCCCTCGCCCAACGCATTAGTGTTGCAATACAGCGAGGAAACGCTGCCAGCGTCTACGGTACCATGCCGGGGGAATATTTACTTTAACATTTATTTCATTTCAGTTTTATGTGTTTTTGTTGTTATTGAAATAAAGAGCTGTTATCCCCAAATTAAACAATTTCAAGATACGTAATGTTACATTTGTGGTTGGACGGCTGCGCGTCGCCCCAGGGAAATCAAACACCAACCACGTTAGGAACCGTAAATGGTAGTTAGCATGTAAATATGTTTATGAAAATACTTTTAAATCTATTAGTTTTTGTCTATATTTGATTTCAAAACTAAAGTAAGTACTATAAATATTCTGTACATACAATAAATTTTCTTAATACCTCCTCATAATTTCCTCTACTATTTGTTGTTGCTCTTAACGAATATTTGGGACCTAGGGCCCGTTCCTCGAAAGTTTGTAACTAGTATTACGTACAAGCGAAATTATATGTTTAAGTAACTTGTATTATTTGAGAGGGACTTCCGCTTGTAATACTAGTCACAAGCTTTTGCGCTCATGCGCAAACCGCCCAACAGTTGAGCGTTTCGTGGAGCGTTTATAAATATCTCGTTACGCAACTTGTACAACATGTTTAGCAGTAGGCTTTAATCATAAATAAAGTGTTAACAATATTAACTGTAAACCATATAATTTTAACTTTCGTGAGACATACTGATATTAAATTGCAACGGTTAACACTCACGTATTGTCACGCTTATTGTGATAAAATACATGAGTGTTAACCGTTGCAATTTAATATCATTAACTGTAAAACTTATTTATAGAATCTAATCAAATATTTGATGTAATTTCATCACTTATTGATTGGAGCTACTCAAAGATGAATAACGATTAAAATGGTCATAGGATCCTGTACAAAGTACAGATATTTAATTGAGTAACTTAGAAACAAAATAACACGTTGAAATCAGTTCGTGTGGATCCCAAGGACCACCGCCGTTTACGCGGGTCACACGTGGCTGTTGATTTCCCTGCGGGCGAGCGTGTTCTAATCAGAAAGACGAACCTGTAAATCTGAGATGTCGCCAGGTTAATTAGGATTGATCTGGAACAAATTTGACATGATCGGTATGTCTTTACTCTACAACAGACGTGTAGACGGTGTATGATGTAATACGTTTTGCCGCTGCGCTGGCTTAGTTCATGGTTGAATGACGTACCTAGTATTATTAGTGGTGCCAGTCCAAGAAAAAATGCTGGTGGTGATATTTCTGTTTTTTAATTATTTTTTATTTTAATAATAAAAATATCACCACCAGCTGTGTAAGCACCACATGAGGGAACCAAGGTTAGCAGCTAACCCGGCGTTAATTGTCAAATGCCGTAAAAAAATATCTGAATAAGTAATAAACACTTGATTGTAAATTACAAGTATGAAGCTACAAAAAGGACAAAAAGTAGAAAGGCAAACATATAAAAAAAAAATACTTTAGAACGGATTAATAGCGTTTATTAACACCATGACCCAACGTTTCGAGCCCTAAACAGCACTCTTTTCTACAGCGCGCGATGAATCCGTTCTAAAGTCGACCTATATATGTATTCTTTTTTTCTTTCTATTGTATAGCACTTGCATGTCGCATACCTAACATAGTAGCATAGTAACATAGTATTGTGTAGTATAAATAAGTGAATAGCATATTTAATTTTAAAAATGTAACAATGAGCGCGATCTCGCCAACAAACTGTTATCGCAGTTTGGCACATAAAAAAATTGTCAGTATGTACTTATATTCCATCGTAAATTACATCAATGAGAGTACCACAAGCATAGGAATTAAATTTCTATACAGCACTGCACAGAAATAAATTTAATAAATCTTTTTAAACCTAAAATATATTAAAGTTATTCACCGATACCGCCCGAGGTAACTCAGTCGAACAAATGTGAAATACGAAGCAGATTGAATTCCAAATGTAAGAGTTCACATAGGCAGAATCCCTCTGCCTATGTGAAACTTCAGAGAATCAGAGACTAGAGAAAATCCGTTTTGAATGTTGCCAGCTAAGCTCCTTATACTATTGTGAGAATAATGTAACCTAAATCTTATTTACTGTAGGTATAGTAAACGCACCTATAATAATCTATTTAGTCCGTCTTTTAGATTTTTAACAAATATTGTACACATATTTTTTCTTTTGTTAGTCAAATCAAAAATGACGAAAATACAGTGCGTTCAAGTTTCGCGTAACGTCACTATTAGGTACAATTCTTACCTAGTAGTGACGTTAGCACTTAGCAGCCCCCACTCCGGAACTTGGATGCCCTTTATCTTCGTCAATTTTAGTTCAATTTAAAAAGGAAAATTACGTATCTAATAATTTTCGATAATCTAACTGACGGACTAATTAGAATGATAGTTTTTTAACATAGTCGTCATCCCTATTATTTATTCCTTTGCTAAACCTTACAATTAACTTTAATTAAAATAAAAATTACTTGTTTATGATTCCTTGTAACTCACAGATGATTTTGTTCTTCAGGTAAGCTATGCATGCACTTGTCAGCTGATAAAGAGGTATTTATGCAACACCATTACAACGACTACGTCGATGTTACAAGACGCTACAACGACGAGGCTACATACAGCGCTTGCACGCGCCAGTTGTAATTTATGGAACTACATGTAAGATGTCAAATCACTTGCGTTACATCAGCGTTATATAATGAATACTATGAACTAGAACCCTGCTGCCTACGAATCGGGTTTTTTTTAGCATACAAGCATACGACACACCTGATGGAAAGTGGTCACCATAGCCTATGGACGCCTGCAACTCCAGGGGGTCACATGCGCATTGCCGACCCATTAAAATCTTGAACACTCCTTTTTTGAAGAACCCCATACTATAATCTTTCGGGAAACCCTCGGCAAGGAGCTCATTCCACAAAAGTTGATACATAAATTAAAAGTGGAAAATAACTGTCACAGACGGATACAGGATACGCGTGACCTAATTACAGTTCACGCATATCATGTATCCGTTTAAGAAAAATTAATACAAGTTTGCTACGAGAAATATCTAAGTGACCTAATGACACTTTTTGTCTATCGTACAAAAGCATCTAAGTACCAACCAATATACCTAAGTATACGTAACATTATTTTGTCATATTTTTCACACATTAGCGCTAAATACATTTTCGTCTCACTCGTTTCGCCCAACGTTTTAAAAGGTACTTTCACGTCGAGAAAGGAAGGTCGCTTGCGCGCCCAGCCTTGCGCCAAAATGCAACCGTACTAAGGCAATGCACCGCGAAATATCCGTGAAGAAACTAAGTGACGATTAGGAAGATTTTTTGAGATGACGATGAAAAGGTGACGCGGCAGCCGAGTGGTTTAGGTTGGTTAGGTTAATACCTTCAAACTGGGGAACGTGAATTCCTGGTTTTTTAGTTGATTAAGTACAGGATCTAAAAAAAATCCCGACAGAAAGAAAACAAAGCGAATAGGTTGGGGTTGGTGGCACCAGTGTGCTGACCTTGCCCAACGATTTTGTAATACTCGTAAATGACAATTGTCCGCCCGCAGACAACCCTATATATCATCGGTTTTCTTTTTTAGATGTCCACATCAAATATGCGAAAAAAGCCAACATCAAAAAAAACGTATTGCACTAAATACTTACCTTACTTAGTCACCTTCAAGCGCACTTAGCATTACCATTTCAGCACCAGTTCTGACGCATAACTTGCTTTCCACAATCTGAAGCGCATCTATTCAACGGTACACCAAATATGTTCACAATAATATACCTTATGCCATGGAAATAAGGTGGTAAATGTGGCATAGCCGCAACATGCAAATGATTGCATAAATGGACGGCCTTCGCATACCGACGTATTGTGATACGTCCAGTCCAGTAATAGAGCTAGTGTTCTAAGTGAAACACTAGCGTTAGTGCAGAAATCCAGTGGAAGATAGCACTTACAGGCATGCTACTAAAATGTACTATCCGAACCGTCCATTATCCGAACGCTACCTTAGTTTATCCGAACACACTTCATACTAACTAGGCAATTTCTTTCATCTGTCAGAATTTCAAACTTAATAAACTTGAAACAAATCTATTTTTCAGTCCTCCGGCCGGTAAGCGCCGTTTTACGCAAAACTAAATTGCCGCCTGCCGGCTCCGTCGGGCAGAAAAATAGTATACAAACCTCGGCCGTTAAATGGGAAAGCCTCGGATCACATGTTAGTCGACCTCGGCTTCGCCTCGGCCGACAATTACATGGGATCCGAGACATTTCCCACTAATACGGCCTTGGTATGTAATGTACTATTGCTGTATTCAAGCGTTTTTTTTTAATTCAATGTAAATAAGTGCGTCTAATTTTAATGATACTATCCTATTTTTATATTTAAGCGAAAACCCCAGCTTTAGATTATCCGAACTTTTGATTATCCGAATTAACCTCGGTCCCAAATGGCTCGGATTAATCGAGGTTCTAATGTACATTAAATTTCAATTATCAAACAATTTAAGCACATTACAATGCACTTATGAACGTCAAAAAAAGTTACTACCGAACCCTACACCACAGCCCGAGAAGATAATTACCGGCAACAAACTAGGCGGGACTTATTCTTCAAAACAAATTACAAAAATCGTAAAATATTTGCTATATGTGGTTCTACAAGAAACCATATCAAAAGAAAATAGTGAAACAGAAAGACAAAAAAAAAACTAGAACACATAATTTAACAGTTTTACACGACACAAACATTTGATACTTATGGTTTCTTTCGTGATCTGTAGGTCCAACACACTTATTTAAACTTTCACGATTTTCACACATTATATATTTACTAAAACGGGGCTTAATCGTGTATGTTAAGCCCCGTTTTAGTAAATATATAATCTGTAGGTCCACTCTGCACGCTTACAGTCATGTCTATAAATATCGTTACAGTTCGGAACTTATTATAAGGTAAGAAGGGCCAAAATTGAATACAGATCCATATATATTTATGAAGCCGACCGTGCCACGAACATCGTAAATTGGCATCGACGGTAAAACCTCTTTGTCAAATCCGCAATCGTTCGATTTCCGTGGTATAGGCCCTGTAAGTAGATTCATTTTTTTTTGTTAATTACGGTTTCTGGTATGGGCCATGCATGTTTTTCTGTTATAGTCTTTTACTGTGTAATAAGCCTTCGACATCAAATATTTGTAATAATTCTTAATAGCGGGAAAGGGTTATTGGAATGCTTCTGCTGAAAAAAAATAGTTACATACTTTACGGACACGACACTTCCTGATAGCTAGCTTAGTTTTGTTTCTACTAGTGCTATAGCTAGAGACATCCGAAATTCTAGTGAATGAATCTAAGTTTATCATAGATATTATATTTCTAGTGGAAAATAATATCAATGTTTTTTTTTTAAATGGAAGTCTTCAAGTAAGGTGTTGCATTGCATCCCATCGTGTTGCAATATTCCATATATTATTGTAATTGCTTACACTCACATATTATTGTAATTGCTTAATCAGGCTTGGAGTATACTTGTTAACAAGTAATTGTTAACAATCATTAGGATACACGTGCGAAAAGGAGGGAATTTGCAATTAGTGGCGATAAAGTAAAACACAACCGAAGGAAGTGTTTTAAATCGCCACGAGTTGCGATGCGAATTACCTATTCGCACGTGTATCTTAGGTACAACGTTTTACAGTATGTACATATGACCCCTGTGTTGCGTAGGCGCATAAAGGTCTTATTATTGCAACTAGTGCGGTAATGTAAAGAGAATTTACTTGCCTCGAGTATGGCATCGAGAAATTGGATGCATTGGCTCGAATATTTATTGGATAAGGAACTCTGTGTTTGAAACCAACCGTTTTACATTCCGTATATTTCTTGATTGTCACTTTCACATCAATGAGTACCTTGAATGAGCGCCACAGTCAGACATACGTTCAGTACCGCGATATTCACTTTGTCTAACCGACTTCATAGGATCATAGGGTCCGTTTCTCGAAAGCTGGTAACTTGTAATATACCTAATCTAAAGTATTTTTCTAATAAAATAAGTTAAGCAGAGTCTTCCCCTTGAATTACATACATATTGAGGATTTCTTATCCTGAGCAGTCAGCATTCTTCCATTCTTGTTTTTTTAAGAGAGTTGCAGGCGTCTATAGGCTACGGTGACCGCTTACCATCAGGCATCTTATGGACTTGACGCCCGATGCTGAGCAATGGCTGCAGATCTTGGATGTTGCCTTATAAACTATTTTATTTGCCTATTCGACAATATCGCCATACGATTAAATAAATAAACCGCTTACCATCAGGCGGGCCGTATACTTGTTTGTCACCGTCGTCAATACTTTCCTCACTGCTTGCACGGTGTGCGCCGCGTAAAACAAGTTATTTTATACAACCTTTCGTTTAAACTGGCCCTCGTCTTTGAGGCTGTTCTGGCACGTGCCAATACCGAAACGTCCGTGACTAAAGTCCACAAAGGCCTGACTAAACGGAACCTTTGTGTCCGTCTAGCTCGGCGTCTGGCTTAGAGGTGACGTCAAGTTACGCCATGATTGCATGGCATGTTTTGGATAATGATTTTTGCTGTAACTTATCGAAAACCTGCAATAGTTGAAAGCTATTTGTTATGGATACGCCTCTTGCCAGGAATTTAGAAAATAAGAAAATTAATGTCATCTTTGTTTTTACGGATGAAAACGAGTCACTTTGCGTAAACGTTTCTTTAAGTTGAACCCTGTTGAAACTTTAATTTGACCTGTGTTTCAAATGTCGAGTTTAGTATATACTCGTAAATTGGCACAATAACAGTAATAAAAATCATAGAAATAATGGTGCAAAGAAAAATATAGACAATATCAGGGCTAGTACCACGAAAATCGAACGATTGCGGATTTATATCTCCATCTCTATCACACTTGCATATTAGAGTGACAAAGAGATTTCTACGTCAATGCCAATTTTCGATGTTCGTGGTAGGCATGCAGTATAAATTTAATAATGTAATTAATTGTCTTCTATAATATAAAAATGAATCGCAAAATGTGTTGGTAAGCGCATAACTCAACAACGCCTGGACCAATTTGGCCAAATCTTTTTTTAAAATGTTTTTTAGAATTATTGATGGAAAAACCCTAAAAATAGCCCTTTTCTTTTTCCCATACAAATGATTTGTAACTAAAACGTAGTCAATTTGAGCTTAATTGCTATGGTATAAAGTTCATCAAGCACTCACTGTTGTCTAAAGTCCTCCAATTTGTGGAAACATGTCAAAGTACTTCATTTAACACATTACAAATCTTTTTGACAGGACGAAGTCTGTCGGGTCAGCTAGTTTTCAATAAAATGAAATCATAAAATGCTTGTCGGCCAAATTGACTGTAACACTCAATCAGAGTAAATTATGTCATAGTTTTGTTTTTTATTTATTTATTTATTCAACCGACATTGACACAACAGACGGTCGATCATTTAAAGACTTCATCGCATCCACACTTGATCCACACAAAAATGTGTAAAAAATTTTTTTTCTAATATAGCAATGCCGTGCTTAACGTTGCGTGTTCGCTTTCGGTTTTCTTCTCTACATCACTGTTTCAGAGTTGTGACGTCACAAACGAACGCCATGAAAATCGAAAATTGGCATTGCCGGGAATACCTCTTTGTCACTCCAATATACAAGTGTGACAGAGATGGAGATACAAATCCGCAATCGTTTGATTTTCGTGGTATAGGCCAAGCTTCCAAGTAGACATTAAGTAATGCAATTTTTGATGTTAAAGTAGTGTGTTTTTCGGAACTAGTAGAAGTGTAAGTACTAATAAATTAATAATGTTGAAGGGTATTTGAGAATTTGTCAGCATGCAAATCTAAGGGGGCTATATAAGGTACAGTTGTTAGTGCTCGAAGTTAATTTCCACTAACATTAGTTATTTTTCAACCCCCGATATATATGTATTAGATGTCTTCAAGGTTTTACACTTAATACCTACTCAGCCATAGCTGCAAAAATAGATATTTCCTTATTCCCAAGAACTTACTAGAACTTACAGCTCAGGCAACCGGAGAATTCTTAATCTTCCTGCCGAGGCGTTTGCCGTCACATATATTCTATTCGGCTTACTGTCGATAAAATATTGCGAGAAATTGAACGTGTTGAAGATTTCAACATTCATTTTTCATGTCTACGTCTTCATTCTTCAAGTACATATTATAGGTAGTAAACACGATGGTGCAGGATAAACGTGCTTTGTACGTAATGAGGAACTTCGTACCCGATTGAGCATCTTGCAATCCAAGCAATCATCTCCTAGATAAACATTTTGCCATCGATTAGCGTCATTTACCGATACCCGAGGGCAGTGAAAGGTATGTTACACCTCTTAAATCACTCTAAGTTCACAGATCACATATGTTTACGTTACCCACAGGTCATATCGGATATTACGTCTATTACAATAACCACAGGTTAGCTATTTACGATTGTATTGAATACATTCCGTGATTTGTTGATTTATGGGGAAGGTTTACACCTTTTAATGAACTGTGGCCCTTAGTAACGTGATGGATTTAATGTGTTAAGATTACATTAGGATGAAGGTCAGAAATATGCCAGCCATAAGTATACGTATCGGCAAACCCTCAGACCTACATATTTCCCATACATTTATCGGCAGATTCGGCAGATATGCCCTGTGGCCTGGATATGGCCAGTATAATTGTAATCTATAGGGTTTTATAACAATTTAGTGGTATTCGCTATTTGATTTTTACTGATATAAGGCCCTGCTCCACCCGAGTTTAGCCAGGTAACCCGGACTTCAGCGTTTTTTTGTATGGAATTTGATAACTTAACTCCGGGTTAGCGGCTAACCCTGGGTGGTGCAAGTGGGCTTACCATGAGAATAAGTATTTGCAACTCATTCCGATCAGTTAAGAACGAGCAAATTGTATACTTTAGAATCGCGCAGTCAACAGCGATTCGAAAGTGAGAGCAACTCATGGTATCGACAAAGGTATTGCATCGCCAGGACTATCACGGCAGTTTGCTGCATGAGTGGCTATAAGCCCTCTCGCTGGCCGAATAGGACTTGGAGAAGTTACACACATATTTTACACTTTAGGGATGGCTCACGCTAGAACGGGACGGGACGGGACGATCAGTCAGTTTCTATAAAAAACATTACGTGACATTTGAGGCCTCCGAGCTATCACGTGATTATTTCTATAGAAATTGACAGATTGTCCCGCCAGTGTCTAGTGTGAGTCATACTTTATACTTGCACTATTGCCCAGGCAAGTGCCAGCTCTTTCCCAAGTGCTTGTCAGAAAGAGCAATTACAAGGGGCATAATTAACTGCTCCTCGCGTATTCACAGCGCGCTTAGCGTCGCTGTTACGTCGTTTGATATTCATTGAAGAGATCTTGGCTCTTTGACGATAACTTCAATGATCAGCTAGTCTATGATGGTCGGGTTTTTATCGTTTACCGACGTTGCTGTCACGTTCTAACAAGTATGTATGTGCGAAAGTGACGCATAGCGTGATAAGCGATAAAATGGCAACCATGCTAACCCGCCAGATTAAATGAGAACTGATTTCTTACCTTCAAGCGGGAGGGAATCGGAATGCGTACCGTTACCCCTCTGCCAATGTACAAGCCCAAATGGACATACGCGGGTTTGTGTTGTGACTAGTAGTAGTAGTTTGTTAGAGTGTCACGTGACGTTTTCTATAGAAACTGACAGATCAGATCGGTTCTTGCGTGAATCATCCTTAAATAATCATGATTAACTGCTAACTTTGGGCATTACGTTATAACAGATAAAGTTTTCTATGAATGTACAAAAAAAATATGTCCGAAATAAAATACTAGTATCGGTATATTTACGAGTAATTTAATGAAATTGTGAAACTCCGAATGCCGATAGTAAATTCCGTATGATGATGATACCAATGGGAGTATTGTCGCTCACCAGGCGGCGCCACTCATGCGTGGGTCCTGTGTCAGTATGAGAGAATTGTCAAAGTGACGTTTGAAATGTTCCCGCAGGACAGGACCCACGTTCCACTAGCGCCCCTAACGGAAAGTCGACTCGCGGTAATCCTCATTGAGAACCACCTTCATTTTAAAATTTTGAAGTGGGTTGAAATATAATTTTATTATCGGTACAATAATTTTATTTAACATTAAAAATTTGCTTTAACATTTGATCCGTACCTCACTGTTCGTGGATATTAAACCACTTATGTAATTTTCTGGGTGGTTTTATAACTTTGGTATTAACGGTTAATAATGTCAACAAGTCAGGTAATCAAGTAGGGTTACCATGGACGTTGATATACAGAAATAAAATGTTCTCTTTTACATGCTATTAAATTATGGAGCTCACCAATTTTATCCAGGACAACTGCTATATTTCCAGGAAATATTACAAAAACATGTAATTTCATAAAATACATCTTGAATATAGAAGTATGGAAAATGGATATAGAAACTTACGTCATTTAAAAAACCGAACGTCAAATTGTCTATATAGTAAGTATACGATACTACTGCACCCAACATGGAATATTATCTTTAACTATACCAGATATGTATTAAGATAGTTTAACGTGCGTACTAACGTTTGGTATGAAAATTGAGCTCAGTCTTATCCAGCTTAGCATAGTTTAAGCAACCAACACTGAGGCAATCAGCGCGCCAAAGACACAACAATAGCAACATACATTATCGACAATTATAGGCCAGTCTAACTTATATTAGCCTTTCACATAGCTTTATGAAGATAGATTTAAGAGTTAAATTTGCATAACATATCTGTTTAAAACGGTTTGTACATTGCCAAGCACCTGTTTAAGTTTACGCCACGATCTACAATTAGGATGTCTGGATGTCTAGACTCAAATCACTCACGATTTTGCAAAACATCAAATAAATCCGCATTAACCTCGAATTTAGACCTTAATTCTTAGATGTTTAAGTCAGGTTTTTATTGTATTTTTGAGATACTTAGTGCAGTATGGTTGGAAGAATGCAAAATGTCAATAAATCAGTATTGAACAATGGCGTATCATCGGATGATTGTTGCGCAAGTTGCCGTGTTGAGAAATTCGGCCTTTGCATTGTGTTGGATATAGACACCTAGATTGATCTGGAAACTGAGTAGACGAACTGCTGATAGTTTTTTATCCACCTCGATCAATATAGCTATTCATAAGTATGTCATACTGACCACGCTAACTTTGCACTGACTTGGCAGTGACATGTATGTATGTATGAAAATGCCATACTTCATGTAAAACTTAGCAGGAAGCCTTAGCGTAGTCCAATTATACGCACACTTATTTTGTAGAACCTTCGACGGGGTGCCTATGCGGTGTAGCTTAAACGTAAGTTAGATTAACCTAGATGAACAAAGACAAGCAATAATTGCTTGTAGTACCTATACTTAATATGGTCCAAAAGTCTGAAATAAATCTCGTGAGTCAAAACATGGTTAAAACTCACATATTTTTATCACTATTGACGTGACACGTTTCGACTGCGGCTAGCAATCATCATGGGTAGTGTTGTCACTTCCTTTCGCGCGTTTTTAGGTTTTCCGTGGTAATGCAATCTGATGAGCAACATCTAGCTAAGCTCAGATCCAGCATAATCTGCAGCCTTGGCTATGATTGCAGGTTTTCCTCCGGCCCAAAATCTGCATAATCATACGCTTTACGCACCGGTACGCTTACTAAATGCAGAGCAACGCAACATTGTTTACTAATCAATTGGGGCATAATTAAGTTATTATTTAGTTAGCCCATTGTGCTACCAAAATGGGGTAAGGACGATCTTTATTGATGAGTTTAATTATGCATACAAAAATTCACGCGCAACATGTTTAATATGGGGGAATTGTACAGTTTATTATTTACTTAACGGTGGCGAGCGCACTTTTTTACTTGGCTCCATGCACATGCTTGGCACAGAGCTTTGACCGTACGGACTGTGAAGTGGGACGGTAGCCTGGCGATATCTACTACTCTGGAATACTCCTTCTGAGTTTGCGCTCAAGAGAGATCGGTTGGACTCTGAGGTGTGTGTGTCAGAAAGCTAGCTACTGGGAGTTTTATTGCTGAATCTTTATACAGGCTGTAACAAAATGCTGGTGATCCGTTTAAGCGCGTTATTAGTACTTAACTACATATCATGGTATCATTTGGTAAAAGTAGAAAAAAGGCAAATTGGAGAGGCTTATTAAACTACCTAATTTATTGCTAATTGCATGTCATACGAGGTTCGGGGAACCAATCTTAATTCTGATTCACACGCATACAATACTCGTTAGAACAGATTTGTTTCGTTTTAACTACATTACAAAACCGTTTTACGACCAACTTATGATAGTTTGATACAAAGTAAAACGTGCCAAGCTAAATACGGGTCTTAACACTTGGATTTAAGGTTCAGGATTTTTGATAACTGCGTTATGTTAATTTGGCTAACATAGTTTCTATGAAATGTGAATTAAATGCATGTTAACTGATATGAGATATTCAATATATGACATTTGACATGACATTTGAAATTGTAAAATGGTTTTCCTTGTAACTTAAGAAATTATTTAGGTAAGAAGTGATTTTATTTTGACTTACAATGTTTCCTATATGTATGTAATTGAAGCTCAATATATTTCAAGTTTGTTTGTCTTTGTAAGCGGTTTTTAGCACCTGATAATACGTACTACCTCTGCAGTTAAAGTCTGTATTTAGTTTCATGGGACCTGTTTATTCAAGAAATGTAATATTTATTTAAACTTTCTCGATTTTCACACATTCTAAAATTTACTTAATCGTGTAAAACTTTTATAACGAACCTCCGATGACAACCTCAGCCAGTCTTTCTCCGAAACCACGGGGAGAATGTCACCCTTGTCTCGGTCTTGGCAGTCTCGACCGAAATTCAAACCGAGATCTCGGTCTCGGCTCTCGGCCAAAAAAGGCCAAGATTCTCGGCCCTGACCGAACCTTCCGTCTTAAGAGGCCGGTATATAAATTTGGCATATTCAGCTCTACTTTTTGCGATGAGCATTCATAGTTACAAAATTTTATTACATGTTTTAATACAAAAATTTAAAGATCATTTCAATTTAAATGGAATAAATAAAAACCTTATTCAAAATTGTGGTTAGTTTTTGAAACATACACCATTTTCTAACAGCTATTTTACCATTTTTTGACGAAAGAGCTTCAAACATATTATATCTGGTTTTCGACCTTATTGCTATTGAATCTCAATAAAAAAAATTTTTTTCATGTTCAGTATATAAGTCTTCTACGGAATAAATGAAACACTTTTGAATTTAGATCATATTCTATCTCTAGTGTTTTTTCCTAAACAGGACTTCAAATCGCTCTGAATATCGCTATGAAATATGCGACGTTATGACGTTGGTTTTATTTGCTTTCGGGAGCTCACAGAGAGCTCTGATCATACTCATATTTATGTACAACGATGAGAGACCGAGAACGTACAGAGGTACGTGTAAGTACTGGATATCGAGATATTGGGTGGCTGAGAAGCCCCTTGTATTAGTTGGGATCCTTTGGTATGCCTATTTAAATGTTGATAACTGTAATGTTAATGAATATTTGTTCAATTAATAAATAAATAAATAAATTTATTAAGATCAAATGTTGAAGATTAAATGTTGTATTTTCGCGCGTTATTGATCAAACGTTGTATCTCGCGCATTTTGAACCTATACTACTCACCGGTATTTTAAGCCACTTATAAAGTGTATCGTATCATCGTTATGCATGTTAAGACTTTTTTCTCAAACTTTGGCTGTAAATGTAGCTACTGTTTCAGTGTTGGCTATATTCAACAATAGTTTAATTTTGACTTTTATACATTTTTTATGGAAAATGCGTGTTTGTTTGTATATATTACAAAATCTCGGTTTCGGCCGAAAATTCAATTTAGTCTCAGTCCCGGTGTAGGTCTCGGCCCAAACAAAAAAGTTAGTCTCGACTCTCGGTCGGACCTTACTCCGACGTTGGTGGCCCACTCAGTGGCGACAATACAGTCACGTCTATAAGTATGTATACACTTTGGAACTTATTACTGGTAAAGAAGGTTCAAATTTAAATACAGATGCATATATATTTATGAAGCCGACCGTGCCAGTGCAGTGTAACGTGTGCCGATTATTTTAATGTATTGGTGCATTTGCTATGCGGCGCGAACGATTAATTTGCAAGCAATTGGAAAATTTACGACCTAAATGAATAACGATCGAGGGCTCGAGTGCATTGACTTGCTGAAGTTATGTCATGTCTTGTTACTAAGGTTTGATCATGGTGGAGCCGTGGACAGTTTTAGCATAGTTTTAGTACCGAACAGGTTAGGTTAGGTTAGGGGATTTAAAAATGCAAAACATTTTTTAAATTTAAATTAAATTTATCATATTATATTATTATTTTGATTTGAAGTATTAGCTACTTACTTTAATTGTAATTGTAATGACATACATATAGTCCATATTGTAGCTTAGATTGTACTTATTTTACTTGATTATTAGTTGACATGTATGAATGAAACCTGTCTTTATTTTTATTTGTTTTCGACGATCATGATAGCAATTCGAATATCTGTACTGTAATGTAAATTTATTATGTTATTGTCTTTCATGAAATAAATAATCTAATCTAATCTAATCTTTTATATTTATTGTAGAACGTGCCAAAAGGCTTATAGATGTATATACAGATATCTAAGCTATATCTATATAGCTTATAGTTGGGGTTTGTCCCAAAAATCTTTAACAAAGGCGAAATATTGCAGGTCTACTACTACGTTCGTATTTGTATCTTCCTCTCTGTCACACTTACATATACGAGTGATAAAAGGTTATTCAGTCAACACCAATTTTCAATGTCCGTGGTAGGCCCTCTGTTCAAACTTAATCACGGCAGTTGGTAATAACACTTCATTTTCACCATTAATTGCCGTGGCGGATAAGCGCACAAAGCATAACGCAACTTCCGTGTGTTTAAGTTCTAGTTTCTAAATAAATGGAAACATGACCCGCTACCTATACCACGGGTCAACCCTGATGATATCACCCCATCATTCCCATCTCGAGATTAAAAAAAACGAAAACTTGATTCCTCCAAATCTGGACTTGGTTGGGCTCATCAGAATCCCGAACTGATTCGATCCTACGCTAGCGCGTGCAAACCGGTTTTTATTTGTATAATTTTTCGGTTAATAACCGGTTATTAATCGGTTTTTCATAAATTAAAAACCGGTTTGCACGCCCTATCCTACGCATATGATCCAAAACATATTGTATTGTATAGAGTCACTCATACACACTAAATTTGTATATATAGGAGAATAATTGTAAATAAAGTCTCTTCTGATTTGGACACCGTCTCGACTTCAAGTATCAGGTTACCTTCAATCACTGTGGCGTAAGACACCTTCAGCCCTAATTAGTTACATGAGTCTGTGTCACTAGCAGTGATTATCTCAATCCACTACCCATATCTTCTAACCTTCCGTCTGTAACCCGTGTTCCGTGTGTTCCGTGTGTGTTGTGGTCTCATGGTGCAGACATCCTGACTTTATTATATTCATTGAATCTATGGTACTAATTAAGTACTTGCGCTTATTTCAATTGCACCTACCACGTTTACGATCTGTTCTAGTGATTTTTTTTAATAAATAAATATTACAGGACATTCTTACACAAATTGACTAAGTCCCGCAGTAAGCTCAAGAAGGCTTGTGTTACGGGTACTCAGACAACGATATATATAATGTACAAATACATAAATACATAGAAAACATCCATGACTCAGGAACAAGTATCTGTGTTCATCACACAAATAAATGCCCTTACCGGGATTCGAACCCAGGACCATCGGCTTAGCAGGCAGGGGGCACTGCCAACTACGCCAACCTGACCTCTTTCTCTTTGGAAACGCTTCATAATCTGATGTCTGTGGGATTACCTAATTAGTGATTTTAATTAGAGATCAAACACTGATATTGAGGATGGATTAAGGAGGATATGTGAGGATATTGTACGTTGTTACTCGTAATTGATTTTCGTTTACGTAATTATATAGCGTGAATGTAATCTAGGTTGTCATTTATCTCGAGGAGCCTATGATACATAAATTAGTAACCCGCCCACATATATATATACACACCAACTAATAGTCCAGGTCATTCTGCGTCAAATGTGTTTATAACACATTTATTGAATAATGTTTAAAACGGGTTACTCACGTAAGTTAGTTGATTTAAGCTCGGCATGTTTAGATCTTTATGAAGAACGTCATCAGGAGCGACACCTGCGACAGAGGCAAATCGTGCACTCACGATTAAATTACGTGAGTGACCCGTTTGAAATATTTTTTAATAAGTTCGAGTCTCACGAGAGTTTTATAGTTAAAACACATTTATTGACTGTCAATTTATTGAAGCAAAATACTGTAAATACGTTTATAATGCGTAGGCTTCTAACATAAATAATTTAAACACACGTACGGATCACCCATCGTAAACAAACATTGCGTAAACCTGTGCAAACCAGCTAAATTACAGAGGCATATCACCGCAGGCCCTGTAATGATAAACATGTCATCTGCGAACGGTCGCGTGGCCAAATCCTTCGGGCGTGCTGTTCGCTAACCGATCGGCTTTCGATGTTCTCATATTGAAATATATTGCTGCCAGTGAGTCACATAACCGTTTTTAAACCCTTCGTGCATGTTGGAAGGGAGACGGCAAAGCGACTCTCACCGTAAAAGTACATTACATACCAAGGCCGTTTAAGTGGGAAATGCGTCGGATTTCATGTAATTGTCGGCCGAGGCGAAGCCGAGGTCGACTAACATGTGATCCGAGGCTTTCCCATTTACCGGCCGAGGTTTGTATACTATTTTTCAGCCCGACGGAGCCGGGAGGCGGCTATTTAGTTTTGCGTAAAGTGGCGCTTACCGGCCGGAGGACTGAAAAAATTATTCTGTCACTATTTGCGGGGCGAAACGTGCACAGTCATACATAACATAAAAAAACGTCTATAATGACGATACTAATACATAAAAAACGATACATTTACACTTACAAATCTTGCACACTTTGATTGAGTACGGACTATGGCGATTAGCTATAGGCGATTTTTTATTATTATTTCCATTTCGTAAACTACACATTATAACACATATTAACATGTATGTATTTTTATTTTAGGTGAATTGAAAGCCGAATAATATACTTCTAAAGTTTAGTACAAAAAGCGACTTATGGCGATGTAAACAAACATCAATTGCTAATAAGAAAAATCTATCTTCACTTTTTTTTATATCCAAATTGGGGCCAAAGTGTGCACACTAAACATTAACAAGTTTTTACATTTCTAATTGTCAATACATTTTGCGTTTATAATAATATTGTTAGAAATATAAAAATATATATATAAAAATGCAGCCGCAGGATAAATATTCAAAGCGACGCGCGACCAGAGATCTGCGGATCAGCATTGCCATACAACGTGGCAATGCTGCCAGCATTCTGACCACGCATCCACTAGGCAGCGATTTGGGGCATTTTTTTTATTTATAGGTAGTTTATTTTTATTAATAAGTTTAGTTTTTCATTTTTATTTAGGTAATTTTTAGTTTAAGGTTTTTTCTAAATTTGTTGTTATTTAAAGTTATAAAAAGTCAAGTGTTATAAACATATTTATCTATATATAGTATATGTATTCAGATACTTTAATCCAGGTCGTATTGTTACGTTCCTTTCTTTAAAATAAACATTCATAACAAGGACTCACCGTAGACTGCCATCTAGGGAGGCATCTAATTTAAAATTAACGAAGTTCCTATAGATTTGTGACAACACACAAATTACTAAGTCAAAATACAGCAATATTGATGATTAAAGAACCTCTACTGGCACAAATTCCATCAATTTCTAACAAGTTATGTCCAGAACTCTTACACAATCAAGACTCGTGTCAATTTCTATTACTTATAATAATATTTGAGATTAGAGAATTCAAACTGTAGTTTATTGAGGCATACTTAACTATACCCACCACTTTGGCCGTAAATCGTCACATATTACAAACGCAGCTTTCAGCCGCTTTCCCTCGTAATTCAGTTATTACTTACGCAATTAGTCCAAGTCGGTAACAATTCTATTTTCATCTATGTAAGTAAGTTGTTTTTATTAAGTGAGTCAACCAACCCAGGAATATGTTTATGTAGTTTGAATCTAACGCAAGGAAACCTTGTACAATTGGCAATAGATTACCTTCGCATATGTAGTAGAAGTATAAAATGCAACTTTGTATGTTGCCTTCAAGCGATAATTAGCGCCTTTTAGAGTGGTTGGTTTTTTTCTTTTTAGTTTGTGTTATAGTCTATAGGGTCCCGAACCTCAAAAGGAAAAAACAGAGCCCTTATAAGACCACTTTGCTGTCCGTCCGTCTGTCTGTCAAGACCCTTTATCTCAGGAACGCGTGGAGGTAGCAAGTTGAAATTAATACCACATACACAAGTCTGCAGTCCCTTGAAGCTGTAAAAAACCCAATCTCTACGTAAACGCAATCAAATCATTCGGCCGTTTATGTCGCATTTCGCATTTCTCATATTTATTTATTTATTTATTTAAACTTTATTGCACAAAATACAAAAACAAATGTACAAATGGCGGACTTAATGCCCAATGGCATTCTCTACCAGTCAACCATAGGGCCAAACAGAGACTTGAATAAAATGGTGCAAAGGGAGAATCAAGGTAATAATATCGAAATAATTGCAAAGCAAACTGAAGAACATTATATATATTATTATATATAATACATAGATAAAATAATATAATACACTACTACATATTTCCAACATGCACACTATACAATAATGATGGACACTATGGAAACTCTTCTTTCAGCAGGTGCTTACGCAGCATCCGCTTAAACACACTCTTACTTGAGGCTTGTCTTATATAAAGAGGAAGCGAATTCCAATGACGACTTGCCTGGATGGCGTAGGAATTACCCATAAAACCAGTATGGTGAGCAGGAATCTTAAGTTTGAGAATACGGGAGGTACGCAGCTCACAACCTGGCCGAGGGGTTTCAAACACGAACATACTTTTTAGGTATCCAGGAGTAGAAGGTTCGAATAGAATAGAAAAAAGAGTGCTTAGAATCCTGAGGACTCTCCGGCGACGGATGGAAAGCCAGTTAAGTTGACGCCGGTAAAAGGAAACGTGATCGTATTTCCGGAGCCCGAAGATGAATCTTATGCCATTGTTGAGCATCATATCATCTTCCCGTTGACCTAGAATCACGAAATTTGGCAAAAACTAAAAGCTTGTAGCACAAGTACAGGAGAAAATCCAAAAATTATACAATTGCCGCACACTGAGGTCCGTGCCACCATTGTGCGGAAACCTCAGTGAGCGAGTCCGACTCACACTTGCCCGGTTTTTTTAGTTTATATCTGGCCAGGCATAGCTAATGCCAGTAAGTTGCACATATAACACTTCAAACTTTCGCGTTTTATACACATTATTTTGAATCTAGATCTCTATCTCTATCGCGAATGTAGATATTTAATTTACCTTAAAATACCGACGTTTCGACACAGTTTCATTTGTCATGGTCTCGGCTTGACTGATGAATCAGCGAAGTGTCAATGGCGATCTTGCTAGAAATATTCACGTACCCGGCGGCAGGTAGAAAAAGTTAGGTCTGTCATTTACTAAATGTTATCGGCACGACACATACATTCGCGATAGACTCGTTCTATGTTCAATGTGTAGTTGCACATAGCCTTCGGCCGCTTTCCCTCGTAATACAGCTATTACACTATTAGTCCACTAAGTACGCGCAAACATCCGCGGCGTGCTCTCGCAAATGTGTCAGTTCCGACGGTCGTAATCTATGTAATGATAATTATTTCCTATTCCATGTGCAGTAGAATAACGACCCAAGTCAGTACACTGAAATTTGGTTTATATATGAATATGGAACTTTAAGTTAGAATGTTACCGAGATTTTACGCTTCGGCGTTTTTAATCGGTCGTAGTACTACACTGCATCTGCTGTGTCCATAATGGATTTAGCTCCCATAAAAAAAAGGTACAATAAGACAAGTACCTACATCATGTAAGCTGACAATTATCAACATTCTTCAGATAAGACTAATCATTGACAGCTCGTTCGGGAATTAACAAGCTATCAAAGTAAGTTGAACAATTACAGTTATATAATGGTAATCACTGCGTGTGGTGTGCAGCAAAAAGTTTAATAAGCCGGCAAAGGCACGATGCAACGCAGTTCTGTTATTAGCTACTAAGATGGATTTGTTTGTTTGTAGTTTATAACATGTGTTGGCATGTCCTGCGCTTTTAGGTTCTGTTACGCAGCGTCCTACGTGGGCGATCAACTGGCAAACGCTATTTTTTCAAACTTCTCACTGGATCCCGCTCTATACAAGGATCTATTTTAGATTTAGGTAGAGGTAGTAGTTAGGTAAGTTACATTTACTGTATATATTTTGAAAATAAATGTTACCAAGGGTAAGAAAATACGACATTAAGACCCCACTATTTTGCTATGGGCCTAAAAAACCTACATACGGATACTGTTATTTGTAGCCAATATTTCAATATGATTGAAGTGATGCACTCAAATAACCTTTCAGGCGCAGGACGCCACTTTTGATGTTTCTTAGAGCTTGACTACTTTGTTTTCCATAATTAAACTTGTGTTTCATATTAGGTACTTACCAAGTCTTAGTTTTATTATCAAGGTTTGTTTTACCAGAGAGTGTAAAGCATAGACACATGCGCAACCCTTAAAGGTATATATACCGAAGGTTCTAATGCACGGTGACTACAGCTGATGCTGTTGCAATAGCGCGGTTGCAGTGGGAACAAAGTGATGATTATTAACTGTGTCTTTGAAAAATGTGACGGAGCTGGATTATTGTCGGGTTTAAAAATCGAAACTCTTAATTTTTAAACAAGAACACACTATTGTACTTAGCAGGCTATAAAACGGTCGAAGCAGCGTTTTAAGCTTTCAAGTGACACTTTGAGTCCACCCTTGCAGAAATATGTTCGCTGTTAGAACTTCAAGAATAGCTATATTTTACTTTGCTCTCGGCGAACGGAAATTCGTTATGCAAACCCAGTGGCAAGCATAACTAATATTGAAACTTGGTTTCAGTACGAGTAGACGATGCGACGAGCCAGGCGTAAATTAAGCGTTTTATAGGTCGAGCACTCGTGCCCTGAGAAGAAAATTATAAGTTAGAATGTACAAAAGTGCCTACAAAATATACAAACTCTTTGGTACAAAAGTACCTCGAACAACTGGTATAAAGAAGCTTGTAAGATGTATGCTTAAGCCCGAGCGTTAGGGTCTCGCAGTTCAATAAATTTACTTAAAAAAAACAACTGCTTTGGTCTGGAGGAATCTTGCGATGCACGATGTCTCTTCTTCATATACAATAACATTCAGTACTAGTTATCAGGCCTATACCACGAAAATCCAACGATTGCGAATTTATATCTGCATCTCTGTCACACTTGCATCTTGCATTGGAGTGACAAAGCGGTTTTCCCGTCAATGCTAATTTTCGATGTTCATGGTAGGTGAAGTGACGTGAAGTATTTATACTACAAACATTATTTTTCTTCTTTTGTGTCGAGGTTCCGCAGATTGCTGATACCTGCTACAGGTAATAGACAGCGGTGTTGACGGCAATGGGCGTTGCGTCCCTCGGGTCAAGTTCCAAGCGGGAGTAGCCCTCTTGCGGGCATGCGGGATACGCCAGCAAGAGGGCCATTGTCTGCGGTGCTGTATTGCAACCACATTCAGCCAAATTTACATAACTTACAATAAGTATACTAAAATAATTTAGAATTTATTTTGTTCAGGTATTGGAAATGAACTAGATACCGTTTTTTTTAAAACGATAAAGGAGCAATAATGTCGGGTACCGATTGAAACTTTGAGTAAAAATTCTTGAAACTAGATAGGAAAACACATTACTGATTACGCTTACTAAACAATCGTTGGTACAACGTGCGTTTGTACTGTGTTAGTATGTATTTCTCGGAAAATTGATAGGTAGAAAAACTTGCTAATTTACGATAATACTTCTATGTAAATTTGTGGTTTACATTTTCCTGTACTACTTACTTCAGTGTTAAGGAAAATAGCACAATTGGAATTGTACCTACCCATACCTATTTTTATATCTCTATTTTATGAAGTGGAAATCCAAATAATTATAGGTATTACGAGTAAGGTGGATGTGAACTATTGTGGGTTATTTTTCATACATAACGTTCAAACTCTTTTGCAGGTTTATGAATAAAGCTATATATTATAAATTTAAAGAGATGTCATATACTACAGAAAAAGTGACCAAGGCCCCCAGCCCTAATTGTATAGGTATAGTAGTGTGACTACTTAAGAACATGAATCAAAAACATTTATTATATTGAATAAATGATTTAATTCATGCTTTACAATTGTATACCTATATATTTTTGTGTTATTATTGTTTCATTTCGTTTATGAAGTTATTTGCGCATTGATAAAATTTGTATATTATTTATTGTTTTTTAGATTTCCTTGCAAAATGAAAAATACGTAAATAAATCCTGACAAAAACGCTCATGTTTTTGTAATCGCGCAAATTAATGAGCACGAATCGTTATATTCATCATCATCAATAATAAAATTAAAATTTTTCCTAAATATCCTAAAAACCTGCAAGAACTCTAGAATTAAATAATATTTAAAACGGGTCACTCACGTAAACTCTAGAACGGGTAACTCTAGAATTAAACTGTTTTTGTGCAAACCTACCTTAAAACATACGTTTTGGACACAATTTCAAAAACTGGGGGGACCCTTTTAGTTATAGTTTCCACAAGTAGAACGACCTAAGTGACGGATGTGTTTGGAGCACATCGTAAAACTATTCTACGAAGTTCCAGTAAAAACTGACTGACATACATATACACGGTCAGTCGCAACATGACAGCAAAGTAGCTGTCAACTGACAATGGGCAGCCTAATTGCCTGATTTGCACACCGGCAGATGGCGTGTTTAACAATCATTATCATAATCACTCATGCCATGCCACGGTTTCATGCCGGCTCAGATCTACTTTGAGGAGAAACTAATTCAATGTTTTCTTGAGTATAATGGATTCTATTTAGCATTTAGATTCCTGGAGATTTCAGAGTCATGGTTAATGTACAGTCTCCTGTATTTAGCAGAACAAAGAAGCAAGAGTTTCGAAAGTTAATATTATTTGTAGAGCTTAAAAGCGTATAATAATATTTAGGTTGATATTCTATGCACGTTAGCAATAGGTACGTGATTACTGTACAGACAATTACTAATTTCATGTTGTAAATGTTTTTTATTTATTTATTTTGTAAACTAACACCGAGACAGAGTTTTATTACCCTACCTACGTTAATAATAACAGTAATAAGGCGAATCATAGGTTTCCAGATCACTTGTACAGTATTGGTGATGAAAGACATTTGTTATATGACATGGGTTGACATATGGGTTTGGGGTGACATATGGATAAAATTGAAAACGGGACTCGTATTTTGATAAAACCTGCAATAGTAAAATATTAGGTAGTATATATGTGGTCATATTAAAAGCATCATTTATTTTATTTATTATTTATAAACATTAAAATTTGGCAGTATTGTAGGCACGAAATTGTTGACAAAAGTTGACATAGAAAGGTGTGCGAACTAAATCACATCTTAATTTGACCTTACTCGCAAAAGTATATTATAAAGGTACTCAAATGTACCAGTACATAATATATAAACCTACATTGACCTAATACACAACAAACCCTCTTAGCTAAATATAAATTTATGGTAATATGACTATTTGTTGAAAATAATATCTCTATTAGGTACTTCCCAATTACTAATTACAAGCAGCCTTACGTACCCAGAGATAGGGGTAAATAAATACCCTCCTTAATAAACATGAGCGATAAAGACCCCTTTAAGCTAAAAATAACCCCGCGGTTAGGACCTCGTAAACAAACATTGTATTCAGAGAACCCACCGCCGCAAACATCGGAAATTCATAATCTTTTAGCAGCATCTCTTTCGCTCGAATATGCAAGTGCGACAGAGAGGAGATATCGATTTTCATTCGTTTGTGTTCTCAGCATTTGGCTAGCCTTTTAAGGGATGATCCCATGACAAGAATACGTAATGAGATAACCGTTGAGATTAAATTACATAGGTTAACTATAATTCATATTATATCAAATGCGTTAAATAAGCAGGTTTTTGATTGATTAAACAATATTGCGGCCATTTTTACGTGGTCAGCTGATTAGGCTTAAATTATTTGCTTCTAAAATTTAATAATTAGATAATCCTTGAATTATTTTGTTTCCCATAGTGAAAGTAAAACGTGGAATGTCTAATGAAATTCAATGTCTTTTTTTTTAAATCCTGCCTTTTTTCTTTATACGTGTCCGATAAAAGTGAGGATCCTAGAGCTCACTATAGAGGACATGCGCTGTTTTATATTAAGTTTTTGAAGAATAGACTGGTTTCCACAAAAATAAAATGCTCTTAACAATATTCAAATCACAAACCTCCACTTGACTAGCTAAAAGGCAATTATTTTAATATTTGTCACAGTATTTGGATACCAAGCATCAAACTAATATGAAAGCAAAATCATTTTTCAGGCTTCTATAAAACATTTCAGTTTCACTAAATAATCCTCTGAATCTGTGTGTTGTTATTGTTGTTAACCCTATATACGTAACCCTCCCACTCAAACTTTGGTCGGAACAGATAGGGATGACACAGTGGTTCAATTTCGCAGCTCGTCGGACAATGGGGTTAATCTTTAGTTAAATTCGGATCGACATTGAAGAATGTGTATTGCTATCGGAAAAAAAAATCACTGCTGTACCTACAATATGTTTTTACCCTTTATAAATTGAATACATTTATCTATTACAATAAAAAAAACAAGTGGTGGTGATAAATTTACTGATTTATTACAACGTATTACAGCGCTCGTATAATAGGTTCACATTGTGACTGTCATTCAGATAGTCTCTCAGAGACCCATTTTAATGAAGACAATAATTTAAGAGCATTAATTTTGAAAAATACTGTTAAAACTCACGTACTTTTATCACAATTGTCGTGAAACGTGCAGTAGCAGTGATATTGCCCACCTTCGCGGCTTAAGCAATGACTGCGACACATGTTGTGTCACACCAATAATTGTGATAATAATACGCGAGTTCAAATTTAAGAGCAGTGAGAACAAATCACAACTGACTGAAAAAATCTAAATGTATATCAAATATACAAAACATTATTTTAATAAGTTTGAGTATGTTTCAATTCCTAGATGCAATGCTGAAGAAACCTATAGTCTATTGAATTAAGAACATTGTTCTATTTTTGAAATATGTTATGGTTTTGTTATTATTGGTGTGTTTCTTACACAAAAGGTATCATATCATATTGGCATAAAGATAGCATTTTACTAGAGCAAAGTTCCTAAAAATATATACATTGTTAAATAATTCAAAGCAAATTGAATTGTTTCTGCTTCACTATCGGTGCAAAGTAATTGTTGGCGTTCCACCGGGACATGTCCTACCACTGATAAATGAAAACTCTATATATTAGCCGACTGAATCCGCCAATGCAAATTTTACCGTAATAACTTAAAAATAGAGATCAAAATCGAACGCGGAGGCAATGCTTTAAAAAGTTCATATCGGTAGTTATTTACCCAATACCGTTATTGCGATTTAGTCAAAAGCGACCATGCTTTACTTGAAATAAAGTTCAGTTTTGTAAATTGTAAAATGCTTATAGTTGATTTATTTTGCCTCTTTTAGTATTTATTGTAACGTTTAAATATTTTAAAATGTCGTTCGAGCGGCACTTTGCTCTCTGATTTATTTTATTATTGAACTCACTTTTATTCGCTGTTTTGTTTTTATTAAGTCCTTATTCGTTTAATTGTATTGGGTAAATTGGGGTTTTATTTTATTCAATGTATTTTTATTCTTAATTTTACTTAAAATAACACAGAATTAAGTTATGTAATTGCAATTAGTGTTTCAGACCTTGTCAATTCTACTCTTTAGGCGTTATTTCTCCAGCAAATATTTTATTGTCTTTGAATTCTTAGAAGAAAAAATTAAGTAGTAAATTTACGACGCAACAGGTTTAATAAGAAATTAATATTGTATGAATAAAAGTTGATCATCATTATAACTTGGCTTAAGAAAACAGATAAAATGAACACTAAATACGATGTAACGATTGTATGCTTGTAACGAAATAGGTTAATGTAACACGTAACACGTAATGCAACTTTAAAACGCCAAATAATTCAACCATTCCAAATTATTATATTCTACAAATTATTCAATTATGTACAATTATTTGTTTTCTGTAATATATGACATCTCTTTCAATTTATTATTCAATTATACTATGACTTATGTACTTAATACTTACTATTCAAAACGAGGTATTTACGAGAAAAAGAGGGAGCTTGGAATCATGTATTATGCTTACCAAATAGTTATTACTGATTTTAAAACATTTTCATTACCAAAAATGATTAAACGCCGACTGACTAAAACTGTTTTTTTTTACATTTAGATTTCGTATTTTCCATATTTGTGTCCGCCCCCACCCGACACTCGGACCTCAAGCCTCAAGCACAAACTCCCAAAGCTCCTTGAGCTTAAATGCTTGTTTTGCTTGTTCGGCAGGTGTATTTATACTCTGTTCAGGAACTCTGCTCATTAAACTCTGAACTGCACTGACTTTGTTCAAACTTTGAGGTTAACCTCTTTTTGAGGGCCTTGACGCATCTTTCTTTGAATTTAAAACGTAAATAGTAGTGAATTGAAAAACTTGGCGACCAGACAATAGCAAAAATTAAATTGCTATTGACAGTGAAAGTACAACCAAATTAAATTCATGATATGAACATTTCGTGAGTCTCTTTAAAGTTTTTAATATAATTATGTTTTATTATGTGTTATTTAATTTACTTTGAATATGTAATAAATCAGTCATTATGTTTTTGATTTGTTATAATTTTGTTTTTTAAATGTATATAAAAATTTGAGCTGGACCGCTCGGCTGTTTTATTCATTATAATTTAACTAGTTTCTGGCTAGATATACATTATATAATTAATGTTACCTATACACATAGTCCAACATTCAATAATATAATAAAAGTAACTAGATTGCACTTATGTACGTTGCATAATTACAGTTTATGGTATAGTAAAACCGGTGTTTCTCTTTTACAGGTAAGCACTTATCGATACGTGTTTGTGCGACGCCGCCATTATCAGTGGGAATACACTGTAATCACAGCGCGGGTGGAGGTAAGTATAACCGGCTTATTCAGATTACAGACAGGTCCTCGTTTGTTTTTCCTTATTTTATCAATTAATGCATTAACCTAATTGATATAAAAGTGAACATATTGTACTTATAAATTGAGACCCTCCGACGCTGCACTGTGGGAAGAAACAGCGGACATTTGCGTTTTTAAGCAACAAGCCTACTTTAAAAAATGCTTTTCAATAGGTTTTTTTTTTTCAAAATAATGCGTATTTTATGCGGCAAAAATAAAATGTGATTTTTTTGTATGGAAACTAAAAAATTGGTAACTTATTTTTAGAAAACGATCGCAGATCCCAACTTCTAACCTGTCGTTACTTACTCTTGTAGAGTACAAAATGGACAAACACTCGTAGTTTCAACAGGTGTCCGTTTTTTTCTAGTCCAGTCAAAAAGTTCATCAAGTTCGATGTTATCATTTGCAAAATTACATTTACTTACTTTCGATTGACAGCATAAGACTAAACATGTTATTCTATAGAAAATAACTCAAGAAATATTGAATGTTTTATATGTTTTAAAAATAATGCATTAAAAAAGTCTGTTATTGCACGTATTACTGTTAGGGACCTAAAATTAGACACAATATTTTAAGAAATTATAACGAGGATCACAGATCCCGTAGAAAATGTAAGCTGTTAATATAGCTTAATTCAAAATGAGCCCGTTTTTTTCATAGTCTTGACGTATGACGCGACTATGAAAAAAGCGGGCAGATTTTTTATATTCGATGTGTCATGCTAATAATTCAGCACAATGTAACTATGGACCAAGAAAATTAGATCAATAAAAAGCATTACCAGGAATTAATTCCCAGCAAGCGGGATATCGTTTAATACCTTCATCAGGTCCTAAAGACGAGGCGACCGAGTTTGCACAATTCCAGGAGTTGAGCTTGACTTTTAAGAGCCAAGTAACTTGCCAAATTTTTGATAATTTTTCATTTTCAGTTTCTTGGCCTACTATGTAACATTAAAGAACGATACTTTGCGACACAGTCTTTTTATTCATTAAATAAATACTTAAACACCCTGAGATTAAAGTGATCGAACCCTAAGACTCATGTCTGGCTGTCAACTCTTTACCTAAAACAGCGCATTTGATTTGCACATGTTCTAAAGCAGTTTTTATTCAACACCGTGCACAGCCGTGAACCGGTCCCACCCACTCTGGTCAGTAATCTGTTGGCGTAGGTCAGCTGCATGCCAGGCTAGACTAACTCATAAATGTTACATAGTATCGAGCTACTAAAGGACGGGGCAAACGGCGCGCGTCGAAGCGGAGCGCAATTTTTAGCTTAACCTTTGGTATGCTTAGTAGCAGATCTGCTCCCTAATACTTGAACCTTGATTTAAAGTGTCAAGGTCAATTATTTAATAGCAAATATTTGACAGGCGCGTTCAAAAGGTTAAATCAGTCGCTAAACTGAGATGATCAGATGAATGTGGTGTAGGATTTTCCTTACTGTTGATAGAATTATTTCAGCTAAGTAGCGAAATGTTGATGTTAATTTACAAGTATAATTGACAACCATTCATATTTTTAAGTGCTACTTTTTATTGTATGGTTCGAAAGAATGGACCAATTAATGGTACACGTATTTTTTTTTATTTGCGTAACTCTCATATTTTTGTCTAAAAATCTATTTATATTGTTACTCGGGCAGGAAAGGCGTAAGTAACAAACGTCATGAGTCAGCCTTGTGACGTCATGATTGTGTTTCATACACTAAAAAAATCATTGAAATAATTTTAATTTGATGCGGATATCGACGTTTAATTTTAAACCTTAAATAGTCTGAGCCAAACTGACATTCACGACAGACGTCACAAACGTCAAAACATGTAAACAAACACTGAATTTTTTGTTGTTGGTTTATTAAAATGCCGTGAGTTAAATATTGCTTTATGAAAACATGCACAAATAAAACGGGTTTACCGCCTACCAAAATGTTACTTACTGTTCCAACGGAAAATAAAGCTGAGTGGTGTTCAGCAGCCGGTTTGGATCGTTTGCCTACAAGCGCACTATTTATTTGCGACGATCACCTAAATAATGTACTTAAGCGTCGTTTAAGTCCATGAGAAGGTGGAGTTGCAGTGAAGATCAAAATCACACACGAAAAGTACATGAAAATCACCAGTAAATATCCGAATAATTTGAACTGTGCGGTTAGTGCCAATGCCAAGTGACACTGTCAGACTCAAGTGACAACCCAGCCGGAAGATTTTTTTTGGTTATAGTGGCAGCTCTGAATCAGCTGTGTGACGTCACTTACCCTTTAAACTATTTTTAAGGATTTTTACTAAAAATATTACGAAAAAAAAATTGAAAAATAGATTTATGTGATCTACAGGCGTATATCTCGAAATGGTTTTCGATTTAGGAACATTGAAAATTTTGAAATGTTGTCAATTGACTAACCGTCCTTGTAAAATAGTAATAATAATTATAAATCACGTTGAAATTAAATGATGGATTTCTTATAATTGACTTATAAGTTAAATTGTTTCCTTTTATAACAAACACTTTGTTACAACTAGTAAGAAGAACCCTGTATTAAAAAGGTAAAGCACAAAACGTGGGTGATTAAGCTCCGTTTCACGCAAGTAAAGGCGTAACAGTCGTGTAATATAGGAATAATCAATACTTAGTTGCACATAAGTTGTCGGGCATTGTCACTGCGTTATGCAAAAAGTAATTTTAATTTTTAGTTGAAAAGTTTCAAGCCCAAAGCCCAAGCTTAGAACATAAATTGACTACCTACCATAATAAAGTTTGCTCAAGAGAGAGATGATGTCACTGGTAACCACCTGAAGCCTATTAACAACAAGAAATAGCAATAAATTTCCTTTAAAGTGAAGAATGTTAGATGCTTTACAGTTACGACCGATGAGAAGCCATTTAAATTACGTTTAACTTACCGACCTATAGCATCTTACAGGATTTATAGGACAATTAATTGTTGACTGACACCGACGGTAAACTAATCACAAATCGCAAACGTCGCCAACCAACCACTTACATTTTAATAACGCAAATTAAAATACGCGTCCGGTCGACAGATTATATGTGAATCGTACTTAAATACATTGGATTACTAGCGGTCACTGATAGAAAATAATAAATAAGATTAAATTGATCTGATTGATAAGGTAAACGTATTATTATTGTCTCTTTATTTATTTTGTCCTTAAGTTAGGTATTTATACTATGATTATAAAAGTAGTATAAAAAAACACATACAAAAATAATACAAAATACATATAAACATATTATAAAAACCTAACCTAGAGTGCCGCCGGCAACGGGGCAGGGCCTAGGCTGCCGGTGGTTAGGGCTGCAGAGATAGGAACCGGACTATACGCGCCGTGTCCAGAATTACCGCCTTCCGCCTTGATCCATCCACCTAGCGAGAGTCTCTCAAGATATTGGTTGAGACTCTTCGCTATGAGACCGTTCACTGAAACGACTATCGGGACAATGATCGTCGAGTCAACATCCCACATGGATGTTATCTCGTGAGCCAATCCACTTACTGGACTTGTCCTTCTCGGCCTTCACGAGATTCTCGTCATGGAGGATGGTGACGTCGGCGAGCACAGCCCGACGCTGCGATCGATCAACCAGCACGATGTCAGGCTTATTGACTACAATAGTCCTGTCGGTAATGATAGATCGATTGTTGTGATTTATGAATTATAGTGGTTTGTGTTGTTGTCAAAAATGTTAGTACCTAAACCAAAATTGCTATAGCGAATGTTATTGAATATATATTTTCTGTATTATCCACGCCATATTCGTTGTAAATCCCCTATTGGAGTTCCTAATAAAATCAAATACACTATCCTAGTCTTTGTACTTATATATGGCATTAAGTCGATGTGTTTGTGTACCTGTTTGCAAATAAATAGTATCTCAGCTGCTAATAATATATTTTTAACAGATGCCTGGCTACTGTTGGCTAATCCGATAAGTTGTCAAAAATTCCCAAAGTTCCATTACCTATAACATTATTATGTAAACAAGATAAAATGATTATAAACTCCAAATTCTGATAAACCCCCATGGAATTGCCTAAATATAATTGAAATCAGCCGATAATTCTAGCAGATATTACCATCAGGTATATCAGCGACCAAGGTGCTCACAAATATCTGAGGCCCCTCTATTGTTAAGACGTTAGAGTATTGCTCAGATATTTAAGAACTGGTCCTTTGTATATATCTGATGGCGACTGGACTAGCTGATAAAGCCCCGGCAAAAAGTGCGCAACCTTGCGCGTGCGCTTTCGGCGCGCGACTACTTTCCCGGCTTGCTCAACGCAAGGCCGGCCGGCGCCACGTGCACACTTTATCTAGCCTGCGATATCATTGGTTACCTATTTTAACTGGACTAAAATAGACCGATAGTTACACTGTTGTACGAGGGAACAAAGTTGTTACTTGTACTTGCATTGAGAGCAGATCAAATTAAATATTACAAAATGAGTTCGATGGAATCTTGAGCGTTGTAGAGGCTTTAAAGCGCGACGCGAGAGGTGCACAGCACACTGCTTAAAATACGTTTTTTAAATTTTTTTCGCGAGAAAAATTATAGTTATAATCTTAATAATCCAAATAAATCCTGTTACATATTCAACATTCAATATCGTTATTTGAAAAGCCTTGCTAGAACCTATTATTTTAACGTTTTTCCAATTGTAATGACATACATAATTATCAACCCGTCCCACCACGCAGCACGTTGAAAACCCTTAGATATTAAATGTGCATGCTTGACAAGCTAAATGTAAAATGTAAGAGAGTGAATCTTCTATACTTTAGTAGGTACTTTATTGGAGAAACAACAGAAGTACTTACATATATGACCGAGCAAAATTACTCTGTCGTTTAACGGCAAAATTAATTTGCCGTCTAGATACTTTTAATTGCGTTCCAGAATATTTACCTACCTAAGAAGTATCACCAGTTTCCATCAAAATTATCCGTAATATATATGTTTTAAAATGAACCTTACCAGTTTGAACTTAAGATTTAATTTTGGACAAATTTATTCAACGACTCAGTGATTGCCTTTTTTAGCGTTGCGTAATAAAGACAAATATGCAGAGCAAACATTTAACGGGAATGTCCCTATTACGCATTTAGCATATAATCAAATCTACTTTGATAAAGGCCAAAATTATTTGCATGGATGCTAAAATCGGATATCTTTTATATATGTCTTCTATATGTAGTTTCCTTTAGTTAACACAAGTTAAGGTTATTAATCCTTTATCCGGGCGCCTGGAAGCTGTTCAGCGGTGAATATAATCTCAGGTTTTGTCCTCCGGGTTCAGGTCAAATACCTACTAGTAAAAAGCATGTAATTTCCTAAACATTTTTTATCCTGGTTAGTCGTCAAATAGATCATAAAAAGACACACTGGAGCATTATTTGATGTTTGTAAAAAAAAAAAACATTAAGTATTTTTAAAAGAAAAATAAGTTTTAGTACCTACATCCTCTGGCAATCATTTGATTAGCCAAAGTCAAAAAGTCATAAGTTTGGTAATCGGATAATTTAGTTAGAACTCCTTAAAAGTTATCCAATTCCAAATCCCCTAAACTAATTACTAAGGCTTGAATTAATGTTGTCCTGTGTTCCCTAGGGTGTCGTTCTGGATTACCTTTTGTCCTACAGGTCGCTTCGTTTAGGATAACATAAAAAAATAAGAGTCAAACTACGGTGGGTTTTATTTATTTCAGTCGTAACAGAGACATATTACAAATATTGACCTTGATTCTATTATTTAAGATACGCTTAGATTAATATACCGGATTTTGCCTGTAACAGGAGCGATAAATTACTACTCAAACTTAATAACTTTTAAAAATAATGTACTCTGTAAGTTATCACTTTTTCATACAAACTAAATAGTATTTTCAATGTACGTCAACATCAGCCTAATTAACGTCTCTTGTCACAGTAAAAAAATACGAAATTCGCAGTACATTGCGTCTTCTAAGAAACTTTAAAGTGTAATAAAAATCAATACACACGTTATCTTTAAAAGTCGCCGAACAAACGTCCAGTTTAGCGAGAACTACCTACGGTTAAATGTATTGCTCCTGTTACAGGCAACATCCGGTATGTAGATTCTATTAGTCAGCCATGATTTTACTGACCCAATATAAACTTTTTGACAAAAATATTAAACCACCTTCAAAATGTTATATATACATAGGTATTCCCTTTTTTATGCGTTACCAACTGTAAGTATGTAATGTTTGTGAGTGGTTGGCTTTTAAAATACCTTTTGACATTTTATTGCCACATAAAAAACAGTTTACCAAAACAACATTTCGATTGTTATCCCAAATTTCCCAGTAGCGCGCAAAAACTCAATGTAAAGCGGAACTAGTATCGACAGGTAACAATTTATAGCCTTTATTATCCTTACAATAAGGTTCAGATTGGCAAAGGTAACGACAGTACGTCGTCCTACGTGATGTGACGTTAGAAAAACAAGTCCGGTTCAATAATTAAATGTCAAGCTTCGGCAAAAAATGAAGCACGAAGTCTGTTTGTTTTGTTTTTGACATGCAGATCAAAGGACAATTGGGAATCGTTATGTTTGTACTAAAACACAAATATAATATAAAAAAATTAGTAAATCACAATTTTTATAGACCTTTTTGTAAAAATTTGATTCAGTTTATACTGTTGAATGTAAATGTGCTGTCCGAGTTTGAATGCAATTTTTTTATTTCCGTTTATAAAATTGTTTATTTCCATAAATACATTTTAACAAATTTACAAAGGTTTATTTCAAAGGTGCATAATTTGAGTTATTTTCTCAAAGATATTTTAGAAATAATCACTTATTTAATTTTATCTGATAAGGCCTTTTCGATTGTATAAACGGCATTGATATAGGATAAAAAACCGGATACCCAATCAGCCGAAAAAATTACGCCGTAAAAGTGCAGCAGGTGCGACTCTTTTTCATATAGTCTTGTGTAGAACGTGATGTTTCGTTAAGTGCCAAATAGCCTATAAACTTTTAAAGTGTATGAATTTGACACTTTATGCATAACACGGTAAGCTCTTTTTCGTACGAAACATTTACCGTTTGTATCATTATCAATGCATATTCTCTAATGTCATTCTATCCCAAATTTTCTGACGTTTTTTTTCTGCTTTGTATCTATTTCATTTAATAAGCCGATGATAAACGGAGTATAGGTATAACATTTAAAACTTTCGCGATTTGAACACATATTTAAACATAATTATTAAACGGGTCTAACGCGAATTAACTTGTTTACCTTATTTACCGACGTTTCGACACAGGTTTCACTGGTCATGGTCGCGGCTGACTGATGTCCCAGCAAAATGTCAAAACAGAGATTTGTGTAACTACCCAACGAAAAGTCTATGTAGAAATTTGGGGTAAACACACAATTTTTAAACTACCCACAAAACATATGTTAATTATTGTCAATAGTCCGACACACGACACTCACAATATCCCCGCGCACATCCGAAGATATATCCCGTGGCTGCAACTTCTGGATCACTGGTCCCCAAGTTGGTGATAAGTTAAAACCATCCTCCCTATTAAAATTTCTAGGGTGTTTCTTGATTTCAATTGCCTCTCGAACTACTCGAGGATAATAATGGCGTTCAGTGGAGACAATTTTTGGTTTATGGAGTTCAATCCAGTGGCGTTCAGTGGAGTATAGGTACCCACTACATGACTTTAATATACTTAGTTGTGATTGTGACTTACTTAGTAGAGATTGATATAGTAGAAATTGGTTCCTTGGCAAAAGGGTCGGTGCTTCGTGTGAGATGCCACGTGCGTTAGTACCTACGTTTGCACTGCCCTTAGCCTCATGCTTAAGTGTGCATGGTCAGCCGCTGAATATGCGGTCAAACTCAAAACACCCTAAATATAGTCATCTGGAACCAATTTAAAAGTTTGTGCCGATTGCAGTGACGACTACGGGACCCTGGGGAATGGAAGCTAAAGCGTTCATAAAGGAACTAGGTCGCTTGCTTAGAGTTAGGGGCTATGATCCACACTCCGGGTCGTATCTGCTGCAAAGGATTTCATTTGCTACAAAACGTGGAACCGCTGCTAGTGAGATGGGAACTTTTGCACCAGAAAGCCTACCACAAACCACTTCATACGTTTGTTCGTATATGCCTCTCTATTGCTCTCGTATATACGACCGATAAAGAGGTAAATAGACAAAGAAATTAACGGAGTGGTTCGTGGTAGGCTTCCAGATGCGATTCGAGACGGTTCGTTCTAAATGTTTTTGTTCTGGATTGACTTTACTAGCATAAGGCAAAAGGACAAAGCCTGTTACAGATTTTTAGTTTTGTAAGAAATGATTACGCCTATTGCTGATTTATTTTTTATTTGACAATTGTCGAAGTATTTTTTTAAATAATTGTAACGCCCGTCAATTTCTTAACCGCTGGGGATCTGATGTTATTTCACTGTGACAAGATACAAAACGGTAAATAAACCAAATCCCTTTACCGTACACTTTGAAACAAGCTAAATCTACGCAACGTTGCACCCACATGATATGCAAGCTATTTAAGTTGGTTGTGAGCTGTCGAGTAAAAACCAGACATTACCCGGCGCGTTAGACCATACATGCGTTCACCTAGTTATTATTTTAAAGAGAAATACGCGATACGGCCTTGGTACAGATACCGTAAGTTTTAAAGTGAAACTGTTGTACACAGTACATTGACTTCATGCCTTACCTATACATGCTGTGCCGTAAACTAATAGAAACAACAAGATATGTAACTAATTTGTAGGTAATAAGACCTTAGATGTTTATTCCTCCTTTTAGTGTGGAATGAAAGTTAGTTTGATTTATAGAAAATATATTAAGTGCCTATCTACTATGTATTCCTATTAAAGAAAAAAAACATGTCGATACTATTCCTCTGTAGAAATGAAACTAAAGAGTAATCAAATGACAAACAATTTTTTATGTTGGCTCATATTTTTTTCTGTTTTTCTATTAAACATTACGGTATGATTTACGCGTTTGCAAATTGTCTACCTTTTGTGCTAATACTGATCATAAGTCTTTAAGATAATAACTGTCGTGGGATTTAATAATGACAATTGACAGTCACCACCAACCGAAAAATTGTATGTTAATGTACTTTTTTATAGCTTTCCACTGCTGGCTAAAAACCACCACTCTCTTCCGCCACTTCTCATGGCTATGCTATGTCCCAGCCAGTCGCTACAAAAGGCATCCAGGTCGTCCCGTCATCTCTTTTTTAGTCTGCCTCTGCCCCAGCCACCTTGTGAATGTACTGTCACGTATATTTTCACTATAGTAGAATGGTTACTTAGTAAATGCAGGTAACAGTATGTAGAACATTAGGTGGGCGTAACGTATGCTGGTCTCGGATACAAAAACACTGTATTTGACAACATTGCTACATTTGCTACTTGCCTATTAAGATAATATTATTGCTTACAATGTATCTTAAACGGACTTAGTCATTTTATAATGTATACCTAAGTTATACCCTTTCAATTATGTATATCAATTGGTACACTTTGGTCATGAACCATTTTTAACATAAGTACAATAATATTATTTATTTGAACGTATTAGTGTAAAACGTTACGATTATTTTAAATATTTAATTGACAATACAGCCCTGCTCACTGGGGACCTTGGTCACTTTTTTGTAATATATGACATCTCTTTCAATTAATATTGTACTTTAATTGACAAGATGAACAATAAATAAAAAAATAGCTTTTTCAGTTTTTATTTGATTTCAATGCGACTCACTTGTCTAGTTACCAGTTAGGTTCGAGGCGAAACACCACAGTTCACGATGAAAAAGAATATTTAAGGAAAAAATATTTATGCCACACCTGGCCATAAAGGGCCTTTTTCCGCACGCTACGCGTACGGAAAAATCCGATTTCTGCCCAAGTGTAGGCATAAAATGATGTATCTAACACGGGAGGTAATAAGTACCTAAAGCCCTTGATCGCATATTTACGTCCCTCGCTTGCAGCTCGGGTCGCAAACATCTGCGATCTCGGCCTTTCTTTGTTTTACCGCACTAGTTAGGTAATGTACTATTTTAAAGAAACTCAGTACTTCAGCAAAGAAATAATTTTACTTTTCATGTTAGTACCGTCGCGGTTTAAGTTTTAATTAGAATCAAATTAACTTACGATATTTTTTATTTTCTAAATTATAGGGATTCATCTTGAGCATTTTGTATATTCCTCTTAGATCACCATGATTACATCGATTTAGCTAAATGCACAAAGTCGCCATATAGAGCTTAGAATAATAATACAAAAGTTTATTACAAATAAAGTCCATATGTTAAACTAGAAAGTTTACATTTATAGCTAATCCAAAATGGAGCTATTGCGTGATAAAGCTATGTAAATCGATTTTGATCGGTCACATACATATCTTGCTGCGCCCTAAATGGCTATGACAATTTGTGATCGGGGTAGTAAAGTGTATTGACGTAATGTATTGATATTCAGCAATGTATAGTTTCATATAATATTATATTAATTGGTACAGTCGCCATCAGATATATCGGAGCGTCCGAGGCGTGCAAAATATCTGAACAAGCACTCTAACGCTTTGAAAATAGAGGCGTGTTCAGATATTTGTGAACACCTCTGACGCTCCGATTATATCTGATGGCGACTGTATAATTAAATAGGTTAGACAACTTTTAGTAATAATAGTATAATATATTTTAGTATAATATTTTATCACAATTTTCGGATAGCAACTCTGATCGTATCTCAACGCGGATACTTAGCCTTTTAAGGGGCTGATATTTCACTGTTTTTAAAGTGAATAGGCTCTGTTCAGGTCCAAGCACAACGCTTGAAAAAAATATATAATGTAGCTAGGTATTTGGTCTACATTTGGTTCCACTAAATTGTCGAAAAACATAATACATCAAGAGAAAAAAAAACCGTAAACCCTTTTTTCTACCTTAAATCTGTATCTACTCCCTTATTACAATCGCGGTAACAGAAGACAATATTATCAAGCATTTTATATTTATGTTTACTTTAAACGCATCTACTGATTTTTGGATAGGTTTTGTACTTTTCGAGAAAAAAGCTATTACACGCATTTTTCCGAAAACGCCGGCTCGAGATGCCTGCGCGGGCGACAGGGGCCAGTCGTATAAGATGGCACTAGTAGTTTATAGGGTTGCGTCCTAGTACAAGCAGCTCTTCCTAGGTGACGACTTATGCTTATAACCGGTATTGTATAACCGGTGAGGAAAGGAAGCGGTAGGGGAAGAAAGCTCAAATCGCCGAGGTCATTGGGATAGGGGACGGCCTTAAGACTTACTGGGCCCTTAGCATGAGTTTTGCATAGGAAATGTCAGACAAGTTCCCGAATTATGTTATAGTTATATGTGAAATCTACATTTATAACTGTGTCTATTTGAAGTCTGAAATAACCTAATAGAGATTTTAAATTTAAACTTATTGATACATACATTTTGGTATTGTTCGAAGTTTATGCTTAAAAAAAGTAAATTATTTAAATAAAAGTTATGTAGCTAAGACAATTTCACAAAGGCTCATTTCTCGGACGGTATTAGTCTACCATAATTAGTGTATAAGATCCGATTTGATAATAATAATGTAACAAAAATAAAATAAGGCTTAATAAGGATATTTGCCAGCCCTGTTGGCCCTGATAAGATTGGAAAGGCAGCGCCAGCGGCCATATTTTTATTTTATGTTCACATTTGGTTTAGTTTTGCAGGCCGGTTAGGCCTTGCATTCTGTTTGTCTTAATTTAATCTAGATCTGAAAGTTATTGATAACGTAGTTTTTAATATCGGCGACTAGTTATTGACAAGAATGTGCGTAGCCAAGATGCCAATTGCTCACACTCCGTAGGGTATCGTTTATCTCTCTCTCTCTTCCTTATAAGTATGACAAGGACAGTTGCGTTTCGTTCGCGACTCAGCGTTAGCGATTGGCATCTGGGCTACGCACGCTGCATAATTGCATGGGCAGTTTATCAATGAATTCATTCATAAATTGCCCATGCAAACGCGTGTGTGTGTATAACTATTTTTTTTTTCTGAATATTCTCTGAGAAGAGAATACGTAGTAGTCGTAGATATAGAGGTACGAGTAAGTCATACCGAATTTTGTTTATTATAATAGGTATCCCTAAACCCCAAAAATGAATTTAAATGATGGAGCATTTCAATCGCGATAGCAGCACTATTAAAAGAATTGACAGGTGCTTACACACATGAACCGCAAAGACGCTTTAGTTACCTATGAGCAGAATGCTACCTATAGTTATGTTTAAATAAATTGGCAGTGGGGTCCAAGCGCTCAACTTCTTTTAAAACTGAGTAATAAACTCGTCGAAACCCTCGGGCCACTTTGTTCGTTCGTGTAGTAACTATTAGCCTCTTTGACGATCAAATATGGAAGAGCGATAGAGAGGATGCTGCCTTAGAGGGAATGCTGCCAGCGTCTTTGGAACCCTTATTGATGTAAGTATATATTAGTTTTAATTGATTTAACTAGTTTTATATCTAAATTATGTTATTGTTATTTATAACAATAACAAATGCGAAGAATGTATGTTTCATTTAATAAATACAACATTTCTTTAAGTAATATTAAAGATTCTGCAATAAATAGAGGTTTTTGACACAAGAATGTATAATATTTTGGCAACTTATGGACTGGTTTATATTTTCATTAATAAACTGAATAGCCTTAATGAACAAGGTATAACGAAGGTTTTAGCACGCTAATTAGCCTATTAGTTCGTCTTTGAACTTCGTTAATCATTTAGGATAATTATTAATGTTGTTGGCAGTTTTTGCAAGAAATATAGAAATATTCTGGCAGTATCAAAACAAAATATTTGTGCAATGCGCGTAACAATGACAGCCCTACGAACTCACATAATTCGTTTGCCTATGGAATCAATATTCTGCGTTTAAACTTCAGAAATGCGGATAACTTGGAACTCCTGAAGGTCCTCGGAAAAGTCGAAGGGAAACATCCTAGAGGCTGGAACCCGAAACGCTGGTCTGACTAGATCTCAGAGCAGACGAATGGACCAGTTAACGCCACACTACGCCAGGCAGCTGTCCGTGGCCGATGGAGGCAAGCAGTTGACAAGCTGGAAGGCCGTCACGATCCTCAGCAATGAGGGAATGGGAAAAATAAACTTAATCCTACTAATATTATAAACGCGAAAGTTTGTAAGTATGGATGTTTGTTACTCTTTCACGTAAAAACTACTGAATGGATTTTAATGAAACTTTGCAATAATATAGCTTATACATCAAAATAACACATAGGCTACAATTTATAAAGATGTTGCGCAGACGAAGTCGCGGGCACCAGCTAGTTTAAAATACTTTGGATAGCGCTGAAACTTTTTTATCATCTAAGACTAAATTATATTTTTAAGACATCACAATTTATGTCCAAATTGGCCTCCAGGTACTTGGTAGTTCGTATCAATGTAAGTAATTATCTAAATATGTAGTGTACCTACCCTTATTCATCATGATAATTTTCAAAGAATCGAATTATTTAACCCCTGAATGAATTATCAATATTGATCCTAAATCATTCCAAGTGACAACCAAATTCATTTCAAATTAAGAACTTACGACAGTATGATAAAGTCTACATTCCAAGAGAACTTGATTGTCACTTGTCTCGTTTCTGTGTCATAAATGCATCATATAGCTACATATTTTGTAAATGTTTGCTCATTTCCCAGGTTTCAGTAGAAACTAAAAAGTAAATATTTCGTGACATAAAAATGAATACAATATTCCGATAGCAAAATAAAGGAACAATAACCTCCAAAATGGCGAAAAAGTCCCGGCAGAACGCTTCGCAATTAGCTAAAAAGCTCCTATTTGTTGTTAGCAAAAGCGCCTGGTTTAATTTGATTAAACTCTGTGATGGTGATGGCTATGAGAAAATTTGTGGGGGAAAAAAATTGGTCTAAGGTGAATTTCACAGAGTATCTGGCAAAACTGTGATTGTTTGTGTTTGGAATATCTACACTCAAGAGCTAATCTAATTTAAACTTGAATACCAATACAGCTGACATATTAAAATAAATTGATCCTTATAGAGATTGTAACTGTCCTTAATTACACGTTCAAAAAGTTATTGATTGACGTGAAGTAATGGCATGAAAAAAAATGAGGCTGTCACGTTCTAATGAATGTGTAAGTGCGAAAAGGACGCATAGCATGATTACCGTTACTTACCCTTCTGGTTACATATCTACTTCCTTATAGATACTTAGATAGAAGATTTGCACACCTTAAATAGGTACATGGAAAACACCATTTACAAAAATTGGAACCAATCAATTTAAGATTGAGGCAGAGAAAAGCTCTTCCAGACAACCTTTGGTTAGCGGAAACAATGAAAGCTTAATCTCTGAGAGTAGGCGTTGCAGAAGTAAAGATGAAACGAACTAAACGCGCACACACACAATACATTTATAAGTACCTTGTTTATTTGCGTTAATCAAAATAAAGAGTGTTTTTGAGAGAAGCATAGGTAAAAGAAGAGAAGTAAAGGTAAATGTTGCTTTTTACAATCGGACGTATCTCTCATTCAATTCAATCAAGTTATTGCTTTACTGTAGTTATTGGTAACTACAATAAAGATAAGCTAAGTAAAGTTGATTGAATCGAATGAGAGATACGTCCGATAGAATCCTCGCGATCCTATAAAAAAATCATCAATATCTTGAATAAAATAAACTAAATAAGCATTCCGACTTCACTGTCTGAAGCCCTGTAAAAACAACGGCCAAGTCAGGCAAATAAAAACACGATAACGTAATAAGCAGCGCTTCGAACTCCAGTCGGCCGCAATTTGCCAACAACTGGCAAGAAAGCCATCCAGTGGACTGGATAGGACGTACCTGTGTGACCGCAAGTAAATTATTTACGAGTATCTTGACCAGTTTCTAAGTTTATTTATCTGTACAGAGTGTAAGTTTTATATGGGCGATAGATGAAACTAGACATAGAAATCATTAGTGTAGCCACTTTATTAATAGGTGGATTTAAGTTACACTTAATTATAACCCCATTTTTTATGACTTAATTTATGAAATAAAATAATATAAAGAAACCTAAATACATCCTTAAAATAATTCTAAGGTGTATGGAAATCTCTTAAAGGGATAAGTATGCCTTTGTAATAAACATATCTACTTGTTAACTGAATTTTGAACTGTTTGTGTACAATAAAGTGTTACTTTTACTTACTTACGTCATTACGTTCATCAAAATACCTTTGTTCCGACCAGTAAAAACTACTAGTGAAGACCATATTATTATAAGTTATATTTGACTGGGTAAATAGTTACAATACCTATACTGAAGTCTTGCTTTTAGAAATTTTAATATCGATACAAAAAAAGGACAAGTATAAATAAGGTGTAACTATGGAGTTTTAGCGTAGGCCTCAACAGCTGCAGTCAATATGCGTTAAGCAATTGAGTAATTGCAGCATAATAATAGTGGTTTATACCTGTTATATCTGTCAATCAATCTCTTGCAACGTGGATTACTGTTTAAATGGTAGTGAAACTTAGTGCTATTAAAGTATTAGAACATTCAAAGATGGAGTTATTTTCATGATGTAATCACAACACAGATAAAATACCTAGTTTGATGTGTAAAATAACATTTTTTTATTAGGGTCTTTAATACAAAATTTTGCAACTTTTAAGACATGTGACAATCGATTTACAGAAAGACATTAGCAACCTTTTTTTGTATGTTATAATATATTTTAGAATACTTTTATATCTTGTGGGCCATTATCTAAGCTAGTCTAACGGACATGTTATTTTATAGCTGTTTAATAAAGTTGAGCAAACGATTAAGTTAGAAGTGGCTAACGTAAGTACCTACCGAAGTTTACGTATAATTACAGTACTACAGTTTTTAATTAACGTTAAATATAACGGACTTTATCTTACTTTTATTTAAAATAATTTTCATGCTTCTTAAAACATTTTTAAATGAAAACATCTAATACAACCAATACTATGTGAATGCATTAAGGATGGGCTACTTAACATAATATTCATAAGGTAACATAACGCAAGCTAGATCCACTAAAAGTACCTAATACCAATTTTCTATTTTCTAATGTAGCTTACGGTTATTAATGAATGAAAAACTGATTTTATATACATATAGTTAATTAATTAAGGCGTAACCCACAGAATACGCTTTGTTTAGTTTGGGACTAGTTTGATCTGTGTGAAATTATCCCCAAATATTAATTTATTAAATAAATAAATAATAAAATAAAGGTTGTGGGACAATCTTACACAAATCGACCTAGTCCCACGGAAAACTTGATATGGCTTGTGTCGTGGGTACCTGAGGACGATATATATAATAGATAGATAAATATAAATACTTAAATACATAGAGAACATCCATAACTCAGGAACAAATATTTGTGATTAACACAGATAGATGCCCTGACCAGGATTCGAACCCGGGACCTCCTGCTTCGTAGGCAGGCTCACTATCAAGTGGACTAGGGGGCCGTTTATTAAAATCGGTACCCTGTTATATAGTTAACATACTGGCCACAGCTGAGCACACTACACCGTGGCAGTATCCGGAGGCCAGGGCTCACAACGTTGTTAGGCTTCATCAATTTGCCGTGGTTTGCGGAAACCGATGAAAATATCTCCGCGCTCTGTTTTCTTTGCGGACTTATTGCCTGAGCTTCCAACTGAAGCCCGTCTTGAATGTTAATTTGATATAGAACAAACGTATTTTCGTCCTATATTTTTATAATGACTGAAGAACAAATTAAATTATTTATGTCACATATTTTGACTCGAAAAAAAAAAATCCTCCAGACCCGACGCAGGAATGGAACCTGAGTCTTCTGCATGCTCAATAAACGCAAGCACTTACTGCGGCGCCGGAAAAAAACTTGGATACTCTTATATGCAATTTTGTTAAGGTGCCGCCAGCCACCGATAAGGCTTTACATTAGAACGGGGCGGGATAGAGTGATGTGTCGATTTCTATAGAAATAATCACGTGATAGCTCGAAGCCCTTGGAGGGAGAGAGAGAGGGAGAGAGGGAGGGAGTCAACCTTAACAGTCATGAATTTAGTTTGTCTTTTGCGCATGACATCTATTTCAGTGTAATGGCTATTGTTTTTCTAAGAAAAGATATTTATCTTCTCTCATATGCTACACAGAAAAAAATTGGCATTACTTAACTACTGAGATTACATTTATTTTCGAAATATATACAGTAAGTGTAACTTACCTAACTACCTACCTCTACCTACCTTAAATCTAAAATAGGTCATTGAGGCATTGTACCTAGGTTACTGGCGGCATTTCCTCGTTGTATCGCAATGCTGATACGTTGTGCGAGGAAGCCACCAGCTCTTCGGTCACCAGTAACAACTACTTGAATGAAATCGATACCTACCTATTGATTATTTCCTGCACTAACTTACATGCCCCTGTTTGGCACTATAGTTGACTGGCAAAGAATGCCATTTGGCATTAAGTCCACCATTTCTATAATTATCTGTGTCTTGTGCAGTAAAGTTTAAATAAATACCTACTCATTTGGTACATATTTAATGACTTTCAATTAATATTTATTATAAAGTTTCATTATTGACGCCGGGATCATTGTGGAATATGGAAATAAATTTAAATGTCTCGAAACTTTTGGTGCTCGCGTAATATCTCATAAATATTGGGAGCCGGGAGGCTTGAAACTCCCTAATTATTATAACTCCGCAACATCTAATGACTATTTGCATATAGAAAAGGCAACCTTGAAGTTGCCTGCGAGATGGAATAACAAATGAAACCAAGGTCGATTTTAAAATTTATCACACTTAAATGACAAAAAGAAGGTCACATTTGTGCATAGAGCCGTTTGCCCGAAAGGTACTTGTGTGATTACTTACGTACATTTGCCAGATAAACACCGTGTTTTTTTTTTCGTTCAACACGTCACTTTGTACATGAATAGAAGCTACTTTGTATACTTACCGCTGTTTGTGAAACTCGTCTTTAATACAAAATAAATGACTGTAAAAGATCCTTTAGAGTTACACGAATGTGTCAAGTATGGCAAAGCTGAAACTTTAGACATGACAGCACATGCCAAAACACAGCTTAGTAATAGATGGTTTAGTAGCCTTTTACCATGGTTCAGCTACTATATTTATTTCTTGAATATCTCAAAAACTGTAATAGTTAAGACACTAGTTTCTTGAAGAAATTAACTCGAATTAACCTGAAAAATCTACATTACAATTCATTATTAATTAATAATATACATTATATTATTAATTAGGTTTGACATGTCTTAGGTTATCATCTCTTTTTTTCTACTATCCTGCACCAGACTAACAGTTTCGGTTTAGCCCGATGGTTGACTGGTAGAGAATGCCTAAAGGCGTTAAGTCCGCCATTTGTACTTTAATATAATTGTGCAATAAAGTTTAAATAAATAAATAAATAAATAAAAATCTCCCCTGAAAGTTAACGGAAATCAATAAAATATATAACCGACCAAAGTGACTTTAAATATTTGGACAATAGGCGTACTCAAATATTATATGTGATGGCGACTGTACCTCTACGCAGTTAACTGCTAGAAAAGGTGGAATTACGGATCAGAAACGCAGGCAACTAACGGTTGTCTGTGGACGACATGCAGTTGAATTTTGTACACCTACATCCTTCGTAGCAGGCAGCCTTCGTCAACCAACGGGTCTTTATGCCCACCACGAACATCGAAAATTGGCATTGACGGGAAAACCTCTTTGTTTCTCCAATATGCAAGTGTGAAAGAGATGGAGATACAAATCCGCAATCGTTCGATTTCTGTATAGCCCTTAGCTCATTCAACATTAAGGAATTCTCGTAGCGCTACGCCGTAGCGGATAACATGAGCTTCCCGCTTTGTAGCGAAACTGCCTCGTAGGGGCGTAACAACCAAGTATCGCGATTAGCAGTGAATGGGTTAAGGCTGATATTATTCAATTTAAGCTCTCGTGTTTCATACTAATATTTTCATCACACTTGGTCGTAAATGCTGATAATGATTAGTTTTTAAGTTATTGAAATATATTCAGAGAAAGTTGTGCTTGACACTTATTTAAACTTTCACGATTTTCACACATTATGCATTTACTAAAACGGGGCTTAATCGTGTATAGATTTTGAAAACAAACCTCCGACGTTTCAAGGGCGACGTTGCCCCCGTGGTCCCGGAGAAAGACTTCAAAATCGGTTTGTTTTCAAAATCTATACACGATTAAGCCCCGTTTTAGTAAATGCATAAAGTTGTGCTTGGTTGTTATAGAGATGTAAATTTAGTACCAATAATCTTAAATATGTTTTTATGAAGATTTGTAATTCGCATTTTTTTACCATGCCTTATTAAACTACTTAAATGAATAAATTCAATAAATTACTTATTTCATTATACAAGGAAATCCAAATGGCGCACCTGATAAGTATATTCAGTTTCTACAAGTTAAAATAAACTTATTTAACACTGAGTTATAAGCTTGACTACACGAATACTATCCATGGTACAACAAGACAAAAGTACACATTGCTAAACGGTAATTAATTCAACTTGTTTTAAGTTCCTGACAAGGGTCTTCTCTATTTACGTTTCACAGTTCCAAATTTCGAACATGCTCCAAGTACACCCCTCCACAGAAGATCACAAACAAGATTACCGAGAAACACCCGTAACACCCTTGTAATAAGAGCTTGCAACGACCGCAAACATATTTGCTATCTGTAATAATACCAAGTTAAGTTTTCACTTCGCAGTGGCACCACGTTGATTGTTAGTAGAAAATTTAGTATGGACATGCACTAGTTCAAAAGTTCCCCGAGCGCATAATCATTTTGGTGTTCCTCTGTATAGCCGCCATCATATATATTTGAGTGGCCTAAGTGTCCAAACATATCTAAACAAGCACTCTAACGCCTTAACAATAGAGGCGTGTTCAGATATTTGTGAGCACTTTGGGTGCTTCGATATATCTGATGGCGACTGTATCATCGCCAACTTTTGTTACCGTCCAATTGTAATCCGTATAGCGACGGCATAAGTCTATGGTCAGTTAATGGACCTGCGGTTTGTATTCCGTTTCTACAGAAAGGATATTTCTCGTTAGTAAATATGCGAAAAGTATTAAGTACTTCGTAAACAGACGGACCGCAGATTGTTTACAGTTTACAGCAAAGTTGATAGTAATCTAGTTATTTGCGCTTAGAATTTGTGCCGGGTTGCCATACACGCCACGCTTGGCAGGCAGGTTGGCGCGCGCCGTTTTTTTTTTGTAGCTCTCCGGAGGATGCTGCTGCCCATCTGCCGGTATATTCCCTTAGCAGGCTCTTACTGCAACCACGGAATTCTAAATCCGGTCACCCCGGTTACCTACCTCACGATGTTTTCCTTCTCCGAAAAGCAATAGGTAAATATCAAATTATATTTCGTGCGTATGTAAGTTCCGAAATACTTATTGGAGCAAGAAATGTAATCTGTGGAAAGTATAAATACCTTGAAAACTGAAACATTTCTTTTCACCGGCCACAAATGTTGTTATTAAATTTTTCCGGTAGAACCTGAATCCGACCAAAGGTAATTTGATTCAAAGATTCTTCTGATGTCCACATTTTTTATTAAATCTAAGTTGCGAGTCTTAACGATGTCTACATTGACAAAGTTGCGAATGTAGGCATGTATTTACATATAATAATAAACCCTTTGTGAAGGTCGCAGTATGTTTGAAGTCTTTGTAGCTTTGTTCATAGCTTCGTTAAGTTAAGAAGAACGTCATTATAAAATGCACCCTTTTGTTGCATCGCACGCGATCCTTTTATGCCAGCAATTCAAATTATTATATAACCCTACTTTTCTTACAGATATCCTGTAACTTTATTTTAAATTCAAAACAATAACAAGATCTCGATACCCGCACAAAACCGCGTTTTCCTGAAAGGAGATTGCCGAGATTTGGTACCATAGGTAGGTATCAAGTATAGCGTCCATTGCCGAAAACTGTTCAATTAAATTTGTTATATTTTTACGGCCAATTCGACTTTTTATAATGAAAATCCTACGTGGGAAATGTAAGATCACATTAAATAGTATCTTTGATTAAATTTCACATGTTATTTTAATATTTTACTCAAGTCATTGACAATTATCCCCCTCATCAGAAATATACGTAAACCAATACGTATTTTTCCCGCTACTAATATAAAGTTGCACATGGTTTAAAAAACTTTTCATGGGTTAAATATGTCATACCACATGCGGAACAATATGAGTGGAAATGACATTGTTAATAGAGGCCGGTTATGCGTAATAAAACTGTCAATTCACTTGAGACACTACATGCGATTATATTACTAATTACAATAGCAGCCGTCTTTGAACAGTACAAAGAATGCAAATTGTTCTAAGTCAATTTAGCTACTAGTTTCATAAACGCTTAATATTTGTCTTGAATACGTCAAATTGATCTAAGTCTATATACTTTTTACACGCTCAGTATACAGGTAATTCATTGGCTTATACGGTAAGGCTGAAGTCTTTTTTGATCAGATGGTAAGTACATCAAATCGGATTATGTTACTGTTTAAAAACGAACCTAAAATTCACGACGTCAATCTCGTATTTTCTACGTATTCCATGTACGATTTTCAAAATATTTAGGACTTGTAATGTGCAGTTGATGACCAATGACTTGCAAAAGATTTCATCAGTGGACAACGATTTTAATAGAATAAAATAGAATAGAAATAATTTATTCGTTGACAAACAAAATTTATAGTACAATTAACAGAAACAATAATAAAAGAAGTGCCACGAAATGGATTCATCTAAGCATAATGCTGGCGACTTCCAGCGCTGATCTTCCGATGAGCCCATCCGGTGAAAAAAAAAACATTTTCGTTAGGGAACGGGCCTCCTTACATAAAGCGGCAATCTCTTTTACCGCTTGTTCAGATTTTCATTATGTTTTCTATCCATCTTGAAAATAACTAACATTAACATGAAATAATTAGGTAGCGATAATTGTTCTTTTTCCGAGTAGCTTTAGATGTTTTATATCCCCTATAGATTTAAAATTCATGTTGATTAACAGGAAAATCTTCAACAATGAAAAAACTTTGTCATTGTCGACGGCTTGAATTATAATTATAATAATTCTGAATATAATAATGCCACAATGGCATTTTGCGGGATTTGAACGAACTTTGGAAGTTTGTTGATAATTTAGATGAACCCGCAATCTCTAGGGTTGTACTCAATATTGACTCGAGTGTTTTTTACCACCATTTTTTAGCCTGAAAGTAAGAGCCATGGAACACCTATAAATACTTGCTGACTTAAACAAGGTCAACTTTATACCTAACTCAGTAACAGTGAGATCTTTGAGACCTCTAAAAACCATACTCACTCAGAAAAAATAATACTTATAACATAACTTTTTCTACTCCAGCACTTCTATAATAGTAGATTACATACCAAGGCCGTTTAAGTGGGAAATTCCTCGGATCCCATGTAATTGTCGGCCGAGGCGAAGCCGAGGTCGACTTACATGTGATCCGAGGCTTTCCCATTTACCGGCCGAGGTTTGTATACTATTTTTCTGTCCGACGGAGCCGGCAGGCGGCAATTTAGTTTTGCGTAAAGTGGCGCTTACCGGCCGGAGGACTGAAATAATATATTAATTAGATGACTGAAAGCGATATTAAAATTGTCCATGGTATTCTATAAGAACACTCCTATGGATTTTCATACAATATATGAGCACTGTTGTTGTTTTTTTCTATAGTAGGCACAATACCGCGCAATTTAAAATTCCGATTAACATAATCCCGAATCTAATACTGATTCGGTATTATGTTATTCGGAATTTTAAATATTCGTGCTTTCCTGAGTCGGAATTTTGATGATCGGAGTTTTTATAGAACGGGATTTTCAAAATCGGGATTATAAAATTCGAGATTTAAAAATTTGGCATATACTTTTTCGGAATTATGTAGTGAACCCAGTCGAAACATGTCACGCCTACAGTGATAAAAATACGTGAGTTTTATCCGTTTCAATTTAATGTCAGTTTGACTCACGAAAGTTTAAACTATCCCTATCTTGCCTAGTTTTACGTGAAGTACGGCATTCTCATACAATAGCATTTCAATGTGTGCCAAATCAGTGCATAGTTACCGTGGTCGCACTTTTCATTGCGAAGGTGAAGAGGATGAAGTGAACTCAGAGAGCCGTTTTGTTAAGGAGTGGAACCTGTCATACGATACGATTTATGATTACGATATGATGCTAAAAATAACTCAGATCAATTAATTTATCTACACAATACATATGTAACGCTTAGAGTCAACGGGACCAACGTACAAAAATGTAGTTGTAGACAATAAATGCCAAATCGTTCGAGTTACCTTTCGCCCATTTCTCGAGTAACTCGAGGTCTCGAGCCCACTGGCCCAACACTAAGGTAGAAATAATCATGATCCGTCATAAACTCGGCTTCATTAATCAGATATGTTGAATAGCATTAACATTAATTAAAGTAACTTTTGTATGCTTTTGTTGACGCGTATTATGCGACTCTAATCCTTGCCTGTTGAAATTGTTGAAATGTAAGAAAAATTGGAGAATACATTGCTTCGGGCGAAAATCGAACAAAATCGTTTGACGTGAATAAGTTTTCTTCGGTTTCGCTTTTAACAGATAGAAGACGAATAGGTATGTCGTAATGTTCACGAAGAAGAAAAATATTTACTGTCGTAAATAAAATAAAATCGACTAAGTTGAATTTTTTTACTTATTACCTACTTCCGGAAGGAAAGTTGTAGGATTTTTTGCATATATTATTATCCATAAATATCCCATCCGAACGTAATTTGAGAAATCAGGCTATTATATTTTAATGTCTGTCAAACCGTATCTTTGCTGGGTTAAATGAAATACAATGGCACTAGATATCACCATGCCCACTGCCTATATAAAACTTCCACTGCTGAACAAACGTCTCTCACAAGAACCACACACTACCTCCATAATAACTACCTTAGGGGGCCATCCCGCGTACGGTGCGTGGTTACGCGTGGAGAACTTTCTAGTGGTTTAGTCTAGAGAGCTTACCAAAGAAGTAAACAATCGTATATACCCATACCGCCCTTTTTGCTGCAATAATCACCAAAAAAAAAGTTTTAATGTATGTCAGCAAGCAACAGTCTTTAAAGCAAAATGTAAACCCTATTTAGTATTTACTGAAAGATATTCCACTCAAAATAAATAAGTTAAGTTTATTGTAATGACGGTTTCACAAAGTATTTAGTTTAAGCATATTTCACCGCCAACAGTAATTTATTTACTCAGATCTAAAGCGTTATTCAATCTCATTTACAAGACTACAAGAATTGTATTTTATATTGTCTATTCATTTTGATAAATTATCGACCTTATTACTCTTGACGTTACAGTCTGTATTCGCTTGGGGCTCATATTTTTCTTGGAGAAATAATTTTAGTATTGTAAACGTCAGTGGCATTATTCATCATTTCTTTATGCCGGCGCTGAAAATGCTTAGCTCAGGCTTTCAGACGTAAAGATATGAGACATAGGCCAATAACTAGATATAAAATACTACTTTTGTTATCCAGACATCTGTTGAATGTAGCATTATTATAAGTACCACCTACCATATTCGAAGGTCTGCCTTGTCAGGGATTCGAGACTATTTTATTATGCATAGAGTTACCCCAAAGGAGCATGCCATATGGCATTTTATATCGAATATAACCAAAGTACTATAGATGGGAGAAGATACTGCTTCCATTATACTTATTTATATACTTACCTGGCAAATAAGAAATCAGATTCGTGGAATGGATATCGGGTCTTATGTACGAAATATCATTTATTTTCCAGCCGCTTTATGTCGAAGGAATACCTGTATGTCGAGGAAACCAGACTAATCCCACTAAAGCCTAGCTTGTCCTACCTAGGAAGGTCAAATAGCTGTCGCTTTTATAATTAGTCCGTGCTCCAATTATTAAGATAAGTTTGCTGATGGGACCCAAGATCTCTGGAGCCGTGGGAAAAACCCGAGACAACAACTACAATCGGCATTTAGGTCTAAAAAATCTTGGTTTGTTATTGGTATGATATGGTTATAAAAGATCGTTTGTCTCTGTGACTGCGGCAGACAATGTACCATTTTTACAGGTGTTGTATTGTATCGTAAATCCACTAGGATCCTAACTAATGCCTTTACCAGTCTCTAAATTCAATACTGCATACTAAGAGACACCACTATATTACAGTATATATCTTATGTTACTAGTGAGTCGCAAACGAATGTAAACTTTATTTTTTGCGGAGTAAGTGTGATTTTGCATTCAGCCTGTTTGTTAAGATAAGATGCTTTAGGTAGATTTTGGTGGCATGTTTTATTACACTTAAAGCTTTATATTATTCTATAAGTTTTCTGAAGTCAGACGAGTCTACCGCTCAGAAACCTATTGAACGTTTTCTGACGATCAGTTTCCAAAAGTTTGCATTTCAAGTACCTACTTTGCCCGAGTTCAAATAATTATTTGAAATACCTACTATGGAGATCATTTGCTTTATCTATTTAAAAGTATAGCAAACTAACATATAAACAGAAAACTAATATTAAATATCCGCACAAAAACCAGCCGTTCTCTTTACGGCTTTATGATAATTTCCATGATCCAAGGTTTTGTTACACTGGTTATCTTACACTTCGACTCCTCATCAAATAAGGACTGACAATCTTACAACAGCCTCCTCCCACGCGGTTTAAAATAGAACCTCATACCCTCGGTCTACGGTAATACCCAGAGGTGGAGGGGGAGAGGGTAGTCAATGAAATGAAGCCAGATTGTGGAAAATACGGGAAAAACTTTAACGAATAACGAGCTGGGTGCACTTTGTGATATTGAAAATGGTAGTGGTTATGGGAAACAATGCGAATGAGGAGTGGCTTTCGGATTATAAGAATTGTATTCAATTTGATATGTTTTATTATTTAATTCTAGCAATCGTTTATTAATGTCCTTGCCACGAGTTGCTGTGGTAAAAGTGAGTGGCACTGCAACTGTCTCTGACAGTGAGTTGAAGTAGACGCGTGTATAATATTGCACAGTAAATTTCAAACTCGTGGTAAGGAATTAATGTTTGCGTATTAAAATATATAAATTATAAGTGCGTAAATGTACACTTACTTATTTATTTTGCTTACATTATTGTATTAAATTTGTAAATAGGTATACTATTGTCGAATGTAATTTTATCTACGATTTAAATCACAATGATTAAATTATCATTTCATAGTTACTCAGAACAATTTTAAATATTCATGACAAAAATAACATACTAGCGTTTTGGAATAAATTACCCCCATAATACAGTCAGATAAAATGTATTTGCATTTCAAATTACACGGTTTCAGGTTGGACTTACTTAATTTATTTTGTAAATCCATAACAAATGGTAATAGCGTTTTTCTCATTGACGTAAGAGTAAAATATTGTGGGACAAATAAATATTGTGGGACAATCTTACACAAATCGACCTAGTCCCACGGTAAGCTCAATAAGGCTTGTGGTGTGGGTACTAGACGACCACATATATAATATATAGATACATATAAATACTTAAATACATAGAAAACATCCATAACTCAGAAACAAATATTCGTGATAAACACACAAATAAATGCCCTGACCAGGATTCGAACCCGGGACCTCCTGCTTCGTAGGCAGGGTCACTACCAACTAGGCTAGGAGGCCGTTAAAATGTACTTCTATTATATTATTGGCATAGACAAATTAATAATAAAGACTAATTTTTAAGTAAGCCGCAGGTCTTCCAATGCGGAGCATTTTGGTTTTGTACATACTTAACTTTACGTTAATATACCTATATTTGGCTCCAGCCTTAACTCTTTCTTTGTTTTGTGTAGTGAATATTCGCATTCGAAAATATTCCAAAGCCAATATTCGATCGTCATTATATAGCTAGAAAATACGAAAGGACCTCATAGAATCATATTTCTGAACTATGTCAAATCGCATAATGGACTCGAGACTTCGCTATTTGACGCCCTCTGGATCTATAAAGTGGAACCTAGGATTATGAGGATACTGAGTGTCTTTATTATTAACTTTTCTTCTATTTTACGCATAAAGTTGGAGTTTCTTTGTTAACGAACTTCACAATTTATTTCGCTTTGCAGTTTGTGACTTTCTTATTTTAGCCTCGTGACTTTCTAGCTCAACTTGTTTCATAAACAGCAGATTTTCTGCTTAAGTATATCTTATTAAATTGAAAACAGGTAAAATAGAAAACATGACGTTTTTTAAAAGCGCAGGATTAAAGATTGAGTCAAGATGGATAAAAACTACATGATTACGGCGTGGACAAAATTGAATTATAAACGAAGCCAAGAATTCTAAAATACAATCTTGACTTAGGTATTCAAGTAGTAACGGTCAAGATGAAAATAAATTTCCTCCTCTGTGATATATAGGTACTGTGATTCACTCCACCACGAAAATCACCCTTTGGAAGTATAGAAAATCCCTTTCCGAATAAGTGTTGCGAAAAAATAATTATCTCTTAATACATTATAGCTTATAAACAAATACTATCCAAAAGTCTTTTATATAAAACCTATCTCAAGATCGAAACATCGATATACCTACTTTCTTATGTAGTTTAGAAACGAACTTTATCTGAATAGCCATAAGGTAGTAATTTGCAAGAATTACGGGAACTTTTAGGTGTCTCAAAGGTTCTGTTTGCGAACGTAGTATTGTCTTTTGTCTCGAGTATATTTGTTGGTTTTGGCCATGGCCGACTGATTTATTTGTTTCAGTAAGGTTCCAATATTCAATGGTTACTCGAAGGAAAATAGAAAAGAGATTCGTCCGTCCGAAGAATAAATACTTTTTCAATTAATTCAACAATTCTCACCCCTATCCTAAGACCAATCCTAAGTTCAAAATCTTAGCTAGTTTTGATATCGTTAAGATATGACACGACTCGCAGTGCAAAGCATGTAAGTGCCATTGACATGTCAAACGGGATCTTCCGCGCAGTGTTGGGCAAAAAGTAATTGAATTACAAATTATGAATTGCAATTACAAAATGTAATTTCAATTATGAATATATATTTATTAGTTTGATTAACACAACGATATGAATTGAAATTACGAAATTGTAATTTCTAATTGAATTACAATTTTCACTAAATTACAAAATGTAATTAGCAATTCAATTAAAATTACATTTTGTAATTTTAATTTGTAATGCATTACTTTATGAAATTGCAAATTACATTCACCTAGGCAAAAAATACTGTCTAATTATCATGGTTTTTGAGATACAGCCTGGTGATAGACGGACGGACGGACAGAGAACAGCAGTACAGATTGTATAGCAAAATTTACTAAGAAATATTAACTGCTGTTCTCTTTGTATACTGTATCGTAGAAATAACGTCACTTCGCCAAAGACGGCCTATAAAATAAAAAAACCAAATTTTTTACATGAAATCGGGGTCAAATTTAAAAATTAAAAATAAAGTTAGGTTTAGATTTTTAGTGACTATTTGACCGCATCAAAAAATAGGCCAGCAAAAATAAAAGAAATGTTTTCAATTGGCGCAACATGTATCGATTGCATCTGGCAATCATCATCGGCAGAGTGTTGTCACGTCCACCTAACAGACACTCATACATAGCCTAATGTATATAACTATCTCGCTCACACACAGTTGCGGCGTGCGGATTCGCATCTATATAAAAGAAATATGTAATCACCGCGTCAAAGCAACGTTTCATACTAATATTCCCGTCCAATTTTCTCTCGCAATTTACTAAAACGGCCATTAATTAACTATAACGATAGTTGCGGCGTAATGAGTTCCAAAACACGGCATAATTAGCCCTCACCGACCATAACTCAATTTGCAGCCTATTTTGTCATGCAAAGTACTATCAATATGCATGGGGTACTCCGAAAATTTCAGGCTTCCCCGGGTTTGCTTCGTGACCCGTTCGGCATTTGAATGCTAATTTCGTTTTAAGGGGATTGTCTTATAGGTCTCGGGACTTTAATTATAACCGTACACGTGTAACATTCCCTGTCGGTCCTTAATTCAATTTAATTTATTAACACTAGAACAGTCGCACTCTAGTTTCGAACACTTTTAGTCGCTAGTAGCACAAAAAACCGGCCAAGAGCATGTCGGGCCATGCTCAGTGTAGAGTACCGTAGTGTACCGTCCGTCACAATAGGCGAACTTCAGAAGGGTTTTCATAGATACCATGCTGATAACTATAAAAAGGAGTACATTAGCAGCTCTTAAGACTTATACACCCTTTAACCGAGAAGATACGTTTTTTTGAAAAAAAATGTTTAAAATGATTTTCCTTTAAAATCTTCATTAAAAAAAAGTTGAGAATATTCCTTCTCCTGTTTCTCCACAAGGTTTGGTTTGTTTTGTTCAAAATACATAAGAAACTAACTACGAGTATGTTAATTCTTAGAGCAATTAAACGCCATTTAAAGGTCGCTCAAAGTGAAGTATCATTTCAGTACAAAACATGGTATGAATATAAATTAAGCCATTTGAGTCGCTTAACATCAAACTCGGGTAAATCCATGTGTCAGATTATGCGATTTTGGTATTAAGAAAAGGTAATAAGGTAGATATTTGCTGAGAGGGTCGAATGGATTTACCCGAGTTTGAAGTTAAGCGACACATTTATAAATCTAATATGGAAACGTTTTTAACGGCTCTTTATACAGTTTTTCTAGTTGTAAGTAGTTAAAACAAATGTCACTTCAAATTTTAATGGGCCATTAAGTTTATTTTTATATTTGTATGAGATAATTGCAGTACACAACAATCTGAGCGACCACTGAATCATTAGCAAATGAGTTCAAATTGAGCACATTCAATTATTAAGAATAAACGGAGCCCTGTGGAGGTAAAAATATCATACTTTTTTAACTCCATACAAAGTTGGACCACACTATTAAGCGCCACTTGCATCACCCAGGGTTAGCCGCTAACCCGGAGTTGAGCTGTCAAATCCTATACAATAAAACGCATAACTTTGGGTTAGATGGCTAACTCCGGTTGGTGCAAATGGCCCTATTGTGTTAATAAAGTTGACCGTGGAAGGGAATGTGTAGTCAACTAGTCAGCGATAAAAACCTATACACTTTTTTACACGGGTACACGTACAGTAGACACGCATACGTAGTATACACGCATCTGGTGTCTATTAGCCTTACTCGCTTTGAGATCAGTTTAAAGTCTGATTTGAATCTGCAATTGAATTATCGTTGGAACGAGATCAGTTGCAGCGCGCAGCGGCAGACGGGTGACAAATCTATAGAAGATGAAGAGCAAGACATGATTAAGTTTAAACCTGTGCTTAAAGGATGACTCACACTAGAACGGGACAGGACGGGGCTGGACGGGAAAATCTGTCAATCTCTATAGAAAGCGTCACGTGACATCCGAGGGCTCCGAGCTATCACGTGATTCTTTCTATAGAAATTGACAGATTTTTCCCGTCCGGCCCCGTCCCGCCCCGTCCCGTCCAGTTAGCAAAATTGAAAATTTAAGACTTGGCACAGGCACTAGTTATCGTTTTTTTTTCGTGTCAGATTTGAATGGAATTTGGTAGGTAGGAAGAGTTCCTTATTCTCTTCAAACTACTCGTTGACCCAATTTCCCAGTATGTCCCACAATGTTTTCCACTGAGTTACGAAATCATATGGGATTTTCGTAACTCAATGGGAAAAGTACAACATTTTTGTCGCTCATTGGGATTTTGCGGTTTTTATTATCAAAAACTGCAATACTAAATCGTCATTCTCTCTTTTCTACACTAAGGCTTTTAGGATTTCGCTACATTTCATTTCATTTCATACCACATTATTTATCGTGCTTTACACCTTATTTCGTGATTCCGTTTAAATATAGCTCACCTATTCTAAACACCTAAAAATAGAACCGAGAATACTTAGCTAAAAATAAGATAAATCGCGATAAGTCTTTATTGATTGCTTGACGTAAGCGATCGCGGCTTCGTTTACACTACTTGAGTACTGGCAAAGTAAATAACTGGAAGCATATAGCGAGTTTTTTTAAGCAACCGTGTTCCTTTTGTTAAAAAAAGGAAAACAAAAGTGCAGAAAACCTACTTATAAACAAGGAATGACTTTGTTTCTATTATTTAAACTATGGATTTTAAAGTAACCTGTACATATGCATGCTATTTTTATTAAAATATGTTCATCTAACCTTCAACTAAGGAATGTAGGCGTAAAATACATATACATTTGCATACTCAAGTTACGAACACATCTTATATTGTAACACAACATTATAAGACAAACAAATATTTACACCACTAAGAAACTGTGTCAAGAACTTTCAATCAAACTCAACCAAAGCTGTCGAGTAGAACCGCAAGTATCATTAAGTTACTAAATCACTGAGGGAATGTCAACGAGGCACTGTGACGTCACGCAGCTCTACGTCATCACCCCCTGAACACGGCTGCGTATACACACTCACAAGGAAAAATGAACCCTAAAAATTCCATATTAAGGTTGAGTTCGGCCTGGTCATCCCTTGAGTATAGACTGCGTATATGGTGAGTCCCACGAGCAAAAAAAAACCCTAAAACTTCATGGCTAAGATCGAAATTGGTTTGATAAGTTGATTAACCTGTACAGTGGTTAAGTTAGGTCCGTGAAGGTGAATAATCAATGTTAAGAAGACTTAACCTGTCACTGTCACACTTAACATTTGATCCTGAAGTGTGAATGAGAGATTACATGTTTGTGTACATAAATGTTTGTGTTCTTGTTATTGAATGAGTCCTGTGTTATTTATGATTATCCTTCGTGTCAATTTGTGTGATAGACATATTGGTTTATGGGATTTATAAGACTTTTCTGATAGTATTACTGAATACTTATTCCTATTTAGTAGGTATGTAACAAGTCTCCACCCGCGACTTTATCCGCATAGAAATTGTTATAAGTTTCAACCCTCTTTCATCCCTCTAAGGGTTGAAGTTTAAAAAATCCATTTTGAGTGGAGCTCCGGGACACTTGATGAATGATGCTATCTTTCAAACTACTGCCTTCAATTGCTTACAAATACTGTGTGAAATTGATAATTCCCAAAAACACCTTACGTCATAGATCAGTTCTGCTTTCTAATCCCAAGTTTTGGCGTGGGCGCTAGTTTAACAAAAGCGATTTCCATCTGACCTTCCAACCCAGAGGGTAAACTAGGCCTTATTGGGATTAGTCAGGTTTCCTCGCAATGTTTTCCTTTACCAAAAATTCATTGGTAAATATGAAATGATATTTCGTACGTGGACTGGATTGAAACCCGCCTTCGCCACCCACGCTCTCCTGGGACCTTAAAATGACGTCTTAACGCGATTCAGTTGACGACCTAAACCGAGTAGCTTTCATACAACTGAACCTAAACTAAATCTAAACTTATTCGCGTTAACGTGTCATAGTAAGGCCCCTGTTTTATAGATCAGTTATGTTTGTTTAAATTATATTTAATGAAATACGTTCATTGTTCCATTCGTACACAATGCGCTGCACCTTTCAAACAAACTTCTAAAATAGCAATTTAATAACACTTCAAACTCTTCAAAGTATGCTGTTTGCATTCCTTTTGAATGTATTTACTATTTTATAGAACTAGCCATGAACAAAACAGCTCGAGGACTGATAATGTTCATATTAACTCGTGTTTTCACGAAATAAACTGCTTAGGTACTCGTGGTATCCCTTCTGCAGTTGCAAGGCGCCATCTATTGAGAGCAAGTTAAATTTTACGTTTCTAAATTAATTTCACGTACCCAACTATTATCTACTATCTTGACATCGCCAAGTTGAACTTTTTAGTACTCTAATATTGTCTTCTGTTACCGCGATTGTTATTCATTGAAATTAAACACTTTAGAACGGATTAATCGCGTTTATTAACACCATGATCCTACGTTTCGAGCCCTTTACAGCACTCGTTTTCACAGGGTTAAGATGTGTCATCATCTTGGATGTAGGATCATGGTGTTAATAAACGCGATTAATCCGTTCTAAAGTGTTTAATTTTTAGTACTCTCTCAAATGTATTTATTATCGTGTAGCGCATACAACAACAACAATAACATAAATCTCACAAAATGAATATTAAATTACAATAAAAATTAAAAGTGAGTGGTGCCGCCTGGTGAGCGACAATACGGTAAGTCCCATTGTAAGAAGCATCGACGAAGCCACTCGTCGGGAGCTGTGTTGGTGACCTTCTAAAAGGCACTTTAACCTACGTATGGAAAAAAAGGGATGATAATATATAGTTTGACAAGCCAAGGCTGTAGTAGCTTTTTTTTAATTAGTTGTTTCTCTTTTTTCGGTATGAAAAAAATAGGGAGGCATATAAATAAAAAAGAAATCTACTGCAGCCTTGGCTTTTGGGACTACACATTTTACACGAAGTGTTTCTACCATGAGTTGTTATAGATTAAAATTAGATGTCTATATTCAGTGCGTTGAGCATTCAATGCAGCATTCAATGTATAAATTATTCTTATTCTTATTATTCTTATTCAATGTCGTCGGGTGTTAGGTGCAGCAGTGTGCGTAGCCAAGATGCCAATCGCTCACGCTCAGTCGCTAACGAAACGCAACTGTCACTGTCACACTAATAAGGAAGAGTGATAGAGAGAGGTAGCTGCGATACGTTATTAAGCGTGAGCGATTGGCATCTTGGCTACGCACACTGGTCTCTTCTCTCAAATAATTTGCCGTCAACAGATGCCGCCCCGTAAATGATGTAGGGTGCCTCGCGCGAAAGCAGTAGGGATCACCTGAGCAAGGTATTTATTTCGGGGAATCCGATTTTGCATGGATATTGTCAGTCTTCTAGAATTACTGTCCATTATACTAGTTACTGAAGTAAAACTATGAATAATAAACTTTTTAAATACCCAACAAAATGGCTATAAAACTTGAATTTTAATGCTAAAAGTAGCTTTCATGTTGGGTTAATAGTTGAGGAAATTCTGCGCTCCGATAACTCCGCGAACATCCCAAGTTTATACCAGCCGTATATTAAAACTTCTGATATCCGAGCGATAGGAAACTATTATTTACTCGTTCTCGGGAATATCGTATGTGGGAAAACTTTGGACTTTGAAAATGGCGTGGAATTAAGACGCCATTAGCTTGCTTATGTTATGGCACCGCTCAGGGAGCCTGGGATCCGCTTTGACAACTGATCCCGGGATATAGCTTAAGCGCTAGTTTTACGAAAGCGACTCCCATCTGACCTTCCAACCCAAAGGCCTTATTGGGATTAAATGTTTTCCTTCACCGAAAAGCGATTGGTAAATATCAAACGGTATTTTGTACATGACTTCCGAAAAGTTATTGATATGAGCCGGGGTTTGAACCCGCGATCTTTTGATTGAAAGTCGCAGCCATCAACGCTCCCCGCTTATCGCTAGTGCAACGCAACGTAGCTGGGTCTGTGTATAAAAACTAAATAATAATATAAAATACTAGCTTTTGCCGGCTTCGCTCGCGTTAGAAAGAGACAAAAAGTAGTCTATGTCACTCTCCATCCCACTAACTCTAACTATCTCCACTTTTTTTTTTTTTGACGGAGTGGTGAATGCTTTTCCGCACCGTCCCCCCGACCCCAGGTAAGGTCGTAGTGGGGGGGTGTGTGGGACTCGCCGCTCAGTTCTCCCTCTCAAGTCAGAGGGAAGCAGAGTCGGCCCTACCCACTAAACACCACTCCGGCGTTTCCCTCTTGGCCGTTAATGAGGGCACCGTGGGATCAATAATATTGCACCACGGTGCCCTCCGGCGGCCCCGGCTTTATGCCGGGGCACCCGCACAATGAGAGGGAGGTCAGAAACGCTTTGACCTCCCCCCCGACGACGTGGGGCCGTGCAATGCGGGACCCGATCCCGCTGGCCCCATTAAGGGTCTTGGCGAATGAAGGCCAGACGCCTTCGACCCCGCCGCCTGCGACGGAGCGAGAGAGCGTCAGCTGCATCCTCCCGCTCCCTTTCCGCTGCCTCCTTCTGCGACATAACCTCTTCGCAGAAGGAGGCCACCGCATTCCATTTCCTCTCGCTGCCTAGCATCGCTGTTATGACGCTGTGCAGCGAGAGATCTGCCAGCTCCGTATCATTCTGCATGACCGCCCTTTCCACGGCCCAGCGAACACACTCTGCCAGAGTGTGCTGGGCCGTGTCGTCCGCTTCCCAACACTCCCAGCACCGTGGCACCGGCTCTCTACCTATCCGGTGCAGGTAGTGCCCAAAACAACCGTGTCCGGACACTACCTGCGTCAGCCTAAACGTGAGGACCCCCTTACGCCTGTCCACCCACTCGTCTAGCGATGGGAGGATCGATGGTTCTGACACCGTACTGGCTATCCTCCAGCGACTCCCTCCACTTTTGCCTGAGACACTCCTCAGCCGCGCGTGCTGCCCTCTCCCACTCCTCTGGGTCTGGTGGCTCCCCTCTCCTCGCCTCGACCCGTCGCTGGTGTCTTTCTGCTAGCACTCTCGCGTCCAGCTCCCAGGGTGGGGTGCCGGCGAGGAGGCACACAGCCGCATGGGAGGTCGTTCTGTAGGCCCTCACCATGCGCTGGGCCACCACCCTCTGCGGCCGCCGGAGGATTGCAGTGGTGCGGGCATTCAGCCTCTCAGCCCATATTGGTGCTCCGTAAAGCGCCATGCTTCGCACCACACCCGTGTACAAGCGCCTACACAGGGCGTTCGGCCCTCCCACGTTGGGCATTAGCCGGCCCAGCGCCGAGGCAGCACCCACGAGACGGGGGGCTAGTCTCGTGAAGTGCTCCTCAAACGTCCACCTTCGGTCCAGGACGAGGCCCAGATATTTGATGTGGGCCTTGACCTGGACCCGCTCCCCTCCTATTCTCAAGGCAGTTCCCGCCCCCAACCTCCATCCCCTCCCCCCCCCGAGGACCATGGCCTCCGTCTTCGGTAGGGCGACCCGCAATCCCAGGAGGCCGATTCGGTGGACCGTGAGTTCGGTCGCCACCTCGGCTCTCCTGAGCACCTCCTCAAGCTCCCGCCCTCGCACGGCCACCAGTGTGTCGTCCGCGTAACACACGGTGACCATACGCGGGAGCTGCACCCCACGGATCACCCAGTCATACCCGAGGTTCCACAGGAGGGGACCCAACACAGATTCCTGTGGTACCCCGCACGCCATGGCCCTCTCATTCCTTTCCCCACCCTGTTCGTAGAGCACTACCCGCCCCGTCAGGTAGTGCTCCACTACCCTCCGTAAGTATAGGGGCACTCCATGGAAGCGGAGTGCCTCCCCGATCACTGTGTAGGGGAGGGAGCCAAACGCATTGGCGATGTCCAGGGAAACCGCTACCACTCCCTCACCTCTTCCCTCCGCCTGGACCCCGAAGTTTCTTACGGCGCCCACCGCATCTATTGTTGATCTCCCTCTGCGGAACCCGAACTGGCTATTACTGAGGTTCGGGCCCGTCTCCGCTAGGTGCTGCTGGATGCGAGCCGACAGGATGCGCTCGAACAGTTTCCCTACTTCGTCCAGCAGCACAATAGGGCGGTAGCCAGAGGGAGAATCTGGTGGGCGCCCCTCCTTCCTCAGCAAGCACAAACGTCCCGCCTTCCAACAGGCCGGAAATCGCCCTTCCCCCAAACAGTCCTCCATGAGGGACCTGAGGCGGTTCCCGAGCCTCTTCAGTGCCAGGAAGAGGACCTTCCCTGGCACTCCGTCCGGGCCCGGCGCTTTCTTGGCACCCCTGAGCCGTGATATCGCCCCCGTCAATTCGTCGTCCGTAATGGGGGGATAGGCAATGGGGCCCTCCGGTTCCGCCATTGGGGGCGCCATTCTGGGTGGGACGAAGTCCGCAGCCTCTGGGAAGAGGCCCTCGACCACCCTTCGGAGGAGTTCTGGCTCCATCGACTCCATGGGTGTGGCACATTTCAGCTTATCGCGCACCATTTTGTATGGGCGCCCCCATGGGTCTCTGTTAAGGGTTGCCAGGAACTCCTCCCATCCCTCATCTCTCGCCTTTCCGATGGCCCCCTGGAGAATCGCCTTCTTATTGGCCCACTGGGTGTGCAGGAACTCTTCTTCCTCTGCGGTGTGCCTCCTCCTGCGACACCGTAGGTATGCCCGTCGGGCACCGTTACAGTCTGTGCGGAGGGCGGCGATCTCCCGGCTCCACCAAAATACTTGACGCCTGCCTCGTGGGGGGTTCGCCCGGGGCATCGCCGCGTCGCAAACTGCCGTGAGGGACCTCCCCAGGTGGATCGCCTTCTCATCTATTCCCCGGAGGGTAACTATCTCCACTTAAAAAAAAAAAAAAAAAAAAAAAAAAAACACGTCAATTCGTCTCCGTTTTGCAGTGAAAGACGGACAAACAAACAGACACTCACACTTTCCCATTTATAATATTAGTATGGATGTCGATGGTCTGCTATGTTATAAGCAGTTGTTATAAAATAAAATTAAGCAATAGAGGTGACATAATCCAAACAGAAAATCTCATGAAGCTTGGAGGGATTTATTTGAGTGTTAATTTTTATTTGTCAAAAGTTTACTGCAGTAATAACTTTATTATAATACGCGTCCTCTCGCACGGTTGTTGACGCTTGATAATGGCATCCTAAGATATTCGAAACATGTCGCGCATAGTATGTAACTAAAAATACTTGAGTGTTATCCGTAGTTTAATTATAATAGCTTTACTAAAATATAAACGTGTGTACGTAAAAATCGAATTTTATGAAATTTTATAATTATTTTTTTATAAATAAAGAAGTCAACCTTAAAATTATTAAAATAAATAACAGATAATACTATACATACGTATTTATAGTCGCAACGGGCTACAGCCTCCGGAGACCTAAGCAGGCCTCCAAAAACGGTAGTAACAAAACTACGTTAGTTTAAATTAGATCTTAAAACTCTGTATTAAATAACCAATATCTCGTGATGTTATCAAATACAATTAATTAACAAACGAGAGAGTATTACCGCCTACATGAAAGCTACAAAGCCAATAAAATCCCAACAAAACGTATCCCTTGTCACAGCTTTGTCCGCGGCCATCTACCGAATCGGCCCGGGTTTATACAAATGGCAAACAAAACCCTTAAAAGGAAAACTGGCAAAATTAGAATACTTTAGTGGCTATTTTTAGGACAGGCACTTAATTTCGACATATGTTGGCTTGTAACTGTTCTTTTTATATCGACAATATTTAAACTTTATTGTAGGTTTATCTTACTTTTATTTATTAAAGTAATTAATTCAAATCATTTGTGACATGGCAGAAATAGTATAAAAAACAGTTTTCAGACGATTTTTTTTCGGGAGGCGTTTCTAAGTCGATTCTTAAATATTTTTCCGAAATATTTAAACACGTTTATGAATATTTAAAAAGGATGTTAGAAAGAAAAACCCCTGTCCCGAGAAAATCCAGAGTAGCACACACTCGTCGAGATATTACATATAATTTTATTTTGAAACAATATAAGTAGGTACAGTGATCCAATTATAGCCCTATGCCACTCTAGGTCCATGTCAAAATGACAAGCCGTAAAAATATTTTACAATCTGATTTACATATAGCGTCATTCATTATCATATGACATAGTCCTACAGTGGTCTACTCGTAAGGTTCTAATTGGTTGACTGTACGAATAGACCAAACTTTAAATGACAAATTTACATGCATAAAAATAATAAGACAGTTTATGAAGTAATAGAAAGAAAAAAATACTGAGTAAGATTGCCCGTCAAAATAAAAAGTTGATATACTTTTTGACAAAAATACTACCTACTTAACTCGCCTTGTATTAAATTTCCTATAAGTTGTTTCCTATATGTAAATATAAGTTGCCACTAAATCACGTCAAGTGGAGGGGGCTGAAGTGAAATACCGCCAAAATAACACTAGTATTGTTAAAATATTGTCATTACAAGTTATAGAATGATGAGACCTGATGGGGTGTCCTTGGTTCCTTGGAGTTTGGGACGGATGCTAGTGTGGGATGCTACCTGTGTAGACACGCTGGCGCCGTCCCATCTCCAACGAACTAATGTAAAAGCGGGCGGAGCGGCTGAATGCGCCGAAATTTTAAAACGTAATAAATATAAGAGCCTGGGCAGAGAGTACCTTTTTGTACCATTCGGGGTCGAAACTCTTGGTCCATGGGGTCCCAGCGCACGCAAATTTTTCGTAGAAATCGCGAAACGTCTGGTTGATGTTACTGGTGACCGAAGAGCTGGTGGCTTCCTCGCACAACGTATCAGCATTGCGATACAACGAGGAAATGCCGCCAGCATCCTAGGTACAATGCCTCAAGGACCTACTTTAGATTTAAGGTAGGTAGAGGTAGGTAGTTACGAGTAGGTAATTTACACTTACTGTATATATTTCGAGAATAAATGATTTATATTATAGAATAAAATACATATTGAGCCTGACTGCTTGACACGTATTACGTCCAACGTTAATACTTATATTTTTAATTAGAAAATAACTACGTACTTAAAGTTTAGCAAGTCACAACTTGCCGCTAAATCATGTCGAATACCCCTGATTGAAGCGAAATATCGCCAAAACACTTACAAATCTAAAACACCGCCATTACAAGTAAAACATCCTATCTCAAAACAATTTACGACGCTGGAGCCACCTACGTCATTCATGCCCCCCTTCATTCAAGTCGTAGGCGTACCACCCTATTCAGCCTCCCTCTTTAACCCTTCAGCGATGTATTCTGGCGTCCTGCTCGCTCTTTCTACGTCGTCATTGACGCCCACGCTCATTCAGACTATGTCGATGCATATTTAGTATATTTACTATCTACAAGTCTAGAGCCTTCCGGACTTTTGGCGTAGTTTCGAGACTTTCGAGCGAGATTTAATATCGGCATTACTTCGTGCTACTTTTCAAGCGACCGCAAAACAAGAAGGTTTTAAATTAGATTACACTTTTTTATTTTACACAAAAGGAGATACCTCTGAAGAGGTTCCATTGTGCATTGACTTTTGGTTTCTTTTTAAGAAGTTAAATCATATTATAGGTATGTACTTTCAATGTTTACATCAAAGTTGATTATATTTTATAAATATTATTAAGCAGTTTTATTTTTAGCGCCTCAAAGAAATAGCATATTCATATTTTTATAGCTTGTGGGTTTGTACTGTTGTGATATAGGTCTATCGATTATATATTAAACTATTGTTGCTAAAATAATATTAAAAATGAAAAATGATTTATTTCGAAATCTAAATTACAGCTTGTTGTATGATTGTACATATACTCGTATTTATCTTAATTAGGATTAATAAAAAGTTAAACCTCGGATTAGTGTCCCGTTCCCTAAATTAGGTAAACCTGTCTTATAGGGACCACGGAATAAACCACCGCTACTTCTAAATAAGTCGCATAGATTGATGGCATAACAAGCATTGGGAAGATTTTTATAATGAGATAACTTAACTAATTACAATTTCAAGTTTACAATTACTCTATTTCTAATTGTTGTGATGTCATTAGCTGACACTGAAATTGTATCCGCTCAGGTAGTAGGCTAAGAAGTCCACAATGACCAGAGTTCAATGAGTGACTCCAAGTTAATGCGGAGCGCAGAACCGCAATCGCTCGCCCACGACGCGCTACGCCGCTACGAGCCGGCTACGCAGTACAATTTTATACGCAGTTTTCACATCGGTGTCGGAGCCTCATGGCGCTCCGGGTGCGTAGCCAAGATGCCAATCTCTCACGCTCAGTCGCTAACGAAACGCAACTGTCATTGTCACACTAATAAGAAAGAGTGACAGAGAGAGGTAGCTACGATACGTTATTAAGCGTGAGCGATTGGCATCTTGGCTACGCACACCGGTGTGTGAACAGCCTAAGACTTTCTCATTTTGCCCCTTATAAATTCATCTGAATCTAACAAGTCCCTTCAAAAATTCAACATGTAATTTAAAAAAATATAAATAATAATATAAGGTGATGTGAGTCAGTAAAAAAATCAATTTGAGTTGGTAAAAGGCTTATAGTGTGAGCGGTGGCCTAGCGGAAAAGCCTACATAACTGCCTCTCAGATGCCTATAAAACTTTGCCTTTGCCGTTACAAACATACTACGATAATAGATTTACATTCCCGAATTAAAAAAAAACTTACCTTTGCACAGTGGTAAAAATTTGAAACCCTGCTGCCCCGTACCGATGAGTTTTGTAACTCACGTAAGAAGTATCATTTGATGTTTACCAATCGCTTTTCGGTGAAGAAAACGGCGTGAGGAAACCGGACTAATGCCAATAAGATCTAGTTTTCCTTCTGAGTTAGAAGGTCAGATGACAATCGCTATAGTAAAACTAGCGCCTCTGCCAAAACATTTAATTTAAGTCGTTCTTATTTCGAAAAATATGCACTTTTAGAGGAATTATTACATAGAAATATATTAAATACTAAACAAGTATTATTTTGGCTATAAAATAAGCTTTGAATTGAAAGTGTAAAATAACACGGCCGTAAATTACCGTAAGAGGTTAGTTTATACAAAAACGTTTCCATTTGTCAAAAGTATTATTATTAACAAACTAGAAACTACTAAATAGTAACTAATAAATAATACAAAAGCCAAAAGAAAACAGTCAGAAGTTTTTAATATAAAAATAAGTAAAAACCTTAAGTATAATAAATCATATTAAAAATGAGTTTAATTCTTACGATTTTCCGTTAGCATCCGTCATATCCGTATTCTATAGGCATCTTTAGTGCCAATATTAGCATATAATTCCGCAAATGTAGATTTTGACCAGGTTAAACTATTAAAGAAGTATATTTCGTTGGAAAACTAGCGCGAATAGTAATTAACTGTTTTATCAAATATTATCACACAAAAACGTATTACCCCTCTAATTTTCCAAAACACAGAATCTAGACATCACTGAAAAATAGTTAGAATCTAATGTACCTCTTTTAACATGGAAATTAATGAAAAAGAATCAATTCTAATTTTGGTTTCGCGCCATACAAAGTCATACTAATGGCGCTTGACAAGGACCCACGCATGAGTGGCGCCGCCTGGTGAGCAAAAATACAGTAGTCTTCATTGATGATAGTTATTTCGCTATTTATATACAACTCTGTGTTGGAGATTCACAAACAAAGAACTACTGCTGCTCAAAAGCTTAAAAGCTCTGCTTAAAAGTTCGGACTGCCACAACTGTAATACGAGTACCAGGATAGAGGAACAATTTCATCATTCAATTTCATTGACTTAACAAGGATGTAACACAAAAAGATGGCCGGCAGGCCGGCGCGGTCGGCGCAGGCGCGGGGCGCGCGCTCGGCAAAGTACCAGGCGGCATCGCAAATAAGTATAGAATTTGTATGAAGTTCTATTATAGTTGCCTACAGCGTATCGAAATGAGATATTATAGTTGAGTTGGACTGTCTAATATCGAAAAGTATGAGCTTATAGTTTTGTCTATGTACTCGTAATTGGCAGATTAAAGTCGGCGAGTAGAAAAAAGCTATTTAAAAAACTCCCTACACATATCACAAATTTGCCATTTGACTCAATTAAAAACGCAATCAAAGTATTTTTCCAACACCATGCCATCTACTCAATTACAGAATTTGTATCACTTAAAATGTTGTAATTAAAGGATGATAATGATAAATAATGAAGTGCCTATTTTAATTTTGAATATATATCTAATTACACTTGTACAGTGGATTTAAATATACAAATATTGTAAATTTGACTGACCATGTAATGGCTTATGGCACGGCTCAGGGAGCCTGGGGTCCGCTTTGGCAACTAATCCCATGCTATGGCGGAGGCGCTAGTTTTACGTTACCCAGCTAGTTTTATAAGCATAGTGTCGCATTTGCCCGCCCACGTAGCGCAGCGCTATCAACCTACGGACTACGATAATGCAACTTTTACATTACCATATTCAGAAGGGACTAATAATTTTAGAGAGCATACTTCGATTTTAGAAATTTTCCTTGTTTTGAATTTTTTCTAGCACTAACCGAAGAGCTTCTTGTGCGTTTTAATAAAAAATGATGACGCTAATTATTTTGTACTTAATTATGTTTACTGGTCTAAAATATTTAATAAAGAAAGCCTTTCCAAACGAGTGTGACGATCTTCATAAAGATCATAACATGTCGAGCGGAAATTGACTAAATTACGTGAGTAACCCGTTTTAAATATTAATTAAAGTAAGTTAAAAGATTGTGAATAAAACTTACGTTAAAGCATTTCATATGCTATGGGGCTAACGACTAATATCGGGGGACAAACAATACGTGGACCAAATCTCCTCCCTTACCTTGCTAGTTTGGCTGAAAACAATAAATAGCAATGAAAACTTCTTTGTTCGATGGAATATTCAAATCAAAACACCCATTTCCATTCCCCGTAAGTATACTGTGTTAAATTGTATTACCAACGACGTCTGGCTTAAAAGGCAGTGTTAGGGCTGTTTGATGCGCTTATAGAACTTTTAACCAGCGCTTTGCGAGGAGCTTTTAACGAGCTTAATCTGCCAGCTTTACGTGACAGATTTGTTCTGCGCTGTAAGGCGTGCGGAGGAGAATACTTAGAATTAGTTCTTAACTTTGACTTCTAAATTTAAGGTCAATGGTGTTTATTAATCATAACCCCTAATAATTATGTAGCTTTAGTCCAGTTTTTTTTACTGTGTTAAAAAGAAAAAACATTTTCTATTTGAAAGACCTATAAAGAAGTTCAGTAATGAAAAAGACAAGTAGTGTTTGTAAGTTTTAAAAACACCATGAATTTAGCATAATTTTGCTTCAGTGTCAGTTTTTTATCCTAAACACAAGTATAAGACGTGTTTTACATTAAAATAGCAAAAACTACCAACAGAAATAAATAAACAAGACAAACTTTACTACACAAACTAGATCAACCCAAATTAAACTTTGTCAAAACTTGCCACAACCTGCATCCCTTATCTACTTTACTCTGTATTAGTCTGTATGCAAAACAGTTGCACCTCAACCCCCTTCACCCCAATTGTAAGCAAAACTGCGAAAAAATCGATATACCCGCGGAAAGGAAACATTGCGCAATTGCAGTGACCTTCCCGACCTTGAACTTAGACCTACGGCACCAAAATACCACAGGTCGGGTGCCCACGCTCTCTTTTGGTACCCGCTATTGCGTGGGTACAAGGGGTGTACAGAATTGAATGTTTGTGCCATTAGCGTGGGGGTTGTAACAGTTGACAGTTTGGAAAGTGGGAAGAAAAATTGTTTGAGAACGATTTAAGATGACTTCAGTGGCGTGGAAAGTTGCTTATTGCTTTTTTATTACGGTGGTCCTCCTTCACTTAACGGGGATGCATAAAATAGTTCTGTTTCTACTGTTCATCCACCGCTAACGGGTTTTCGTAATGCTAGCATGGATTTTTCGCTTTGTAGCGAAAATGACTCGTAGAGGCGAAACGACAAAGTGTTGTGATTAGCGCTGAATGGGTTAAGGTTACACACGCATAGGCGTATCTTGTTATTCTTTCCGTACCAATATGCTAAGAACATTAAGAAAGCATAACTTTCATGGAGCCCAATACTAGTAGGTCGGCCTGTTTGAGATGGTATAAATCACTAGTTCAGAATAAGTTATACTGCCTGTATCCCTGTCCCTACTAAAAATTTTACAAACTTAAATCTACTTCACCTTCATAATTTGTGTTGAAACAAATCAATTGATTTTATTTATTACTAGTACTATATATAAATTATAAATTAAAAATATATGTCATATACTAAAGAAAAAGACTAAGTCTATCGGAGGCCGATCTTTCGATCGATTGATCTCTTTCTTTAGTATATGACATATATTTTCAATCTATGACATAATTCATATTTAATAATTAACCTGTGCAGATATAACAGTATAACAAAATTGTTACATGCACATTCCGTGCAAAATATTCGGCAAATCTATAAAACAAACAATAAAAGCTTTCAAAACAATGCAGCCAATATCGATTAAGGTCGATTAACACGAAAATAATAACGATTTGCCGTCGTTTTAATATAGGAAACGATTCGTGACTATAGACTGTATCAATAATATCAATATGTGTGTGTATTGTACTTTTACAGTCATTGTCTTACGTCACGACTTTGCAGTTATCTCGGACGGATCCAATTTTAGTTTTAATAAGTGTATTGTCTAATATATTTCCTTGTTCATACATATTTGCTATAACGGACAGCCAACCACTAGTTTAGATTTTTTGAACTGAACCAAGGATTCCGCTACCGAATCCGAAAGGTTTTTATGTGATGAATTCATACTAACAGACCTCTTAGCACAGGATAGCGCGTGAGTTATGTCGCCGTCAAGAAAGACACCCTGTCCTTGTCTAATCCGAACAGTCAGAAACTGACAGGAGTCTTTTTGGCCGTTAGGGCCTCCGCTAGCTGACGCGGATTACCCGGAACGGACGCTCGGAAATTGTATGAACAGCGCTAAGTGAAGCGGGCCCACGGAGCGGGTGCGCCATACTAAATTCACCCGCCGCGTGCACCCGCTCCGTGCACCCGCGCCAGCGCAGCTCAGATATCCCGTGCAACGTTTATTACCGCGTTTTATCGTTTATCACTCTCGCACCTATATACTTTATATTTTGTCAAGTTCGAAAAACTTCGAACTCCTGTGTTTTCTAAAATTCTACGCATAAAACAGTATCGTTTATAAATTGATACCTATCTACTCTAGTTCAACATATTCCTGTGATAGCTGAAATCCATTGCAATTGCTGCTCAAAATGTAGTCAATATTCAAAACAGTCCTCGTTATTACTAAACCAAAGTAAAATTAATTTTATGAAGCCATGATGACAACTGCCGACTGACCTAAATCTTTTATTTCTGATAAACTGTTTTCATCTAATTTCTCCATCTGCGGCAAATAATTGAGATTACGGCGTCAATTTAATAACTCGCAGCTATTTATAGCTGAAGAATAGAAAATTACGCAGTTAGCTTGTACTTGGTTATTAACTTAAAGAAAGGTTACTTATTTTTCCGTTATACGTTTGGTAAATTATTTCGTATAAAGAATAGGGCAACAGAGAAAAGGATAGGGCAACATGATTGCATACATAATAATTATAACCTCTTTAAACCGGCCATATACAATGCCAATCAGCAGGGGTCGGACAAAACGTGCGGGTGACTTCAAACCACTTATAGGTTGATGATTTGAAATTATTGATTTAAAATAGTATTTTTGATTTTCATAAACAATTATCACATATCATTTATCAACCTCTTTGTTAAACGATATCGCCACTTGAAATGAGTAAGTACGTTTTTGACTGACATTGTCAATCAGATGAACAATAAATTGACTTTCTTTATTGTTTAGCTATTGTATATTCACTATAATATTTATCTAAAATTTATATTTACTAATGTATAAAAAAACGCTGTAAAATGTCATCTTTCGGCTGCGTTTTACCAAATTTTTATTCTGAGAATAACGCTTACTCTCAGATAGTAACGTCAAATTACTATGGGATTTTGACATAAGTATCCAAGAGTAAGCGTTACTCTTCGTTAAAAATTTACATCAAAAGTTACATCTTGATATACATATTAACACTATAATCAGCAAAGCGTTTAAGATGTACGGTTTCGTGATGCGCTCCAGTACCGAATTTCGTCATCCCAGCACATACCTGCACCTATTCAAAACTCTAATTCGCTCTCAAATTGAACACAATGTATCTGTTTGGAACCCTTATTACATTAAATATGCAGACGCCCTCGAGACTGTCCAAAAAAATTTCTGAATACTATGTACTTTAGATGTCATCAGAGTAGATTATCCTATCAAGAACTATTAAAAAGATATTGTCTGTTCTTAATTCTAGGCGCTCATTACTTGAAGCATTAGTATTATACCACACATGTAATAATCATTTTGATTGTATTGCTCTTAACAATAAACTTAGTTATAAAGTACCCAGCCGCGTTAGGCAGCGAGAAGCGCGCCCGCATCAGCTGTTTGTGACTGGCCGTTGCCGCACGCACGCTGGCGAGCGCGCTCCTCTGCGAAGGCTTGTCAATACTTACAACAAACAATTTTGTCACGTAGACATTTTTAATTGTAGCTTAAGCATCTATAAAAAATGTATTACAGACACCTTAACACACATTAACAACTAAGAATGCCTATATATTACTTTGTCTAACCTAACCTCTTATACTGTAATTGCACGTACCTATCGTACGTATATCATTATAAGCTGTTGTTAGCACCGGCAGTCCTTCATAGTGCCGGTGACTAGATAGGCTCTGAATGTTTATTTAGTTTAATTAGTGGTAAGCGTCGTGGGCCACACATACTGTAAACAACATAGTAATAAGCTAGATAAGAATCACTTGTAGTGGCTGTTTGTTTACCTAAATAAAGAGAAAAAAAAAAAAAAAAAAAAAAAGTTTGGTCAAATCCAGCCTTAGTCGAATATTGTGGTCATTTTCCGTTTTTGGAGGTACGTACCGTGACAAACACGTATACTGCTCTTGCTGTAATCAAGATATACCAATGAAAGTAAGCAATATTAAAAGACATTTGGAGACAACCAAATATGTCGGAAACGTAGAAAAAAAAGGGGAAAGTGAATTTAATATTTTATTTATTTATTTTATTCACTACATACCTACATCACTCTACCACCTGTATTATTAATTCCATAGATTTATTTACGATTATTTTGTTACTTTATTAATACTATTTCGTTACTACATGTCACACGGAAGTTTGAATACAAACACCCTCTGTGCAAGACTACGTCATTTTTACGTCATCCGCACTTTTTGTCCGATCCCTGCCAATCAGTATTTGGTAAATTTGTCTGGCGGATGCCTTGCGGACATACCCGGTATAAAGATTCGATGAACTGCGTGCGTAGCCAAGATGCCAATCGCTCACGCTTAATAACGTATCGTGGATACCTCTCTCTATCACTCTTCCTTATGAGTGTGACAATGATAGTTGCGTTTCGTTAGCGACTGAGCGTGAGATTTTGGCTACGCACCCTGGCCGGACGTAGATGGCGGTCATTGAAAGGTCCAATAGCGAAAAAAAAATACAAAGTACAGTGAAAGGAATTCACTGTATTTTGTGCAGATGATGGATTGATGTGCCAGAATTGTAAAATGCAATCATATTGGGTTCCCATCACGTTAGAGGCTTTTGTTGTTGGATGTTGATAACTAGAAAACATTAATTTAAGAACTTGACAAAAAGGAAAATTATAGTTTTTAGGGCGTTTTCAGAAAAAGATTGGTACCCTAAAAACTGTCCTTAAATTTCTTTAACCTAGCGTACGTTCAAGGAATTTAAGGACAGCTAGTTTTTGAGGGCAATTAAGCATGAAATGTGTGTCCCTCTCTCCCTACTCTCTCTAACTTTGGAAACAGAAAGTCCAAAAAATATGAAAATTATAAAAATAGAGCTTCATAAAAACTGTCGAGGAAAATTATTTTGAACTTGGTCAGTTTTTTTGCATACCGTCATATCCTCTTAGTAAAAGAGCGTATATCAGGCGAAGACTATTGTGAAGATACTTCTTTTTGTTAGTTATGGTCTTGGTAGATAGAATTTACTGGAACCCTAGAAGTTCACTTATTGTGACGGACGTTTAGCTACAAAACCCTACATTGCGCGCGGCCCGACATGCTCCCGGCCGGTTTTCAAATGAAATATGGCTTATAGTTCATGAAACTGACAATAAAACCAATTTTTATTATATCTAATGCTTAATTATCGTCACAAATGATCACAGTTAAAGTCTATAAAGTCTATATATTGAAAACGCTCTATTTCTATGTAAATTTACCGCTGTGATCTGAACCTAGTGCCCTGTTGCTTGACGGCGTACGTATAAAACGTATACATTTGAGTTCCACCCACTACCACTAAAATCTATCAACTCATTTATCTGTTTTGGTTACATTAATACTGGGTCACCGATGACATGTGTGACAATATGGATATTGAGAGGGAACGCAGAGCGCTGGCTGTGCGCTGCAACATGCTGGCTCGTAGGTTTGCACGATGTACCAAAGGGGTGAAGGCTACGCTTTTTAAAGCATATTGTCAGTCCTTCTACACGTGCAGCCTATGGATCAGCTATACGCAGCGGGCATACAGCGCTCTGCGGGTACAGTACAACAACGCGTACAGGGTGGTGTTCGGGCTGCCGCGACACTGTAGCGCATCGAGTATGTTCGCGGAGGGACGGATCGATGGGTTCCACGCGATCATCAGGAAGCGGTGTAGCTCGCTGTTGAGGCGGTGGCGCGCCAGCACGAATACCATCCTGTGCACGTTGGCCGACCGGTGGGACTCACCGTGGCTAAAGCACTGGGTGCAGCTACATGCCCCAATATGTAAGAATTTGTTTTAATGTTATGTTTTGTACTAACCCTAGATTTAAGATTTAAGTTTTAATATGTAATGTTACTAACACATTATGGACTTTTGTTCGAAATAAATGATTATTGTATTGTATTGTATTGTAATACTCATATTCATTCAATAAACATCAAGAGAAATTTTTAACCTCAAACTCAGATTTTCGCGTGTGTGGGCAGAAACGGCGAAGCCTATTCCGTTTTCTAAAGGTGCCTTATGAATATTTATAGCAAAGGTTCGTAAAAACAAAGGTATCTTTTAGGGACTTAATTTGAATGTGGCAGGTCCTTGATTACGGTCGGGATCAAAGAGCGTGTTAAGAAGCGATCTAAAAATATTTACATACAGGTTGACCTCGGCCTTTGGAAAAACCCAGAAATGCTGTATAGAGCCCAGAAATGCTACATCTTAGCAATGCTCTAACGCAAATATTTTTTGATTAGAACAAAAAATAATACAGGATTGCATCGAAAATTTTGTACCCTGGCTGCCGTGGTCGGGTTGCCTAGTGGTTAGGGCGTCTGCCGCGAAAGCAGGAGGTTGCTGGTTCGATTCCAGTCCCAAGCACTTGGTCTTGGTCACTTTTTCTGTAGTAACATCTCTTTCAATTTATAGTTTATATAGAGTAGTGTGATAATCCTACTAATATTATATATGCGAAAGTTTGTATGGATGTTTGTTACTCTTTTACGTAAAAGCTACTGAATGGATTTTAATGAAACTTTACAATAATATAGCTCATACTCGTACATCAGAATAACACATAGGCTACAATTTATAAGAATATTGCGCAGACGAAGTCGCGGGCACCACCTAGTAACACATAATTTGAAACATTTACAAAAGTAACAAATTATATTTTGATTTGTGCTTTAAAACTGTATAACAAAAAATAAATATAATAATTTCCAAACTAAAGTTATTTCCAATAATCGACACCAAAAAATAAACATGCTGTATTTATCATTGGCACTGTCAATTTTCTTCAATTATGACATGTGTCAACAATCAAAATCTTATGAGTGACATTAATAAAACAATAATCATAAAAGGCGAAGAAGGTTTCATGTTATTCTATGAGGATTTATTCCCTCTTGAGTTTTAGTAACAAAAAGTAATTTGTTATGTTCTTGGAAACCACTGCACCGATTGTTATGATACTTAATATACTGGTTTTAAACACCATAACTCAAATGTACACTCGCGGTCAAAATTGCACATGTAGGCACAGTGACGACTCGGATTTTTTTCCCTAGAGTGTCCCACTGCTGCCAAAAAGTCCTCTACCATGGCTCTCCATAATAAACTCCCTAAGTTGGGCCTGATCAGGCAAGTTGTTAAGGAAGGTGTCCAAGTCAACTCGCCATCTCCGCCTTTAATTGGAAATAAATTTTAATTAAAATATACGCGAAGTTTTTAGTAAAATAATTTTATAATATGTCTAAAATTTACTTGAGGTTTTCTTGTAGTATAACAAAGTATATTAACAAGCGAACAAAATACTCCAAGTTGGGATTTATAAAAAATACTTTTTGCAATTTAATTACCAGGAATTTAATTACCAAGTCTTTGACATTTACTAATTTATCCTTGATTACAAATTAGTTTGTTTAAATTAATTTTATCTTGTTGCAGGTAAGGGGCAGGAGAATGATGTGATGAGAACTGTTTCAAATTAAGTTTTAAATTTTAATTAAGGACCCGGTGAAAATAGGTGGCCGACACGATTTTAAAGTTATTTTCAACGGTCTATTGTTTAAGATAATTATCTGTTTTAATCATAATCATCAAGTAAATTACATTACAGCAAAGCATAGTGTACCACCTAATGTTTCCTTCTCAGACACAATGCTGAAGTACGCAAATACACTATATATAAAAATGTCAGAACAAAAGAAATTAAAATTACAGATAAACTTTAGCGAGATGGACTCCATTTAACTACGTATTGACATGGCCTCACTGGCCTCAGTTTATATTGTCGGTTTTAGAAATAGTGCTTTACTAATTAATTATGATTAGAAACGTACACCTACATTTTTATCAAAACCAAAAAAAGCCAATACTTTTTTTTTACTGCTTTTCAATTTTGTAAGTCTAGGAAAAGCGGGAAAAGAAATAGGTAAATAAATATGAACACGCTACACTACACTACACTCGTACGTAAAATTTGATATATTTCGCATGTGTAGTCCTCAATTGAAGCACGAGAGGAAACAACAGCTTTTCTCCCTTGTAAAATTAATAGTTAACTTAAACACGTTTTAACCGATTTCATGAAGGAGAAAATCCTAAATTTTAAGTACTAGAAAAATCGTGTTTTGAATTTAAGTCAACTTGTAGGGACAAATTAAAGCAACAAGTTAAGTACCTGTAGTATAATTGGGTCAATTGATGAGATTACCGAAACTGGCCCGAGCCTAATTGAGTTTGCGACAAATTAGTAAAAGGCACCTTTTGGCTAAATTCGTTAGCTTAATAAGACCTTTCGAAGTTATACAATTAGGCAATTTCAATATTTATGTGTTTATATGTATGTAATAGTCTTCAAGTTAGAGTCAAATGAACTTTGTGAAATTTATTTAGTTAGTGAACCGATTTGTTTTGTGGCCCGGGTAACATGCTAACTACAGAACTACTTATATCGAGAAAGGATCAAATCTATTTTGGCCAGAGGATAAGTTTGGGTATCCAAAAAGACTAATATTTTTTATTTATTTTTATATTTCAAGTTTTACTATAGTTTAGTTTTATTTAGTATTAGGTTTATTTCTCTTCTTCTAAGTTTGTTTCCTCATTGCTGACGTTCGTGACTACCATTCACAGTTTCTTGTCTGTCCCATACCACGTTCCTCCAGGCACTCCTATTCTATGCCATTTGGAGGCAAGCCTGGGCCTTGGATCCTGTTGAGGCCTTAATTAACTCTATCCACCGAGTAGGCGCTCTTCCCCTATTTCTCTTTCCTTCCACCTGGCCGACCATTATCTGCTTTTCCAGACCATCTTCTTGCCTGGCTAAGTTTACTTAGTTTAGTTAGATTCCCTACTGACTTACTTTATAATGAAACAGGGTTCCTCAGAGTTCGGCAATTATTTATTCTCAACGCAGTTACTAGAGTTCACAAAGGGATTGCCAAGTCACCAATAAGAGATCTCATAATGAATAGACGCACATACAGAGTCCCTGTACCTCCTGTCCAGACTACACACGCTCAACGACTACCCTTTTACATTCACCCTTTTTTATACAATGCTGTTTGCAAAATTATTGATTTAAAAGCTTGTACCTTATCATTAGTCAAATCAAAACTAAAAAAATGGTTTGCTACCCTTTCATACAATGACACGGAAGACTTATTTATTACATTTTTTTTTTTATACTACGACGGTGACAAACAAGCATACGGCCCGCCTGATGGTAAGCGGTCACCGTAGCCTATGGACGCCTGCAACTCCAGGGGTGTTACATGCGCGTTGCCGACCCTTTAAAAACTTTAACACTCCTTTTTTGAAGAACCCCATATTGTAGTCCTTTGGGAAAACAGTGGCAGGGAGCTCATTCCACAGCCGGAGCGTCCGCGGGAGGAAGTTCCTCATAAACCGCACGGTACGAGACCATTTAGGCTCCAGGGTATGCGGGTGAACACCCTGCCGACGGCGAGCGGTGCGGTGGTAGAATGCAGCCGTTGGCATCATATCAAACAATTCCTCAGAGCACAATCCATTGTACAAGCGATAGAATACACATAAGGAGGCGAAGTCTCTCCTTAGACTTAAGGGTTCGATATCGCTCGTGAGTTTGGGATCGTTGACAATTCGGACAGCACGTCTTTGGATCGAGTCAAAGGGGCCCAGCTGGTATCCAGGTGCTCCCGCCCAAAGATGGCAGCAATACTCCATATGGGGCCTGACTTGAGACTTGTATAATAACAGTCTTTGCCCCGGAGAGAAGTATTGCTTAGCTCTATTGAGCACACCGAGCTTTTTGGATGCCAGCTTGGCCTTCCCTTCCAGGTAGCTACGGAATTGGACGTCACTGGAAATGTCAACACCCAGGATCCCAATACTCTCTGACATGGTAAGGACTGTGTCTTGGAATTGTGGGACCACAGTAAATGGGGTTTTTTTAGCGGTGAACGCGCAAACTTGTGTCTTAGTGGGGTTAAATCGGACAAGATTTTCCTGGCCCCACAGTGAGATATCAGAGAGAGCACTCTCGATGTCTGACACAAGCTTTTCACGACTCTCTAACACAACGGGACGAGGGATGTTAGCACGGCCTGTGTAATAGGCATCCCCAGTACTGTCGTCTGCATAACAATGAATATCGCCAATGGACAACATGTCATTGATATGCAGCAAAAACAGCGTTGGGGATAGCACAGAGCCTTGTGGGATACCAGCATTTATGTCCATGCTATCGGAGCAACTTCCGTCGACAACGGCTCGTATGCATCTGCCGGACAAAAAGCTGGCAATCCATTCGCATAATCCCCCGGGCAGTCCGTAAGATGGTAACTTCGATAGAAGACCCCCATGCCAAACCCGATCGAACGCCTTCGCTATATCCAGGCTGACTGCCAATGCCTCACCTTGACTCTCAATAGCTGAAGCCCAGCGGTGGGTGAGATACACTAGAAGATCACCAGTGGAGCGACCATGGCGAAAGCCATACTGTCGGTCACTGATCAGATCGTGATCCTCTAGGTATCCCAGGAGCTTTGCGTTGATTATGCGCTCCATCACCTTGGAGAGAAGGGAGGTTATAGCGATTGGCCTGTAATTCGACGGGTCTGATCTGTCACCCTTTTTAGGCACAGGGTGCACAAGGGCGGTCTTCCACGAAGACGGCACCTGCCGTTTGTGATATGAGAGCGTGAAAAGGCGCGTGAGCACTGGACACAACTCGGGAGCACACCGCTTCAGCACCACCGCTGGTATGCCGTCTGGCCCGCTCGACTTGTGGACGTCTAATGATAGCAGCTCCCGCCGGACATCAGTTTGCCTGAATATAATGCCGGGCATGGAGAAACCGGCAAATTTACTCGGCACTTATAGTTAATCTTGTGGTCAACTATGGTTGTTATTTATTACTCGCACTCATTCATACTAACACATACACTCAAATACATACGCACACACACACACACAAACACACAACACTTACACTCACACACTCATAATAATAGCACCTTCAATACTAATTTTAATTATTTCTTTATTTTCTCATGTTTCATTGTAAATTCATTCCGAGCTCCAAGATACAGGCTTAGCCTAGTTTGGAGCTCGCCGGACATCTATGGTGTAATATGTATGTGTATATTATTGATAATTAATTTATTCTTATTCTTACTCGTAAATTACTTGGGCTGATTATATTTTTGTCCAACTCCTGTGGGAATTTTATACTTACAATTAGCTATAAGTCTCTCTTCTCACATTATTTTTCATAAGCATCAACTTAACCTATCTACTACTATCCTACATTGTAGTAATCGAATAACAAGATGTACCTATTAGTTACAAACATGTTTTTACTAGATAAATGTCCTTATAAACTTAGTATACACTAGTAACTATCACTAGGTGAATGAATCTATAGACGGTTCTCTTATTTACATGCAAGAACTTCAACTCTATGCACGTAAACATAAGTGTCATTACTGCTTATATAGGGATAGTCAAAGGTTATCGCTAGACGATAATGAGCTTTGCATGTTTACCGCAAGGTTAATTATTGATTGACGTGGGTGAGTTAAATATTTCAGGCTAGAGAATAATTCAGGCTATTATCTACTTCGAAACCATGACGTGACGCCAAGAGGCATAAGAAATAATGTCGGATTTCCAATGCCCGACCAAGTTCTAAGAGAGGTATGGGCACAGCGGATGCATATCGTTTAGTGTGGTAGGGCACAGCACATCGAATGTCGTCTCGCTCAAATCTGGAGCAGAGCTCATCTGGGGAAGTAACCTTACAGAAAACCGCAGTTTAATAACACTAGACCCTACTAATAGTGTTGTGTTTCTGTTGGTGAGTAAGGTCGCCAGAGCTCCAAGAGGATTCACTGTGTTGACAGCTGGGGATCCACGGAGCAAAGCTTCCCCCTTTAGCTGTCAACACAGCGAATCCTCCTTTTTTAAAGGGTCGGCAACGCGCATGGAACACCCCTGGAGTTGCAGGCGTCCATAGGCTATGGTGACCGCTTACCATCAGGCGGACCGTATGCTTGTTTGTCACCCTAGTAATTAAAAAAAAACGCTATCTGCCCCGGCTGCCCGCTCTGCTTACATCACACTGCTATGTTTTAGGCGTACGCGCTGATCTCTCAGTCAATGACCCGAAGGTGACATGACATAATCTGCAATTAGCGGTCAGGTTCATTTGTCTTACTCACTGCCGATAACGTGTGATAGCGATTTATTTTTAACGTAGGAGCTATGCAAAATTTGATATGGTGACCAGATGAAGCTTATACGACTTGTTTTGATCTCGCATTCCGCTTAATAAGCGATAGATAAACGCAGTTACGCAGATATTGCTGAAATGATTTTAGTACTTACTAATTCTTGTAAGTAGGTACTAAAATCATTTCAGCAATAGTGTAACTTTTTTTTAGACTAATTTCCTTTTCAAGCATCTAATAACAGTTTTCTTTTTTGTAGTCGGTTATATGAAAAAGGCGTTATAATGCTATATTGTATTAGTGTTACTTCCGGCTAAAGAAACTAACGATAAACGATACTTTACTGTTAATAGGCAAACGTACTGAATTACTTTATAATATGATTTTTATCTTTTATAAGTATCTAAGCCATTAAAAAATGGCTATAGCAGGCCTGTTGTTGTGTTATATAAGTTATTTTGTAATATAACATAATGGAGTTAAAATGAGTTAAGCCATTAAAAAAGTCTAAGTGTGATTCGTAAAAATCAGCTTAAGTTAGGTCAGGTTTTGCCGTTATCTGCTTAATATTTTAGAGAGTTTAAAAGTCTAGTTTTAAATAGAACGACTTACGTATTATGAAGTAACCTTGGAGTCAACAAGATACCTTTGGCTTGGCTCATAATAATATGTGCTTGTCTTTAGAAATAGTTCCAACTTTGCTTATTGCTAAGGTCCTAAATGGATCTTTATTTCATTAGTGCCTCATCGGCAAGCGACAAAGTGTTTTTACTAAGTATATACCTACAATCATATATCAAAGAAAGGAGATTTAATCAAGGACAATACTTTCTTCTTCTTAAAGTTTATTTATTTGTTTTTCGCAAAAGAAGAAATCAAAAAGGTATATTTATAAATATGTATTAACAGAGTATATGTCGCAATGATGAAAACAGTGATTCCATGATATGCGTCATTGAATGTGCGTTATTGGCATAGTAAGTGAGTATATGCACTATCGCGTTCAGAATTGCATGGGCAGTTTATGAATGAATTCATTCATAAATTGCCCATGCACTTATGAACGCGTGTGTACCTTATACATATACTCACTTAATGGAGAGCCAATCACCGCTCAGCGCTCGGTTATAAACGTGTGAGTGACGCGTGAAAATACGAAAAATTGGCACATCAGGAAATGCCACCATCCGAGTATTTCTGTAGATCCTTATAAGGAAATATCTTAAATAAATACATTTTGTCTAAGTAAAACGCTATTTTTTAGATATGCTTTTGGGTAACATATTTCTTAATACTTTGCATTTTATATATTTATTTACACGCATCATAATAATAACAATGCTTCCTCACAGCAAGCTAATGAAAATATATTTCAAAACTTACTCCTGCGAGCACTGTAACATATACGTAATAAAGCGTTGAAACAAAAAGCTATCTTAAGGCTTAATTATAAACTCCATATTTCAATGCAACACAACACATCAACAGATGACAAAGTAAGGCTTTATACGTAAAGGGATGGAACCTTTTCCTCATTGTGCGCAGTGATCAATCTTGTCACACATGTGAATTGTATGAGAGTGCTTTTATGGGACATACTTTACTTATGGGACGTTACTACTGAACTATTCAGGCCTCCGCCTTGTAGTGTAGTGCGTTGTGAAATGGGAAGCGTATAGTAACCCGCTTGATAACATAACACTAAGATTTGGAGCTATCACAAATCCAGTGTACACAAAGGGGTCGTCTCATTAGTTATAGTTTAGTGTGCTTTAGTTTAGTATCTTACGCTATGAAGCCCGCAAAAATATCTGACTATAAATTAAACTTTTTGTGAAAACGAGTGCTGTAAAGGGCTCGAAAGGGCCATGATGAATAAACGCGATTATCCGTTCTAAAGTGTTTAATTGCAATGAATAACAATCGCGGTAACATAAGACAATATTATCTAACTAAATCTTTATTGTAGATCCATAAGAGTGACTGTAAATGTTACTGTACTTAACTAAATACCATTAGGTATTTTTAACGGACGCTCTGAATCCGTTGGTAGGTTTTACCCTGGTTTGAACCCGTGGCCGAGCATTTAAAGTAAGCACGCGAACACGCCATACAAATGAGCCACCAAAGTTTCAACAATTATCTATAATTATAAGTAATTAAAGTCCACAAAGCATAATTTTATTATAAATTCCATAATTGGGGTTAGACATCAGATACGACGACAATGCCGTGCCACGTTGCGACTTACGGGAAATGTCGATGACTTTAAAATTGGCGTGATGACAATTTTTTGTATACCCTTGAACATTAGTATTTGATACACTTCTACCGGTTCCGAAAACACAATATCGCATCCATTTTACCGACCGACCGGTTGGCGTAGTTGGTAGTGACCCTGCCTGCTAAGCCGATGGTCCTGGGTTCGAATCCCGGTATGGGCATTTATTTGTGTGATGAACACAGATATTTGTTCCTGAGTCATGGATGTTTTCTATGTATTTGTATATTATATATATCGTTGTCTGAGTACCCGTAACACAAGCCTTCTTGAGCTTACTGCGGGACTTAGTCAATTTGTGTAAGAATGTCCTGTAATATTTATATTTATTTATTATTATTTTAACATTCAAAATTGCATTACTTTATGTATAGTTTGAATCTTGCTCGAAAACGCTCGGTAGTGTTATGGCATCCGATTTCAAAGTCAGAACTCAGAAGCAGTGATGTAGAGAAGAAGACCATAAGCGAAAGCACTGTTCATTGTTTTTTTGCAATAAATGCATTAGCCAGGACCTCCTGCTTCGTAAGCAGGTTAAGTACCGACTAGGTTAGGAGGCTGTCGTTTATGCAGCAGAGTAGAACGCGTTAACTACGCAAGCCGCGATGCAACGCAACGCAGCAATGGCGCCCCTTGCTAAGACGTTTTGTTCTTAAATCTGGAATGATACCTTTACCAACTTAACTCACCTTTAATTACTTTATTAATTTCGCCTCGGCCCACGAAATTAGATAACTGGGTTTTCCACCAGATGAGTTTTGATTAAACTGTCCCTTTATGACAAGGGGGGCAAAGGGGGAAGGGGGGTCACGTGGGTTAATCCACGTGACGCGTTGGAGACAGATTTTGTTACGTAAACATGTCATTTCGTGTCTTAAGGGACGCTGTTTTGATGGTTCCATAATGTATTCGGTTAGGTATTTGTTCGAATAAAGGGGTTTGTGTTCACAATGTGTTTCGTGAATATCATTTATCTGACTTAGTTATGTATTATCCAATAATTACGTAGTTGGGAATTTAAAATGCTATTATATACCTAGCTCTGATCGCTGAAAAAATTAAATACCTACTTTCAACATCTTGGTACTTGTTTATTGTTTATAGGTATTTATAATTAATTAACAATGATTAATTGTGTTTGAAATCTTAAATCTAGTATATACAAAAGTAAAATTAAGCAATGGTAAAACGGCAAAAGTAAAATTAAGGGTATACAAAAGTAATATTATAACTTACCTAAAAAGTTATAAATTGAAAGAGATGTCATAATTATACTACAGAAAAAGTGACCAAGGTCCCCGGTGAGCAGGGCTGGGACTGGGACCGGAGACCTTGGTCACTTTTTTGTAGTATATGACATCTCTTTCAATTTATAATTTATATAATTATGTATGTATAGTAGTGTGCCTACTTAAAAACATGAATCGAAACATTTATTCTAACTAATAAATGGTTTAATTCGTGCTTTACAATTGTTACCTAACAAGGCTAGAAGGTTCGCTGAAGACATGAAGGCGAGCTTGTGTAGGCTCTCTGCATCTCTGGGATGCCATAAGAGAACAACAATAGATAGTATCTATTGATCATAATAAAGAATAAAATTCAATTTTTCCGCAAAAATGTAGATACCTAAAGTAATGTACTAAGTAATCTCGAAACTTTGATGCCTGTCTCTCGATGTGGAGTCCAGTTATCTTTAATTATATTGTTTGTCCACTCCGTTCATATAATGAGGAGTTCCACAATTAATTATCAACCCAACAAGTCAATATAGACTTTATTTTCTTTTACTGACGGTCTCGATTTCAATGGCTATTGTATTTCCTTTTTATGAAAGAAATAATTTATTTGCTTCTGGTTTTTAACGATATGACGTTATTCGTGCTCTCGATTTTAATAAGGCAGCACTAGTTTATTCCAGACATTAAATATTACACTAGTGGGTATTTATTTTCATTACCATTATTTTAATAATAAGGTAGGCGTGCCCCCTGCGGTAGTTTAACTTACACTACTTTGTTTAAATTAAATACACTGCAAACAGAAGTTCATTGATATAGACTTTTTTGCAGCTTTTCGAATTAACTATATATTTTAACATCAGAATGCGGTAAACGCAAAATGAATGGAGGTGAGGAGGCAGCATTATTTTTTGAGTGTTTCACTAAGAATATCAGAATCAGCTATATCTAATAACTAACGAGTTTAAATAATTACCTCAATGAAGGTGTTGATAATTAAAATGACCAAGTTTACACTTATGATTGAATTCATTCTTAAACTGCCCATACAATTTTGAACGCGTGTGTAGATTATACACATACTAACAGTAATGTTCCGCGTGTAGATTCAGCGTCGGCATTGCGGGTTTTGAAATCGCCACGACGTTGCGGTCGGCATCGTCACTTAATTTATCATGAAATTACTTTAATAGTACATTACTGCAGACGCCGGGAAAGAAGGGCTTAACGGGTGAGTATGTATATACACGAGCCGAGCGTTAGCGAGGCCGGGTAGCCATACGAAGCCGTTAAAGCCCTTTTCACGGCAAGGCATGTATAGTGCTTTTCTCAAACATGCAATGAAATAAATAAATAAATTTCCAAAAATATGATAGTTTTATTTCTAGAAAGTTGACTTGACGAATTAATATATCTAACACAAATATTGCTATTTAGTTCGTGGTGATTCCAACATGAATTTAGTCTATAACGATAAAACAGATGATCCATAAATATTTCATGATGTATAAATATGTCGCAATATAAAATGTACCAAACACGAACAGCACTTTTTATTCTTTGACAATGAAAATTATAACCTCTTTACAAATTTTTGTACATAATTCCTACTTATCCTTATATAGACAGACACAGTTCTCACTTAAACAAGAAACCAATTTAGTCTAAACAGTTATCGTAATATTAACTAAACACGCATGCATTTTGGGTAGCCATATGCCTTCCGACATCTCGTTTGTCATTTGCGCCATCAATTAATTTTAGAGCCCATTCAATTTTACTTTCGCATTTCGCACTTAATTCTGGTGGGGCTCAATGAATAGTCATTTCTGCTTCAAAACTCGACGGCAACATTATTATAATAAATAACAATGAACAATAAAACCATTGAAATAGATTAAAAGAATCAAAGTTATTTAACTTAACCTCCAAAGTTATTAAAAAACTACATAGGCGTTTTTTCACACGCGGTTTGAGTAGACGCTTTTACGTTTAAATTTATTTTAATATTTGGAATGTACCTATATTTGTGTGAGTAAATTTGCAATAACGTGTTGTTACTTATGTTCATGTCGATGTCCATTTTATATAAATAAAACTTCAAAATATCATTATTTATTTTTATTTTTAATAGGCACTGTGGCAGAATGTTATCATGACGGCACGGCACGGTTTGAGTAGAGACTTTTACCGCTAATGTTTAAATTAATAATGTGATATTTGTTATGTTCATGTCGATATCGATTAAGTATCGACTTAATATATTCGAATATATAATTTATTGTTTGTTATAACATATGAATATATAATTTAATAGGCGTACTGGCAGAATGTCATCATGAACCATAGTAATGAAACTGTTATAATGGCTAAAAACCATGTTGCTGTGTCACACATTTATGTGGGATAAAATTAAAAAAATATTACTTCCCGGCCTAGGCCTTCAATTTTGTATGAAATCCCATTACGTGTCTCTCCAGTTGCCCCGCCTGAAACGTGGTACTTTGAAGCCTATTATAATGAACGTTATAACAACATTTCATTGCATGTTTGAGAAAAATATATTGTCTAAAGTTTACAGCTGCACCCGCAACGTGTTCAACACGCAGAATGTTACCGTTGCTTATCAGGGAAGAGGCACTGCGCACCAGTAGTCAGTAATGAAATTAACGTCACATTATGCTTTATTTCCAAACGTAAATTTGAAACGTCTTACACAATTACGGAGAATTAGCGAATCATCATCAATTCTCCAGGTTAAGTTGACCTACCTCGTCCCTATTTTGATTTATAAAGCAAAGCGAAATAAAGGAAAACGATAAGACGCGACGGCTCAGTTTAATATGGTTGTGGACATAACATCTCACGTGTTTGGCAAAGTGCCTGATTTTGCGCTGTTCTGGATCCAATTCGATTCTAACTGTAATTGCACGAGTATAAGGTATATTATAGAGTAAACTTGACAAATGTATATATTAAGATAAGATGATGGGTGTAAACAAGCTATCACGTGAATCGACATCTTGTGAGGCGCCAATTCAAGTACCTGAGGAATGTACGTGAAAATAACTGAATTTTTGAATGTTTTCCAAAAAATACATTTATTTTTATCTAAGTGTGAGTCACGTGAACCTGCCTTAAGCATTTTTACGTATTACGCCAGGTTTTTCTTGTATTACTGAATGAGGTTAGTCAATGGGTTTACGTAGTTAATCTTATGCAAAGGCCTAGGGGGCGATTTTTGACATTTGACGCTCGAATTTGTGAATAATAATGGAAACGATGAACTGGCAGTTCAGAAAAGTGAGTTATGGATGTTTAAAATCGTAAGTGTTCAAATTAATGTAATTTATACCATGTTATGTAGAATTGTAGATACTGTATAATTAATACCTAAATACCGACTGTACTAGTTAATGCAGCATTAAAACCTACACAATATGTTGATATAATTTTTCTATATACTTTCTTAAAAGCATACCCGGGAGTGGAAAGAAGCATAACCTTACATTACAGGTAATAAGCGTAGCGTAGAATAATATTATATTACTGAGGCAATTTGGCTCAGTTTATACATAACTTAAATCCCGGGAGTACCTTATTGTAATATTACCACCTAATATTAGCCATTCTGAAAGGAAGCGGTTGTGGGAAGCCATATCTTTGGAGTATGCTGTAATGTTGTTGGGTAAAATAAATATGTATAAAGGCAAATATGGCAAATACCAAATGAGGGTAGATATTACAGATCATAATAATATATTTTTAGTATTCAAAGTAAACGTTAAATATAATTTATTCAAGTAGGCTTGTAAGCATTTTCGAATCCTCATTCACGCACAATATATTAAGCTAATATTTAGAGCAATCGTTTGATGCTATTATTACACAAAATATAGGTAATATATATTTATTCATTCATCATTTTATTTCCAAATAAATATAAACTACTTAAAAAATATATATATATATATATTTACATCTCGCTCCCCGCCGTTCCAGGTGCAAAAGTGCCCATAATGCTAGCGGCATTGCCGCGTTGTATAATTATGGACAGCCTTTGCACTAGGAACGACTCTGAGCGCGGGTCTTCGCCCTTCTGCCTGAGTCGGCGGCCCATGTCGCGGATAAAACGTTTTGCATCAGCGCCCCAGCAGCCCGTGGTTTCAACCGCAATTTCATCATTTTAAAAGCGCATGTTTTGATTCATGTTTTTTGTTTTTAAGTAGTCACACTAATATATATAAATTATAAATTGAAAGAGATATACTACAGAAAAAGTGCCCAAGGCCCCCGGTGAGCAGGGTTGGGATTTGGGATACTTGGGATCGAGCCAGCGACCTCTTACTTTCGCGGCAGACGCCCTAACCACTGGCCTACCCTGGATAGCTGGTAGCCCAGTATAATTACAAAACGAGTCAAAAGCTCACAATATATCACATTGAATTTTCATTTGAAATATTTAAAGGTTTAGGGCAAAAAAAATCACTAGTCACGTGTGAAACAAGTGTGTAAGTAATATCTGTACTGGTTCACTACTGTAGTGTTTCACTTTGTTTTTTAGTAACACTAAAGTTCAAATTCCTAATAGTACAATAACATTTTACTTAGCTTCCTGAATTCAGCGAGCGTGTCGCGTTACCATTGTCGCAAACTCGTTCCAATCTCACCGGAAAGTCGATCCAAAAGATCAACTTTCATACAGTTACTCGGCTCCGGTTGCTATGTTAAAGCAACACAGTGCAAACTATACTCTATTTATTACACGATAAGGTTGAAAGTTGTCAAATAATTGTTATCGCAGTCAGACGTGTTTCAAGGCCACTATTAAAATTTAGTACTTTAGTGTCAAGTCCCGGATTTGCTCGTTTTATGTGTCTTTGTGGACCGCTTTTGGATTACATAATGATTGGTCGGTTCGTGGGCTGTCTACCTATTTAGCGAGAAGGTACGTCGTAACATTTTACATTAAAGTTTAGTTACCAAAAATTTACATTTAAACCAAAGAGGTAACTAGAGACGCCCATACCATACTTCGATTGCGCTGAAAATGTGAAAATGTCAATCCTGAAATGAGACTTCGCTCAATCTAGAACCAATCGTCTTTACGGTATCCAAAGGCGTCCTTACGCCATTTCAAAGTCTTGCTACACTCTTTCCCTTTGAAGGCGTCTCTATCTACTTATATGTATTGAAATTAAACACTTTAGAACGGATTAATCACGTTTATTAACACCATGATCCTACGTTTCGAGCCCTTTACAGCACTCGTTTTCACAGGGTTAAGATGATGTCAGTCATCGTCTGTTTTAAATATAAATACATATAAACGAATACAGCCGTAAGGTAATGCACGTCTAAAGGTCTAACTAACTAAGCCGACTTTTATTCAATGTAAGACGCGGAGTGCCGCTCCCTGATGAAAACCGCAAAAAATCCTTGAAATCCTTTTTTTGCAAAAGCTAAAGTTTCTGATGAAACCCACAAAAAATCCTTGAAATCCTTTTTTTGCAAAAGCTAAAGTTTAACCGACAGTTACTCTTTTGGCGGTCAAGCTAAATAGTTTTATAAAAGCTGACTCACACTAGAACGTGACCGGACCGAGTCGATCTGTCAGACTGTCAGTTTCTACAGAAAACAGGCGTTTTTATTTTTTGTTGTAAAAAAATAATTGAAAATTTGAAAATTGTTAATTGTTTTCTGTTCAGAATCGCGAGCTCTTTCAATCCTAGTAGGAGAAAAAAAAAGTGTCCCAAGATTTGTTTTCCATTTCGCCACCATCATTTCATAATACGTGAGTGTTAACCGTTGCTATTTAATATTTATCAGTATGTCTCACGAAAGTTTAAATTATATCATTTCATAGATTTAGTATGGCGCTAGCACAATGGAAAGTTTGAAAAATGTATAGAAAATTTAGGACATTTTTTTTCTCCTACTAGGATTGAAAGAGCTAGCGATTCTGGGTAGGATAGAGATAAAAATTTGAAATGATTTTTCTACAACAAAAACTAAAAACTTGTCCCGTTATTTTACAATTTATTAGCACTTTGATTTACGACTTAAACTACATTTGTGTTGCATTAGCAATTACGAAAGGAATTCTTAGCAAATGACCGCTAATTCGAGTAATAGGCGGAGATAAAACACTGCGAGCCAAGGGCGTGTAGCTCGGCCAGAGTGAGTAGTTTATAGAGTAGTCTGTCTACGTTACCACACGCAAATAAGCAGAAGGATGATACCACAAGTGTGTTATAAAAAAATAATTTTCATATTTTTGTTTTTATATCTTTATGTCTTAAAATAATATCTACCTATGTCTTTTTGTGTATGATTTTATTTTGTTGTCATTGCTCTGTTGATTAGTTTATAATTTCTTTGCCTGAGATACAGGAATATGTACAATGTAACACTAGCAATAAGCTTTTAATAAAAATATATTTATTATTTATGAATTACAAGTCAAGTGAAGTATTTGGTAATTAAATTCTAGAGAAAAAATATTTTTATTCCTACATACTGTATAGAGTGCAAATAGACTTCCATTTTCACTCTTATTATAAAACGTGCGAATACTTAAAATGTAACTTGTCCATTGTTAACGGATTGTTATTTACACTACAAAAAATTTCCACTTTAAACGCCGAGGTACAAAATTCTGAGGCGTAAGTTTGTAATTAAATAAGAGTCAAAGTGCCAATCTTAACGCGCAAAAAACATAGGTATGACGCTATGCTACAGGGCACATCTAACCATGTCTAGTAGGCAAATACTCGATTCAAACTCTAAGAGTATTCGAAGATGGTTTACTGTCTTCAGTACCTTTTACTATGGCTCAAAACATACTGCCGCGTGAAGGCCTTTGTCACATTAAGTGTGTTCTTGCGAAATTAGTGGTACGACCATTGATGTAATTCATAAAAACTAACATATACCAGACACCAATGGCTAAGGCCAACTGGGCACTGAGGTACTTACCGTAATTTCTTTTTAATTGCAAATTTTTTTGTTTGACTTTTGAAGGTCATACATGCGCGTAATGTATTTAAAATGTGTATGCAGGTGCATAGTGTTTGAGCGTAGGGTAAGCGGGCCCAAAGCGGGTATGCTAACGACGGACGTCCTAAAAACCACAATTTTATTGAACTACAGTAACAAATTGTACGTCATTAGAAAGGATATTTATCTGGCTTGAATAGAAAATATCACTTTAATTGATTGGTAGTGAGATTTTTGTACAATAAAGAAAAAACAAGAGGTCTGCTAAAACCCGCTTTGCCCAGACATGGGCCTAAAGTGGGTAGGTGCTTTGGGCAAATCGGGTGGCTCCTTGGGTAAAGCGGGTAATTTCCAAATTAAATATTAAACAGTTATAATTTAAGCAAATATGTTACAGAAACCATGTACTATTCAAATCTTCACAAAACAGTACTTGTATAATAAAGGTTAACAAGAATTGAATGTACTAACCTATACTTTTAAAATGATTCATTACTTTGGAATTTGAACATGTATCATCAACAAAATAAAGTAACTTTCTTAAATATTACCAACATATATTATTAATTATAGTAGTAGTAGTAGTGTAGTGTAGTACAGTCTTTAGAGTGATTTTAGAGATCTTAGAATTAATGCAAATGTAGCAACAGTAAACGTATCTGTTTAATTCTACCCACTTTGCCCTACCCGCTTTGCCTAAAAACACTCGTTACAATTGATAAAATATAACCTTGAAATACGAGCGGGGACTTGAATGCTTTCGATCTCATTGTTATGCTAAACCAAGATGAAAATACATAGTAAAACTATTGACTAGCATTATGGACAGGTATTCGACTAATCAAATAACACTTACCTTGACTTTTTTTAGTAAAAACACCAAAAAACTTTGACTGCACACTGTAACTCATCCTCTTCACAACGCCGCTCGCTCGGGGCTAGTTGAAACTCGTTGGCGTTCGGTCTCTCGCGGCGCACGCACACATTCACGATTATGTTTCATACAAAGATATACAAACGCCTACCTGCTTTGGCAGCCTACCCGCTTTTGGCCCGCTTACCCTATACGAGTATGTGTTGGAGTAGCGTTTAAGTGAACGCTTTTTTTAGCTTTACTTTTACTTTTACTTGTAGGTATATTGGCTAGATTCATTATTATTGTTTACATTAAATGGTTGTTCCTCATCACGGCTCTGGAATCGACTTGAAAATAAATTTAATTTTAATAAACATATTTGTGGTCGGCAAACGTAGTGTGGGACGCCCTCCTGCCAGGTGGACCGATGACTTGAGAAAGGTAGCTGGTAGTGGTTGGATGAGGGTCACGAATGACCGTACTTTGTGGCGCACCCGTGGGGAGGACTACGTCCAGCAGTGGACTGCAATAGGCTGATTGATTGAAACATATTTGTTGCCAGGACCTCTTATTTTTCTCTGTACCTTACATGGCATACTAAATATAATTTCAAACTACTTTCTACCTATAAAATACATGTAAAATAAACGGTCTCATTGTATAATATGTCTTCCGTTCTTCACTTACTCGTATGACACATAAATCGGTAATTACAAAGACTAATACAAAATTGTGTTCGCGTAACTGTCCATCTGTATCGCCGAAGCACTTTGTCTCGAATGATTAAAGTCATGAAGAGAATTTACGACGAGCGGAGTCACGTAGGGCTGTAACATTCCGAATTCACTTGTTCCATTAAAAAAATAACATTTTTAAGGGCGACGCACACTCGAACGGGCCGTGACGTGACCTGAAGGCCTACCACGAACCACGAACGAAGTTTCACCTCTCTGTCGCACTTGAGTAAGAAATCACAAGTGCGAAAGGGAGGTATACTTTCGTTCGCGGTTCGTGGTAGGCCGATTTGTCGTCGGTTTCTATAGAAAACGTCACGTGACCTCCGATGGCTTTTACAAATCGTCCCGTTCTGCCACTTCTAGTGTGAGAGTGAGTCATCGTCGTAATAACGCCGCCTACCACGAAAATCGAACTATCGAAAAATTTTATCTCCGTCTCCGTCACACTTACATATTAGAGTGATAAGGAGGGTTTTCCGCAATGGCAATTTTCGGTGTTTGTGGTAGGCCTACTGGCCGAACGCGCTCAGTATTAACCACGTCGCGGACGTAATAGCACTCTGCCAGATGATGATTGCCAGCCGCAATCGAAACATGTCACGCCAATAATGAAAAAAAAGGTAACATTTTAAAGCTGTTTTTTCTTTATTCATATTATCATATGGCGCAAAGTTGTTGTTTAGGAAACATTTCAAAATATGAAATAAATTAATTATACAAATATCAATACAAGACATTTATTAAATATATTAATCAGATTACCTACATGTTCGAATTGGATAAGATCACGCACGCGTACTATACCAGCGCGTGTCACGAGCAAAACAAATAGTCATCATTGTAACCATTGCACTTGGATGATGCTCGCGATATTGATAACCGTTCGACGAACTATGATAGAGGATATTACTATACATCATGTATCGACGTATAAAATACCTACACTTTCAAGATTATGTACTAAAGATAGATAAAACAAAACCTGTATTTGTTTTAGGTATATCTTGTTTCTATAAGTGAGAACCTGTAATTGGCTATGTATTTTTATTTAGCTATTAGTCATGTTTTCATGCTGTTGGTTTTTCATGTATGTAATATAAAATAAATAAAATAAAAATAAAAAACATAAAAAAAGGTTTATTCAGAAAAAACATGACTGTGGTTTGTTGGCAGACGTAGCTCCAGTACAATACTTCAAGTAAGCTGTTAAATTATACCTATTAAACTTAAACTTGTTAAGTATGTTGGTAAAATGACTCATACTGAATGACAAAAATCAAATTAATTTTGTATTAAGCAGAGACGTTTTAGCGAATGAAATCACATTTTTATTAATTGAATGAGAAATGGAAAAATTCTCCGCGTCTGGCAACATTCAAACTTGCGACCTCTCTGAACACCATTTTTCAATTTATCTTTCATTTTTTCCCTTTTTTGTGTATAAGAATGTAATATACCGCTCACAATTGTAAATTATAATCACCCAGTATCTTCACATGTTCAGTAACACGTGTTTTCAGTTCAATGACGTTGTTTTCATTTGACTAAACTATTAATGATAAGTATTTGCAACTAATCGATACAATGTGTATTAATAGTTAATAACATAAGTTGCATCACTTACCGTACTTTTGATGAACGTTGTAAAGATGGTTTTTTCAGTGCAAACCTAATGAGTAATGCTTAGGGGAAATTCGTTGTTGATAATGTTCATGTCTAAATTAATATTTACAACAGTCGTGCCTTATTCTGATTAAAGTCGCACTCGTTGTTTCAGAAGTTCTGCTTTTATGTAAATAGTTATGAAACCTTATTAAACTACAGCGAAGTGAACTTAATTTAAACATGCGATATGTATTCATAGTTATGATTCTTTTGCCCGTGTATTAAATTTCGTTTTCATTATTTGGGTAACTCTTTGAAAAGAATATGTTGTGTGAGATTTTGCAAAATTCGTGGAAGACTTAACCTCGTAAGGCTCCACTGTCTTTTTTCAGGACAACACAATTTAGGTATAACGACGCACCAGGTGATGCTTTTTCGATTAAAATTAAGCCTTAACTTCGAAAATCTTAAGTTTCAAAATATGGTGTGCTATTTTTAGGACAATATTGCACTTGTCCTAAAAATAGATTCGGCCTTAGGATGTTAATTTATATATTTCTTTGTCTCTCCATGGGTGTAAAAGTCATTCAGTATGACATCAATGTTAAGGTACCTCACAGAGTATTGGCGTGATGCAGAAAAAAAATCACTCCTAAGGCTTCCTAACGCATTGCTAAATATGGAATGTCTAAATACTCTAAATGTCACATCGTATGCACATAAACTAACGCGTACACCGTAACTTAGAATTATGCAGACTCGAACTAAACTAACTTTATGTTAGGATGATGTAATGATGAATGTTGTTGTTTGTCACTATGCTTTATTATTAGGGATGACATCGGATTCGCTTTTTGAATTCTCAGCTTGACTGTACAATCATCTGCAATAATATATTATTATAACAACGAAGGCCACAAAAATTATCACGCTCTACAAGACTAAGATCCCAAGTGGATAGCGTGATACTTGTTGGATATGGATAAAACAATTCGTTTGCTAGCATTTTATGTCAATTATGGATAATTTTAAACAGTTATGCACATTTGACCGCAATAACCGTCGCGCTATCCATGCAAATTGCCGGTTTATCAGCTTATAGCATTATCAGATGATATTCTTCGATAACCGTCTTAGGCCTGGTGACGAACCTATAACATTAGGAACTTATACCTTATAGCTCGCCAAATTGAATCGTGTAAAAAGGTATTTTTGCGCACCCCTACTACGAAGAGCTTGCAATTCCAGATTGTTTTATAGGGGCAGTTCCGGGATTCCGGAATTGGTAACCCTATTTCGTAATGATAAATATTATTGTAGTTGACTTTTGCATCGTAATTCTAAACTATGATTTATTTGTCAATTAATAAATATTTAACGCCAATCGTGTGGGTCAACTGCATCTAATAAATCAGAATTTGCCGTGATTTATTACGCCACCTTCCGAAAACGGTGTAAGTGCCTTGAATTTAATATCAAATTATGTCCTTTTTGACGATGAACCGGATTAGTTATAAAGCTATTTGCATGTGGTTAATTAGGCTCAGCGTATGTTAGAGGTATCACGATAACCTTTAGCCTGGCACTTAAAGGTTAAAAGATTTAAGCAATCCCAAAGAGGTCCGTTTTTATTTTATGTGTGTAGGTAAACCTTTCTAGGTGGACCTTCACGACATTTGAAGTACCTATATTATGTTCTACCATTAAAGTTTAAGAATCATTTATTCAACAAACTAAATTAAACATATAATAAAAATTGAAAACTTTAAGTAACTAAACCAAAACTAATATAAAACTAGATAAAAACTAAAATATAACTAAACAATAACCTTTAAAGTTAGGTACTTAGTTTTAGTTTTGAACGTTATCTGTTTATTGTATTAACTATGCCACTGTTTTACATAGGTACTTATTTACATCAAGACTTGAAAGTTTGCCTTCGAACATACAATTATAAATTCGAAAGCATTCGTTTAAAACCCTGACTAACAAGGAGCATACCTTTTATATACTCTCGTTGGATTTAATATATATTGCCGGCAAATCCACATAAGTACTTAACTTTTCTAATAATATCACAAACGTCACTTTTAACCCTTCATTTAAAAAACAATGTGAGTTTAAGCTCCTATTGTTTAATTAGGACTACCTCATTAAAAGGGCTAAACGACACTCAAGCAATTAAATTTATGCAAACATTTGGAGAGTTCAGTTGAAGCGTTTTGGGACACTGATGAAAAAGTTTACGTAAGATAAGTATCTACTTAAGGCCCTAATAATACAGTTAAAAAAGGGTTCCACAATCTAAAAAACTATAGTGTTCCATTTTAAATAAAGCCTAAAATAGACTTTTTAATTGGGATAGTTTGGCACCATTCGTACACGGGGAACATTCGTACATTGTCCGTATCTCGATTGTGAAACGCTGAGGCATTAGTTTTTCATGGAAGACTCCTTCTAAGTTCTAATACGCTTAGGATACCTACAGAGTATGGTGACAGTGACAGTAAGCCTTCTGTTATCCTTAAAAAGTTTCTGTGTTTTGCTATGTCTAATTAATTAATCGATGTATCTTTAAATGAATTTATCTGTTCCAATATTTGCTACAATCGCAATGCTTTTTTGTAATTTGTAATTGTATATGACCAAATTCTATAGATTACAAAATATACGTTACATTATTCTTAGGATATTATTTACAGTTGTTTTATATTATTTTAATTTCGTGATTATATCGTGTCTCATACCATAAAGTCATACGAATGTAAGTACACTGAGGCTATAGACTAAACCCGCGGGCGCCGCCGTAAAAGTATTTCATAGTACATCATATGGTGCTCTATTACCGCACTAGTGCGATAATGAGCACTTTATGTGCTTGCGTCAAAAATTCAAAGAGCCATATGTATTGTAAAACGTCGTACGATACACGTGCCAATAGGCAATTCGCAACTCGTGGCGATTTAAAACACTCCCTTCGGCCGTGTTTCAATTTATCGCCACTCATTGCGAATTTCCTCCTTTTCGCACTTGTATCATGTTTGTGTAATATGTAATTCTGTCATTCTTCATCGCTCTTTCACTATTTGATTGTAAGGGCCTATTATACTCCATAAAAAAACGCCGTTACAAAGGCGGGGAAAACTCTAGTGTGAATAGGTCCTAAGTCCTAATCGCAAAAAGGATATAAGATTTAGCTTCATTATGTATTGGGTGGTATGTAACTATGTTCCTAGGTTATTAATATTCTTAGTTCTAGCTCATAAAATAATTCTGATTAAAATATCGCACGCTTATCAACAAGCTTAACTTAGACAGCATAAGATCATTTGCGAAAAACCACTCGAATCCTTTTGGCCTTGAAGTCTATTGAATTTGGTGTTGTTTACCAAGTTATGTGATATCTTATCAGTGGTTATCACAACACACAGCATGTAAACTAAGACAACGCATACGCTATCTTCGGATTACGTTAGCGAATGACTTAGACCAATATGCCAGTATTATATGATACTAGCTGATGCCCGCGACTTCGGTTTTTTTTAGCCTAAAACTTGACAGGAGATCCCCTTAACTTGCCAGTGAAGGTTGCATCTAAATCCATTCAGCCGTTTACAAAATGCTCGAACAAACAAACAGGCCGACAGACAAACAGACAAAAATTTTAATCATGATAGAAATGTTTTCTGTTATCAATTCTTAGAGCTCCTACCATTTTTTTAAATATCTTCAATGTACAGATTTTTGACCCTACTCTGCTTTATTATATGTAGGAAGCAGTACAATCATTGGCCCTTTAAGGTGAACCTCGAGGTTCAACATTTTTCCTTCCCAAATAAGGTGCTAAATAGTAAAACTTTTGATGACAAGTTATCCCTAGAAATGTTGAGAATTTGAATAAATCACAACCATAAATATATTTACAACCAATTGTGAAATATAATGCAAAAACCAAAAAATGGGACAAAAGTATAATCATTGGCCCCCAGGGTACAAATATTGGCATACCAAGAGTGCAATGATTGGCATGCCAATAATTGTACGTTGTGTTTATTGGCCCTGTCAATGATTATACCATGGTAGGGCCACTATATTTCGTCTTTAATCACTAGATTTGTTTATTTTTATTGACGATAGTGAATAGAAACTATAACTAATGTAAAACAACACAAATATTAAATTTTGAATACCAATAAAAAGGGAATAATAGTTTAAAAGTACTAAATTCTTATGATTTGCTTAATAAAACACACTTTTAGCTTCGATCGTGGCAAAAAGTTTTTTTTACGTGTGTTCCAGATATTATGCGGGAAAACTATCAATTACACTATAAAATATACTGTTGTCGACAAAGAAAAATATAAGTAAATTTTTTTTCTACATTCTACTCAAACGTATATCTTAATAAATCGATTTTAAGTTCAGGGGGCCAATGATTGGGGGGGAGGGCAAAATTACTACCGCTTACCCTATAGATTTATCATCGTAGATAACCCTAGCGTTTGTGCGGGGGAAAGGGGGGTGAGTGTCAATTGTTTTGCGTAGTGTTCAAAACTGTTTGTATTCACATTTTCCATGAGAATTAAAATATCTGTTCTTAATAATAATCTGTGACAGAATAAAGACCAGTTACAAAGCGTTTGATTTGAATTAATCGCGGTAACCGTACAAAAATATTGATAACATTCCTCTGTTCTTTATTACGAGAAATAAATTCCCCCATAGTAACAACGCCAGTACACACGCTTACTTAATCTAGTTATGCATATATACATTTTCTATATTAATGTGTTTTAAGTAGCATTGCAGATTGACTAGTTTGATTCGATTCGAAATCAACTTCGTGTCGTATTCTTTTTTCTACTCCAGCACTTCTATCTGTCAATTAGATGACTGACAGCGATATTAAAAAATTATACATTATAACGTTGTCTATGGTACTCCATAAGAACACTCCTAAACGATGCTCCTATGGATTTTCATACAATATATAAGCATTGTTTTTTTTTTCTATAGTGGGCATACGACATCTTCCACATTCTGGATTTCACACCTTTCGAGATTTGGTTTTTTCGCTATTTTAACTTTTGTAGAAAAACTAGCGTATGCAACAGTTCATAATTGGTTTTTAAAACTCTCGGGTCTATTATTACACAGGTACTTAACGGCAACCCTGTTGCATAAACTACTATTTTTTAGATATCATTAAAGAAATGGAAAAAAACGAGGTTTTCATTTTCTCCCCGCTCTGTTTCAAGAGAGAGAGACTTTCTGGTAACAAATGAGTTAGGAACGTGTTGTTGTTTGTTCTAATTTGGCCTTTGCTTCGTTATTTGATTTTATTTCCTAATTCATTGTCAAAATTTTTTTATTCACCGGTTATCTAATGTCACGAAATAGACGGTATATAATGTCATATTGTATAAATGTAACACTCTGTTACAAGATTGTGACATACATAGGTACATAAATGTAATTGTACAGGTTTTTTTAGGTTTCCGATAAAATACCCCTGGATATTTAAACGGCAACTCGGCAAAACGGTACGATTCAGCAAAACTTGGAAAACACGCGTAACACATGTGTGTTACAACTCATATTCTCCTAGTACCTATAAAAATTCGATTAATTTAGTTACCTAAACTCAGTAAGTTACCTGAACTCTAAAAATTGATAATAGCCAATTACTAATTTGTTTTTATTAAGGCGATTAAATAAAATAACGATGTCAACAACCGCTGATAAGGCAGGAAGGGAACAAGCCAACGAAATTGCTTTACTTTGTTGTTTTCAAGTGAAGTTGACACATCGAGTGGCCACACTTGAGAATTAAATCACGACTAATAAAACAATGCCTACTCTTGTGACGTGCTGGTACTTTTCCGTGTATTTTACTCGATATGAATGCATGTTTTTAATGCCAATTCCGGCCCGTACCGGTTTGTGAAACACTTATTTAAACGTCGTACACTTAGTTAAAGTTTTACACGGTTAAGCCCCGTTTTAGTAAAATACTGCATATTTTTTGTTTATAATTAATTGTAAGGTTCAGTTCAGTTTTTTTTTTCAGTGGTACAATTTCGCCAGTGTATTTAGCAAGTGTACGGGTTTGTACCTAAAATCGCACTTTGAGTGTGACTTTATACGGTGAGAGACCTTGCTCCTTGTAAAGTTGTAGCTGAATATTTTACAGGCAGCCACGAGGCGGCCCCGACCCCGGACTACCGGGACTACCCAAGAGTGGTTAAACACTTTTCAAGATTAACTCTTTATTAGCTGCACACTTCTTCGTTAGTTCACTGTATAATAAACTATCAATATAATATAACCTACATATTAAACAACTTTTAACTAACAAGTAAAATATTTCCGAATCGATTTCGCCATCTTGATTTGATGTAAACCGAGAGCCTCAGCTCAGAATCAGAATAAAAGAGCAGACAATAAATAAAAGTACCGGTAAATTGCGAATTTATGCTCTAAGACCATTAGAAATATTTAACTATCTACCTATTTATAATAATGATGATGACTTTCATAACAAATGTTTCAATAATATTAACTAAAATACAAGCAAACTGTATGCCATAGACCTTTAATTCAGACAAAAGTCCATATCGCTCGTACCATACAAAAGTATACAATAAAAATATTTAAGATAATAATAAGAACAAAATATAATGATTAACGGTAAATCATACCGAAATGGTATTAAATTCATGAGTGTTTTTGAAGTAATTATTCTTATTAAGATATTTTTGCATAAATACAAGTATTACCTATTCGATACGAGTACTAGAACTAGAATTACTTAATTTAACCGCCGGCAATCCTTAAACATGTATGTTGGTTATTTTATTACTTCATGACGACCCTATTCAAATCGGAATGTGAACCTATTCGGTTTGGATTTAGCAATACTTGAGTAAATGTTACTCCGTCTGGAATCGTCTTATATTACACTTACCTACTAACATAGGTCAGAACTTTTGTGATTTCGATCAATCAGTTCGCATCCGTCAATGTCTAAAAGAGAAAATATAAGTCAACAGTTCTGTGAGCTCTAAACATTGCACGCAGAATATCTGTATGGCGCTTAAGCTTTTCATGCCAATTTCCACAGTTTAAAATACTACAAAACAAAACGAAAAAAAACTCTACAAACCTATAGAACCTGCTCACGAAATTTAATAAGAATCGATGGAGAAATAGTTACAACTTGTGGAGGAGATCAACCAGACATTCGAAAGCATTTTGCCCAAGCTAAATCGGAGAGCTTCGCTAACGCTCGGTCAATAATTTCACTTTATATATTACTCAAACCTTAACCTATGGCATCAGGCGTCGTAATAAACTGTTATTGATTTTAAATATGTTTGTAGAAGAAACATCGCTAACCACAAAAGTCATCGGTCATCTCAATTGCCAAAGGTAAATGTCACTGACTTTATAATCCAATTCAAGTAAAGTTGTTGCAATAAGATTGATTAAAGTTATAGTAAAACTACTAATATATACTCGTACGAAATAAATGCACTTACCGGAAATTCCGGACGGTCAGCTTTTCAGGCAGTGTCCCTATAGACGAAAAGACGAAAGCAGTTGTAAATAAATTATATTGTAATCAAACACCAGTCACATTTGAACATTGCATAAGGAATTACATTATCCATACTTCCATATTTAATTGTATAAATGGGAAAGTGTGTGTATTTGTTTGTTTGTCCGTCTTTCACGGCAAAACGGAGCGACGAATTGACGTGATTTTTTAAGTGGAGATAGTTATAAATAAATATTATAGGACATTCTTACACAAATTGACTAAGTCCCGCAGTAAGCTCAAGAAGGCTTGTGTTACGGGTACTCTGGCAACGATATCTTCTTCTTCTTAGTGGGTCCCTCATGGCTGAGGATCGTGACCAACAGTGATGTCCCTCCACTTGGTGCGGTCTAGGGCCATATGGACTGCCCTCTGCATTGAACCACTCGCTTTCTTCATGGTGTCAGCCCACCTAATCGGCAATGATATACATATATATATAATATACAAATACATAGAAAACATCCATGACTCAGGGACAAATATCTGTGTTCATCACACAAATAAATGCCCTTACCGGGATTCGAACCCAGGACCATCGACTTAGCAGACAGTATCACTACCAATTACGCCAACCGGTCGTCAAGTTGAACTGATGGAGAGTAACATGGGCTACTTTTTGTCTCATTCTAACGCTAGTGAAGCCGCGGGCAAAAGTCAGTGTTTATATATTTCCTTGTTAAGCTAGTATTACTAACCTAGGTGCGGTTTTGACGTCATCAACCATTTATACTGGATGACATTTTCTTACCACGCCCATTTGGTACTTAAAAAAGTAATTGATGGAATAATTTCCTGTACATGCGAGATAATTGAATTTGGCAAATCGAATATGCTAAAATGGTTCATTTGTCAAAAACGACATTCCGCTGCTAATGGGTTTGACAGTTGGATATTTATTGACACTATTGCCCAATGATGAGTTTAAAAATAAATAATTTTTGTATAATCCTGACCACCGCACGTTTTCATAAAATATTATTTCATATTTATTGCTCCATATAAATTTCAATATGAACTTTGTACTCTTTGGCGGGCACAATGTTTTTTTTAAGCAAAAACTTAGACTAAGAACTTTTACAAGCAAATCCTGAACGCGTTTTGAATCAATGACGTTAGCTTAATCAGAGAGAGTGCTCAACAAGCTTAACTTCCAGGCAACCTATCAAACAACAATTTTTGCGATAAACATACCATAGGTATTCAAATACCTTTTATCTTTTACGAAAACAAAAACTACACAAAAAACAAACTGACTGCGTTTTAACGCTGTTCTGTTTAGGTATCATGTAATGTAAATGTACGAAATGTAAGACATTAATGGACAGTAAAATATTAACAATTTCTTTGAATTTGTCCACGCCAAGTCCGGCTCACGTCCGGGTCATTACCATATCACTCCCAGCCCTACCAAGGACGTCTTACGGCCCACATCCGTAACTAAACACAGACCAAAATGTACCTTAATACCTCGACATAAAGTGCTAGTTATCTCTTTACATGTGATCAAAGCAAATAGTTCCAATGTTTTGATTTAAAACTTTTGGCGTCCTTTTGACGAGTGCCTATCGTTTTGAAGTTGTTTCGTTTGACTTATTTTAATATGAAGGATACTTAGTTTCCTGTTTATGAGTAACGGAACTGTGAAATTAAACTACAATTTTGTTCTCAACAACCTTGTGGGATATGTGTAAGTTTTAACTAATGGGGAATTCACTGAACCAATTTAGACTTATACATTCTGAATTGTCACTCTTATAATTTGTAATTAACTGTATATGTATGTCGTACTAGTCCCTGCTATGCTAAGAAGTCTTTATTACTTTGAACCTTTAAACAATTTCAAAAAAGCCTTTTTTGTGAAGCTACAAAATATTTCGAGGATATTTGTTTCTAGTATAAAATTTCAACTGTTTAGGCTGTTCGTTGCCTTTCGGTCTCTACGCCTTCTGTGTTATAAATAGGTAGTATAGTTAATTGACCAAGAACAAAATGGTATTCGAATCAACTCACCTATTGCAAAGGTCTGGACAACTTTTAAAAACGTCCTTGGTTGGCGCAGCTTAAGTTATAAAAGGACAATTAATTCCAAAGCACAAAAAATGTTTATTGATAAAGTGATAAATACTATTATGAATAATCTTGGTATTTATAAGTATTTCTTGTTCAGACTAAGTGTTTCATAATGTCAGTATTATACGTAATTGCCTTAGGTATGTAGGTACCTACTTATACCTGTGTTCAAAGGTGTACCCGTTCATAACTGGTTGGAATGTTATGAGTATTATAAACAATATTCTCCGACTCGTTAAGGGTAGGTTCAGGTGGGGGTTACTATGAAACACTGGGGTTTAAAAAGTACGACATTATCAACATTCAAAAACTTTTTGATATTTATTCATAGATATAGGATAAAAGAACTACGCAATCAACCGAAAAAATACGTCATAAAAGTGCTGCAGTTGCGACTCTTTTTCATATAGTCTTGTTTGGAACGTTACGTTCCGTAAGTGCCAACAGCCTATACAGTTTTAACAGTGTTGTTAGTTCTGAGTATGAATTTGAAACCTAATGCTTACGTCAGAAAGTTCTTTTTTGTCAACGACATTTATCGTTTGTATCATTATCAATGTAAGTTCGCTAATATCATTCTGACCCACATATCGCTAATAGCGTTCGTAATTCAAATATCATGCGGTTGTCAATTGATTGAAAGTTGACAGGCACCAGTGATGGAGACTTCGTTTTTAACTTGAACCTTATTTATGATAAGAGTGAATGTATATTAATCGTCCCTTCTTCATTAGCGATGGCAACTCGCTCCGCTTAATCTCCTGGATATTGTCCTACCGTGGCGGAGGACAATATCCGGGAGTTTTTGTATATTAAAAATGTCGTGTTATGTTTACCCAGTGTCTTATATTTACTTCATCTGACCCTATTATAATGTAGTAATTATTGGTAAGTGTCGAATTATATTTCGCACATATACTTGCGACACCTCTGGTCTGGTGTTGTGACCATGGACGGCGTTAATCACTGACCATCAGGCGATTCGTCTGCTCGTTTGCCACCTACGAGTATTTCATAAAAAAAACTTATAGTTCCGAAAAACTCATTGGTTGATGGTATAGTTGTTTCTTTTAAACTGACTCTTTACAACTGCTAAACATATATTAGTAAAACTACCTTCTTCTTTTTTTGACGGCTACCGTTAATAACAAATCAGCATAGGTAACAAACAATAATGAAAATAAATAGCTAAAGTCTTCTTTCTAGAGTAGCGTAGAGTCTAGCACATGTGATAATGATACTTGGATGTTGAAAGCCGTATCACTGTGTTCAGGTAGATCATCGGCGCTTAGGGCTTGTGCACAAATCACGCGAGGTTCGAATGGGGGGGAGGGGGTCCCGAAAAAATCACGACAGATCACGTTGGGGGTGGGGGGGTACATGGAGACCTCACGTGTATTTTCTATAATGACGAAAAATACCTCAAAATAAGAGTCAACTTTTCAGAGATAGTAGTAAAAATTACACAAATACATTTGTGCATCAACGGATACTAAATATATAGCAAATATAACATCACATGAATTACGAAAATAGAAAAATAAACAAGATTTTCGAATACCACTATTTAATTTCAAAATTAGTTCAAGTAAAAAAAAACAATTAATATACGTGAGGTTGGGTGGGGGGAGGGGGTAGCTTAAAACCTCACCAAAGGTCACCAGGGGGAGGGGGGGGGGGGTCAAAAGTAGCCAAAAAAACCTCGCGTGATTTGTGCACAAGCCCTTAGTGACAAAAGGCCTTTCTTGATGAGTTAAAAACCTTTGAAATTTCAACATTTTGATTTACGGATAATATAAGGTTAGCAATTTTTGTCACTTGCTATTATTTGTGAGTGGAGGATTAGCGGTTACCTTCAATAATACATACAATGCCATTGTGTGTAAGACGCAGCCTTTACCTAACTAGCTCAGTTCAAATAATTACAACTATACGAGCCGGGGTTCTACCCGCAACCTCAGATTAAAAGTCGCACGCTCCAACCACTCCCAATGTGTACCGCTTATCTAAATCTGTACATAAAATTGTTACGGTTAAAATTGATACGTAGTGGTGACGTAGTCCTTTGCGTATTAAGAGATCTCACAGCATTGCGACATCTCACTCACGCTAATCTATTACACTAAAATAATTACCAATAAATATCTCCAAGGACGCCTGTATGTTTATACGTCTATAATCATAACATGTCACGACATTATACAGGGAGCATGTTCGCACTTTCAAAATCTTAATTTGATTTGTTACCGAATTACCACGAACTTTAAACAGAAGTGTGCAACTTGGTGTCATGTCAAGTCGATATCGTATCAAGAACAAATCAAATTATGATTTTTAATATCGAATACACTTCTAGGTTAATATATGCAAATGCGTTCGCGTGTAGGTACGCGTGTAACTATAGAGGCGATAGGCTCGACACTGACCCACAAACCTATCTACTTTCAAGTATTAACATTTACTTTTTTGAGCCCTTGAGTGAGGAATTTAATCGATAATAGCATACCAATTAAAAGTAACTTTATGTAATACTGATTTAATCTTGTTATTTTTACTTCATCAGTGCATTGGACCGAGTATTTGTAATTACTGCAAATAACTACTTAAATCATCACTGAATTTCAGATCAGGGTGATCAAAATTATTTTATCTTATCTATTTTGAATTTAATTTGATCTTCATTTTTTATAAAATTATTATAAATATTATAGGACATAAAGTAAGTAAGGAAGTAATTTCAAATAATCCTGACACTTGCCAAGTCGGCCCGCATTCCGGACAAACCCCATCTGCGGACTGCGTGCGACGTCAATTGGCTTACCACGAACATCGAAACCTCTTTGTCACTCCAATACGCAAGTGTGACAGAGATGTAGATACAAATCCGCAATCGTCCAATTTTCGTGGTATACGCCCAGGTTTAAAACAGACAATGACTCGTTTTTCAAAAACTGCTGAAACACCACCAAGTTGGAGGCGAGGATAAAGTACCTATTTCCTTTGATTTTTATGTACTGGTCCTAAAATAATGCATGGAAAATACACGCTCTGTCTTTTCAAATTGATTTTTTGTTCAACCTCGACAATTATTTCTGTGGACCTAGCAACCAATTGGACAAGCTAAACATCAACAGACGAGATCTTTTGCAATCTAGTAATACTTACTCTGTGTATAAACAAATGAAGCCATATAACCAGACATCTAATCGATAAATGAGATCAGTCATAGTCAAAACAAATATAAAAGTTTTTTTGCCCTCACGTGCACAAACAAGGCTATTAAGTAATAATCGTAACAGCCTTAACTATTCTACTAAGATACGGCCTTGTAGAACTAAGCAAGCAAGTGTGCTAATAGCTGAATTAAGTTCGATCTGAGCTAATCAGACTTCCTGTCTTTAAGTAATCGACCGGCAAACAAAACAATTCCTTGTTTAATGTGTGAGCGAGATGGATAACTTGTTTCTGTCCTCCTTTATTTTGGTAGTTTGGTTATCTTACATATAACACCCTACGGAGTCTATGGCAAACTTAGAGTCATCATAGTAGTTCAATTTAAAAATCAGTATGATAAAACGATTCAAAATACCCATCGTTCATATAGTTTTGTTTTTGTCCGGTCGGTGATAAATATATATGCATCTGTATTCAATTTTGAACCTTCTTCCCCTGTAATAAGTTCCGAAGTGTCAAGATATTTATAGACGTGACTGTCCATTGCCGAAGGAGCATCTCTTTGGTATCTACAAGGTGGACCGGAAATTCGTTGACCAAGGGATTCGTTCACTAATACAATGCATTATTAAAGTTTAAAACCGCAATATTTTTTGACTAAATAAATCGGATTGGCTTCTAAATATCCGCTAAAATAAAATTACAATTTACCGCAGCTCCTCCAAGATTTATGAAATAGCCAGTATCATTATTTTCTAGCGTTTCACTAATACAATGCATTATTAAAGTTTAAAACCGCAATATTTTTGACTAAATAAATCGGATTGGCTTCTAAATATCCGCTAAAATAAAATTACAATTTACCGCAGCTCCTCCAAGATTTATGAAATAGCCAGTAAATATATTTATTTTCTTTTTTAAGGAAGTGGAGCAATTAGGTTTATTACCTTCCTAAAATGTTCATTTAATGAAAATGTATGCAGATACACCTAATTAGAGCGTAAAATATTCATTATGTCTCTATAAATATGTTAATTTAACATTTTGCCGCGTTATGGGACTCGAGGGAGGTTTAACGCGTAAGTCGCTAGTTTAAAATGCAAGACTAAATAAAAAAGGAAACACAATAAACAATACAATGATGATGATGACGTGCTCTTATCCCTCATCAGGGACATAGGGTTCTAAGAAGCAGTTTCCATTTGGCTCGATCCTGCGCTCCTTCGAGCTCCTTCCAGTCCGGCGGGGCCGGCCTGGCTTCCTTTTTCCGCGAACTTACCAGCGCAGACCTTCTTTGGATAGGTGGTTTGCTGGTCTTCGCAAAGCATGACAGTTAATACAATAACACAATACAATAGTAGCACGAATGAAATTATTTATCTGTATAATCTGAAAAGATTATCTAGACGGCAGCACTAGACGTAAGTCTGAGCTGTAGGATTGGCGGAACGCACCTTAAGCGTTTAAAATACGAAAGGATTGCTTTGACTTTAGCTGCCGTGGTCGGGTGGCCTAGTGATTAGCGCGTCTGCCGTGAATGCAGAAATATAAATTAAGATTAAATTTGTCCCAGGCTAGGCAATTCCTAGCCTATTAAAAAAGGAATCTTGTAATAACAGCCCATTCCTATATTTGTACTCGTATTTATTTTCATTTTAGGACACATAATACGATTTTGAAGTACTAGAATAAAGCATGGGAAAGATCTGAGCGAGCTTTGTGCCGTCGATTGGGCAGAAACGGCGATGGACAGAGAAGCCTGGCGGTCTTTAGTGTCAGAGGCCAAGATCCACTTCGGGTCGCTGCGCCACAGCAGTAAGTAAGTAAGTAAGAATAAAGCATGATTGAACTTTGAATTAAAAAAAAATCTACTCCGAAAATCTAGGAATGGGCCGACAATGTCCATGTATTTGATAAAAAAACGTTCTCCATAAAACGGTAACAAAAGAGAAAATATGAATTTCCTTTTATCGACAGACGATTAATAAAAAGGTGCGTATTCTCCTCATTTCATCGAGAGAAAACACAGGCTGACAACAAGGCGAAAAGACCTTAAAAACCCTGTAGTCCCGAGGCTTAACATTATGAAGCACGCAGCGAGTTATCAGGCAGTGTTTCTGTATAATAAATTGCCCACGGAATTTAAAGCAATCACAAATAGTAAAATTTTCAATGCTAGACTCAAGAAGTATCTTTTGAAAAAGTCATATTATTGTATAACCGACTTTGTAGCCGATAGTCTTGAATGGTAGTTTTTTGTGTTCCTAGTAGTTCTTTTTTTCATAATTAAAATTATTTAATGTGAATATTTTATAATTTTGTTTTTATTCAAATTGACGATATTATTATTATTATTTTATATCATGATTTTAATTAATTTTATTAAATATATTATAAAAGTACAAATTAATTTTATTCTAGTCATTTCTGTCAATTTGTATCGTCAGTTTGGAAATCAATCATTAGACTTTAGTTATAAGATGTTATTATACATGAGATGTTATTTATAGTTAAATTTAGTGAAATCTTTATGTTCAACACAATATTTATTGTTAAGAGCTAATTAAAAAAATAAAATAAAAATAAATAAAATTTATTTTCGGTATTCCATTTTAACATATTCAAGGCCGGTGTTTAGTCACGGCCGTCCTCCGCGTCGAGAAAGAAATCAATGACTCTGACAAAGAACAAGTACAATAAGTGTGTACAATAAAGTGCTTACAAACAAACAAACAAACAAACAAAGCTCTCAAAATTGGAATAAGGACACAATACAGTTCCAACGACATTCCTGGCCTATTTAATTGTACATGCTTAATTTGCCTTATTTTTTTATATTGTGGAAAGGCATAGGTCTTATAGATACTTGAAATTGGCATCGAGGTCTTCTACCTGCACGAGTTTTATGAACTACCCACACTTAGTCTTCATTACCAAGTTGAACATTTTACGCACTAGTTATTAAGTTATTTGTGTAAAAGTCGTGATAGTTTAATAAGTGTCCTGATACACGTATCTGCAAATAAAACATCTATAACTCAGGAAGCCCATGCTGTAACATTATCGAATCCACGGTCACTATTTATAGCACTTATTTTTTTAAGACGGGGTAAGGTAAACGGCCCAGTGGATGACACTGACCCAGTGTATGACTTTTTTGTAGTTTATTTGAAAAAATAAAGATAACGCTATTAATATAACCAAATATAGACGGCTCGTGACATTTGCGATTTGTTTTCAAAAACTTCCGTCGATTCAATAAATAATTTACTATTTGAGAGACAGTTTCCGTTATTAGATAAACTTTTCGGCATAGACCAGTTGAATAAGTAAAATACATTCAGCTGTTATATATATATGTATCTTTATATTTTTTAACTTACAGCCAAGGTAACGATAGTTATTTATTATACAATACGAAAGTTTCAACAGATAGAAATTATTATCCTAACTATAGTAAGTAACATTCCAACCGTTGGCCTATAATTATGATTCCGTAACGCGATAACCTAAGCGCTGTCAGAACGCACGAACCAATTTGTCATTTGCCTTCACCTGTCACCCTCGTATGTCATCGACTCGTCTCAGAAGTTCACGGTCGGGGCGCGACCTTTAGTCGCCTTTCAAACCGTTCGCGCCGCGAAGCTTCGCCACCACCAAAGTATAGTGAGGCAACAAACATTATGCACGGTTACGACATTTATTAACACTTTCTACTTTGAAATAGCTCTTAAAATCAGTATTTTTCTTAGTAATCCAGTAAGTAGGTATTTTTAACTTTTGTCATAAATTCAACTACTTTCTTATGTAACAAGAACAAATTGTGGCCCATTTATTTCAAGATGGCCGCTAACGAAATGCTCCAAGGTCGCAAATTATCATTTTTCTTTACTAGCCTATACATAAGCAATACATTAAAATATAAGTAAATACATTAAAATATTTTTACACCACCTTTTGTAAGGCAAGGCCTCTTTTTCGTCCTTTGGAATATGAAGTTTACCATAATTATTATTTTCGTTCATATTTTCAACAAAGCTTCCGTGTTATTCTTATTCATAATGGACAGCAAGTCGTCGCTTCCGAGCTCCTGAGACACTGAGGATGTCACTGAGAAGTTTTTGCTGTTCTTGCATTTAGCACAATTCCATTTTTTTATATTCACAAAAAATATTACTTTAAACTCTTTGATAGCCCGACAGCCATAAAATACAAGCATTCGCACAACATTTGGAAAAGACTGAGGTTCTTTATTTAGTCTTTATTGAATGAAATCGTGTAATAATATGTACACACGCGTTCAAAAGTTCATGTGCAATTTATGAATGAATTCATTCATAAACTGCCCATGCAATTTTGAACATAATCCAATCCATACATACATAATCCCATCTTTTTTGCCCTGTGTAACCTGTTTATATTTGAAGTATACATATTACTTAATACAATGTTTTAAGCAATATGTTAGTAAGCAAACTTCAATGTACTATTATTTTTTTTAATGCAATAGGGGGCAAACGAGCAAACGAATTGCCTGATGGTAAGCGATTAACGTCGTCCATGGACACCCGCAACACCAGAGGTGTCGCAAGTGCGTTGCCGGCCTTTAAGGTGGGAGTACGCTCTTTTACTACCTGAGAAGCTTATAAAGAGCTTCAAGTTACGACTTCAAAAACATCCTTTAACACTGATATTTATATGATTGGCGTTTGACTAATGACCGCGACCTTTTTGAACAACCTTAAACCGTCCCATGACGGTATTCAGGTTTTAAAATATTAACTTGTTTTGTGATGACTATAGTAAGATTGTGCAGTGCCTACTATTTATATAGTTTAGGTCCCCTATTCGAGAGGAGCTGCGTACAACATATGAGAAAACAATTCTGAAAACAATTGCAGTGAGACGCGGAAAAAAATGATTGGACATTTGATACATGGCCACTTAATTAAGACGATCCTAGAAGGGAAGATAGAAGGCGAGAGAGGTAGAGGCAAACCAAGACGAAGCTAAATTGATCACGTGGAGGAAAAACTGGAAACCGTTCGTATGAAAAGGTCAAAGTGCTTACTGTTTGGTCAGAGAGAACTGCAAGATACTCTACTGTATTTTTACTCGACTATATGTTTTGTCTTACTAATAAATTGGAATGTAGTTTATCGAAAAGGATCCATCCTCGTAAAATGACATTGAAATAGATGAGTTTTGTATTTGAAAGAAAGTTCAATTTTCATTACCTAATTTTTGTGGACGTAGTAGCAAACGTACCTGGATCAAATTAAATACATATTAGAATAGTTCTTATATATTCGCCTTACTATATAAATATATCATGGGTAACAAAACACACTGGTGCTTAAAGTATTTAAATGTTTTAAAAACTTCATAATTTTCAGGGGGATTTTTACATCAGAAATTTCTGATCAGGTAAATATTTGTAAATGGTTAATTGTCTAATCAGTCGACCTCGCACGCCGATAATACTGAACGAGATGGCAAACACATGTACTCGTATAGTAGGTACGAATGTTGACAGTAGTAGTCACTGCATAATCTTACCATAGTCATCACAAAACATATTCTTTTCAGAATTGTTTTCTCATCTGCTCTACGCAGCTCCTTTCGAATAGAAATAAACGGGGACCTAAACTATATAATTAAGTTAAAACGAACTAATAATAACGTCATCCAAACTTGTAACTTGGAGTTTCTTCAATAGTGCTCCTATTTAAACATTAGCCAGTTATATACCTTCGGGTAATCTGTCGGATCTGTATAGCGCCGAACAATATTACCATACATTAATTAGCAGATCCGCGACGTATATGGCCGACTACATGTTTACGTATTACGTATACACGATTTTAGTGGTACCAATGGAGGCTGAAGAAAAAAATGAATACAACCGTGTGAATCTACTTCCGGCCTTTAGGGACCCAACTCAAAAGACGGATAGTGAAATCTAAGAGAATTTATTAACGTAATATTTGTAAACATGTGCCCAATAAATCCTTCATCATGTTATGTGCTCTCATTTTCAATACTATTCTTAATACCATCGTAAAATCTGACAAAGTAATCTCACCGCGTCCACATGCCATTTTAGATCCAAAGTCAACATGTTAAGGTTGTTATCGGAACTAATTGCATTCATGACTTAATGCATTTTGGTTTTGACGGTGCGTAGTACTCCCGTTGCGTAGCAACGCTACGCCGCAGGCTCCCGTAGGCGTAGGCGGCTACGAGTGACGTAGACGGGCTACGCATGACGTCATCGCAAAATTTTCAACCTTTTTGAAGGTCACAGTCTATACGTAAAAATAAACTGAACATGTATGTTGTGTAATAAAAACAAAGCATCCTTTCACGCCGCAAGGTCAGCTTTGTTACTAAAAATCGAAATCTGCGTGTGAAACGATAACACGTTTCGCGATACATTTTATCAAAACGTATCATGTCATTACAGTTGGGACGGATGTATGGGGGTTTGCATAGGTGTAAGCGGGACGGGAGGTGTAGCAACAAGTCGCGTTCGCGTTATCGGCAGTGACGTCACGACCCTTTCACTGGCGCGGGCGTTCTCGCGACGTCAGTCCACGCGGCTCGGTCACGGCGCTCACCCGTCTCGCTGTGTTCCTAAAACGACTGACGCGCGTTCCATATTTGAAAAATTTAAAAAGTTTGGACCTGGATTCTTGGAAATTTAGCCATGGGTGTTATTAAGGTGTCCCCCGATACTGCGTCCCTGATCTCCGTGTGCGATATGCTCGACGACATGAAGGTGAGTGATGATCATGTGATAATGGCTGTGGCTCGCGTCCAATTCCGTATTAGTGAAAAGTTTTTTATTATTTAATACTGTGACGGTGGCTACTAAGCGCAACACCCAAAACGGATGTGTTAAATCCAAGCGCTTTTAATTTTTGTGTCACATTAAATTGTAATTAAAAATAATAGTGTTGACATAAGAAACAATTGAAGTTCCTAGCCATCAGCACAGCTCGTATAACCATTTTTTTAAGAAACAACTATAAACAAGTTTGTAGTATCATCTAGTTTACGTGGGTGCGTTAGGTATTAGGTACATTCTCGCGAAATGTTTTGCGCCGTACCGTACTCCGGTGTCCAGTATCGTAATCTTACCCACATAGTGACATTTAAACGATCGTTGTAATTTACCATTTTAAAGTGTTAGCGTTTTCCCATTGTGTTTTGTTTTAAGTTACACTAATTATATAAATTATGACGCGTTTGATTAATTAAATTGTAGGATACAATGGCGTTGCCTCAAACATTGGGTAAGCCGGAACTATTTGACCTCTATAAGGTTGTCAGTGTATAGTACCGGTTATATTAATACCTTTTTTTAATGTGCAGCTTTTAACTTTCATATCACAATAGTTGACTAGTTAAAACTCTTAGCGAAAATTGCTAGATATTTTTATGATTGTATTTCTTGTGGGTAATAACTAAGAATCTTCTCGGGATGTGGTTTATTATTCATAAGTGCATTGTAATGTGCCTAAATTGAAAAGTAAAGATATTTACCATTTATCATTACTAATACCAAATTCCAATTGCAACATTCGCAACCGTATTGCAGTCGGCAGCATTGTCGCGAGACTTGTCAACTGATGGGTACCTAAACACTTATTTAAACTTTCACGATTTTCACACATTATAAATTTAATAAAACGGGGCTTAATAGTGTAAAAACTTTGAAAACAAACCTCCGACGTTTCAATGGCGACATTGGCCCCGTGGTCCCCCGGAGAAAGACGTTTTTAAGTTTTTACACGATTAAGCCCTGTTTTAGTACATTTTTAATAATACCTAAAGTTAAAATTCGTATAGTTTCAGTAGTCGCGTGTCAGCTTCTGTTTTTCCCGCCATTTGTTTTTCGTTTCGCGGAAGTTGGACTTTTTCGTGTTTTTCAGCGATCTCCAAACATGGCCGTTTCTATGTTTTATGTATTTTCCGGATATTTAAGCGGGTTTAAGGGATTGTTTGTGGTTTTGTATTTTTTGTGCATTTTACAAACAACAAATGGTCAGTGTTCGCGATTGATGTGATAGTGTACTTCAATTTTTTTGCTACTTTTGTGGTATAAAATGATAAATATCTCTTTTTATAAATTAGGTCAGGATTAGGGATAAACGTAACTATTATCTTAATAAGCGCTAAATTTTAAAGCAAAAACGAAAACTACAATCGAATTCATTCATAATCCAACAGAGATCGTATTTAATAAAATAAAAAAAGGGTATGAAACAATCACACTGATTTAAAGCAAAGTCTTCTAGATAAAATGTAGGGTATTTAATCATTAACATTGTCGTTTTGTCTGTTAATCAATACTAACTAAACTAAATAGGGAAACGTATACTGTACGATTCTGAATCGCGAAATAGAAAGTTTATAAATTCGTAACTCATTAGCGATTTAAAATTTGAAATGAAGTAACAAAGGAAACGTTGCCTTTTACTTCATATAGACTGGTAGTTATTGATACCGGTTTTGTTGAATAATACCTAATTTAGAATCAATATTTATTTTATGCTTCGACTTTAAACTGACTTGAGCACAGACCAGAAAAATATTATAGACGCGTAACTGGGCGGGGCAACCAGTGTGCTTACCATGAGTTATAGGCGTTAGCGACTGCGCGTTTCTAAAGTATGTCCTTGTCGCTCCTGCCAAAGTAGTGTTAGGAGCGAGAGGGACATACACAAAAAAAAATAACTGGGTCATGTATGAATAGCTACCAATATCGTGTTCGTTCACATTTTAAAACTATAGCGTTAGGTATTCATATTTCGTGATATAATTAACCCGCGAACGTAACGTAAACTGTGTTTCCGATAAAACAATTAATTTAATATTGAAATGTTCAACTCCGAAGTTGTAATTAATATAAGTATGTATTACATTATAGTACCGATATTATTTTGGAATTTTCTTTATAAGTGAGTTAGTGGTTTACTTTAGTGCCCACCATTGATATTCGACACTTATTAGGTTCGTATCTGAATAACACCTAAAATGTGCTAAGTCAAAATACACGTAAATGTTAATTAAATTTTAGGATTTCACTGTAAAATTTAACGTCAAATTTATAACAACAAAAGAAAAAGATTGCTTATGTCGCAGTTACAGTCCCAATCGAAAAGTACTTACTCGATAGAGATTCAGAGGCATTTTCGATAAACGATTGTCGTTAAACTTAACAAAAAAAGTTAGTAACTCGCATATTATTATCACAATAGGCGTGACATGTTTCGACTGCATCGGGTAGTCATCGTCGGTCAGACAGAGTGGTGTTGTCACTTCCTCCAAATTAATTTGCTCTGAATTGCGGTTCTAACGTGATTTTTAGTGTAGTTTCAGGGTAAAAGAAGAAAACCCATATAATAGGCTAGACGACTGAAAAACTCTATTTAGTCCGTCTTTTAGATTATAAAAAAATATTGTACACGTATTTTTTCTTTTGTTTGTCAAATCAAAAATGACAAAAATACAGTGCGTTCAAGTTTCGCGTAATGTCACTCCTAGGTACAATTCTTACCTAGGAGTGACGTCACAAGCCCCCACCCCGGAACTTTGATGCTCTTTATCTTCGTAAATTTTGGTTAAATTGAAAAAAGAAAAAATACGTGTCTAATCATTTTAGATAATCTAAATGACGGACTAATTAGAATAATAGTTTTTCAACCTAGTCGTCATCCTTATTATGGCGTTATTCATAAACTCGGCGGGACAAACAATCATTTAGCTAAACTGACTGTTTCATGTCCGTTTATAACGCTAAGTAGTGTTTGTAATTGCCTGATTTATCGCTTTACTTATCTATCAGGAACGCGATCAGTAGTGTTATTAATAAGATAAACGTTATTATACTTATTATACAAATTCAAGTTCGCAGCTGGTGTTTAATCCTCCGTCTTATCTTCGCCTATCTTATCTTATTAATTATGCATCTTATTATATCATTTTTTTCTATATTTGTTTCTTTTTTTTTTTTTTTTTTTACATTGATTGATTTTGGCTGATAACTTAATTTGTTTTTATACTTTTTTCTATCACATAAACTATTTGTTTTGTGTAGTGTGTGTAGTACACATTGTAATTATGTATAAAAAACAAATGGTAAAATTTAAGCATTGTAGGAAAAAAAAACATATTTGTATTTTTGGTTGATCTTCGTTTAAGATTCTTTTTGAATAAGTGGATAAATACAGAGCTACAGAATAAGGTAGATATTTAATAGTACCAACATCTTTGTGTCGCCCCGTTTTCTTACAAGGTATGTTATGTTGATTTGAAAGGGACTGTTGCACTGTATTCTTGCATATTTTCCAAGTGGATTGTCGTCATCCAAAGTATTTTACAGTCTTAATTTGGTCAAATGTAGATTTACCTAAGCATTTTTATTTTTTCTAAGTAAAGTTGTAGCCACAACACGGTACACCAACAAAAACATGATAGGTGAAATAGTGCGGATTAGGGTTTGTAAAAACCGCCCGAAATCCAAACCCGGTTTTTAACCGAAATGTCAATGCTCAAAACCGGGTACCCGGTTTTTAACCGGTTTTGGACTATTTTTTTTCCGTCGCTTTATAAGCCATTTTTTAATATTGCATAAGTGTCACTATCCTCAACGATACTTCCTGACATTCACAGGACGGTTTTTAACATTCAATAAATATTATTAAACAAAAAAACTGGCCTGGTTATGAGTTGGAATGCAATTAAATGTTGGTAAATTGAACTGGTACGGTTGGCTTCATAAATATATACCTATGTACCTGTATTCAATTTTGAACCGTATTTGAAAGCGTATATACGCTTCGGAATAGCTTTGGATATTTTAGACGTGACCGTACCGTAGCAGACAGAACTACATAGAAACAATAGCGGCTATTTTAAATGGAAGCAATCTAAGTTTTTTTATTTGATGTTTGTTTTTAATCTAAAAAATTACACTGCTAGCCGAAGATTAGATAAGAAAAAAATATTCGCCCGGTTGCATTTAAATAGCAATGAAATATTGATTAAAAAGAGAAGAATTTATTTTTATTGTTATTATCTCGGGAAGACAGAAAAAGTAAATGTCGAAGTAACATGTCGAAAACACAAATAATGAACACAGTAGAATCCGGTTATAACGACGTCAAAGCGACCGACGATATTACGTCGTACTAAACAAACTGTCCATTATAAGGTTCTTTATTTATTTAATAATCACGCATGCATTATATGTTATTCATTATATAATAGTTCATGTAACTCACCGAGCAAGCATAATTAAGGATATTTTGCTCTTTAGTGAATGAAATTGTTGATCTATAGACCTATTTACTCGTACTACTCCATAACATTGTAGCTAAGCCATTGTAAATTGCCGATAAAATATCGAGACGAAATCCTAAGTTTTAGAACTTTTGTAACATTAACTTTGAACAATGGTTTCCATCTTGTATGCGTTGTTCGGTTACAATGCACGGTCACCGTTGTAACCGAACAATTTCATATGAAATCCCATCGTTAAAAACGGTCCGTCGATATAAGAGTCGTACCGTACTATACGGATGCACTTTAATAGTGGTTTGTACGAAAACCAACCATCTGCCTATATTTTCATCGCTAAAAAACGTTTGGCTATTTTATGCGGAGTCGTACTAATCGGATTCTACTGTATACAATACAATCTGTTTCAAAAACTTGTTTTAATAGCAAAATCTGAAGAAAATATTACGTTTTTATTACCGTCTAGATTTGGCGAGCTAGCGCTTAGGAAATTGCAGCTATGGTCTTGTACCAGAGATCCACACCCTGCGCGAGAATCGAATGGAAATATCCATAGTAGGCAGTTCAATATTTATAATAGATAAAACTGGGTGCTATTCGAGGATTGGCCTCGTCGGTGTTGGTCTTTTTCTTTGGTATATGACATCTTTTTCGATTTATAATTTATATATACTAGTGTTACTACTTTAATAACAAATCAAAATTTTTTAAATAAAATAATTTGATTTGTGTCAACAATTTTTTTTATCTCTAGTTACCTGTAGGCGGCCTCTAGGGCCCACGTTCATCCAGAGTAAATTTGGTGACTAAGGTATTTAACCGTTTCAACTTGTGGTACAGTAGAATCTGGTTATAACGACGTCGAAGGGACCGACGATATTACGTCGTACTAACCGAAAGTCGTACTAAATATCCTGTCAATTTTAAAGTTGTTTATCGATTTCTGAACCATTATTCTATTATGAACTCATAGAACAATCGAAATTAAGAATATTATGCTCTTTAGCGAAATAAATAGTTGAACCACAGACATGTTTACTCGTCCTTCCAGATTACATTGCAGAATACTCGCCTTAGTTTAAGTTTTAGAACATTCGCTTTAAACAAAGGTTCTTCTTGTAGGTATTGTTTGGTTCCAATGCACGTCATCGTTGTAACCGAACTATTTCGTGTGAAATCCCGTCGTTAAAAGCGGTCCGTCAATATAAGCAGTCGTACTAAATACGTACGGGTGCACTTTCATAGTGGCTTGCATGAAAACCAACCATCTGCCTATATTTACGTCGCTAAAAACGTTTGGTTATTTTATGCGGAGTCGTACTAGTAATCGGATTCTACTATATACAATACAATCTGTTTCAAACACTGTTTAATAGCAAAATCTGAAGAAAATATTACGTTTTTTATAAAATATAATGTTTCGGTTAAAAACCGGTTTTTGATGTTCGAAACCGGGTTCAGAACCGAGCCCAAATGAGTCCGGGTACCCGGTTTTTTCGGTTACCCGGGTACCCGGTTTTCATTCCCTAGTGCGGATGCGGTGGTCCTATCACAAACGTGTCCGTATCTGTGGCTAACCGCCTTTCCTCCCAGTGCACCACGGCAGCTCGAGAACAAAAACATGAAATTAAGTTTAACTCCAACAGATTCAGTGGGTTCCTCCATCTCCTATTTGAACGAAAGAAAGAAGAAAAAAGAAAATTCATTGACCAGGTTAGGTCAGCACTTAAAAACAAAATCGACCTAATTTTCGCATCATGTTCACGTATTTAGTAACTCGATAGCATATATTCTTTGATCGATAGGGAAAACCCGAATTATTTTGAACCATTATCTGGCAAACATGTTGACATTTGATAATTCAGCAAACCGTTGTAACAATAACCAAAAAGATTAATGTCACAAATCGGATGATACCTTGAGCTACGAGTAGGTTTATCGAGCTGTTCTACTTTGCTATCCCTGGTGCTCATAATCAAGTTCACTTCATCAAAATGAGGGTTTCCGTAAAAAATAGAGGAGTTCTTTTGCGTAACTATATCTACATATGCATTTGAAAATCTATTGCTTAAATAAGTCATTTTATGAATTTAAATGTGAAAGTTGTCGTTGTAGAAATCCCAGGGGTTTGATCCCATTTATTCTAATGTTGGGTGTCTTTAGTCTGACCTTAAAAAGTCATTTTAATCCAAACAAATATTAGGTAAATTGCAGTCATACCTACGTAGTGCGGTGCGTCACAAACACATTTGAGAAAAAGGTGTAATAGTGTACAAATAGACTTTGGGCATTTTTTTCTTTAAACAAGGAAGTTTGCGTTTGTCTATCTCAGAGTGATTAGTATTTTTCTATCGGCTACCAAATTTATTATAAGGAATTTATTTTCGAGAAAATAAGTAGTTCATGTTGGAAGAAGTCGCTTTTTCACGCATTTTATTGGAATATTCCTCGATTAAATTTCAACGATATGAGTAACGTTGGTTCCGAATTACATCACTTGAATAGTAATTTTGTACGTAAATGGCCGAATTTACATTTGCCGGCGCGCGAGGATGTTTACACGGTTCTACATGGCTCAACTCAACAAAGAATTCTGGCTGCTTTGTGTATGTACATTATGAACTATTTTATTGTCTTATCTATGCTTGCTGAAGGTTTAACGAATCTGAACGCCGATTAGTTACTTCTATTGAATCGAAATGGCTTATTGCAATATTTAACACAAAAATATATGTGAAATGTAGTTTCATCGGTTATTTTGCCGATATACCTACAAATATATACGTCTGTAATTGTTTAATAAAATGATGCTTAAAATATAACTTGATTTTGCCAATCCTCTGAATGTCTACAAATCTGCTCAATAATTCTACCGAAAACAAGACGACTTAATCATAAGATGTAAGGTTTATAAAATAAATGTGATATTTTTTTTTTACCGAAAACGGTTCAGACAAGTAAACCTCTGATAAATGGAATAAACATCTGTAGGTAAGCATTTTTAAGATCTTACACATGGATTAATAATCACTTCACCCTTATCTAACTAGCTCAACAGAGATAATAACGTATTGTTCCATCATTTATTTAGTAATTTAGTGTTTCAACAGCTTACCTTCAACGACCTACAAGGAAAAAAGTGGGTTTTCCTATAACTCATCTATCACGGTTTACCGTACCTAACTGCCTATCCAGTCACCTGGTATTTCATTTTGTATTTTGTAGTCATTATTACAGATATTCCATTTTCATTAGGTACATAACGTGGAAATGGCATCATGGGCCATAAATTTTATGTTTAAAAGGAATTCGAGTATCGAGACAAACGACACTGGTTTAACGATACTGATGTATCTATGTTATGTTTATACTGTTTTTTTTTTTAATAAATAATTAAATTACTTACACCAGAAACGACGGGAGTGGTCAATAAAATAAATATAATTACTATTATTTGTACCTATATAGGTACAGTAATTCTCAAATTTTCTTCGATACATATCATCTTGAAATCTATCAGAATCTATCAGTTTGAAAACTGTTCATTATATTCTACGCCGCAAGTTGAAAATATTTTTATTTATTTATAGGTTTTTATTTTTACTGTACCGTATATTAGATTTTAGCATAAGTTTACTGTTACTTTGTTTTGGTGAGTTATCAAAATACATACTTAGTAATAATATTTTCAAACTGGCCAATGATTACATTACAAAATATATTCACCTACTTTACTTTAGTTACATATCAAATGTTGCGCATAACATTAACGAAACACTGCCAATCTTCACATTCAAATACAAAATGCTCTTTACCGCGTCATCTTCTCAAATCAAACATCAAAACTCAAATTGAACCTTAAATCCATGTAATAAAACTGATAATGCAACATCTCGACTATGCTTTTTTAACTCGTCACATCTTTCGTTACGTCGTAATAGTTTAATAGCAACCCGTGAGTCATTTGAATTGAAACTGAAATGGTTCCAATTCATGCCCCTGCGTCATTCGAATTTATACTTTATTTTTACTTCGTTAGAGTGTATAATTGTTCATTATCTCTATTGCGATTAGTGTTCTATCATATAGTCGGCCTGTGAACTCTGGCTGTAAGACAATGTATTGCTAAACGCTGGACTACAATTTCCACACGTGCATAGCTGTTGTTTCGTTCTAATAGCTGTCGTATAATAGAGATGGATGATGTTCTACTTCTTTGCCGACTTAGTGTAATGCGCTTGTAGTGTGGGCTATTTAATCTAAAAACGACCAAGAGGCAGACTCGCCAACCGAGGGTTCCGCACAAAGGATGCTCCCCCATTTATGATCTTAGGTACTTAAAAATACTGGTGGCATGGAACTCTCAATGTGCGGAAATTATGCAGGTTTTCGGATTTTCTCCTGTACTTGTGCTACAAGCTCTTGCTTATTGCCAAATTTCGTGATTCTAGCTTAACGGGAAGTACCTTATACATTTTGATTCCCATCGCAAATGTATGAGAAATGCGACATTAACGGCCGTGTCTTTTGATTGCGTTGATGTAGAGGTTTTATTTTTTTACAGCTTCAGGGTACTGCAGACCTGTATAAGTATAAGTGGTATTAATTTCAACTTGCTATACCTTTCCGCATTCCCGAGATAAAGGGTCTTGACAGACAGACGGACGGACGGACAACAAAGTGGTCCTATAAGGGTTCTGTTTGTTCCTTTTGAGGAACGGAACCATAAAAATACATATTATCATGTTTTTTTATTAATTTACTAAGCGCCACTTGCGCTAATCCGGATCAGCTAACTAACCCGGAGTTAACTCTCAAATTGACTTTATAAACGCTAAACTCCAGGTTAGTTGAATAACTCTGGTTGGAGCTAGGCGCCGATACAAATTAGGCTATATTTACTGGTTTATCTTGTCAATTTTCATCTACATATTCTGAACCCTACTTCAATATCCAAAAAAGTTAAAACTTTAGTTAATTTCGAGTGTTTTCAAAAACACAGTGTTCTTATTCTAAATTAAACGTGATTATTTCGTGACGTTGGTAACGTTACTTTGGACCATTAACGTCAAGCATTACATACCTAACGCCCACAGTTTTATCATATTTATAAAATTAACACCCGACCTGTCACCGGTCGCAAATTACTGATCATTATCAAACAATTTTCAGAGAACGGCCGGGGAAAAATACAGTAGAGGTTACAGTTTTTCATTCAAATGTTTTAAGTAGGTACTTAACAGTGTTGCCAATTTGGAATGTGTAAGTTGCTAGACGAGTTGCTAAAATGTAGGCGTGATATCTTTTAATGCGAAAAATCTAGTGATTTTTGTTGCTAATTGGCACATAAATTTGCTAAGCACTCAAGTTGGAAACAATGGGACAGCATCTAACGTTAAATATATGAAAATCCAGTCTTCTATAATGTGAATAATAACAGCAAGACAGTTTTAGATATTTGATAATTATCTTATCATCCTATATGTATAACAACTGAGTGACTTACCTATTCCTAATGTTGTTTTTACCGTTCAGGACGTAGACGGAAATATTGCATAGCTTCATGCTTAGCTATCATTGAAGAAGTCCCATACAATACGATAACTCTTTATTACACAAAATTCATTATTAAGACAAAAAATTGTATAGATTAAGTACATGTGATTTTTTTATTCCAATAGCGCGACTTAAATAGTGATCCTTAGAGGATACCGCCTCATTCGACTCTCTGGTTTGTATTATGTTTGATTGAGAGAGAATATAGGCATTAGATACTTCTACCTTTCGTTTCTTACCTATTCGTTTTTTTCTGCAGTAAAGGCTAGATAAATAATTACTCGGAACTATTAAATGAAAAATAAAACCGTATCATCCAAATAACAAGGACAAATACTTATTTATCGTGCTACAAGTTTATTGCATGAAGGCTTCAATGATTTCAAAGGTAACTGAATATCTGTCTAATAAAATGAGCAAGATATTTTTATGTAACCCGCATGTAACTTATTTTCTACTAAGCTGTCTACATTGAAAAAAATGAAAAACGATAACTATAGACATAAAATTCGGGTGCAACAATGTAAAGAAAAGCGTAAACACGTTGTAAAAGTAATGTGTAGGCATCGCGCGCATAGCGGCGCGCACGCGACATTTTCACTGCACGCGGGGTGCGCGTGCGCACCCATACGGTTTCATTGCTCGTAAAATCACGTCGGAAGCCAGGCTGGCGATTTACGTGGATTCGGTGAGGTCGATTCTTTAATATACATAATTGGATTAGATACGCTTGTTTCGTCATGAACACGCGCGTTCAAAAGTGTATGGGTAATTTATGAATGAATGAATATTGTATGAATTCATTCATACAATGCCCATGGAATTTTGAACGCGATAGTACGTACAGCCAAACAATTAGAATCGTGTCGAAATGACGTACAGTAAGAGATTTCTTACAATCTGATTTGTAGCGTCACTATGTCCTACAGTCGCCTAGGGTTCCATTTGGTTGACTCTGAAAAAAGATATATTATTTTAGTTATAGAATGCCTTTCAGGCCATGTATTTGCCTAGCTTTATAAGCCGGTCTGGGCATTGTACACCAACTTTTGTTTTTCTATTTTAATTATTTTTTATTTTTGTATGAAGGTAGTTTCCACGAGTAACTTTTTTGATTGACGGGGAGAGTTCGCATTCTCTCAGTCATCATCTTAACCATGTGAAAACGAGTGTTGTAAAGAGCTCGAAACGTAGGGTCATGGTGTTAATAAACGCGATTAATCCGTTCTACAGTGTTTAATTTCAATGAACAACAATCGCGGTAACATAGGTAAGACAATATTATAGAAAACATAATTAGAATGACGCAGATTCGTCTATACATCAACTGTGGGTGACAATACCTACGAGTGATACCAACCTTACATTGTCTATGTTAATGTTTCATAAATGGACTATGGACACGGGAAAGCTGACAGACGTCAGCGAGCTGTCAGCGTGTTTTTTACAACCGCAGCTAATTGAAAATCAATGAAGTACCTATTTCCGTGAATAAATAGAATAACTTTTCATTTGACTGTCATCTGTTTGGAGGACAATGCTAGTTGTGTTTTATCTAAACTTTCGCAAATTTCGATAATACCTAAATTAAAATTATCTCCATAAATTAAATGATTCGTCACGTTATTCGAAAATGTACACATAATTGCAATTTGTAATAAATTCGCGTGAAAACAAAAAGTGTCACTAAAAGAAATATAAACCTCTACGTGTCACTATTTAAGTTTTGAAAAGTGGTCCATGAGGTATCGATTCTTAACAGAACAGAAAATTATTGCACCACTACAGACATTCTGTTACTAGACAATAAATTAACTGTAAAACTCATTGAGTTTAATCGAAATTCCGCAATATTTAATGCGGCGGCAGGTAACGGCCATGTTTCATTCATGAGCGCTGTGCATTCTGCTCTAAATATAGACCTGGCCGTCGCATGTGTGACAAATTCTATTAAAAATGTAAAATGTTTCATGTGACACACGTAATGTCACGTTTATACTCCTTTCGATCTGTAAACCATGAGCCTCACCATGACGTCTAAACGCGATTCATTTTGGGTTCTTAACTGTACTCAGTTGTATGGCAGCGACTTAGTTTAGGTCCTAAACTGAATCGCTTTAAGACGTCATGGTAAAGGCTCCAGCCGTCTAACACTAAGTGTGCAACATTAGATAAACTATTTATCTGTGTGCATTGACTGTAAATCGCCCCTGTCACGTTAAAGTTATTTGAAAGTTGACAGCTGAAAATCGTCAAATCAAGTCGTGGAGAATGTGGTTTTCGTAAGAATTAATTTTCTACACATTGTCAATGATGACGTATTTTAGGATTGAGTTAGCCCGTCTAGTCTAAATTGAACGTTACATTAATGCATTTATGATTGTTGACGATAAAAAATATACATGAAAATAAAAGCAATGGCAATGCGGCGTAGCGCTCATCTAGGACACTTCCGAAGATTTCAACGGTTTGTTCCTGGACATTTATGACATTTCAAAGCGAAGCGGCGAGGTGTCACCCATTGAAATGTCACCGCAACGCGCCGCTTCGCCATCGCTTTCACTCGCCCACGTGGTACACGGCCTTTATAATCTCTAGCGATTACGATCGTTATTACCGCTTTAATAGTTCCTTTTTTCTGTATAACTGTCATCGTCGCATTCAAATCCCACCCCACCAGCATAGTCGTGATCACGCTCATGCAAACTGTATCCGAGCAAGGCTACACACTTAATTAAACGGCTGGTGTATCCGAACGCCTTGCCCAACACGTCGGGGTCGTGCGCGGTGCATCCTTGGTATTAACAAGTGATTTTCGGTGGCCCACATTGTATTCTATGTGGATTGCAATGAAAGTTATAAACAACTTGGGGTATTTATAATGTGTGGAGATTAAATGATGTATGCAACTACATAGTTATAAGTAGGCCTTAATATTTGGTTTGGTGTCTTTTAGTTTTGAGCTAAAGTCCGTTCACATTTGTACGGACGGTGCGACATGGGTATGTTCGACTGCTAGACAGTATGACTTGGCACCACTTGCACCGACCTGGGCTAGCCGCTAACCCGGTGTTAACTGGCAAATCCCATATGAAATTAACGCTCATTTGGCTTGCCCTAATTGGACCATGTGACCCATGTGTATGTGATGTGTTTGTGTGTCCCCTGAGTGATCATTGTTAATCAAATAACGTTATACAGAAACAAAATTGGTGTCTAATTTCATCATACAAAGTAATTTTCACTTTCCGTCCTTTCTATATTTAGGTCAGTTAACCTTTATCGTTCTAAACTCAAATTGGATTTTCATCAACAGGTCCTTATAGAATGTAGACAAAGTATTAGCTAGAGAGTAAAGAAACTGAAAAGAGGAACAGCTTCATACAAACATCCTATCAGTCAGCTGCATAGATAATGGATACAAACTTTCTATCTAGGGGAATTATCTCTGCTGACATTGACAGTACACTAATAAAAATATCAATCGTACACGTACACTCATGGCCAGTGGATGGTTTACGAAATATTAATAGTTCGGCTGTTATCTCATTTACAAGTGTAACGCGAACAAAAAGCACGTACAAATAAAGTATGACGTATAAACAATAACCAAAAATAACCAGCAGGTAGACGAGGTATTATTTTGTTATCATGTATTAAATTATAATAATTACTAAACACATTCGTATATCTCCAAATTACATAAAACGTTATTTGTGTTGTCATGTCGTCATTGTGACTCGTTTTCGGTATACAATTTTAAATGATTACGCTGTCATGTTGACAAGTCTGACTATTCTATCACTTATTCCAAGGTGCGTAGACAAGATGACAATTGCTCACGCTACGTAGCGTATTGTAGTTATCTCTCTCCCACTATCACTCTTGCTTATTAGCAGGACAATCCCAGCAGGAATATCCCTTTTGACTGTATTCAAGCAAATAAATGATTTGATTTGATTTGATTTGATTTGACAATGACAGTTGCGTTTCGTTCGCGACTGAGCTATAGCGATTGGCATCAGTATGTCTATCATAATTTTATGCTAAAAGTTCAAATGTCAAGCGCGCTAAATATTAAAAGTGTCGTGTCGCTTTTTTTAGAAGATACGTTAAAGCGCCAGGACAATAACGCACAAGAAATGCGCAATTTTAATAATGCCCGATAACGACGACATAGACCCGATATAGACGTGAGTAACCCGGTCTAAGTATATTAATATGTCTAATACTCACGGGAGTTTTCTATTTAAAAATGCCCGATAATTTCACAGCGCTTGCGTGTGCATAGTGATGTGCCGTTCTCGGTAACTTTACCCGATGTGTTTTAGGCAATATTCCGCGCGGGGTAGCTTTCCCCATATCGGGCAGCGGGTAAATTACCAAGAATGGCCGCGAATCTGTTACTCTTCAGTTGCTATAGTCTCGTGGTCTTATCGTATGTAAATTAAAATAGCAGATGGGTCCTTTGAGCGGGAATTTAGTATGCGACGCGGCGGGGCGCGCTGTAATAAATTATTTACAGCTTTATTAATATTCCGTGTACGTTTGTTTACTTCAGGCTGCAAAAATATACTCATATCTACTCGTAGTTATTTTTAATGGAAAATTATTATTTTTAATTAATGACATACTGGTCTCGGAAGTAATTTGAGTTTGTGTATAATGTACAGAGGTATATTAGTGGGAAATACTTGGTGACATCCACTTCGAGCCTAAAAAAAGGCGCTGCACGCTGGCGAAGAAGCAATACCTATATAATAACAAATTCAAAAAGTTTTGATATGGCAGTCAAAACTTTTTATCAATTATGAACACGGCAGCGTTATCAGGTACAAACATAAAGAATGCGCTTGTAGATAAAATTCATAAAACATGGAATTTCCAATATAACATGATGAAAGGAACATTAATTGCTGGATATAATAAACAAACTGTTTAGGTATATCCTCCGTTCTGTCGTTAGGAAATCAATAGGTTATTTTTTCTTTTTCATACTTGTTCCGAAATTTAAACCCACGAATAACAACGAGATAATTTAAATCATTAAAATGAAACAAAGTGAAAATAGTTCTTTAGAAAATAGGTAAATTGGAATCTGGGTCAGCGCGAGTTTAGTAAGAGTTATCGCACATACTGCAATCAAAACACGTAGAGGTAGTTAGTATGTTATTATTAGTATTGTAACAGTGTTAGGCAAAACTGATAAAAGTATTACCTACATGTCTAAATATAAACCCAGTAAAATTGCATATAATGGCGCCCTCTACATTTGTGTTCATGGCGTCAATTAAATATATTATTTAAACACAGCCGGAGTCAAAATTTTCTTAAAACATTTGTATCTCACTCCTTTCTGAAAAGGCATAAAATGTACGTTTATCTTTGATATATTTTGTACTTCACTTAAGATGACAAGTTTGACGACCTCAGCTTCGCTTCGGCCTACAATTACACGAGATCTGACTCTGAGCCATTTTTTACTTTACAGGGCCTATACCACGAAAATCGAACAATTGTCACACATGCATATTGGAGTGACAAAGAGGTTTTACCGCCAATTTTTGATGTTCGTGGTAGGCGTGCAGGCCTCGGTACATTCTACTAATTTTTATGTCGATGGTTCCCGCAAACAGAACTGCGATAATACGATATGTACATGTATTTGTCCTAAAAAACACTTTCTTTCTTTTTCAGGTAATTGTTTGCTGATAGATCACTACCGTATATCATCATCGCAGTTCAGGTTTGATACATTATCATAATTGTGCACAATATTTTTTTGTAAAAGGTGCCTCTTTGTCGCTTGCAGATAAGGCGGTATATTAAATACTATAAAGATTTAATTAGAAATGAACTTATCTATGTAGGTAGATTTAGACTTTCGTGAGTCATACTGACATTCAAATTTAAAAACAGCACTGCCTATCTGGCGAGGGCTGCCCGACGCAGTCAAAACATGTCACGCCTATTATGATAAATATACGTGAGTTTTTTTAGTTTAAATTTTTGTGTAGATATAGTCGGTGAAATATTGGTCGTATCCATATTAATTTAGTCGACAACTGCAATAAAAAAGTTTCCCAGTTCAATAAAGTCTCGTTTTGTTACTTTCACACAATAATAAATTATCAAATCAAAGGCAACTAGGTATTCAATAAAACTTAATTCTTACGAACAATTTATACATGTAAACAATATAAGGGTAAATATTTTTCTTCCGAGAATTTTCCTGGCTTATGTCACGACTCAAAGAACCCTGGGGTCCGCTTTAGCAATCTGATCTTAAGATTTATCGTAGGCGCTAGTTTTACGAAAGCGAAGCCTTACATTTTCGTTATTTAGGAGAAAAGTATGTTAATAGAACAATTTGGCCTCTAAATTGTTTATCGGTTGAAACTTTCGCGTACGCTGTTATCAGTGATAAGCTCACAAATGGCCCCTTGGTCTTATCAGGCCTTATCAGGTACTTCCGCCGCGATAACAATACTTTTCCATAACATGTTAAATAATTATGCAAAGTGCGATATGACTGAAACGGTGTTTTACATATTGACGGAATGAGAACAAACAGTATATATTTTGTAGTTTACTTATGCTTTCATACAATAGTACCTTAAGGAAAATTGCGCTCATGAGGATTTATTCATTTTAATATGTAAGAATAATTATATGTTATTATATGTTAACTTTAATTGTTAGCATAATTTTTAAACCGTCCCAATCCTTGCATTTGAATAAATTCCATAGCAACTAAAAGTTTTTGACACTAACGTTTGTTTTTAATCAACTCTGATTGACAAGCTTAACAAGTTCAAAAAAGTATATAAAAGTAAATTTATCATTTATACGATACCTAAAATAAATGTGTTTGCCACTCTAATGCCCGATAGTTGACAGTTAGCTGTCACCTCTATTGCTAGCTAATCAATATTCAAGATGGCAACTATTAGGGCGATGTCGAGCACTCGTATATTTACCTTCCTGTATTTTAGACAGCTTTACAACACAGCAAACATTGTCCTAGTAATTCAGTTTCATGAAGTACTAAGTAAACATCCCCAACGTCTCTCTTAGGCTGTATTTGATCAATAATACTTCCATCCGACCCCCGCTCGGGTCCGTAAATGTCCTTACTGTGCCCAAGCGGCCTTCACCCAATTCCTGAAGGCCCTTTTACACTTTGTTACTTTTCAAATCACTGTTTCCGCGGATTGTTACTGATTTTGAAAAAAACCTTTTTTATCTTCGAGAAATGTATCAAAAGAAGATTCGCAATTGGTTCGTGTTGTATCTTTTGTGAGAATAACAAGGATGTTTTTTGATGTAGTAATTGCGAGGTCTTTGATAGGTCGGGTTACGTCGAAACCTGGCAGAGTTTAGGCCAAGGACAATCAAACAATTGTTTATTTTATTCGGTAACTCCAATATAAATAAGAGTATAATTGAAATGAGGATATCTACAATATTTAGTGTGTGTAAGCTTATCGCACGTGTTATAAATAAAAGTAAATTCTTAAAATAAAAATGACTACATTCATGTGGTTAAATATATTTGGACAATTCTACTGCCATTGCGTTAAAGATGAGTATTATTGATTGCACTTAAATGTTTTAGCCACTTATAGGTTGATGCCACTGAAAAATACCAATCAATTTATGTGCAAATAGTTCAAACTCCAAAATATATCGTACATACAAAAAAAAAATGTGTATACATTGTCAGTTGGAAACAATGCGGGTAAATAGTAAGTTTTTAAAGTTTCGTGCAGGACAGTACATTTTTTCACTATTTTGTATAACCTTCTCGTTAAAAATACTTTAGTATGACCTACATTTTCCTGTGTAAGAAGATAGCCTTGGTTTTTAATATTTCAACCCCCTTTTATCCTTTTAGGGATTACATTCCAAATAATAATTACTAAGAGTCACTTGCACCACCGAAAATGGAGGGTTAACCTGAGGTTAACCCAGAATTTGACAGTTGACAGCACACTAACCTTGAGTTAAGCGGGTGGTGCAAGTGGCCCTAAGTGGAACTACCAGGAGTGTATGGGGCATTTCAGAAATATGTTTCAAATTAAGTCCAAACAGTTTCAATGTCTAAAAATGTACGACTATTTAATACCATTTTTGTGTCTATGTTAAGTTTATAGCTGTTGGTTCTCCTTAAATAAATAAATAATAATAATAACAATACCATTATAGTGTTTATATAAAATAAATATAGTACAGTTTACATTAGGAATATAGAGTATCTAGGTACACATACGAGAGGCGGCCAAGGATAGGGCCGCGTGCGCATACTAACCGCGTCCTAGAGCTCTGAGGCAACGCATGGCACCTGCAGCTCAAGATCAAGACACTGACAGCCCTGGCGTGTTTGGAAACTTTAAATGTTATGCCCATTTTATTGATAAATCTCTTCATTGTATAGTACTAGACGTGGCTTCTGAAGTTGTACAAAAATTGTCGTACGCAGTTGTACAGTCAGAAGAAAGTGCCAAAAATTGTATACAGGACAGGAAAAAGGGAAAATTTATTGCCAGAACATTAGGGTCGTGTATACATATTTTTCATATCTTTGTTGCTGACTGTACAACGAGGGCGAACAAACGCCGATGCGGTGCGGTGCGGCGCGGCGCTGTAGCTTGTACTATTATTTATTCTGTGGCTGTAGAAACAAATCGTTTCTGCCTATATAAATTATCTACATCCCTACCACAAACATCAAAAATCGGCATTGACCGAAAACCTCTTTGTCACTCCAATATGCAAGTGTGACAGAGATGGAGATACAGATCCGCAATCGTTCGATTTTCGTGGTATAGGCCCTAGCTGGGCGATCTTTACGCAAACTCAAAAGAGATTTTTTTTATTAAATTGCAACAGTTCAAACTCACGTATTTTTATCACAATAGGCGTGACATGTTTCGACTGCATCAGGCAGTCATCGTCGGACAGACAGAGTGGTTTTCTCACCTTCGCGGCTCGGGCAGAGAGCAATTACAATATGGACTACAATATGGGGTTCTTCAAAAAAGGAGTGTTAAAGTTTTTAAAGGGTCGGCAACGCGCATGTAACACCCCTGGAGTTGCAGGCGTCCATAGGCTACGGTGACCGCTTACCATCAGGCGGGCCGTATGCTTGTTTGTCACCGTCGTAGTATAAAAAAAAAATGTTTTGTTCTCCAGCAAAAATTCTTGTGTTTTTTTTTCTTATATTCAGAATCGCAAGCCCTTTCAATCCTTGTGGGGGAAAAAAGTGTCCTAAGATTTTCCATTTATTTTTTCCGTTTGGAAAAAGTTATGGAATTTTTGCTGACTGCTGGCGATTCTGATTAAAAACCAGATACAAAATTATTATTATATTTTTTTTGACGTTAAAAATATAAAAACGCCCAAAACATGCGTTATGCGCGCGTGCTGGGTGTGATTTCCACATATGCTTCTCACATTTACCAGTATGCAGTACCTATACTAAAACTGGCAGGCAACCTCTCTACTTCTCATGCAGACCATATGCGACAAAACCTCCAGTGTACTCATTTAGGCCACGGCGCAGCAAAAGCGTGAGCCATTTTTATCAATGAAAGTCATTGAAAGTGGCGAACTCACGAGAATCAATGCAACGTGAATTATCCAGTTACAATTAAGTACTGACACGATTTAACCTTCGCGCGCTCTGTAGTAAACCTGTGTAGCTGTTATACACAATCGAAATTCAATCTTATTTTGATAGATGGCGGACATAAAATAAAATAAGAATTAAATAATAGTGTCACAAGAGATCAAAATTGTATATTTAAGGTAACATACTCTAATCCCTCACACGATTGCTATTTTTTAAAGGGTGAAAAAAATAGGGGTGACACAGCTGGTAACTACAGTTACCACAATCATGTGAGTCGCTAATAAGGTAATGAAGAGCAGGATTATAATGTAAAATCTGTAAGGTAATAAATATCCTTTTCAGTCCTCCGGCCGGTAAGCGCCACTTTACGCAAAACTAAATAGCCGCCTCGCGGCTCCGTCGGGCTGAAAAATAGTATACAAACCTCGGCCGGTAAATGGAAAAGCCTCGGATCACATGTTAGTCGACCTCGGCTTCGCCTCGGCCGACAATTACATGGAATCCGTGCCATTTCCCACTTAACCGGCCTTGGTATGTAATGTACTATTATCCGTACCGTAAGATTCCATATCACTTAATTTTCAGTACTTTCATAATTTCTAATGATAATTAGATGGTACACACTGCTTTTCACAACACCCATGAAGGACATAAGCGACTACTACAATACCTAACTACAATGACATTACACTCATACCAACATCACTATGTTACCAGGTAATGCACCCAAACGTAAAACTAAGTGGTAGTTCTTGAATTGAAGTGTCAGTTTGATCGCTCCCAACAGGGAATAAAATACCCTTTTACGCAATTAAATCAAATAAACGGCTTAAAAGTTATATACCTACATATCCTTCGGAGCTAAAACAAAAAAGGTTGCGAAACACTGGCTCAGAACATTTCAATGAAATCTTTTTTTGCCGGTCGGAAAACTGTATCACGCTCCGCGAGCGTTTTGTTCAGCACATGCGTTGCGTTTCCACGTGCAGGTGTCAGTAACCTTTTATTTCCTTTTATAAACGCATGCGAAGATGGTGACCGATTGCGAAATGCTTTATTGTTTTATATAATAGGCCTAAAACATATCCTGGCTGGTTACATAAAGCGTGAGGTCAACTAGGTACAACAGGTTATATGATTATCAAATATCATGACCTTTAACAGTTATTTGATGGAATTTCTCAATGAATTTGTATCGCCATAATAATCTTAACGAATCAAAAACTAATATTTTTCTTGATACAAATAGGCATATCAAAGTAATGTACTTGTAAACCCATTAGTCTACAATGCCCAGGGGGGGTTATAAAGCTAGTATTATATAGTCTGAAGTGATTTTATATTTTATAATTTTTATATCTTTATATCATTCATTTTATAAAATCATTTCTAAAGTAAAAACGGTTAAAACACACGTACATTTACTACAACTGGCGTGACATGTTTCAACTTCTTCGGGTAGCGATCTTTGGACAAAGTGCTGACTGCCCGAAACATATCACGCCGATCGATCAATATTCGTGAGTTTTCACCATTTTTTCATCAATTCATGATCATTTTCCTGCAAAATTTCATTCTGAGGGCGGATGATGGACTAAGTTATTCACAAGATAGATTAGGTGTCAATTTTTGACGTGTGACTGAGAGAAACATACACATAATTATCACTTTGTCACATCGATAGGCTCTGCCATCTAATGTACATATTCAATGTACAGAATATTGAAATATTGATATGGGTTTTCGAGGAAATATAGGTACAGATCTGTATTAATATGACCCTACCCTATGATATGAAGGTCGTGTTACCATATTTTTGTCTGAATATGCGCATTAATCAATATTTTGAACCTTGATTGTACATCCAGGTTTTTGGCGTTAATCAAACACAGCTTAGCTAAACGATTGTTTCACTTATCTGTCACTTTAACATTAGACCTTTGTTAAAAAGGGAAAAATCATAATTTAACTAAAACATCTGTTACTTTTTTCATAAATAAGAGGGTAGGAATATTATTAGAATTACCTGAATAGGGCAAGAAAAGCCTCATAGATATCCCAGTACAGCATAATGACGTCTGACCGACACTTATGTTAATATCACCTGATCTATTGATTCGGCACGGATTTCTATTCAATACCCACTTTGCATAATATAAGTATATTGATACTTATTTGTATATTGTATGCTTAACCATTTTTAATTTAAACTGTTGCGAATAAGGAATCAATTTAGTTTATGATTTGTTCCGGATCAAAGACCATCGTATTAGAGCGGTTTTAATATCAAAAAGTATTAAAAACAGTAAGTGTAAGTGTCGCTTATGACGTTATTGATGGTAAACTAAACGCCTGTCGTTTTAAGGCGCCTTCTTCTTAATCGGCCACAAACTGTTTTGAAATTGTAATTTAACTTGCTACATATTAGTGGGCATGCGTTTAATAGGTAAGTCGTTATTGCTGTAAAAACGGTAAAACTTGTATATTATTTGATTAAATTTACACATTTTGAAACGGCGACAACAAGGTAGATGCGAGGTACCATTTAACGAGTTTTTAAGTACTTATATGAAAATAGTCTGCATTATGTAAGGACTGACAAACAATGTACAATTTAAGCCGTTGTACGTAGAACGATGATAGTAAACATAAATCCCAAAGCCTTGTAGCTACAGTAAATTATTTCAAATTAAACCTCTAAAGGGGTGAAAATAGGGTTGAAAGTTTTAACGATTTCTCTCTTTTTCTTCGTCGTTACTCTCTTAGCAGAATGGTCGTGGCTGTCATGGCTTCTCTTGCAAGCGGCTACCACCACGACTTTGACGATTTGTACGCCAACGAAATCGTACCGGGTTGGAAGCTAGTATTGAATACCTACCCTAAAAATCCTATCCGTCCCCAAAATACAGGCTCAGGCTCTTGGGACTAACTGAAGTGTAGTAGGGTCTATAAAAATTTCTCAAGTGCTTCTTAAGTCCAACAAACATTTTAATATCATTTCATTAATATTTAATCATTTACTCCAGGGAGTAAACAATCATAATGCATATCTTCTTGCAATGTGATTTTAAACTATAAATCTTGGCATATAAAGTCGTTTTTACGATGAAATGGTGCTGTATTGCGTTAGCGCGCCAGATATCAAGGTCGACGCGTATATTATTATATTGTTTACTGTGTACTAGCAGAGAATGTTTTCAACTTAATTATATCGTCTTATCTTAATTATATCTTGCATTCACGAGCGTGTTTGTGTATTTATTTTGTACCGGCCTATTACCCTTGTGTTTTTGCGTATTTACCGTAATTTCTTCCTGACTTCTATAATTATATAATAACAGATATAACCTACAATAATCTAGGTGGGCTTAACGTACGAAAATATTAAATTAAATACAGGTATTAAATTTTTAAAGTTAATATAACATTTCAAATATTTATTGAATACATTGGAAAAACACAAATCGCCGTCTATGGGCAGGGTGCCCAAAAGCCTAGCCGTATTTCCTCGCTTGTTTATCTATCAAATTACATGGGTAAATAATTATACACTTTTGGGTCTAGGATACCTATGTATAGACAATGACGAAAGATGACTACGAATTGCTGTAGTATCTATTACTTACAATAGTCGCATTCCACAGACTTTAGCTCAAACGACACTGACATTAATACTGATCGGACCCAATGTTCAAGAGGTGTTAATTTTCCTGACTGTAACATAATAAAACGACTTATATTAATAAAAATACCGCGGCCGTTACGACTTTTTCGAAATTAACCATCGAACAGCTGACTGGCACGCCGTCTGCATAAATTGGGTCGAATTTAGAACGCTCAAATAATTTAAAAGAAAGTGAAAATGCTTCCTTCCCGTGTTGAGAACGCTCCCGCAGTTCCGTTCCGTTACGCGCGCGTATGCTTGGCCCATGTTAATTGCGGGCAGCACGAAATCGAAAGTACGCCCGAATGGAACGTTACGTTTCTTTGGAAATGTGACCTAATGAGAAATATTTTGAGTTCAATGGAACGTGGACGGGGAACATGCAAATCGAGTTTGTATTCTTTGTAAGCTGTCCTCCTGTTCCTATGTACTTATATAATATTCTCGCAAATTAACGTGTTAATAGTCTGATAAACGATTTTCAATAATTCTAGTCAAATTAATCCGAAACTCGCAGGTGGCTTGTTCCATTGATTATAGTACAGGTTTCAAGTGATAAAATATTCAGAAATATATAACTGACCTTTCTCATCAATATTCCTGACACCAACTGGAATTCGGTGTCGAAATCGAAACGTCTTGTACAAATTCGTTTCGAGTACAATGGCGGTACTTCACTCCGGGTTGCGGGTTCGCGTATTTGCTGTCTTTGGCCGAATAGACGATCTGTGGAGGGCTTATTCGCCTATATTCGGGCATATTTGCTCGAACAACCCGAACACCCAATTGCCAAACCCGCCTCTTGTCGGCATTTTGTCACGCATCAAAGGACGCGAACAAGCAAACCATCGCAAATGCACCGTCCAGAAATTCATGATCCGCATGACAGCTGTCAGTTCAATACATTATCCGTCAATAATGTTACTTTTTGACGTTAAATCTTTCGCTACGTGGAGTATAGCTTTTTGTTGGCACCCCAAGTGTGGATGTCGCATTCGTGGTGTTGGGACTCCAATGCGAATATTTGGCGAAGACGGCGATCCCGCCACGCGAATATCAAACTTGCAGTGAAGTGCGGGTACAAGAGCTAGCGGATTTCCGAACGTTGCGTAATTCATTCGAGTGGTTCAGGTTTCCGAACGCGATCAAGGTCACCGGTGTCAAGTACGCATGCCATTGTTGTGGCGGGAAACAGATTGCTTACCGCTTTTTTAATTAGGCAAAAAACTGCATGAATGAAGTGATGCAACCATCAGCATTTTTGCCATTCAAATACATATGTATAAGTAAGTTTTTTTTACTAAAACAAATAAGTATATTGTATTGAGTAAAAAGGGCACATACCTTAAACAATCCACAAGGTTTCGTCATTTCACAGGCATTATATGCACCACAGGTTTCGTCAAAAAGAAAGGTACTTAAGCTACGTTGTTTTACTTAATGTATTTATTCACTAGCATAAACAAGTTTTTGTCTTGAATTTTATATCTAGTGAGTTTGAGAAGGATGTTCATAACTTTCCCCACAATTCATGTTTTTGACATCAATACCACTAAGAAATGCAACTTAAAATTGTAACTGCTTATTAATTTGTATCATTCTCCCCTACCAAACATGAGAACTATAATGATTAATGTAAGTAATGTAATGTAATGATTGTCGATATTCGATTGTTTCGGTGGAGTGATATCCGATACCGGCGGAGCGTGAAGCTCGATTCCAATGCATATTCATTTACATTAGCATAAGCATTCTGAACGCACCTCCTTCGTTGGAAAAGGGCACAAGTTTCTACAAACCTAGTTTACCCTTGTGTCATTTTGTAATTGAATGGAGTGAACGGACGTTCGCGATTTCGTTTTCGTCATAACTCCAGTTTATTCATTGAGGACATGTTTAATTGTCGTGCTAAGGAATGCATTGAGATGTATAGCAAATTCCACGGCAGGCGCTGCTGAAGGCATTCTTACTTGTCGAAGCTTGAACTATTCAGAATGTAGTCTGATATTGGGTACGCTTTTTAAGTATGTTTGAAATGTCCTGATTCCAGTTTGATGGTCGTATAGGGCAATATCTGATCTTCAAATTGATAAAGATCAGAAGTCATACAACTGTAAACGAATAAACGGGACACAAAGCAATTATTCATCATTCGTGTGAACATAATTCTATTATACCCGAATATTTTTTATGGAATACTTTTGAATTGTGCCACTATTGCATCCAAAGAGTTTTGAAAGAAGATACATCATTATTCAGTACAAGAAAGTTAATTATTTCACACAGTTCGTAGTGCTAATGTTATTGCGAATTTTAACGTTTATCTACGTATACCATTCAATTTTATCGAAAACAAGCTAATAATGTAGATAAGATAAGAAACTTCCTTCATTATGATTATTATATCGATGAGTTTTTAAACACACGGGAACAATTTGCGACACTGTTTAGCGACGTTTGAAATTAGTTCAATTTAGTTATTTGCGTACCTAGTTATTTTGTGTTATGACGGTCATTCGCCTTCCTGGCCTAATGTTCTGATATATAAAAATATGAAAAAAATATGAATATGAAATTAAAAATATATACTATATAATTCTAAAAACGTAACCCTCCATCGGCTGTCTGGTCAAAAAAGTGTCATAGTTCGTAAATCGTAGTTTATGTGCATTTAGTTACGGCTTGATTGCATGCGATTTGCGAGAGCGATTAAGAATTGTTGCAGAATAAAATTCTTGAGCAAGCTATAAGTAGGTAGCTTACATGATGGATGATTACTGAAAAGTCAAATCATCAGTATCCACCCAGCGGATGGGGCCGCGTATGTGGGGTGGATATAAGACGTGCTCCCGGTATTGTGTTTCTATACGAATATGGTAGCCGACCCAGTAATTCCCGGTTGACGCCATGGAAACTCAGTACCGCCAGCATCTCCTAGATACTAATGTGAGGGCACCGACTGTACCAGCTCCTAGTCCTACTAATAGCTACATTTGAAACAAGTCACATAAGCCTTTTGGCCACAGCAGCGCGGTCGTCTAGACCCCGGTCAGCAGACGATAGCGACCGAGAAGAGCGAAAAGCGTGACGTTGGTCGGCTGAAACTACTTGACAACTTAAATCCGGTACTGTGGACAACTTCTCTCAATACGCAGTATTATACGCATGTACCGCATGCGTGTGTATTTACGTATGGCAGTGAACGTTAACGCCAAATGATTACAACACGACAGGTGAAGTCTACTTTTGTTTAATGGCAGCTCATGTCATATTGAGAGGACATGTTTTATTGCAGTGCTTATATTTACGCCAGGAATTTGTAATATATCACAAAATTATAATGTCATTCTGTAACAATGCAAAATACGGCTAGTATTATAAAAAAATTGTATTCAACGTTAGCCCAATTCGGTCGTTCGATTTTTAACTGCGTGATCTGAACCAATGTGTATTTTCGTGTATAATGAAAAAAAAATGAAATGAAAGAATTTATTTCGGATAGTATAATATTTTCAGTATAATAATTCGTCTTTTATTTGACATAAATACAAAGACAATGGAGAATTAATTACTGTCTAGTGTATTTTTATTTGAACAGCCGGAGCGAATATGTTTTTTTTTTCGATAAAAGCAACTTATTCGAGCAGAACACACAATTTCCGATTCAGATGAATTTTGTTATTTAAGATAAGATAATGCCAATGCTTAGTTAGTAAAATAGTTATAGAATAAAACTTCTTTTAAATATATGTTTAGCTTAAATTTGAGAATCTAAAAAATCGTATTTACTTGAGGATCGGCGCAGCGTGTATTTTTCGTCTATTACCTCTTTGAGTAATTTTCTCAGTTCGGTCTTCTGAGTATTTTTTTAAATCACATGATGTTTAACAAAGGGTGTCGTCATAACCCTGCTGGGTTAGACCTATTACATTGTCATTTAATGATTATTCTCGGCGAGAATAAAGAAATTGATACGTGATTTTTGTATCAATTTCTTTACGCGCATTTTTTTTTGTCACGCTAAATTCCTATCATTATAAAAGTTTTTCACCATTATTTTCGCATGAAATTTACGATTTCTCGACCACAGATTTCAATTTAATAACTCTACTTTTGTGGTTTTATGGATTTAGACGCTCGAAATTAAAAAATTGTCTTCTATTTTCCGGAAAGTAAATCAATTGTCTATAAAACGCATCATAATACAAAATTCATGCTAAAACAGGTTATTTTTGTACATTTGCAAAATGCAAAGCATGTTGATAAGTATTGTATATCGTAAACTGACGCATTTCAACTTATTGTTATGGTAATGAGTGTTTGTGCGGGTGAGAATCGTGGTAATAACAAGCATGTATAATATGGAAAATTCACACGTGGAAAACTGACAATAGAGCTTACTAAGGAAGCAAAATATTAAAAAAGTAGGTAATATTATTAATTACAGATATTTGAGAAATTTCAATCACTGCAGTGACCTGGGTGGCCTAGACGTAACTTTGGTTGCGCTGCCGAAGTTGCAGGTTCGATTCCTGTCCTGGGCACTGGAGGCCTTTAAGTCACTTTATCTGTATTTAATAAGAAAATAGCGCGTGAGCGTGAACCAAATCTGATGGTGTTGCAGTTAAGTAGCAGAATTAAAAAACTATCCCTTTTTATTTGACTGTAGTAAAAAATAAAGAAATCTGATTCTGTGGCGTAGGAATTGAGAGGAGCGGATAACTACAGACTTGTTGCTGGTTCATGCTATGTAGGTTACCTTACCTTATTACTGAAAACCAAATAAGAATTATTGTAACCATAATATACCTATAGTTATATTATATGTAGCGGGACGAAGATATTATTCTTGGAAATAAATAACGTAGCACATGTCGTATTGTATGCTTAATTATATTTACATTATATTTATTTTAGTAACATTCTGAAGGAGTCACTTATTAGTATAGCTATAATAGCAACAAATGCATCATTGTCTTAAACAATATGGCAGTCGTTTATTAATAAAATGTTTGATAAACGCTAACATGTCAAATATTTACAGGCAGTTTTATTATATGTACCTGCAAATGAAAAATTTGCTAGCAATGTATATTTTTTGCACTAAACGTTTTTGTTTTTGGGCATGACAATTGATCGATGTTAACAAAACAACCATCAGAATAAGCAACACTTTTATTAATTTGTGGAAAGGAAAATCAAATCAATAACGAATCTTATTCCTGCCATAAATGCCCGCGGTAAAGTATAAATTCTAAATTGCAGAATATACATAGAATTGAGTGTAATATATTTCTTAAGCCTCTTTATTAGTAGATGTAAAATATAGGAATGTGAACGAGTTAATGTTAATAGCCTGGCCTTCCGCCCGGATTTCCGCCGAAGATCATAAAAACTCTCGACTAATAGAATAATAACGTCATTAATGTTTCGTGATCTTACAACATGATCTATTTAATAGAATAGCAGCCGTAGCGAACTTATGATTCGTAAGTTCATTATCTATCATTTTTATTTATTTAGGTGTTTTAAATAAGAATTCGACCTAATTCATATTTTTATTTATTAAATTATCCAGTTCCAATGAAGGAACTAAGTACATATTTTTATTTTTATTATACAATTCAATAACAATTTTAGCCTTAGGTACCTATTTATAATATTAACCTATGATTGTTGGTCGATAAACGGTTGATTAAAATTATAAATCTTATAATTGCTGAAGAAGAAAGCCTGAAACAAGACCTTGGACAAGACCGGATCTAGGGCTTGCACAACTATAGCTTGAACCTAAAGTGACCTTAAAGTGAACTTTTTATCCATTCGCCTCCTTGACCTCGAGAAATTCCTAAAATACCGCCAAAACCAAAAGTCTATTCAAAATATTTGATATTCTTATTAATTCGCTATTAATAAGAAATCAACTTAGCAAGACTGACATTATTAAACAATGTTTAAAACGGGTCACTCACGTAATTTAGTCGATTTTCGCTCGACATGTTCCGATCGAGTCATCCCGCGATAGAGTCAAGTCGTTTTAAATATTATTTACAGTACTTGCATATGGTGCTACATTACCGCACTAGTGCGATAATGGTAACTTTATCGCCACTCATTGCGAATTTCCTCCTTTTCGCAATTGTATCGTAATGTACTTTTTCTGCCTTCCGGCCTGCAAGTAGCCACTTGCAGGCCGCTACGCTAAACAAATTCGCCGCTTGCCGACTGCGTCGAGCAGAAAAATAGTGTACCGACCTTGGCCTACTGGCCACTAATAAGAATAAGAAAGCCTCAGATCACATGTTTGTCGACCTCAGCTTCGCTTTTATTTTTTTCGACAATTTCACGAGATCTGAGACATTTCTTACTTTACAGGCCTCGGTACGTAATCTACTATTTCAGTCCTCCGGCCGGTAAGCGCCACTTTACGTAAAACTAAATTGCCGCCTGCCGGCTCCGTCGGGCAGAAAAATAGTATACAAACCTCGGCCGTTAGATGGGAAAGCCTCGGATCACATGTTAGTCGACCTCGGCTTCGCCTCGGCCGACAATTACATGGGATCCGAGTCATTTCCCACTAAAATGGCCTTGGTATGTAATCTACTAATTATTATGTTCGAGTATCACGACAATTTTGTTTTATAGTTAAGACTGACACTAATAATCAGTAATAGTAAATTTTGTAGCAATTCAGTGCAGTATAATAAAAATAAAGGAATGTCTATAAAAAAATCTAGGGAGATAATCAATTAAGGTACATTACTGTCAATAACTCATTAGCTATCCCAGTTAGAATAGGGCATGGCGATGCTTTTAATGCGACAATGCTGCACCGAAAATGCTACAAAATTTACTACGCAGTTAGCGTTTATCAAACTCGTAACAGTTTAAGTTTATAATTTCGAATAAGGCTCCAAGCTTGTATCATATGAGTGGTTGACTGGTAGAGAATGCCTTTAGGCATTAAGTCCGCCATTTGTACTTTTATTTTTGTGCAATAAAGTTTTAAACAAACAAACAAACAAACATATCGGCTAGTGTACCGATTAATTTCTATTGCTTATTGTTCTAAAAAACACGCAAAGGCTGACCTTGCTTCGGGATTTCTCTTGGAAACTCTGAGAGCAATGCGGCTACGTAAACTCTTACGGCATTTACAGAAAGTCTGCTTTACCTTGTAGCTTTGGTAAAGTTTTTGCGGTATTTCTGAGCGTCTGGTTGAAAAGTACGTGAGCGTTTGTTACAATTTGTTGGGAATTACAAAGATGACGAGGTCTCCTTGGCCGTGACACTAGTTGTTTACCTACTTTGTTTCGTAGTAGAAAAGTGTTTGTAAAATTAATACAGTGTAGATGAAATACAGTTTAAAAAAGGCCTAGTAATCTGCGGGCGGTTTAAAATGGTGGCAAAGTTTTAAAAAGAGGAAATTGTAAAGCACGAAACTATTTTTTTTATATTGATAATAAAACTTTTGATTCATGTTTTTAAGTAGTCACACTACTAGGTATAGAGGTAAAATTATAAATTGAAAGAGATGTCTACAGAAAAACCCTAACTAATTCGATTAAATACCACTTGAGACATTAAAAGCAACACATTACGTTCAGACATAAAAATAATAATGCATGTGCGATTTTATTACTTCCATAAGAACACAACAAAGAGGCATTTTTTCTCATAACTTCTCATTACTTTTTTTATGTACATTCTGATCGCAGCCGGATTAAGTGTTAATTGGGACAAGAAATATAATAAACATAAATTCGGCATACCACAGCTTTCCTAATGAAATATCTTTATTCACCTTATAACCCAGAAACCACAATAGGTGCGGTTTGTAAGGAATTTCCTCGCGCAAATACTTTGTCAGTAGAATTTCCGATGAGGTGTTCCCGAGGGAGCTCCTTCTTATAGAATCGATTCCCAAATTTAACATATTCCACAATTTAAATGTTTACTCACTTGATCGATATTCACGATCGGAATCGTTCTTTAATTCTATATTCTTCTAAATTTTCGGGACGTTAAGTACAATACTTATGCCAAATTATCCTCTTCAGATCATCACATACAAGAGGTAGGTAGAAGTACATATTTATTATATGGCCTTTAAGTACTTTTAAAAACATCGCTTTTTCAAAATGTATCAACGTAAAGTTGTAAGTTACAGTTTTAGAACACGGCCTCTACAATCATGTACGGTCAGTGGGTCAACCAAGGTGTAAACAATGGATAATTCCTCCTGATGGCAATAAGATACGTGTTAATTGGGTCAAAGTTATGTCCATTGTACTTGTGATAACATAAATCCGAGCAAGTTTACTATAAATTTCTTTTAACATTTAACATGCGCGGGCGCATTACCATCCTTCGAGGTGTCGTTAAGCATTTCGACCTCGTGCAAAGGCCATGGAAGAGAGCAGTAAAAAGGATGGTAGACTGGCAATGTCTATACGGGGTCTTAGACCCATACAATGTATGCTTACATAAAGTGACCATACCTATAGTGACAATAGAATAAAAAAATATTAAAGGGCAAACAATTTCTCATAATAAGATGAATTGAGGCTGGTATTGTTGCTACTTTATAAAAAAATGGTACTATACGAGTAACAGAGACATACCTACTGTGGTGGCCAACTTGTGGATGTAACTAGTTATATGGGGGAAAAATCGTGTCTCTGATTAGTTGACCACCGCTGTATATAGGTATTTAATTTATAATAAGAGCTTAGATAAACTACCTATTCGATTGTATGAAACGGACATTATAGGAGTAGGGTCATCAGCTTTACAAACAAACTTGGCAATATAAATAAGTTAAAAATAGCTAATTATACAGCAATTTTATCCAGTAAAATTACGATTAAAGTAGTCAGTTTTGTAATCACGGTATAAGTAAAGGATAAAGAACAATACAAAATATAAGGAATTAAGAAGTCACTATTATCACGCAATATAAATGAAAAGAAACGCAACTTTGTATGGATAGTCTTATCATTCATTTGTCTCTGGTAGCAAGCACAATACACTTTTATCACAAGTCCGGTTACAAGAAATAACAGAACTAGCTTATACTTGTTTGACATATCCTATTGTCCTACTTCGTTAGTCATTGGAAACTAAACCTAGACTCTATAGCAAAACGGGCTATTTTAGTTTGGACAGGATAGTAAAGTTGTCATTATCTATGGGCTTGATTGGGAGCAATTTGGTACAAGATCACGGAATACGGAACTGCAAATACTGCAATAGACCGGAAGTTGGTTTTTTAAATAGAACAGGATATACCGAATTTATAGTTCTTGCTTGAGCACTGGATCTTCATCATGAGAATGAAGGCCTACCGCAAGCATCGAAAATCTAGAATCCAGTATCTGCCTCTCTTTCGCCCAAAATTGCAAGAGCAATAAGGTATCTATATGATCTACAAGAAGTCAACACTATATCGACGTATAAGTGCATAACGACGAACAAACAAATACATATTTAAGAAGTTACAACTCATGTGATATCGCATCCTTGCCTCTTGAGGAATCCTATCTGTATACCTATGCAAATATTATGCAAAAATTGGGCGCCCATTTTATTTCAATAATTTGAATTATTTTTTCAATTCTCTCCTCATGATCAGTTGTAAACCCTTTGTCGTTGGTCCTTCGTGAGTACAATACAATTGCGACATTTTACTTCAATAAAAAACCGTAGGTACTTCATTTGAATATCGCTTGCCATCTTTTGTCAATAGACGATAGCATTGTATATCAATTCCAAACTCTTGCTTCTGGTCAATGAACTTTGAAGAATTCACTTATATCCAATTGTACGAATGTATAAGTAGTTATGGATATTATTATATGGTCTGCCTTGAGCATTAGTAATTTTGTGGACTACCCGCTCAATACGATGCGATGTAACCTTTTACGATTACTATGATAATCTTAATTATAAAATTTTCAAAATCAGATCCAAAGTTTCGCCGTGAAAGGTAAAAAACAAACAGACTTTCTTATCAGTCATCGTCGGACAGACGGAGTAGTGTTGTCACCTTCGCGGCTCGGGCATCACGGCATACCGCCCGCCCGATGACTGCCCGCTGCAGTCGAAACATGTCACGCCTATTGTGATATAATTACGTGAGTGTTAGCCGTTGCAGTTTAATATCAGTATGACTCGTGAAAGTTTAAATTATAAGACTTTCTTATCATTAGAGCATAGACAGAAATAATCATATTCTGTTTTACGCTATAACGGTAGGTATAACCCGAAAAAAATATGAGTAGGTACCTATAGTTTTTCTTCTACTGAGCATCTGGAGCGCGCATGCGTCAGGACATGTGCAAGCGCAACGTTCTGCGCGTTTTATTTTTACAAGTGCGATTTACGTCAATTCAATGGGTAATGTTAAATTCCCAACTGCTTAAATATCCTAATAACGCATCAGAAACAGTTTTGAACCATTTTATCCACAATACTTACATTATAATATTATAATATGAAGTTGCTAAGATAAATTTTCCTATTTTTATAGCCTCATTTGGAATATTATCTTGTCCAGGGCTTTTATCATTTTTCAAAAAGTTTATTCTTCCAATGATTTCCAGTTCATCAAAGACTTTAATTGTTGTTGTGGGTAGTACGGTAGAGGGTGAGTATGTTTCAAGTCTGCGGTCACAATTATGGTACAGGCTTTTATAGAATTCTGTTGCTATATTGACTATGTCTATTCTTGTCTGTTGTGTTTTCACTCCTGTGTTTGTTGCTAGATTTGGTATCCATTCCTTAGTTTTTTTCAGTTGTTTGTGTGCTTTTTTCATACTCCCTGATGTTGAAACATATTTTTCTATGATTTTTTGTCTATGGTTGATGTAGTCTTTTTTTGCTAATTTATTTGTTTTTTTGAAGAGTGCTGTTAATGTTTCTCTGTCTTCTTTGGTTTTTGGGTTTTTCTTTAAAAGTTCTGTACGTTTTTTCAACATTTCTTTAGTTTCTGTTGTAAAAATAGATTTATTTTTCTGTATTTTTGCCGAAGATGCTTCGCAGATACTATTCTTGATTACTTTTTCAATTTTTTTGTAGTATACCTCTATGTCTTCGTTTTCATTTAGTTGTAGGTTCTCAGTTTCCCTTTGTAGAGAATTTAGAAAAACTTTTTGGTTATCTAGATCTTTTAGATGAGATATGTTGTTGTTGAAATGTTTTCTATTTTTACATTGTTCCTTTAGTATGTATGTCCCTCGTACAAGCCTATGGTCACTAGGGTAGTTGTGAATGTTTAGAATCTCAATGTTTGTAAATTGTTTTGCACAGTTGGTTAGCATATAGTCGATTTGATTTTTATATTGTCCGTTTGGTGAGGACCATGTCCATTGTGTTATTTCCTTTTTTTTAAACTGTGAGTTGAGTAATTGTAAGTTTTTTTCTAAGGCAAACTGCAGTAGCATGTCGCCTCTATTGTTTCTGGACCCATAGCAAAAAGGTCCCATAACTCTTTCTTCCCCTGGTTTTCCTTTCCCAATTTTTGCATTGAAATCTCCCATTAGTATAACTTTTTTGCTTGTTAGGGTTTCTGTATCTCTGAGTTGCTGATAGAATAGTTCGATATCATTATCAGGAGCATCTGCCGTTGGTGCGTAGGCTTGCACTATAGATATCTCGGTTTTGTTGAATTTTAGGTTTAAAATACAAATTCTCTCTGATATTCCAATGTAATTTTGTATATTATTTTTATATTTATTTTTAATTAAAAAGCCTACTCCATATTTTCCTTGTGTTTGTCCTGTGTGGCAAAATATGTAGTCTTCATCTTCTAGAATTTTGTTGCCTATTCTTCTAACTTCGGAAAGTCCTACTATTTCATGTTTCACATTAGAAAGTGCTTCTCTTAGTAACAACATCCTTTGTGGTGACAGAAGAGATCTCACATTATAGGTACATATGTGTATTGTTTGAGGGTTTGTTGTTGTTTGCTTGCTAGGTAGTGGTTTGTTTACTGTGGGATCTGGTGAGCATCCATCAGTGTTCAAGTTCCTCTTTTTAGATGTTCCAATCTGAAGTGTCTTTTCTTTATTTGGGTTGAGTATAGGAGGGTTTTGGTCTATTTCCCCACGGGGACCAGCCGGGTTGGGGAATGTTTCTTTTTTCTGTTCTGAGTTACTTTCTGGTTGTTTGTTTTTCGGTTTCCAGGTGGTTTTTGCTTTATTTTGTTGTTCTACTGTGTCTTCATTTAGTTGCTATGCAGTGTTGTCTTCGCTGGAGCTTGGTTTTTGTACTTTGTTTGGGTTGGAGCTTGAAGGTGGCATACTATACTGGTTTGGAGGGGTACGTGGCGAATCGGTAGGTGAGCGTTTCCTTTTTTCGTTTTTCTTTGATACAACCAGTTGGTCGTATTTGATATATACAAAGTTCCCTTTCTCTCTTTCTTCTTTTAAGTTGTCCTGTAGCTGCCTCCTTTTTTCTAATACCTCTTTGGAGTAGTTTTCAGATAGGTATATGTCTTTGAGTTTCTTTTTATTCTTCAATATAGCACTTTTCATCCAACCATTTACGAAGGAAACTAAAACGGGTCTGTTTTTGGCATCTTTCTTCCCAATTTGGTACATTTTGTCGAAATCTCTATTCTCAAGCGTGATTTTAAGTTGTTCCGCAAAAATTTGTTTGACAGTTTCCATTAGTTGAGTTTGGGAGGTGTTTGTCCCCAGCTTTATGCCGTGAATGATGATATCGTTTGCTCTGCTTGACTTTTCTAGATATGCGACTTTTTCTCTTAATTCCGCGTTTTCTGACTTTAATTTGTCGATATCGTGTGCAATAGGCGCTAGATTTTCTTCCATTTGTGCAGTAAGTTCCATTGTTTGATTTCCCATCTCAAATTTAATTTTCTCGAAAAGAGTTTCATTATTCATTATTTTGACAGATGGGAGTGACTGGTTAGAACGGAACGTAAATGATTGATAGTGATCACAGCCGATTTATTTTTTGTTGTGTTGGTATTAATGTATGCTGTCTATGGTCGTGGGTTGGTTTTTGACGTTTAGTCCTAACCTCCAATTTCGTTATTTCTGGACTTTTCAAGCAATTTTTTCACTTTTATGCACTTTTATTCGATGAAATTTTTAATAGAACTTGTGGTTCGTGGTCCTATCTACACGAATTTCTCGGTGGCACTTTGATTTCAGTGTTTTTTACACAGTTTTTGTAAATAATTCGAAGACACTTGTGAAATACGTGAGTCACTTCTGAGCACCGGAAACGGAAAACTGGCACATTTATTTAATAAAATTATGCAAGACGGAAAAATTCCATCAAGGTGGGAAGAATCAAGAATAATACTTCTATATAAGAAAGGTGATCCAAAAAATGTAAGCAACTATCGCCCAATCAGCATACTGCCTACACTCTACAAACTGTTTGCATCATGCATAGAGAAAAGAATAGAAGCAAAAATCGAAGAACATCAGCCAATAGAGCAAGCAGGGTTCAGAAAAAAATACTGTACCATTGATCATATCCACACAACACAACAAATTATAGAAAAATACCAAGAGTTGAAAAAGCCGCTATACATTTCATTTATTGATTATACCAAGGCTTTCGACTCAATATCTCATGAAAGTATATGGAAGGCTTTAGACAACCAGCAGATACCTAAACAATACATCAACATAATAAAAAACATATACTCTAACAGCAGAAGCAGAGTAAAGTTAGACCGACTAGGACCAGAAATAAAGATTTGTAAAGGGGTTAAACAGGGTGACCCCCTGTCACCTCGACTATTCATATCCGTACTCCAAGACATCATGAAAGACTTGAACTGGAGGAAAAAAGGTATCTACATAAATGGCAAATTCCTAAGTCACTTACGGTTCGCTGATGATATTGTTATCTTCTCGGAAACACCAAAACAACTAACGGAAATGATACAAGAACTAAGCACGGTTAGCAACAGCATCGGCTTAAAACTAAATGCTTCAAAAACGAAAATAATTACCAACAGCATGAAGAAACCTATTTTAATAGATGAAACAGAGCTAGACTATGAAGAACAATACATATACCTAGGTAAACTGATATCTTTCAAAACCTCAAGAGGTATTGATGAAATAAACCGAAGAATCAACCTCTCATGGAACAAATTTTGGTCCTATAAAGAAGTATTAAAATCAGATCTCCCAGTAAAACTGAAAAAGAAAATTATGGATTCCTGTCTTCTACCTTGCCTGACCTACGGAAGTCAAACGTGGATATATAATAAACAAAATTCTAAAAAAATTCAAGTCTGTCAAAGAGCAATGGAGAGGAGCATCCTAAACATAAAACTTAGAGATAGGCAAAGAAACTCAGACGTCAGGAAAAGAACCAGTGTTATAGATGCCCTACAATATGCTAAACGCCTCAAGTGGAAGTGGGCAGGTCATATAGCCCGATACTCTGACAACAGATGGACAAAAACTGCTACGATTTGGACAGGCCCAGTGGGAAAACGAAATAAAGGAAGACCAAAAGAAAGATGGGCAGACGAAATATCAAAAGTGGCTGGCAAAGCCTGGACAGATGTGGCCAAAGACAGAAGTCGTTGGTCAAAGTTGGAGGAGGCCTTTACCCGAAAGGGACCTTAATTAAACAAATAAAACAAGAAATTAAGCAACTATGTAAAAAAAATTATGTTTATTAAGGAATAAAGAAGGAAAACGCAATATTATAATATGATTAAATAATGTTCAGAATGCTGCAATTTGATTATGGCAACATTAAAGTTGCATCTTGTTTGCTTGTTTGACAATGTGCCATGCCAAATGAGACATACCTTTCTTTTTTCAAGTTAAAAACTGCTACCTACGATGACCTTCTAATGGTCTTGTTTCATGATACAGCCCAATTTATTATTATAAAATACGAAATAACAAGCTCGGCTTATAAAATTAAACCATAATAATCTTCGTTAATTCAGTCTTCACGCTAACCTTGCAAGCCGTTTTGACAATAACCCTCAAATCTTTATTAAATAGGATCTCATTAAGCTTGTTATTTTTATGACAAGCGTAAAAGTTTTTTTTTGTATAAAACGATACAACGCGTTATAAACAATCCCATTATCTATACAAGTTTTATGTTTTCATTTTGCCGACCATATACGAACGGGCAACCCGTCGGATCTCCATAGTGAGTACCTATATCCACCGGGCAAACAAATTTCGACGTCAAACCACGTTCGGGCATATCCTTCAGGGCCTATACCACGAAAATCGAACGATTGCGGATTTGTATCTCCATCTCTGTCACACTTGCATATTGGAATGACTAAGATGTTTTTCCGTCAATGCCAATTTTCGATGTTCGTGGGAGGCGTGAAGATCTGCCAATAAATGTATTTGTATGTAAATTGGAGATCTGACGGATTGCCCGAACGTACAGTCAACCAATTGGAACCCTAGGCTACTCTAGAACCTTGCCAAGCAGTAAGAGATTTCTTACAATCTGATTTATAACAGTGGCCTAGGGTAGGGTTGGTTTGACTGATTAACTGTACCTATGTCGCAGGCAATTTATTGGCTAATCGGCGGCTATGCTCGAACGTATATCGCCGGTATTTGATGGACATATCCGAATTCAGACACTAATGTGTGACCTGGAGATCTGTATCCATGTTCATACATCAATGCCGCCATACATTGAAGGATTTGTTCATCGGACATACACGCCATACAGTCCTACGGACATATATTATCTGGCCGCGTGTTCCTAGCTATTTACAAGTTTAAACTTTAGTAGCCACTATTTTTTTTATTTGATTGAGCAGTAGGTTAGCAATACATATGACTTGACGGACTCGTAAACCTATAAATATTTTTCACTTTGATAAGATATTTATACACTTACTGTTTGGGCTTAGGCTCCTTTATATATGCTGCAGGGATGCCTAAGTGGATCTTCAATGAAGATGTAATTACATTATAAAAAATATATATATTTTATAAGAAGAAATGGCGAATACAACTGGTCGTTTCAATGATTTTGAATGAATTGTCGTTGGTCGGGACGTCGGCCGTTACTTTTGATTCGTCCCTGATCGGCGATTTTCGGAAGCGGTCGGCCGTCCATGACGTCACCTCGGATGCGTTCTGAACATGCTCCCGGCGTTGAAGTACTTCAAGGTACCTATAATGCAGAATGGGAGTGAACAGTGGTTCATTACATGGATGTGGGCAGGGGACAAATGTTATTGAATGCCCGTTTAATAATTCCTCGTTTTGTCTTTATATCCGCTACTCGGGCTATTCCATCTGTGCCCAAATAAAGTTTTACTATGCGACCGAGTAGCCAACTTAAGGGGGGCACCCCTTTCTCTTTGACGATAACTAGGGCCCCTTCCACTAGTTTATCATGTGATGAAAACCATTTGGTTTTCTGCTGCAGCTGTGACACATATTCTAACTTGAACCGGTTCCAAAAATGAAGTCTAAGCTGCTCCACTCGTCTATACCGCTGCAGTGTGTTGATCTTCTCCTCTGCCACAGGTGTCTGCGAATTAGGAACAAACATAAGTGGTCGTCCAATGAGGAAGTGAGAAGGTGTGAGGGCGGTCAGATCGGAAGGGTCGCTGGACATTGGGGTTAAAGGTCTGGAATTGAGAACAGCTTCAATATCCGATAAACATGTGCTCATTTCTTCAAAAGTGAAATGCGTTAAATTTAAAATACGTCGCAAGTGATGTTTGACTGATCGCACGCATCGCTCCCATAGGGAGCCGAAATGCGGCGAATAGGGAGGTGAAAAGGCAAAGTTGATTTCTGACTGAGCAAGATCTGATGCAATATCCGACTTTTGCAGTACTCTGTGCAGTTCATTACAGGTGCCTGTGTAGTAAGTAGCATTATCGCAATAAATATTTTTTGGTTTACCCCGGCGAGCAATAAACCGGTTTAAACTGGCCATGAATGCGTCTTTGGTGAGGTCTGAGACGAGTTCCAGATGTACGGCTTTTACTGCAAAGCATACAAAGATGCAAATCCAGGCTTTGATCAATCTACAGCCCCTACCTTTGCGGTCAGCTATAAATATTGGACCTGCGTAGTCCGTCCCTGTGTTCAAAAACGGGTGGTCTAATTGAGCACGTGCTGCAGGCAAATTGCCCATTATAGGTTGAACATTTTGACCTTTGAACCTGCAGCACGTGGTACAACTATCCACAGTTTTCCGCGCCAAGTTTCTTCCGCCTAGAGGCCAATAAAGCTGCTTGACGCTATTGAGCAATAATTGAGGACCTGCGTGCAAAAATTGCAAGTGAAAATACACAAATATTAATTTTGTGAGACGATGTTTGCTACAAAGTATTATTGGATGCTTGACATCATCACTGTAGTAAGTGTTGTCAAGTCTCCCGCCTACTCTTAACAGCTGATCCGTACCGATGTACGGCGTGAGAGATAGCAGTCTATTTTTTGCAGAAAGATTTTTTTCTGCTTTTAACGTGGCATATTCTTCCTCAAACATTTCTTTTTGAGACAAAGATGTGATTGTTTTTCGGGCTAAAGTTAATTCTGCACTTTTAAGAAAACCCGTTATTTTGCTTTTACTTTTTGAGCAATTGTTAATAAATCTCATAACATATGCCATAATTCGAATCAACTTAGAAAATTTAGAAACTCGATCAAGGAGAAGCGAAAATGGAGATTCTTGCATGTCTGTCGCCAGACAGTGTACTATTTCAGGTAAGTCTATGGGCAATGCTGGTTGCGATTTGCCCCAGAAAACTGAGTCCTGCTTGAGAAACTCTGGACCTGTCCACCAAAGATCAGAGGTGGCAAGAAGCCTAGCATTTAAACCTCGGGATGCTAGATCCGCGGGGTTCTCTTTCGAGGGCACGTAGTTCCACGTGTGACCGGCAGTAACATCCTGTACCTCGCTCACTCGATTGCGTACAAAAGGTTTAAGATTTGCGGGTGATGACGCTAACCACCCTAATACTATCATGGAATCGCAGAAAAAGCTGCATTTATCAAATTTTATCGTGAGTGAGCTCAGTATCTTTGTAAACAGTCTTGCGCCCAACAATGCCCCGGATAGTTCCAGACGGGGAATTGTGGTGGCTTTAATTGGCGCTACTTTATTTTTTGAGACTAAGAGGCGGACCTTAGCTGTTCCTGTGCTATCCTTCGTTTTCACGTACGCGCACGCACCGTACGCGGCTTCAGATGCGTCTGTGAAAATAATGAGCTCAATTTCTTTACCAGAATCGCCTGACACCCAGCGTGGAATTCTTATTTCGTTCAGAAACGGCAAAGTGGTTTCAAATTTGTCCCACTGCGCTTTAAGAGCGGGGGGTATTTGCTCATCCCACGAACAACGTTCCTGCCACAGTTTTTGTAACAGAATTTTGGCTTCCAGGACGCAGGGTCCAACCAAGCCTATTGGGTCGAATACTTGCGCGATTGACGAAAGTACGTGACGTTTTGTGACGTTATTGCTACTTTTTAAATTTATGTTAAAGAAAAGGGTATCGGTGTCACATTGCCAATTTAGCCCTAATGTTTTTGCTGAGGCTGATGAAATACTCAAATTTTGAATATTTAAATCACTCACCGTGCTATTTTCCATACAAGTGGTTGGTTGTATGTGATTTTGTAACGCCTGTAATATTTCAGCATTATTTGACCGTAATTTTCTCAAATTTAACTGACCTGACTTTAGTATGTCAATTACGGCCTTGCCTAATTTTACAGCATCTTGAATATTTGTGCTTCCGCTCAGATAATCATCCACGTAAAAGTCATGTATGATCGATCGTTGAATACCCGGCTCTGACGTGTCTAATCCTAACTGCTTTAAACAGCGGCATGCTAAATAAGCTGCCGAGGCAGTACCATAGGTAACTGTATTGAGAGAATAACACTCAAGACGATCGGTCGGATTAAAACGCCACAAAATCTTCTGAAGGCATCTTTGTTCAGGTACAATTAGTATCTGACGGTACATTTTTTCAATGTCACCGGAAATGACATACTTATGCTGTCTGTATCTCAATAAAATTGAAATTAAGTCATCTTGAATGGTAGGACCGACTCTCTGAATATCATTCAAGGACACGCCTGATTTGGTGGGAGCGGAAGCGTCAAAAACAACCCTTAATTTAGTGGTAAGACGGTCTTCCCTAACTACCCCATGATGAGCCAGATGACATTCGACGTCATCATCGCTAGATTCGCGCGCCGAGAGAGACATATGACCTAATTCAAGATATTCAGTCATGAACGCGTTGTAATTCTGCCTAAACACGTTATCATTTTTAAATCTTTTTTCTAAAGATAAGAAACGACATTTAGCCATCTCATAGGAGTCGCCTAGAACCTTTGGTGATTCTTTAAGTGGCATGGTAACGACGAACCGACCGTCGTCAGCCCGCGTTGTGGTTTTCTCAAAATGTTCTTCGCATTTTCGCTCTTCATGGGTTAAGTTGTGTATTGGCGACACACTATCCAGCTCCCAGAAACGCGTAAGTTGCTTATCGATATCACTGTCAGGTACTTCTGACACGTGACAGATGATATCTTTATTTTTATTATTACTAGTGCCAAGGACTGAGCCGGAAATTAACCAGCCCAATTTAGAGTTGTAAATCTTGGGTTGACGTTTCCCTAAATCGATACGAGTAGTACCTAAGACTTCCCAAAATATTTCCGCGCCCACTAATAGTTCAATGACTGACGGAATGTTAAAAGTGGGATCGCACAATTGAATATGCGACGGTATTTGCAAGCCCTTAATATCGATATATGACATAGGTAACACATCCCTAATTTGAGGAATCACACGGCACCTAAACTCCACCTCATAGTCTCCCGCCATTGATTGAATGGTTAGATCGCAAGACTGTCGACTTTTAGATAGTACTACATTGTTAATACCTGTCACAGTGGAGCTCGTTGCAATAGTCGGAAGCTGCAGCTTATTGCACAGCCTCTCGCTGATGTAGTGGTTTGAACTGCAATTATCCAGCATGATCTTGACGACATGCAGAGCACCGCTGGCATCGCGGACTCTCACCAAAGCTATGGAAAGCAGTGCAGAAGATTGTTGAGACGAACTGAATTTATCAGTGGTCACAGCAGCTACCTCTACTGTGCCCGTTTCAGCTTCGGTATGAAGCAACGTATTATGTCGCTCACTACAGTATTTACATGTAGTTAAATTACATTTGGACAACTTATGCCCTGACCTTAAGCACAACTGGCATACGCCAAACTCATTGACTTTCTTTTGACGAAGTTCAACTGGCAATTTACGAAATGAATCACATGAAAACAGAAAATGATTTTGTGTGCACATAGGACAGCTATATTTTGGTTTATTATTAGTTTTATGAGAGCTGTGAGTCTCAGCTACAACTAAAAAATTCTTTTGCTTATCCATATGGCGGTTAATCTTGCTTGAACCAGGCTTTGACTCCTCGAGGGTCTCTAATAAATCTGCCCTATTTGAAATAAACGTGGTAAATTGTTGTAACGTTGGAGGATTGTCCAGCGTATTTCTGAATTCTTCCCACTCACGACTGGTCACAGAGTCTAATTTTGATGACATCATGTAAATAATAAGCGTATCCCACTCAGAAGTTGGTTGACCTAAAGTGTTAAGCGCCCTTAAGTTTTTATTTGTGATGTCCAAAAGATGACGCAACGCCTTGTGAGATTCCTTATAAATTTGTTCAACATTAAACAAAGCTTTCACGTGATTATTAACTAATAACCGCTTGTTATCATACCTATCTAACAATAACTCCCAAGCAGCTTTATAATTCTCGGCTTTAAAATCCAAACTTTTAATTACTAACGCGGCACTCCCCTGTAGGGACGAACGCAAGTAATGGAACTTGTTTATATCGTCTATAGAATCGTTAGTGTGTATCAACGATAGAAATGTATCTCTGAATTCCAGAAAATATTGATAGTTGCCGCTAAAGTGAGGTAGATCAATCTTAGGAAGCCTTACCAGGTTGTTTTTATGCTGACAGGAACTGGAACCTGCCTCAGACATAACCTTACTTTCGGCGTCGAACTTGCCACGCTTGCGAAGTAACTCCCGAGCGGCGGCCAAAATACCGAAATACTGATTTTCGAAGTCCGTACGCTCAGCATATTGCTCAACGGGGTTCTCCGCAGCTAATTCGATCTGCTCCTGTAATTTATCAAATGACGCATACATTTCCTCGATCCTACTAAAACGGCACTCGACTTCACTAACTTGCACGTCACTTAACATCGGAATAGACAAATATGGCGCAAGGAACGTCTTGAAATTAGTTAATTTACATTTTATTGTTCCCCGCTGTTTTACTAACTTCTCTAACGACATTTTTTACACTAAATGAACTAGGAATAGGTATTAAGCAAATCTATTTATATGCACTAAAGGATAATTACCGTAAACATCAATAAAATGCGATTTGTTCACTTTCGATACCTATTCACAGGCACAATGTAGGTACTTATAGCGATAAGGAAAAACATGCGATGCGCTCGGCGGCCTAAGATGCACTAATTGCACCGTTATCTTGACCTCTAAATGCGAACTAAATCGGCTGTTATGCAGTTAGCAATGTATTCGTGCGAATTATTACTTTGAAAGCAAGTTAAGTTAGGTAGTTTTTAAGATAGGTTTAAATTGAACTTTGACCGTTGTCGTTTTTTACAGCCAAAATTTAATTTTTTTTTGAAAAAATGAGCTATATCAGCTCGATATATTGACACTGTGTGGTAATTAACCACGGAAAAGGAAGAAGAATTACTTCTATTAGGAATGAAAGGATATTGAAACGACCTTACTTGTGTTGCACCGTAATTCAACCTGTTCTCGTTGTTTTGCCGCTACGGTATTTCTTGAAACCTTCAAAGTAGGTAGACACGCGTAGTAGCTGCAAATCAGGATCTCGTGGTGTTCTTCAGCTAATCCAATATTTCCTCGGATCTTCGATGAACAAAGGCGCTGAAGATATCCTTGACGAAACCCGTTGATCGTTGAAATTTCCGCTTCTTTTCCTACTTGAGCCGGTTCAGTCCTCTTCGCGGGATGCTGTATCGGCTTGCGGAGTTCCTCTCTCCAGGAAACGGGATGAAGCTGCGTTGCGGACGTGATTTTCACAGGCGCTGGTAAAGAAGTAGAACTCGACGCTCTTCTTCGACGGGTGAAGGACCAATGTTTGGGCTTAGGCTCCTTTATATATGCTGCAGGGATGCCTAAGTGGATCTTCAATGAAGATGTAATTACATTATAAAAAATATATATATTTTATAAGAAGAAATGGCGAATACAACTGGTCGTTTCAATGATTTTGAATGAATTGTCGTTGGTCGGGACGTCGGCCGTTACTTTTGATTCGTCCCTGATCGGCGATTTTCGGAAGCGGTCGGCCGTCCATGACGTCACCTCGGATGCGTTCTGAACACTTACTAAGTTAAAATATCTGCACATAACATATTCATAACATTATCTTCATTTCGGGAAATCTTTTGTGTAATTTTACAAGCGGGTCAACGTGCAAACAGTACTTTACATATTGGCCTCAATTAATTCAGAATTATATTAGATTACTCGTTCCCGGTAGTAAAAAAACAATAAATACATCAAATTGAAATTGTTTCCTCTTATCAGTGTCATGACAAACCATATCATGACTTTATCGTTAGGTAAAAAACTTCCTAGGTAAAAAAACCTTCGTTTTTTGGAAAAGCCGAATCATTATATGGTGCGATTTACGTAATACGAGTACATACTAACATTCATATGAAAAAAAAACTGTTAAAATTCACGTATCTTTGTCAGATTTGACGTGACATGTTTTGGCTGTCGGACAGTCGTCGTCGTCAGTGTTACGAGTATGTGGTCATCTTCGCTGCACAGTTGGCCCGAAGTAGACGAAATATGTCACGCCAATTTTGATAAAAATACTTATGTTTAACCGTTTTTTTCATTATTATTGTCATTGTGACTCACAAACGTTGAAATTACTATACACACGCGATCAGAAATGCATTGGAAATTTATGAATGAATTCATTTATAAACTACCCATGCAATTTTGAACGCGATAGTACCTTAATACATACTGTTTTACATTATAATTATTGAATAAACGGTATTAAATTATGTACCTACGCGAATTAAATACTTATCTTACTAACGTGTACGTATGAAGTATCTCGGAGGCATAGTACCTAGCCTGAATATACGAATGGACACTAGCACACATTTAGGCTTATCTGAGAATTATTTTAATAATTATTTTATCTATTTAATGAGTCACATTAGTCTTTGTCATCGTTAGACAGAAAAATAGTTATGATTTTTACGTTAACTTACAAAGGATAGCGATAATCCAACAATGGCTGGCAAACGATCTGCCGAGACAGGTTTTTATTATTTTACACATGTATTCTGAACTGCGCCTTATTACACAGTGACAGTAGTTAACATGTTTTTCTCGGAAACTTCCATAGCACTTGTCAATGTAAAAATGGAAACATAATGCTTCAGAATCATCGGCTCGTTTTTAACCTAAAGTCGTAATATACTCGTACCTAATGGATTTACGGACTGCGGTTGTAAATTTTACTGTCAGACAGATAATATTTTCTACGAACGTATTAAGTCGTTGCACGTATCCACTCGTGCTTAATTAAAGCGGTCCGCGGTCAGTTTCAACATTAAGCAATTTATTTAAATAAACAATACTGCGAAAAATTCATTTTAATGATTTTTCAGGGAATATGGAACAGTAATTATTCAGATTTCAATATATCTATATCTTATATATATCTTGATTTGTTTCGACATTATCTGGTTATGAACACGGTCGTTCATTGGCTTGGGCGAGTTGCGCAGTGTGCAGCGCATTGTGTCACTTTACTTACCGCATGCACTGCGAATTGTTTTGAGCGCATCGTATTCAAGTACATATATCGAGGGGTAAGCGGTCAAATCCGATAAGTCGAACAAACCGATTTTTGAAATTCGAACTATGTGCAATTTACGCAACGTTATTATTTCGAAAAATTATCTTGACTTATCGGGTTTGCCGCTTACCCCTCGATATATGATAGAATCGGCCCCCTTTTATGTTACAATCTCCCTACTTCAAATGCATCGTTGAATACCCTTTCTGAACTTGTTTCGTTTTGTTATTACAGAGCGAGTCGAGCTACACGTCCTCGGAGGAGGGATGTGGCGGCGGCGAGCGACACGCCGTGCTGAGCTACGAGCAGGTGTCGCGACTCAACGACGTCATGGACGAGGTAGTGGCTATCCACGGGCGCGGCAACTACCCAACGCTGCACGTGCGGCTGCGGGAGCTGGTGGCCGGCGTGCGCGCGAGGCTTGAGGCCCCACAGGCTGCAGGAGGCGCCGGCGTCGCAGTCCGCGACGTGCGTCTCAATGGCGGAGCGGCTTCTCATGTTCTCGCCGACCGCCCTCAGCCCTACTCCGACATCGACCTCATCTTCACCGCCGATCTCCCCACCGCGCGCCACTGTGACCGCGTCAAGGCCGCAGTGCTCGGTCACCTCGCCACTCTCCTACCACCGGCCACGCCTCGTCGTCGCGCTTCCACCGCCGGCTTAAAAGAAGCCTACGTATCCAAAATGGTCCGCGTCAACTCCGACGGCGACCGCTGGTCGCTCATCTCCCTCGGAAACTCCCGCGGACACAAATCTGTGGAACTGAAGTTCGTCGACGCCATGCGACGTCAGTTTGAGTTTTCCGTAGACTCGTTCCAGATTGCGCTAGATTCGCTACTCGCGTTCCATGAATGCGCTACGCTGCCCATCGGTGAGAACTTCTACCCGACCGTTGTCGGCGAATCAGTGTATGGAGATTTCCGCGAAGCTTTGATCCACCTAACGGAGAAGCTGATCGCGACACGCCAGCCCGAGGAAATCCGCGGCGGCGGCCTGCTCAAGTATTGCGCTTTACTGGCTAAAGGATACAGGGCCGCGCAACCGGAGCGCATCAAAACACTAGAGCGATATATGTGCTCACGGTTCTTCATCGACTTTCCTGAGCTTGGCCAGCAACGCGCCAAGCTCGAGGCGTACCTAAGGAATCACTTCGTCGGGCGCGAGGAAGAGACCCTCAAGCACCGCTATTTAACACTGCTGCACGGTGTAGTCCGCGAGTCGACAGTGTGCCTCATGGGTCACGAGCGGCGGCAGACGCTGGCGCTGATCGAAGCCATGGCTGTGCGCGAGCTGTGCGCGCGGACGCCGGTGCTGCTGGCGCCGGGAGTGAGCGTCGGCGTGGGCGGCTACTACGTGTGCGTGTGCGCGGCTTGCGCGGCGTGCGCGGCGTGCCCAGCCTGCGCCGCGTCCTACTGCCAGTGCTGCCGCCCGCAGATGTGCCCCGCGTGACCGCACTAGACCGGCGTGATTAGAGACACGTGATTCTTACCTTCTTTATCGATCGATGAATTTAGTGCCAAATGTATATAATAAAAAATATATGTATATGTATGATTCACTGTCCTATAAGCGAGTGTATATAATGTGTTATTAATTACGCTTCGTATTCTTGGCTGGATTTTAATTAGGAAAAAAATGGGAAACACCAAAGGAAAAAAGACAGGCCGGTAGACTTACGCTTCATTGGCGATTGCGAAATATTCGGTAGATAGACTCGAGAGGCTCTCAAATACTGATACGGCCGAGCCGCCTCGACTTGTCCATTGAACATCGCGGGCCTTCTAAGCCATATCGGTTGCTTCATGTGGAGACAATTTACCCTGTGTCAATTCGAAGTTGCTCACTTTACTAGTACACAGATCAATTCTCATCTGTCAATTCTCCCGCAAGCTCCACGGTAGTATCCTGGTATCTACTAACTCACTACTGATCACCGAAGTTTGGTGAAGAGTTAATTTAACTCTTGTTGGTTCTGTCGGCAGTATTACTGACTATTAGTGACCTAGACTACCACCCCCGCCCTCGTTTGCTAATAATTCTAATCAACTATCATAATATTAGCTAGAGAATTAAGCAGAACGTATTTAGACAACGCTTGAGGTCAAACGTGAAATAATTTCTAGTCGTACTCCTTTCGTGTTGATAAGTTAATATGTTAGCAGTACGAAAATTATTTTCCACGAAATATAATGGATGCATTGTTAGGAATAAGTCCAAGTCGATGGTCTGCCTATAAAAAAGACTAGTTAGTTATTATTAAGCTTTTAATGTATAAAATTGTCTCCATAATTTTAGTGGCATGTCTCTCAAAAACCTTCGCTCAATTGTCGATGTAACTTTGACTTGAGCTTCAAATACGACTGCTTTGGAAGATAACGATATTTCAGTAGCAACTAAAAGCTAAATATAACAAGATAACAAATCCGGCCTTGTCGTTGGCCTTCAGCAACGTGTCGTCGGGTTTAGGGACGTACGAACGTTATTAAACAAGGAATCGCAAATGCAGACAAGGAATTAGGAATAGAGTGTCCCCGCAGGGACGGCAGGTGCAGCCGGGCGCATTCAACGAATGTCTGTTGTGAAGCGCAAAGTCATGGCAGCGCCGTAGGGTGCGCCCGGCTGCCACGCGAGATGTACTGAAGACGTATTTTATTACTATGTATTTATATAATATAACGTGTATACATTTGTCTTGATCGCTCTAGTATTGTATACGGCTTGGCACACGAAAGTAACAAATTAAGTTAATTATAAAAACGAAAAAGAGAAAAAGTAAAAAAAAGACTAAGGTGTGTACAATATTAAAGTCCACTCTTGTTATTGATAGAGATCCATTTATGAATATTTTAAGAACATTTACAAGTACTAGAAGTCACGTCAAGAGCGTACTTATATGGCGTTTCAACTTTTAACATTTCATCAATTACAGTAAATATTGTAGGTGGTATGAAAACATGTGATTTAATTGTTGTAGAGTAACATACTGTTGTCGATGATTATACTTACATACATTATAATGTAGATTAAATCCAATAGAGAGATGTACTATTATTGTTGTATTTTAATGATATATAGATATACGAATGATTCTGTAAACCGTGTCCGGCCAAACGTGCATGTCTTAGATATTTGCCAATGCATATTCAAATAAAAAATATATGTATACACATTATTGCATGGAATTCTTGAATAGAAAGTAAGATGTTTACATATTTTTAATTAGTCGAAACGACACCCAGAGGAAACAAGTACAATGGCTCGTAGAGCGTCTCACGTTTCGGGCCTAAACTCAATTATAAGGACGAATCCGACTTGCTCACTATCGAACCAAAATTTGAGATCTCATTTTTTTATTTCCTCAAAATATTTCTGAAATGTAAGAACATTTTTCAATATATTTTTAAACTTGTACTGTTTGCGACCCTCGTCGGGGTCAACGCTGGATTCAACTGGCTGCTCATTTCATTAAAAGTTTATTAATTACATAAACTTATAACATCGGACCTCAATTAACATTATTATAATCCAAAACTTCTAAGAAAATGTAATCGAATCCAGTGTCCCGTGGCTTTTGCTAGTCTGTCACGACTTAAGAATCACTAAATTGTAAAACGCTTTTCGAAGTCTCAACATGTTAATTTACGAGAGGTGTATTGATATTATAATATATCAAATATTTAGAAACGTGTATATTTCTTAAGTCATTGAGGGCAAAGTGGGAGGAAGAAATCCGTTGCCGTCCCGCATTCGTCGGTCAGTGTGTCGGATCTCAAATCTTATGTGTCATTAATCATGATGATTTAATTAGGAAGTCTGTTAGACTAATCGACGGACGCGATGGACGGTGGATTCGTCTGTACTTAGAAGTAAAACAAGTACATAATTATAACTAACGAAGTCTAAACCATATTCCATTTGTACCTAATAAGAGTGAATGTAAGTTAATTATCACTAGTTTATACCTCTCGGGGAATCGAGACAGGCGTCTAAGTTGTGATTTGTAGTCTTTTCGACAGGTCTTTTAACGTTATCTATATTGAATATTATCATATTTTAAATAACTGTGATTATTATATCTATATTGTAATCTATTATTGGCAGTACCCGGTAAGAACTACCTCCTCGCTTAAACTAAAATTCTGATAAATCGTGCTTGTATTGTATTAGAAAATATATTTTATTACTGTTGTACAGACTCAGAAGATTTTTCCATAGTGTCCATACATTGTAGTTTCAAATAGTACAACTTCGGTCTTACATAGCAAAGTGAAATTTTATTTAATGCAGTGCAAAAAGTGACAAATTGAAACGTAGTTTGAATTCAGTGAATGTTTTAAATATATTCCGGATTTATATTTGTTCAACTAAAATGTATTTTAAATTGTTTCTAAAAGAACAAGTAACTGAGGTAGGTTGTATATTTGATAAATAAGTTGCAGAATAGATGTCAATGCCACTGTTTGAGAATAGAAAAAGAAAAATACAAATTATTCGGCCAGTATTTTTTAAAACTGAACTTTAGCACTTTGACTTAAAATGATTACATTCTGTTTTCATGTTGAATGTTGGTTACAGTAAGGGCTCGTGCAGAAATCATGTTTTTTCGGCTATTTTTTCGTCAAAGTGAAGTTCGAGGCTAACCCCCCTCTCCCCACGTAACCTCACATGTATTTATCGACCTAATTTTAAAATAGAATCGTATTCGTAAATCTTCTTTAATAAAAAAAATCTACGATATATAGCAACGCATTCCGAAATCTCGTAAAACATACCCGCTATTTTGTTAGTGTGTTTTCATGATTTAAGTTTTACCTATATTTTGTCTTGGGTTCGATTTGTGCACAAGCCCTAATCAACTTCCAAGGTCTTAACATATCTGGCACTTTGCACTAGATTAATTTCAGCAACAGCTCTTCCGTAGATATATTTCGTGACGCTTCCATGAAACGGTCTAAATATTTTGGAAATGTTTTTGCAAACGAGAGACATTGCGGTTTATTATAGGGTTTTATTTTTCTAAAGTTACCATCAGTTTTCTGCTAGCCTTTCTATGTAATGGTTAATTTTATATTGTGCACGTCATACGGCGTCTGCGTACAGCGTTTGTTTGATTATCTGTATATATTGTAGAGATAGAATGAGATGAAGCGATGTTTGTTTGATCTAATGTGAGACGAATTGTTTTTGCCTGTTTTCTTTCAAAATGGGTTCGTTTTCTAAATATATTATGTTCAATTTCATCAATGTACGTCTTTATGTTGGATTGTTTTAATAAATCTTGAATATTTCTGATTTCCCAGTAAATGTATTCCATATGATACTTGAACCGTGTCGCAATGCAAAGGCGTATTTTGTAACGCAACCAGCACGCTTCGTGTAAACCCGGTTTCGCATTTAAAGTAATATAATATATGTTGGAAAACGCCATTTGCTCCTTAACCGATGCATTTATATTATTTGCTCATTACGCAATCAAAAGCTTTGAAATTAAAATTTAGAATTCTCATTATAAATTAAAATTTGTTGTTAAAAGTTGCCAGTTTTCTAAACTGAAGAAATATCTGGCCGTCATGGTATTTGATCTGTTTGAACCCAATCAGAAGGTATAATATATGTGAATGTGTTTAAATCTGCTAGGTAAATACGGTATTGGGTTAGAAAAGGGTTTGCGAATTGTGAAAATATTCTTTAGTAGTGTAAAGTACGCAGACGCCAATACGAAGGCGTGGCTTCGGAAGCTTCTTGATTGAAACAAATGGCAGCGGGACTGTGTAATGCCACTTTGTTTAAGACAAATGACACTAATCCCCGTATCGCTGCCGTTTGTCGCCTTGGCTGGGTTATCCTTACTACTTTTTGCTGGTGTTGTACACATTTGATTCCCACTTTGAGTATTTTGTTTAACTACTTACTTAATATTGTTGCCTTCTTGAGCTTTCTGCGGGACTTAGTCAATTTGTGTAATAATATTTTTTTACTGTGTAAAAGTGAAATATTAGAAAAATACATTTAATTAATATTATAAATTTCTAATTTGCGAAACGAATCATAAATTAAACTACAATTAATGATTTCTAATTTAATAAAAACTCTTGGTCTAAATGGCCACTTAGATAAAAAAAGTAAAATCAGTTCATAAAGTTCTACAAATTCGATTATTCGAATATTGGAATCGCAAATTTTCGCGGTAGCGTCTCTCGCGGTGCGAACCCTCAATAACTAAAATAATTCTCAGATTGTATTTATTTTTAATCCAAATTGGTTATCAAATCAAATAAATATTGGAATATTCCTATTTTAATTCTGAACAACTTAACTCGATTTTGCTTAAACGAATAGTCTCTGTGAACCTCTGCTTGAAGAAGCCTCAGCTGTAAATTTTTCTTTTTAAATCTGATAAGAATTTTTTGCAAAATAATAATGGTGATTTAGACGCCCTAATTCCCTATTTACTCGTTATGTGTTATGCTAAAAGTGTATGGATAACCCAGCATCGGTGGTGTCGAAGTCGCGCGATGCCGGCTCGTCGCTCATATGTTACCCGCGGCGATCGGCATATGGACTCTCTTTAAGACATAGCGTAGTATATACTAGCCTAGTTCTATCAAATATATTTACATAGTTATTACTTTTCTTCCGTTGCCCGCCCCGGTGGGCCGAGCTACACTGTTGTTGCGATGTTTAATATAAGTACTATATTTGTGAGGAGTTTTAAGATTGTAAATTTTACAGAAAATTAAATAAAAATGTTGTGAAAATAAATTATAAAAAAGTGATAAACAGTGATGATTGTCTTTTATTTTTACCCCAGTTATTATAGGAGCTTGTTACGAGTATGAGCAATGTACTATCAATATTAAATTTGTACCATTAACATGTACGTCATACATCTTCATAATAAGCTCCTAAGATGATAAAAAATACAGTAAAATTTTAAAAATATAAAAAACATGACGTTTAAATGTTTGTTTACAAAGATAATGTGACCTATAATTCTCTGCAGTAAAGGATGACTCACACTAGAACAGGACGGGACGATTTGTAAATTTTTATATCACATCCGAGCTCGGAGGTCACGCAACGTTTTCTATAGAAACTGACAACTCGGCCCGGCCCGGTCTAGTGTAGTGTGAGTCACCCTTAACTCATATGACGCTGACTGGTAGGAATACTATCCCTTCGCAGAAAGATGCGTCTGGTCATCTCTAGACATACGGAAATATTACGAGTAGCTCAAAGATTCGACGGGTCACTCACGTTTTATAAGTTGACTCAAGAGTCCTGCCTTGTGCTACCGTCCGGCAGCCTCGTAGATACTCGTAGGGTGAATAAAGGACTATTAACTACTAAGCCTCCACTGTCCACCCCCATGTCTCGTCACGGTAGGTATGTCTAAAGCTTAATTTTTTTTCTACGTAATTTTAACGAAATAATACATAAAATCAACGAGGGTCACATTTCAAAAACGTAATTTTTTTTAAATTTGGATCAGCACGGTCTCAACCTCAAAACTCATGACTACCTGTAATAGACGGTTAATAACACTCTTTTTCAACCGACTTCAATATTTCAAAAGGAGGAGGTTCTCAATTCGACTGAATTTTTTTTTTTATTTTTTTTTTTTTTTTAATGGATGTTCACTCATAACTCCGTCATTACTGAACCGATTTGAATTTTTTTTTTGTTTTCTAAAAGTAGACGGTTCCTGGTTGGTCCCGTTTTTTTCAAAATCCATTTCTGATGATGGGATCCATGAGGAACTGAGGGAACTCCTCAAATTTGAAAGGCACATGCATGCTGATTTGGGTGATTTCTTAAGAAACTCGAGCATTTCTTTACGAAAATCATCAATTTGGTGGAGTGGACCTGATGATGAAGACCAGGGATGGCAAAGTGGAACTGCTTCGTAATTCTCAGGACTATGATCCGATTTTAAAAAATATTTTTTTGTCTGTATATAGATGGTTTCAGGATTGTCCCGTTTTTTTCAAAATCAATTTCTGATGATGGGATCCATGAGGAACTGAGGGAACTCCTCAAATTTGAAAGGCACATGCATGATGATTTGGGTAGTTTCTTAAGACACTCGAGCATTTCTTTACGAACATCATCAATTTGGTGGAGTGGACCTGATGATGAAGACCAGGGATGTCAAAGTGGAACTGCTTGGTAATTCCCAGGACTATAGTCCGATTTTAAAAAATATTTTTTTTTCTGAAAATAGATGGTTCCAGATTTGTTCCGTTTTTTTCAAAATCAATTTCTGATGATGGGATCCATGAGGAACTGAGGGAACTCCTCAAATTTGAAAGGCACATGCATGATGATTTGGGTAGTTTCTTAAGACACTCGAGCATTTCTTTACGAACATCATCAATTTGGTGGAGTGGACCTGATGATGAAGACCAGGGATGGCAAAGTGGAACTGCTTGTTAATTCCCAGCTCTATCATCCGATTTGAGACATTCATCTTTTCTTTGTAAAGAAATACCTTCAAGATAGTCCTATTTGATTATAGTTCTATTTTGATGATGGGCTTCATGAGGGATTGAGAGAACTCCTCAAATTTTAACGGCACATGCATTCTGATTTGAGGGTTTCCTTAAGTAACTAAAACAGTGTTTTGGCGGAGCCAAAATTTTGATGAACTTGATCTGATGATGAAGACCAGGGATCGCAAAGTGGAACTAGTTAATAAACCTAGCTCTACTTATTATCCTAGTTGTGACATTCATCTTTTTGATTTGATTTATATTCTGATGATGGAGTTCTAGAAGAATTCAGAGAACTCTTCAAATTTGAACGGCAGGTTAATTGTGATTAGAGGGTGTTCATAATTAGCTTAGGCATTTTCTTACTGTGGCCATCATTTTGCTGGAGTGGACCTGATGTTGATAACCAGGGATGGCATAATGAATATGCTCGTTAATTTACAGTCTGTCATCCAATTTAACACATTGTTATTTTGTTTGTTTAAAGGTCTACAAGGGAGTTCCGTTTGATTATACTTCAAATGTAATGATGGAAGCCCTAGGACATTAAGAAAGCTCCTCAATTTTCAATCGTACACGTGCGGTGTATTGGATATTTGAAAAGTAAACTGGCTAACTCAAACAAATTCTTAATTTCACTTTTACCGGGAACCAAATGAAGTCGGTTTTTTTTTCTTAAAAATTATTGTTTTGGGCAGTCGTGTAATAATACATAATGTGTAACAACATACAACTGTAGAAACGCGTCCATATAGCTCAATTCCCACGGGCTTGCTCAATTTTCAGACGTTAAACACGATAAGACACGAAAAGGTTAAACACGATATTCTATTTTATCGATATAATAAATATAATACATCCTTGTTTGTATGGCAAGTGTGTGTACCTGCACGAGTATATTACTTAAGGATGACTCACACCAATCCGATCCGATCCGCGACAATCTGTCAGATTCTATAAAAAGAATCACGTGATAGCTCGGAGCCCTCAGAAGTCACGTGACGTTTTGTGTTTCGGATGGGTGTGAGCTTAGAGCAACACAGGTTTCCAACGCGTTGGAAGGGAGACGGCAAACCGACATATTAGCGTACAAATTATTCTGTCACCTTTTGCGAGAGAAAACATGCACACATACGCACTTCTCACACACTACATACAAAAAACAATCTGTAATGAGACACCACAGACAAGATAACCTAAAGACGTAGCTTTATACGATTATTTCATTCAAACAGACGCTGCCAAAAATGCAGGGGTGCGGGCGGCGTAACATGCACTTACTGTGCTGTGATTAGTCGTTTCAAGGTCAAGGAGGCGTGAAACAAAAATGTCCGCTGGCCGCGAGTGACTTCGGAATATCGATAAAAGTATCGATGAATTGAAGCGTCTATCGCTCTCACAGTTAAATAATTGCCAACCAACAAAAACGAAAATATCATAATAATTATATCATTTCTGGTATAATAAATAAAACACATTTTATAAAATAAACTTTTATTTGTACAATAATTAACTTTTAGTTACATATTAACCCGAATTATAACGCTTTTAAGAGTCCGGTTATATTTCAAATACGCGCGAGATACGACTTTTCCACAATAACGCGCGAAAATATAACATTGACACTATCGTAATAAATAGGCATGCCCAAGTATCCCAATCATACAAGGGGCTACTCAGCCACCCAATATCTCGATATCCACTACTTACACGTTCTTCAATACTCTCAGTCTCTCATTTTTGTAAATATTGTCAGAGCGCGGAGCGACATGACCTCTCTCTGCGAGCCCCTAAAGGCAACTGAATCCAACGTTATAACGTCGCTGATTTTATACCCTTAAACAGAGAGATTTCAAGTGGAGTTTAAGACAAAAAAACAGTAGAAATATACGTACACTATTTATTATTTTTGATACAAAATTCGTCTATTATTCGTTTTCGTTAATTTAAAATATTCTGATTTAAAGTGCCGAGAACATATGATACTGCTTGGAGCAGGAAACCAATCATGTGGTCGTTTTGTGGCATTCATCCACATTTCCTTCATGGTTGGACATTTCGGAAACCTTAAAGAGAGGATACACATTTTAGTTAACAACATAGAATCAGAGGAAATATTTAAAATTATACTTTATGAACACTTAACACAAAAACTTAATTCATTTAAGAATAAATACTATTTAATTTAACCGTAATTATTTTATCGATAATAAACAAACAGACAATATGGATATCACTAGTTCGGATAGACTCGTGGAGTATGTTGCTCGTTACGATTGAGAATAAAGACTTTTTAATTTATCCGTAATTACCTTATCGATAGTAAAGAAACAGACACTATGGACATCTCTAGTTCGGACGGAATTGGGGCATACGTTGCTCCTTACGCTAGACAAGGAAAGAGTTATACTTCGAGCAAAGTATTAGAAAGAGACTTTGTAAAAAGACATCAACGAGTTCACTAGATTTCATGCTTGAACAATTTTTAATTTGAATTGAAATTTAGAAAAATCTGCTTACCTGTGAAACGAAATACCATTTTTTTGTACACCAGATGTTTTTGTATTCTTGCCACACAATTTTACGCAACAATAATGCATTTTGCATGTCGTTAATCATGTTAAAACTTCCGTAATACCACAATGTTACCTGCACGAACGACGGCCGCAGACTGAAGTTAGCAAAGGGGGCGTGTCTCTAATATGGAGTGAATTCACCGTATGCGTGACAGAGGGGGTCGCCCGGCTATGCTACGTCTTTAGGTTATCTTGTCTGTGTGAGACACTAACACAGAAAATGATACAAGTACACTAACAACTCTTGCACACTTCCATCTATCTTAAAGTACGGACTAGTGACAACACAGACTCGTGTATGCCCATTTGGGCTTATACTTCGAGAGAAGGGAAACGATACGTATCCCGACTGTCAAAGTCGCTACGTTGCTTAAAGGGCATGAGTCATCCTTTATAGAGTTTGTCCAAAGGATAGGGATAAGGGAATGTCCCCTGGAGGACATCATGGGAAAACGGACGTTCTACCACGTCAATTTTGGGGGCAAACTGTATGGACAGAACGTGGCTACGTGTCAACTACCTCGTATCGTACTAAGCCGATAACTATTGCATGTTTGTATTTAGGCCGCGGTCCCGTTGTTGTTTATTTAGTATTCAATCGCGACAAAATAGGCGAGTTGACGTCACGGGTCCGTTTATGCTGCGACCGGGCTTAATGCTGCATTTTGTATGAGCCGGATTGTTTTCGTCTTATGTTTGTGGAACGTTTCTAGTATTGTGGCTATATGTAAACACTAGTGGTTGTGCAACTAGTGGAGAACCTTAAGTCATGTTTGCTGATCTACCATTGGAATAAAGGAATAGAAGAGAAAACTTGAGTGTTCAGCGAAACAGCTTGTGGGCATGTAGATGCACCCACAAAATTCCACATTATACAAGAACAGAGATTAATGGCATATTTTGTTTTTTTTTCGGGTTCAGGTTCAACGGTCGTTTACAAAACAGGACTGGTTCTGATCTTTGACATTTGGCACGGGGTCTGAATAAATATTAAATTGATCGTGAAATATTTGGAGGAAAAGTGAACATTTACGCAGTAACATTTCTGCTGCTTACCTAAATATCTAATAGACGAGATGACTTTATTTATTTATTGTAATGGTGAAGATTAAAATTAAATTATCTGTAGGTGCCCAAAATGCAACTAAGCAATACGTAAGTAAGTCTGTAAGATATACAAGGTTAAGTCTGGCGTTCGTGCTTGTGGTAAAAATACTCAAAATCACACCAAAATCCTAAGCGTTCATTGCCTGGGTTTGGACTTTCCGAAGCCAGCAGCTGGGATATTTTACATATAAAGCTCAGCGGAAGCAGATGGGTCTAGTGCTACAGATTCACAGGTTTGGATATTCACACATGGATACCTAATTCTTGACATCTTCAGTGACGCATACATACCGATACACACTTTCTAAAAACATAAAATAATCCATATAAGTATAATTACAATCTAATTTAATCGGTCACTTTCGTAAGGTCGCAGTAAAAACGCTAATTAGACAAATAACGTTTATTTCAGGTACGGCAATGTAGGAACCAACTAATTGACCTTTGCATGGTTGAAAGGCGAATCTGATAACGATAACGAACACGGGTTGTTAATAACACTCACACTAAACACGCTAAACTAGCTCTTATCTACATATTTTTAAGGTTGGGAATGTTGGGATTCGGCACAAGTGGTGTGGGTAAACAATAACAACGGAGCATCGCCTGAAACTTGGCCTATGCGTTATCGAATGAAAAAATAATGAAAGCGCTTACGACGTAACATATTGTTCCGATCGGTGTTGGTTAGGAGCGTTGGTGGCCCAGCGGTATGAGCGTGAGACTTTCAAACCGAAGGTCGTGGGTTCAAACCCCGGCTTGTACCAATGAGTTTTTTGGAACTTATGTATGTTCATCATTTGATATGACCATTTGCTTTTCGGTGAAGGAAAACATCGGGAGAATATGGGACTAATCTCGATAAAGCCTAGTTTACCCTCTTGGTTGGATCCGTTGCTTTCGTAAAAACTAGCGTATACGCCAAATCTGCAAACTTGAAAATTAAACTAGTGATTATCTTAAAACATAGCTAATTAGAATTCCGGTGTCTTTGAGAAGTAAACTTAATTTAAGGATGCGCCTGAGATGATAATAGAAGGATGATACTTCAAGCAGTTAAAAATAACACGGTATATAGGTACATATATATATATATATCTACCTATCTATTCTATTTATATTTATACGGGTGTGTGTGTGTATTCAAGATTTCGTTTTAATGCAAGTAAATCTAAGTTGATAATAGCAAAACCGAAAGAGAAAAACACGGATACGATATATTTTTATCTTATACAAAGTCCCTACTTTAAACTATTATATATTATTCATTCATATTTATAACATTGAGCAACTTTTACCAGAACATTATTACATTATAAAGAAGAATAATCAGTTAAGTTAATCTGTAAGAAGAGCATTAGACATCTTTGAAACGTATTTATCCCTTGTAACGTGGGAGTAGGATTTTCTTTTAAAGCCACTAACTATATTATTTTGCTTTTGAACTAATATAGTGGTTATCAATGGATTTTTATCTTATTTTGGAATACACATATAGGGTGATTCAGGAGAAGTAAGCAGGACCCATCCTACATACACCGTTAATGGTCACCCTACAATATACCAGGTGTTGCCTGTAACAAAAGCAATACATTTTATCGTAGTTAGTCCTCGCTAAATTGAATAACGTTCATGATCGGGTAGCCCAGTGGTTAGGCCGTCTGCCGCGAAAGCAGGAGGTCGCTGGTTCGATCCCAGCCCTGCTCACCGGGGACCTTGGTTACTTTTTCTGTAGTATATGACATCTCTTTCAATTTATAATGAATAACGTTTGTTCAGCCACTTTAAAGTCATTTCGCAATGTACTGCGCTTTGGTCATTTTTGTATCATGACAAGAGACGTCAATTAGGCTGATGTTAACATACATTGAAAAAAATACTATGTAGTTTGTATGAAAAAGTGAACACCTACAGAGTACCTACATCATTATTAAAAGTTGTTAAACAAAATGTGCTAGGTTTGAGGAGTACCTTCAATTTAATTTATTACTCCTGCTACAGAAAACACCCGGTATAATTCATAATGATAAAACCTCATTCACTGTAATAAAGTTGTTTATGAAGAAAATGAATTGTCACATTAAGAAAATGTCATGTGAGATACGATGTTTCAGAAGTTATTTTTATTACTATTGCAAAGCTATGGCCCAATCTGTCTCACACTTGAGCAGGTACATATGTGCCCAGCAGTGGGAGTTATTTGATTTTATTTTTAAATGTTACCGCTAGTCGAACAGTGGAAAAAATGGGGTTTTCAGAACATTGTAATACAAAGTGATCGCGGTTATTACTCTAGAATGCAACATAAAAAAGGCGTGAATCCATAGTCACCTTCATTTCATGACCATTGCGTGACCAAAACCATAAGTACAAAACGGCACACGAACGGAGTAATACAGCCCTTACAAGTTTTGTACGGTATGACAGGTCTATCAAGCTATTAAACGGCCCCCTAGCCTAGTCGGTAGTAACACTAGTACCTGCCTACGAAGCAGGAGGTCCCGGGTTTGAATCCTGGTCAGGGCATTTATTTGTTTGTTTATCACAAATATGACAATTATCTACAGTTGGACTAGGTCGATTTGTGACTGACTGACCAGGATTCGAACCCGAGACTGCTCTCGTATACCCTACTGTGGTGCAGCTGATGAAGATTACTACTACTACTACTACTACAATTGGCATAATTGAAAGAAAAATTGAAAAATTCTCCGCGTCGAGCGGAAAGGATATTCTGTTTTATGCTGACCATATACGTTCGGGCATATCTGCCAGAACTGCTAATAAATGAATGGGAAATTTATCTGGTGGATACTCGGCGGACATAATCACTATCAATATCAGATCTCTGATGGATTGCCCGAAGGTATATGCCTAGCATTAGATATGAGCGAGGTCTACAGCTCAATGCCACTAGTTTAGAGACATTTAACCTTTTCCACGCCAAAGACATATTGGCACCGCAGGTTCAACGCCAATGACCGATATATCGGTCATAGACCACAGAGTAAAATAAACCTACACTGGTAAAGCATAGAGTTCAACTTCAGTTTTGACATTTCGATGACGTGGCGGCTGAGTGATAGCTTCTGCGTTTGACATGGCGTCGAAAAGGTTAAATACGTCCACATCGTCGTGTAGTCTGTACTAAGGTAGGTAAAGTTACACTGAACACGGCATCTGCTCACGCAGCCTCGTTTCTCTGATAGAATACATGAATACAGAGTTATCGATTGTAACTTTTTCAATTTTCTGCCACCGGTTAACAAGCCGAGACTTTTATGTTGGCCACGGACATTTTACAAGACGTGTTTTATTTTGTAAGTTTCCGGTAGAGCTTGGGCCTTGTAGTAGCTCACTTTCAATGTTTCAATTTAATTCAATTTATTTATTCATAGACCACTATGGATCAGTTTGTTATTATATAAAATCTAAGTATTTATTTCTATGGTTAGTATGAGTAATCTTCCATGAGTTATACATGGCCACATTCGATAGCGAATCTCAAATGTATGGCTATAAGCCCCTGATTGCAAATAAAGACTGTTTAATGAAGTAGTCCAAAACCCCAACTTTCCTTCATTTAAATGAATCTCAAGTAATTAGTGAATACCTGCCTATTTAAAAATTTCTAAGCGAGTACAAGATCAAAAAGTTATACAAAGGTCGAAAACTCCGAAGCCTTCGCAATCTGGTTTCGGTAATGAATTTCACTTCTAAGTTGTAGAATTAAATTAAAAAAGTTCAAACGTCAACACGTTTTCGCTGTAGGTATTATTTAAAGTAGGACGTACTGTTTGGTATCCGTATGAATAATTATCACTACATAGCTGCATAGTATAAAACAAAGTCGCTTCCCGCTGTCTGTATGTATGTATGCTTAAATCTTTAAAACTACGCAACGGATTTAGATACGGTTTTTTTTTAATAGATAGAGGGATTCAAGAGGAAGGTTTATATGTATACCTAATAATAACCCGTGCAAAGCCGGGGCGAGTCGCTAGTGATTATTAAAACAATTTCTTCTACCGCAATTAGTATTCCCTGAAAGATTTAATTATCATTATAACGAGTGTTGTATAGAGCTCGAAACGTAGGGTCATAGTATTAATATACGCAATTAATCCGTTTTAAACATGTTTCATTTCTACTTAGATCTTCATCCTATCTTATAATATTTATTGCAGGTCGAACGATTCCACTTATAAATAATTTGATGGATGTTAATAATAGTCGTTAGGAAGGCATTAGGGTACGGTCTATTGCTCTTATTTATAATAATTTACTGACTAAAAGATTTAGACATAATTATTAAACGGGTCTAACGCGAATTAATTTCTTTACCTTATAAACCGCCAAGTACACAAATCCGCGATCGCCGAACATCTTACATCTGGCGTAAATCACTGGATTGAACTCCATAAACCAAAAATTGTCTCCACTGAACGCCATTATTATCCTCGAGTAGTTCGAGAGGCAATTGAAATCAAGAAACACCCTAGAAATTTTAATAGGGAGGATGGTTTTAACTTATCACCAACTTGGGGACCAGTGATCCAGAAGTTGCAGCCACGGGATATATCTTCGGATGTACGCGGGGATATTGTGAGTGTCGTGTGTCGGACTATTGACAATAATTAACATATGTTTTGTGGGTAGTTTAAAAATTGTGTGTTTACCCCAAATTTCTACATAGACTTTTCGTTGGGTAGTTACACAAATCTCTGTTTTGACATTTTGCTGGGACATCAGTCAGCCGCGACCATGACCAGTGAAACCTGTGTCGAAACGTCGGTAAATAAGGTAAAGAAATTAATTCGCGTTAGACCCGTTTAATAATTATGTTTAAATATGTGTTTAAATCGCGAAAGTTTTAAATGTTATAAAAGATTTAGGTCAAGTACAAGGTAAGTATTATGTTTTTATACTCTCCAATAGTTCGATTGTCGATTAAATGTAATTACATTAATTAAGCAGGTGAAAAAAGGATACGAGTGCTATTCTGAGGTCATGTGGGATACATGGGTCAAAGTATCTAGGAATTTTAGGAGATTCCAAATTCATTTATTTTCAAAATATGTAGAGGTACTACAGTAAGTGTAACTTACCTACCTCTACCTACCTTAAATCTAAAACAGGTCCTTGAGGCATTGTACCTATGATCACAGACTGGCGGCATTTCCTCGTTGTACCGCAATGCTGATACGTTGTGCAAGCATCCAGCTTTTAGGAAATATACATATTACATAGATACAGACTGCTAAAGTCCGTCATTGCTCTTTCTACATGTTGTTGTAACAAACCAGATTATATAGTTCTTAACTACAGATATTTAATTTTTTATTTACAAATCGGGCCCCCCTCACCCCGACACAACGCGGCGTGCCTCGGCGAGCGCGGAAAGTGCTGGCAGCCCGAAAAGTATGTCGGTACCGGCCCAAGCCACAAGACTTTCGATTCGAATAGGCTACTAGACTCATATCAAAGGCACAATAAATGACTATTTTCCATAGTATTTGACTTAAGAACCCAATATTGGTTATTTCCGGATATTACAAGTGTAACGACAAATAAAAAATTGTATGGATATTTTTTAATTTAGAACGCTGAAAACGCTGTCGGCCATGTAGTGAATGACGTCATTATACCCGCGAATCTAACTTCATGTTGAATCTTATTGAATGAAGTTAGTTACCTACGTAACCTCTGCTGGGACATTGAAAGACAACGAATAACGGAGCAATTTATATGTCAATAACAATTTGACTTTGACAAATGTTGTCTTCCTGCATCATACTATGAACTACCATAGCTGACATCGTCGTTTTCACCGGATTACGTAAAAGTAAACTTTAAAACTATTTTTTGCAGTTTTCCAGGGCAATCTTTTAATTGGTGATTAATTAATAATACAAGACCAACTTTAAAAAGGGTAAAGGAAAAGTAGTCTATTCCATAGACCTGAAAACCTGGAAACTGGCTTAATACCGAAACCATAATGTACATTTCGTGTTACGTATTTACAATTTACACAATCATTTCACGAGCACAAGTAATAAGTATATGGTAGGTATAAACCGACAACATTCCTCACAAGTTCCCGAAACAATGGCTGAGAACATTTGGCTTGTTATGTATCAATTTAGAACAATAAGTGTTCTAACAATCTAACTAATAAGTAGGTATTAGGTACACGTTTCGTTTACATTTCCGACATATAACAAGTTACGGGCAATGGAAATACATGCTAATTTAAATAATATCTGTTTTTAAATATGTTTTATATAATTCCCGTTCTACTTTCGTGAGTCTTTCTTCGTTTGTGTTTCGTAGTCTTTTTAATTTTTGGTAAACTTTGTTTTGTCTTCTTTTTATTCCGGCTTATTCGGTATTGATCATTATATTCGTTGGGCGTTTTCGATGTGATAATATATTGTTTTGTAGTCTCATTCGTCGTATATTCTATATATGTTATGATTTCTGGACCGCCATAAACATGACATATAAAAAATGCTATAAATATAAATGCGATAGAGATGCGGCAGGAACTCAGCTCTCCTGATAAGCGGAAGCCTCCTTTTAATACTATGTTACATACAAAACTCACTAAAATCAAGGTTTAGTGTTCAGAATTCACTAAAAGCATCATTACGATCGTGACTTAATCTCGTACTTAGCACTGGGAAGTGTCCAAGGTCCCAAAATGTGCGTAAATGTAGTGCCCAACAGTTACCAACTGCATTTATTAAAAAAATTAAAACAAAGAAACCGGGTCAGACCAGTAATTTTCCATTAGTACCTGTACTACAATACGTTCGCTAAACTAGTGAGAGCCAAACTGCTCTCACACACCACACTAACCGACCGCGACTTAATCCGCAAAGTCGTTAAATTTTTCACTGCCATAGGCAATGAATTACAATAAATTTACAAAAACTCCATTCTTAGTAGAGATTCACGACATTAAAATTTTAAGAATAATATAAGGCAAGGTGGGCGAAGATTGAATGTTTTTTTGATGAAAAACTACTGATTCCTTTCGGTTGTCTAAATTAAAAAGCATGGGCAAGGACTATATTTTTTTATTCTGTCAGTAAAACTCAGCTACGCCTATTGTAATACATATAAATAATAAATTAAAATACATTGTTGTCTAAAAAGTAGACGGATTAAGATAGAATGGTCGAGGGATAAGATTGAAATAGTGTCTAAAATCCCATCTACTTATATTTTATGTTAATATTAAGAGAGAGGATAAGTTTGATTAAATGATTATCGACGAATTTGACACAAAATGCTGACCTTCACAAAATGGCAAGATGGCGGCTTAAAGGATGATACCAGTACAAAAAAATTTATTATGTGGTGTAATAATATGTGGTTTTCATCTTTCCACTTTTTTCATCTTCCTCCACCTTACCCTATCCCAAATAAAAGGGTTCTATTACAAAACTTTAGGCTGTGCGTTGTCTGTGAGTCTCTATATATCTCGGCTGTTACTGTTTAATATACACAAAAATTGTTCCATTTGGTAGAGCAGAATTTGTTAATGTAATGACCCTTGGAATGCTACGAACCAGCAACTAAATCGATCATTTCATCGCACCAGCAACCTATCGCCCTAAACTCCATTCCAAAATAGAAAAAGACGGCCTTCCCGCCGCTAAGCGCCGCAAAAACAGCCGCAGATGTGTTTTTCTGCTAAACGAAAAACATGCGGATTTGCATCAGTGCGACATAACTATAACCGCGGCAAAAACAGCCGCACTGTGTTTTAGTGTAGTCATTATACCTAGTTGGCAAGGTCGTTCAAGGCAGGCCGGTGCGCACGTGGGAACGCTCTCTCGCCGGCCCCAGCCTTTCTGTTCTGCATTCCCATCCATTACCGAACTGCAATAGAAACCAGGGTAACTAGGTCTTTTTAAACTCTCGATGTATAATAAGCGGCTGTCTACCCCAAGCTTTAGCCCACCTATGGAGGTGGAGGTCCCGGAATTTGATCTTGAAAAGTGCGTTAGTGTACCACGCACGCAACACAAGCCTTATTGACCAAACATTTTGGTTAAATCGATCTGTATAAAATTGATCCATAACAATAATTTATTGTACACATGCGTTCAATAGTGGATGGGCAATTTATGAATGAATTCATTCATAAACTGCCCATGCAATTCTGAACGCGATAGTACTTATGCTACAAAAGCATCCACCAGCAATCATGAATGCATAGGCGTAAATAATCTATTCTATTTAAAGTGAGCTTGTATTATACCTACCTATCTTAATTGTATTAATATACTTAGACCGGGTTACTCACGTCTATAAAGTCGAAAACAGCTCGACATGTTTCGGGACGGTCCGCGCCCCATAATCATGAGTGAGAAGCGCTTGCCGCGATTGCCCTGCGCACACTGCGCGCGACAGCCCGTTGAGCACGCCGGCAGACCGGCGTGGGGGGCGCGGTCGGCGCAGGCGCATGCGGCACCGGTATAGGCGAGATACTACCGTCTCTTTCACTTCTATTGTCAACTGCACACGACACTTACTACGTCACACTCTAAGGTATCGTCCACACTAAGCACCGGCGCAGCACACAAAACCGTTTTCCAAGCAGGGGGTACTGACCACCCACCATCGCGATTGAACGCTTGAGCTTTATAGACGTGAGTAACCCGGTCTAAGTATATTAATATGTCTAATACTCACGGGAGTTTTCTATTTATCTTAATTGTATTTACAATACAATACAATACTCTTTATTGCACACCTCACACAGATGAAATATAGTTACAAGATTTACCTATATTTTATTTATTTGATAGGATTAGTAATCATTGTTTAGTTTCCCTAATTCAGGAATGATGATGTCCCATGCATGAGGTATTCCGTTTTGTCCTACTGCCGAGTTCTACTAATAGGACAAAACGGAAAAAAAATTCCGTTTAGTCCTACTATCGCTGTCAATGTTGTTGATAGGACAAAACGGAATAGTAAAGTAGGACTAAACGGAATGTTTTAATTACAACTTTGAATAATCATAGCTATTATAATGAAGTGTTAAAAACTAACATATTTTAACGCAATTAGCTAAAATTTATGTTTATTTATGCCACTTCTCGTATATGAAAAAAAATTACTTTGCGCCCGGTGGCAAGTTACGGTGCGCCTGATTGATAATACGGTGTTTGCGTCCATAAGCTATAGACGCTTGCAACTCTACAGGAAATTAAGTAAATTTCTCTACCATCAGGGTAAGTTGCAGTGTTGTAGTTGTATAAGGGATAACCGCCATGTGGAATGTTGACTTGACGATCATTGTCCCGATAGTCGATTCAGCGAATGGTCAGTCTCTAACAACATCTTGAGAGACTCTCGCTAGTTTGCAGGATCAAGGGAAGTCTCCCCACACGGCGCGTATAGTCGATTCCTTTCTCTGCGGCCCTTGATTGATTATGTATTAATACAATAGCGAAACGACAGTGTCTACAAATTTCTTATATAATTGTTTTTTGTAATATATATCTGAGCTTTAAACTCATGCAGAGGCCGAAATGAAGCTACTTTTTTTTATGCTATAGGTGGCAAACGAGCAAACGAATCGCCTGATGGTAAGCGATTAACGTCGTCCATGGACACCCGCAACACCAGAGTTGTCGCAAGTGCGTTGCCGGCCTTTAAGGTGGGAGTACGCTCTTTTCTTGAAGGTTTGAAGGTCGTATCGGTCCGGAAACACCGCTGGCGACAGTTTGTTCCACAGTTTAGCTGTGCGAGGCAGGAAGTTTCGGGAAAAGCGCACAGTTGAGGACTGCCAACCATCTAAATGGTGAGAGTGGAAATATTGTCGCGTAGGGCGATGGCGGAAAGAAGCGGCAGGGATTAATCAGTTACTTTCTAAATTAATTATTTGTAGTTAATGAAGCTTATAAATTGCTACTCGTCACTAGATGGAGTTAGCTACCTAAATTCTACATGACAGTGAATATTAACAATGTCGTGAACGTCGGTCTAACTCCATCATAAAAAACATTCATCATAGAGTAGGTACACGTGACAATAGTCTATGGGATAGTACTAATAATAAAAATGTTACGGTGACGTGACGTTGACAACGTTCCGTCATTTTATAAACAACTTTATGAAATATTGATAACTATGATAACATTTCTAATTTGTAATAATGTAATCATGTTTTCCACCTGGATTATGTAGAAATAGAGGTACGTAATATTTTTTTCAGTCCTCCGGCCGGTAAGCGCCACTTTACGCAAAACTAAATTGCCGCCTGCCGGCTCCGTCGGGCTGAAAAATAGTATACAAACCTCGGCCGTTAAATGGGAAAGCCTCGGATAACATGTTAGTCGACCTCGGCTTCGCCTCGGCCGACAATTACATGGGGTCCGAGGCATTTCCCACTAAAACGGCCTTGGTATGTAATGTACTATTTCTGCTCTCCGGCCGGCAAGTAGCCAATTGCAGGCCGCTACGCTAAACAAATGCGCCGCTTGCCGACTGCCTCTAGCAGAAAAATAGTGTAGGTACTGACCTTGGCCAGTAAATAAGAAAGCCTCAGATCACATGTTTGTCGACCTCAGCTTCGCTTCGGCCGACAATTACACGAGATCTGAGACATTTCTTGCTTTACAGGCCTCGGTACGTAATCTACTATTTCTGTCCTCCGGCCGCCAAGCAGCCGATTGCAAGCCGCTACGCTATACAAAGTTGCCGTTTGTCGACTGCGTCAAGCAGAAAAATAGTGTAAGTACAAACCTTAGCTAGTAAATAAGAACGCCTCAAATCACATGTTTGTTATTTATTACACGAGATCTTTCTTACTTTCGAGGCCTCTGTACGCAATCTTCTATTTCGCCCTCGGGGTCATCTCATCCTGTGGAGTGGCCTTAGCGTTCAAGAGAAGTTTGAAGTCTTTAGTGCAGCCGGTCAGCTTCCTAACAAGGCGAGGCGCCTATTTATCTTATTAAAGGGATGATAAACACATGCATGTACGATTGTACGTATGCAGCACGTTGTGGTATAGGGTCATATAGGTTTTCCGGAAAACACACCAGTAAGGTAGTAACGTAACAGCATTATCATTGTCTTTATCGTTCTGTTTTCAGGTGTTGTTGATGCAAAACACAATTTCTGTGCTTTCATAAGATGACCATGTTATTTGGTAAGGTGTCCGTGGCAGCGAATGTATATCGACGCAACAGCGGGCTTTTAAACTTTGTCAGCACATCAATGCCAGCAACTCCCATAAGATCTAAAGGTGCGTATGTTATATAGCATGTTAGATGTTGGAGATGCATAAGCAAGTGACGTAGTCTGGCCTTAATACAACTTTGTTGACGGATGATCTAGTTACGATCGTAGGAAAATGCGGGCTAAAATGACTGTTCTTTATGGAAATCTTCGGGGAAGGCCTTTGTCCAGTAGTGGACGTCTTTCGGTTGGTATGATGATAAGGTGTGGTCTGGTATAAGTCACATATTTAACCGACTTCAAGAACTCAAAGGAAAATTCTTTGTTAACACAAAGTAGCCTCAAGCCAGTTGAAGTATAGGCTTAAAGCGAATAAAGAATTGGTTTGAATTTCCATTCTACATTTACGTTATTATTTATTTATTTAATCTTTATTGCACAAAAGAAAACTTATCGTACAAAAGGCGGACTTAATTACGAATTATGGCGGAATTATGTGGTTATAAAACGAAATAAAAAAAGAAGGCGATGTTCGTTTTATATATTAATTGGCAGGACCATTAAATAAGCGGGTTGCACCAGGTTCGAATCCCGAGAAGAAAATATTATACGATAATTGTATTCTAATGACGATGAATTGAATAAATAATTATATAAAACATCGGTAAATAGCAATGTAATATATATTTTCAGTCCTCCGGCCGGTAAGCGCAACTTTACGCAAAACTAAATTGCCGCCTGCCGGCTCCGTCGGGCAGAAAAATAGTATACAAACCTCGGCCGTTAAATGGGAAAGCCTCGGATCTCGGCCGACAATTACATGAAATCCGAGCCATCTCCCACTTAAACGGCCTTGGTATGTAATCTACTATTAATCCTTAAATACATGATGATGCATTTATGACACAGAAACGAGACAAGTGACTATCAAGTACTCTTGGAATGTAGACTTTGTTATTTCGTCGTAAGTTCTTAATTTGAAATGAATTTTATTGTCACTTACGATGTTTTAGGATCAATACTGTTAATTCATGCATTTAAGGGTTAGGAGTATCAACAGCTATAAGTAATTTGATCAAACTTCACACACTGGCCATTAACACCATGATTTTACTGTTAACCTTGACGATTTCATTAAAGTTGAAAAGTATTCAGGCAAAATATAGAATAACCTTCACTTTTATCGCTTAATCCAACCAAATATCATTTTATTGCGAGCATAACCTAAATATGGTCGGTACTGACCCTGCCTACAAAGCTAGAGGTTCTGTGTTCGACTCACGGTACGGGTATGATTTTGTGTGATGAGCACGAATATGTAATTTTTTTCCAGAGTCATGACTGTACAGTCACGTCTATAAATATCTATACACTTCAGAACTTATTACAGGGGAAGAATGGTCAAAATTGAATACAGATGCATATATATATATATTTATGGAGCCGACCGTACTCGTATAAAAATTATGCTTAGTTTAGAGCTAGATTGGTCTGTGTAAGATTTATTTAAATATATTATTATATTTTCAGGATTAAATTACACCCGGCGCAATTTAAAGAAAGAAATAATGCCTTAGATCAACTGTCAAATATGAAGTACGAGCCTTCCCAATTGGCCTGATATCACATTGCTCAGATGCACCAGTGACAGATAGATTGTAGAGAGAAGTCAATTTTAATAAAAATTACAAAAAGGAGATACTTATAAAATCTTTTATAAAAGGGAAATGTCAGCTGCCTGAGATGACTGTTGTTGTAAACAGCCGAAGACTTTCGTCAAAGTAGATACACGTTAAACATCGTATACGCCTAACTAAAACTTATATTAATACTTATATTATTGCTATTTAATAAAGTTTTTAATAAATACAAGGTTTTTTTTTTGTGTTGGTGGCTGCTGACAAAAAAAAAACAGTAATTGGGCGTTTTTATTTTTTGTTGTACAAAAACCATTTTTGGAAAATTTAATTTTTTTTAATTGTTTTCTATTCAGAATCGCGAGCTCTTTCAATCCTAGTAGGAGAAAAAAAGTGTCCCAAGATTTGTGTTCCATTTCGCCACCATAATTTCATTGATTTAGTATGGCGGTAGCGTCAATGGAAAGTTTGAAATTTGTATGGAAAATTTAGGACACTTTTTTTCTCCTACTAGGATTGAAAGAGCTCGCGATTCTGAATAGAAAACAAATAAAAAAAATTAAATTTTCCAAAAATGGTTATTTGTACAACAAAAAATAAAAACGCCCAATTACTTACTTACTTACTATTTTGGCTCAGTGATCCAAAAAGAATCTTGGCCTCCGAAACGAGAGCATGCCACCTGACCCGATCCAGCGCGGTTTCCTGCCACGACATCACCCCAGCGGTACCTGGAGCGCCCAACTGGTCGACGCCCGGTTGGTCGCCCCACGTACGCTCCGCTAACCACCCGATCCTCCTCCATTCTAAGTAAGTGACCGAGCCAGCGAAGTCTGTGAGATTTCGTTTCGCCGATTATATTGGGCTCAGCCACCAACTCTTCAATCTCGGCGTTCTTCCGGATCCTCCAGGTGCCATCGTCTCTTCTAACATGTCCCAGGATCTTTCTAAACACTTTCCTAATGCCTAATGACGGTTTTATATATCCTTTGTTTCGTACTTTTGCTGAGAAGCCTGGACACTAACACTTTGTGGAGGGCTGCGCTGCATCGTAGTGCGTTTTGAATGCGTATCGCAATCTCCTCATCCCGAGTGTTTGTATCGGTGACTGTGCATCCGAGATACCGAAACTTGTCAACACCCTGATAGACGGTACCTACCTTCCACATGAAGACTATCACGACGAACTCGCGTGTTTTTATACCGTTTCATGTGGAGGTATTCGGTTTTAGCCTGATTGATCCTGAGACCTATCTTGTTTGCTTCCTCTTCCAAGACCTTTGCCGCCATCACCACCTGTTCGCGGTTTTCCCCTAATAAAGCAAGGTCATCCGCATACCTTGCGCCTCCCGCCTAGCTCAAGTCCTATGTCAAGGGTTAACACCTTGCGAACGACGTGCTCCAGAGCCAGGTCGAAAAGCATAGGTGATTAAAATAACGTAAATATGTTTAAGATACAAGGCACTTAAGACGGGTATACAGAGACATGGGGCCTAATTGCAGAAAAACATTTTTACGTTTTTGAGATGCGTCCAAAACCAAAGATATTGTACAATGGAAACATGCAAATGTAAATAAAAATACCAAAATAGTTAATATATACTTTATACTATCCAGGAGGGTTAGCATGGTTGCCATTTTATCGCTTATCACGCTATGCGTCACTTTCGCACATACATACTTGTTAGAACGTGACAGCAACGTCGGTAAATGATAAAAACCCGACCATCATAGACTAGCTGGTGCGCGAGACAGGTACATACGTACTATCGCGGCACTTTCGTGATCAATCTGTAGTACCTAACTTATTTAACCTACACTTGCTTTATAAAACATAATTTGAGAAAGACATGCTGAAATAAAACTATACCTGAATTAAGATCTCTACAGGGTGACTTCAAAATGGTAATACAAAATCAATGTTTTACACACATTTCCCCTAAACTAAGCCTCTCAATTAAGTATCATGCTTTCAAAATAATCTTAAGAATATTTTTTGTAATTTTTAATCTATCCCATTTTGTTTGACTTAACATGGTTAACCTACCATAATAATTAACAAAGAAGTTTAAAAAATCACTTTCCTCTTTGGTTGTCAATCACCTACCATGGTATTTATGAAGAAAACGTGTTTTGATTAGTAATTGACACTTGTCAAAGAAAATAAGATTGATTTACGGTAATATTTTGATTTCACTATTAAATGAAATGCCTCGACCTTATCCTTATACTAACATTCAAAAGATGGATATGCTTGATTTTTATTTAACATCGCGAAGTAAGTACTGTGCGAGCTCAGGTATTATTTAACGAACGTTACCCTGATTGTCCAACACCTACACGTGTGTTAATAAACATACCATCCAGAATTTACGAGACTATTGTCAGTTTGCAGTTCCGGTGCATGCTCAAGCTCGAAGCCGACGATCGCGGTATTCACAAGCTTTTCGGAGACGAGTGCTCGAGTATTTTAACCACAACCCAGAGGCTAGCACAAGGGACGCTGCTGCGAAATTCGGCACGAGCCAATTGTTTATTTGGCGGCTAATGAAAGCTGAAGCAAAACATCCGTTTAAATTTCAAAGGGTTCAGGATATCGTATTAGCAGATTACCCTAGAAGAGTTATTTTTGGTCGTTGGCTGCAGCAAAACTTACACTTAAATATCTTATGGACCGACGAGGCAACTTTTACAAGAGTCCGCATGTTTAACGTCCACAATGAACACTGGTGGGCTGATCGTGATCCAAATCCTCATGTAACTCGCCGAGACTCTTACCAGACTCGTTTCTCTGTAAACGTTTGGGCAGGCATTCTGAACAATTGTGTAATTGGCCCATATTTTATTAACGGGAACTTAAATGGACCGAAATATGAAGATTTCCTGAGAAACGTGTTACCGATTTTGCTACAAGAGGTGCCGGAGCGAAATTTGGATAATCTTTATTTTCAGCAAGATGGTGCATCAGCACATTTTGCTCTAAGTGTGCGAAATTGTTTGGACAGACAATTCCCTGAGAGATGGATTGGACGCAATGGTCCAGTCGCATGGCCGCCTCGACAGTCCCGATCTGACGCCACTCGACTTCTTTTTGTGGGGCGAAATCAAAAGGAGAGTGTACACACGGGAATCTAATACCGTCCATGAACTTCGCCAAAAGATAATTCGGGCGTTTGATTCAGTAAAAACCAATGAATTTATTCTAGGCAGACTCAAGATCAACCATAGACGGCGGGCGGACTTATGTGTCCGGGAAGGCGGTGGTCATTTTGAACACATCTTAAATTACGTTTAGGAAAAGTAGTTTCACACTTATCTACTTAAACGTAGACATTTTAAGCTTGTAATTTACGGTAGTTTAGGTAAATTAATAAATGATTTTATTTAAACTAGCTCCGTTTATTATTTTCACAAATTTATCAGGGTACTTAAAACTAAACAACAAACAAGTTAATATTGTCTTCTGTTACCGCGATAGTTATTCATGGAAATTAATCGCGTTTATTAACACCATGATCCTACGTTTCGAGCCCTTTACAGCACTCGTTTTCGCAGGCTTAAGATGATGACTGAGCCCTTAACCCTGTGAAAACGAGTGCTGTAAAGGGCTCGAAACGTAGGATCATGGTGTTAATAAACGCGATTAATCCGTTCTAAAGTGTTTAATTTCAATGAACAAACAAGTTAGTTATACGAGTGTCGCTCATAGTGATATCGATAATAACTTGCTTTGATGATAACATCGAGTGACAGGTATGACAGTTAGGTATTGAATGTAGTGTAACAACACTTCGGAACTTTAAATATGTGTTTTGTTAGAAAATTTGCGATAATTAAATACAGCTAATTTTAACGACGGGGTGCATGTATTATATAGTTTGGCATTAACTGAGCCACAACCAAGTGTTTTGTATTACCATTTTGAAGTCACCCTGTATACGAAATGATAGAGAAGATAAACTAAAGTCAGAAAAAAACACTGTCATTGATTGCCGTTGGCAACGAGATTATTAATTAAATATCTTTACGTTGTTGGATGCCCTTGGTTAAAGCAAATTATACCATGGAAGACCCTGGCGAGGGAACAAGCGGGGGAATACGAACAGAAGACTTAATTTACTTAAAAAAGACTAGGGGGGTTGTGCTGCTGCATGCAGGGCACAAGTATTATAAAAACCGGCAATATAAAGACGAGACCGTAGTTTGGAGGTGTACAAGAAAAAGTAAAGAGCATGGAATTTATAGCTGCACCGGTTCTTTAACAATCAAGGTAAGCCTGTTCGACAAATTTCATTTTCTGTGCGGATTTGTTTTTTTGTCATTTTAATTTTAAAACATGTTCTTGCTCAAGAGATTAAATTTGGAGTTCTCTGTGTGTTGAGAACTACATAGGTATTACATAGGCCTTTGAGTTTTTAGCCTAACATATTTTTAGTAAAGGGATCAGACATATCTATATAAATAGTCATAGTTACATATCTGAGAGAACATAAATGCTTATTTCCTGACCCAATTTTAATCCACACACAACTTAAAACGGCAGAATGTTAAAGATTGTTTTCTATTACAGTAGAATCGATACTAGATTAACTCTACTATGGAACGCATCAAGCTGGAAACTATCAAGCAGTTCCATTATGCCATCCCTGGTCTTCAACATCAGATCCGCTGCACTAAAATGATGGTTTCCGTAAAAAAAAAACGAGATACTTAAGGAAATAAATTTATTAATTATATATTATTTACAAATTTTACATAGATTTTGAAATTGGAACGCTTAATTACTCTATAAAAGTTCAAATTAGATTGCAGAATAAGTACAAAAAATTGTACACGGGGGGACTAAGGAGGTTATAGAATACTAGTATGTACTACGGAGGCTAATATGTACTTGTGGCATCTGATAGCTCTTTTAAAAATGAATTTTGCCAAACTTGGTTTGAAAAAAAAAATGTTTAATATGAATATAAATTATGAACTCATTATTTTATATTTATTTATAGGATGGACGCATAAAAAAAACAAAACCGCATTGCCGCAGCTGCCCACCAGATCATGCAAGGAATGAAATCGAAGAAAAACTTATTGCAATGAAAACGCAGGTAGTAGATTCCAACTTTCAGGAGTCTGTCCCCAAAATTTTTAAAAAAACAGTAGGTTCGCTGAAAGATGCAGGAATTGATCTTATTAGGGCTATACCAAATTTTGCCGCTGTAAAGACCGCCCTTTACGATGCTAGGAATAAAGCGGCTGGGATGCCTAAAATCAAGTTCGACCTAGCATCCGAAGTAAAAGTTCCCCCAAATTACAATTTTTTCTTGCTAGGTGATTATAATTGTAATGGGGACCGCTACATTATATTTTCGCACCCACAAATAAAAACCCTCATCTCCGGAATTTCACATTTCTTTGCCGATGGCACAAAAAAAGCTTGTCCTGAACCATTTCAGCAGCTATTTACAATTCATGGTGATTACCGTGGTAGTCACCATAATGAGGAAATTGAGGAAGGGTCACAGGATCAGCATGTTTTTCCATTAATATACGTATTAATGACCAATCAAACGACTACAGCGTACAGAATTGTGTTCGAAATTATAAAGTCGCAAATCGCAGCATTATCAACGGCCACTTCAGTGTGCCAGTGGAAGCCAGTAAAATTTATGTGTGACTTTGAGCTAGCCATAATTAACGCAATTCAAGAAGTGTTCCCTGGAGTTGAAGTCAAAGGATGTTTATTCCATTACAAAAATGCTCTAAAACGTAAAGCTATAAAAATAAAATTGTGGAAAATGAAAACTACAAAGAGAATAGTCGAACTCTCTGGCAATTTAGCATATTTGCCACTGCACCATATCAGAGAGGGATGGCAATTCATCTTGGAGGAAATTAAATTCTTACAAGCAAACGGAATTAGTACGGGCCCTTTCGTTAAATACATGCAAAAGTTTTGGATGAAGAATGATTCCTTTATAGAAAAGTGGTGTATATTTAACGAAAAGGCCCGTACCAATAATTATTCGGAGTCATGGCATCTAAGCCTCAACAATTATACTAATACACGAGGGTATGGGCATGTAAACATAATGCAGCTTTTGACAGTAATAAAACAAGACGCAGAATATAATGTCACCAGATCGCGACAAATTGACGAAAATACCCTCGTTAAAAATAGGAAAATGAAAGATATACTGAATGACGAATTTATTGCTCGTCAAGAGCACCTATTAATTACAGGCCAAATATCAGTACCATATTTTTTGGAATCTTTACGATAAGTAGCCGTCGGTCTAGACTTCATGATACGGCAAACAATGAACAAGGAAATCCCTTTTGCTCCTTTTGAGTTACAGATTGACTGCTATATTCTTAATTTAATTTGGAGACCAAAAACAATAATTTTGTAAGAAAGTTGTTAGACGATTCGTTGTAAAAAGTATACGTACACAACATTATATTTACATAAAAATATTTATTAAAGTGTAGTAAGCCTACACTTTGATAAATATTTTTATACCACAGCTTTAGACCACAGCCTTAAATACTGTAAGCGATAATCAGTGTATACAGCTATTAAAGATGTAGTACTCGTAGGCACATTACTGCCCTCCTAGTGTAAAAGGCAGCCTTTTGACATTTTTCCAAAATTGACTTTTTATGATCTTCGTAATGTACAGGTTAAGCCGAATCGACCTATCTGGTGCATTTTCTTATAGGAGCCTTAGTTTTCGAGATAAATTCAGTAAAAAAGCCGTATAAAGTTTATGTATACTTTCTAAGGATTCCTCATCTAAAAAGTAACTTTTTAACAAATCAAAGCTACAAGAACGTACATATTTGCAGCTATACGTATTTTTAACTTTTGAAAGTAATGTAACCTTACTCTCAATATCTAGCCTAAAACAACGTATACGACAAAAAATAACCACAAAAGACCTATTAATGTTCGGCACGGTCGTATACGTCATTTTAGCTTAGCATTATTAATACTTATAGCTAGTATACGTCCTTTTTATTATGTATGGCGTTCATAATTATTGAAAGCAAAATTGTGAAATGGCCGTGAGTGTCGCGAACTAGTTTAAAAAGACGTATAATAGTCCAACCACCGTCATTCCCCCTGCGGCCCGCAAATCGTCTGCGCTAGCCTGAGTCGTTAGTAGCAAGCGTCAGACAAGCAACAGGAGCGAGCACTCATTGACTGTAAGCACCGTCGCGAGGCTAGTGGCCTCGCGACGCTTGACGCGCGGACCAAACATTATTGATACTTGCGTCAGAACATCAACTATTACTTGGCGTACGTGGTGTTAGAAAATTTAATTTGTATATTTGTTTTGTGTTTATCATAAGATTAAAAATAGTTTTATTCAAACGTCAAATGTCTCTAAATAGTATCCGAAGTTATTTTGGAATAGGATTTTGTTTTCTGCCTCCGGATGCAATTCATAGTTTTCATATTCATACATATATTGGTACATTTCTAAGCATACCTAACTACTAAAAAGTTTTGGTTTTTTTTTTTTAAATTTAAACTCAAACTGAATTCTACTTTGGGGTGGTGATATTATATTGAAGGTTACAAAGCCGAAAAGATGAAAAAAGGGACGTGTAATTAAATAATTTTATTTAAACGTTCTGTAATTTTAACTGTAATCCGGAGGCATATTTTGGGCGTTTATATTATTTGTTGTAGTAAAATCATTTTTTGAAAATTTGAAAAGTTTTAATTGTTTTCTATTCAGAATCACGAGCTCTTTCAATCGCAGTAGGAGAAAAAAAGTGTCCTAAGATTTGTTTTCCATTTCGCCACCATCATTTCACAGATTCAGTATTGCGGTAGCACATTAGAAAGTTTGAAAAATGTATGGAAAATTTAGGACACTAATTTTCTCCTACTAGGATTGAAAGAGCTAGCGATTCTGAGTAGAATAAATATAAAAATTTCTAATTTAGCAAAAAGTGATTTTTGTACAACAAAAAATAAAAATGCCGTTTTTTTTAGTTCCATTTTTTTGTCAAATATCTACTTGTGGCACATCATCTGATCTTAGGTCCATAGAAATAAGTTAAAGGTCTCTTGAACAAAAAATTGGTTAATCCAGTATCGGGAGGTCCAAAAAACCGGCCAAGATCGAGTCGGACTTGCCCACCGAGGGCTCCGCACAAAAGTGGCATGGAACTCTCAGTGTACGGCAGTTTCAGATTTTGATTGCGTTGATGTAGAGGTTTCGTTTTTTTGCAGCTTCAAGGGACCGCAGACCTGTGTATATGGTATTAATTTTAACTTGCAACCTTTACTCGAGATAAAGGGTCTGGACAGACAGACGGGTGGACGGACGGACGGACGGATAACAAAGTGATCCTATAAGGGTTCCGTTTTTTCCTTTTGAAGTACGGAACCCTAAAAATGTGAAAGCTTCAGGAAGTTAGGATATAAGACAACCTTACCACGAAACTTATTTTGAACGAATTTGTTCAAAATAAGTTTCGTGGTAAGGTTGTCTAGCCGTCTTTGCCAAAAACTATTAATTGCTAACATACAGTTAAGTCCCTTGATATTTTGAAGACCCTTATGCCTTTTTGCTTGCACAATATTTATATCGTATAACGCTACAAAACCATCAATTATGCTTGGTCCGACACGCTTTTGGCCGGTTTTATTCCGGATTTTGCTCATATAGCAATATGATTATCCCTGACTAGGGCGGTGGCACCAGTAATGGACAAGGAACCAGTAACGTACAGTCACTTTTATTATGAGGAAATAAGGTTCATGCATTTATTTTGTGTCAACCAATTGACAATCATATGACATTTGAATTAAGAATATAGTGTCCATCACTCCTGTCTGTCAGCTTAAAGTGTTCATAATGGGTACCGTCATCCTAATACACCTAATATTTCTCCATACTGTCCGTCTTAATAAACACTACTATTACTGAAAGTATCTAGAAGGGTTGGTTGCGGTACAATCACATTCGACAAAATCATTTCAAATTTTTATTTCAAACAGGTCTATAATATAGTCAAAAATGTAAAATGCTTATCTCAGTGGTTGGTCGCGGTCTATTCACTTTTCCAAACGCTTCCAGCACTTACTCGTGCAACAAAACAAGCAAATTATACAGTCCACAGAGAACAACACAGGTCCTACCTCTACCAGCGCGCGCGCGGAACTGAGGACTAGGCTAGCGCGCATTGGATTTTATACACCATTTGAATATCTAAAAAAAATACGGAATTTAAACAAAAAGGTTTTTTTTTTATTTCAGCATGTTCTTAAAAGAATAAACTTTAATGTTGTATACAAATCATCCCAATATTTTGTCAAAATTACTGCGAAAATCCCTGCGTTTGCAGTGTATTTTTATCGAAAAATGTGCATATTCAAAGTCGAACTAGATAGGTATCTGTGTAAATTATTGGAAATATGAGGCCTATAAGTTAAATAAAACCATGGATTCATATTATGGAGCCCACCGGATCGTCAGATATCGATTTTTATCCAAATCGGAGTAAATATTGCGTCATTTTTACAATATTTTGAAATTTAGACAATACTATACTATTTAGGAACTCGTCGCAGTCACAAACACTGATTTCCTGAGAAATCACGTTTTAAAATCACGTTTTCTTTTACCTTAAAAAAAAGTGTTTTAATAGATAGATACCATGTTCAATATGCTTATAATAATTAACAATTCGATGACGATGATACTTTCGATCACACCTGTCCTGACCCCATCAACTCCGGAAAAATCTTAACAGCGCGAAGTAGACCCCAGTGCCATCTCTCGGGCAATTGGGTTACTAATTTATACAAACTAGACGGGTTATGTATGTTGGGGTTTCGGGGGTAACTTTTGATCGTGTGAATCGATTTGAATCATTATTTTCTTATTAGAAGGAAGATACGTGCGGGATGATAAATTAAGTACTCAAGATAAAAGAAGTGTTTGCATATACAGTTAAATTACAAACTTAATTCAGAAATTATTTTGTACAATTTTTCAAAAACCGACCAAGTTCAAAATAATTTAATAATTTTCATTACTTTTTATCTATGGCGAATTTTTTTTAAAATATTGTTTACGGATACTACCCACGTGTACGGATACGCCTTTAAACGGATTACCTACATTTTCGTTCCACCCCCTGTATACAAATTATAAATTGAAAGAGATCTAATATACTATAGAAAAAGTGACCAGCGATATCCTGAAGGCCTAGTATAAAAGTTGTACGACATTAACTCCTCGACCGCGTTAGCGTATCGAGGGGTCAAAATATGAAAGTTGCCGGATGATTTAAATAAACGGCAAACATAATTTGAACTCCCGATACGCTAACGCGGTCGAGGAGTTAATGTCGTACAATTTTTATACTAGGCCTTCTGCTTTCGCGATTAACGCCCAAACCACTAGGCCTACAAACATTACCTACGAGTAGTCTGATACACACTAGCGAGCCCTATTGAACCGCACTAGTAAGAAAACAATATTTAAATTTGTTTAACAATCTTTTTGCGATTTGGTAGGTAGTCGCTTGACGATTTTATAATAACAAGTGAAAGTGGTACTTACTGCTGTGACACTATCATTTATACATATAGTTCATTTCGCTTTAATTAAAGGAGATCATTGTAATCACAATCCAAAAACGTAATTCCTATAGGACGCATCTCAAAAACTTTTACTATATGTAATTTGTTTTTGACATATGTTCGATGACATTAAAGAGTGGCTGTCTTGCATGGAGTCCACTGATTTATTTATGATCGGATCAATACGGCCACTTTTAAAAATAAGGCTTTTAAGGACGCAGTTTGCTATGGCTCTCAGAATAATATTATAGGATATTCTTACACAAATTGACTAAGTCCCTAAGCTTAAGAAGACTTGTGTTACGGGTACTCAGGCAACGATATATATAATATACAAATACATAAATACATAGAAAACATCAAACCTTACCGGGATTCGAACCCAGGACCATCGTTTTAGCAGGCAGGGTCACTACCAACTACGCCACCCGATCGTCAAATCGGAATCGGAATAAAATGTAATGGAACGATTCTGAATACAAATCTGCAATAATATAAAAATGTTTTTGAGATGTGGCATGCGACGAATTTTTACACACAATTTTTACGACACTAAGACTTTGACGAACGAATATTTTTTTGTCTCCAAATTAAGTTGTAAAAAAAGTTGATGCATCGTATTCTTATGTTAGAAATGTATTAAAATCCTCTATTTACACGAAAATGATACCAAATTCGACCATACAGCCCAATGTTTTTTATAATTTTTCGAGTGGCTTCCCTTCCCAAATCACTCTGTAAGAAAAAAATTGTCACCATGCGAAGGGTTATCCTTATTTATCATTTGCCGTATGTCGAAGATATTCCGGCCGTAGACTAGGTAATCCAAATCGTAAGCTAGGTGTCCAATAAGTTCGAATATACATATTTTTACCGTGGCTCTAAAGACATATTGATTACAGGCCATTAATTTATTTATTTTAAGTAAATAAATATGCTGACATTATTATACCGATAGTTGTTATGCCAAGTGAAAATAGGTACACGTGGTAGTTGAGGTGTAAAATTAAACAGCCAACAATTCTGCTGTACTTCAATTTCACAGACATGGTGATACTTTTTTATAGCTCAAAATGTAATATAGGATATAAATATATGTGATATAGGATATAAATAAATGTAAAATAGGATAAAAATGCATCTGAGGTTTACATGCACTTTTGTGTTTATTACACGTGGTAGTTGAGGTGTAAAATTAAACAGCCAACAATTCTGCTGTACTTCAATTTCACAGACATTGTGATACTTTTGAATAGCTCAAAATGTAATATAACCCAGGAAAGATACGATTTTGACAGACATTAAATTATAATAGCCTGATTTTTTCAAATTACGTTAAAATGGGATATTTACATATGATATATGCAAAAATCCTACAAACTTTTCTTCCGGAAGTAGGTAAATAGTAAAAAAAAAAACTAAACTAAATCGATTTTCTTAAATGAACGATAGCAAATAGTTTTCTTGTATGTGAACATGACGACATATTTGTCTTCTGTTAAAAGAGAAACCGAAGAAAACTTATTCAAAACCAATAAATCTACAAAATGTACGGCACGGGTGATAGATGTGTTATTTCGCTAGAAACAAATGTTAATAGGTAGAAACTGGACCTGACCCATTTTAAACGGCTTAAAAAACATATATACATATAAATCTTACAACAAAAATGTTTGTAAATGTTTGTAATATTTGTGACGATTAGCGTGTAACGATATTTTGTTGGATTTTGTTGCCTACTTAATACTAGACTCACGATATATCCGTTACGCTAAAAAAATTACCTATTATTAATTATTTCCCAAACTGTCAAAATTTCCATACAAGCTGTCAGTTCAATGACTGGATTAATATAGGATATAAATGCATCGGAAGTTTACATGCACAGTTGTATGTATTACGCGTATTTGTTGAGGTTTATCTGCAGTGCACGTCTTCTGGCTATGTCTCTCTCTCTGATAAGGTGATGATGCATTTTACTAACCGCTGCTAGAGAGGCCGGTATATAGAATTGGCCGATTCATCCAGTGAACGCAGATAAAGCATGGAAGCATTATGTCTGCTATATTATGGCACCACGGACATCGGTACCTCGGTAGGCGGTCCTTATGATCGGTACCGGGCGCGATTTCTGTTTGACCGCGATGTCAGTAAGTGACGGATGCCTAAAACTAGTTACCAGAACAACGTATTTTACAATGAAAAATGCCTTCATGTGTGGTGAAGTGGTGCAGAAACCATACTGATCATTTCAAGACTAGTGGAATCACATTTCACAGGAAGTATTATAATGATAGCGTGTTTATCGGTACCGATTGGAATGTATCGGTACCGAACGAAATGTTACTTTAACGGTCGGGTATCTTTAAACAGACATGGTCGAGACCGCTTTAAACGGTACCTTTTCAGTCCCTGATTTGAACATTTTTGAGTCCGGGACTTTTTTCCCCCATTGCGAAAAGTTTCAGGCATCGTAAACGGCTGGATTTACTAATTCCTAGATTTTAAACATTTATTTAAATAATAAATATAAGGGCCTGGGCAGAGAGTACGTTTTTGTACCATTCGGGGTCGAAACTCCATGGGGTCCCAGCGCACGCAAGTTTTTCGTAGAAATCGCGAAACGTCTGGTTGATGTTACTGGTGACCGAAGAGCTGGTGGCTTTCTCGCACAACGTATCAGCATTGCGATACAACGAGGAAATGCCGCCAGCATCCTAGGTACAATGCCTCAAGGACCTACTTTAGATTTAAGATAGGTAGAGGTAGGTAGTTAGGTAAGTTACACTTACTGTATAATATTCCTAGACATTATATTAACTTCAACATCCTTTTGAATAACATCCTTTATTCCGCTAAATCAGATCATTCCTGCATTTTTCAGTCAGAAAGTTTAAAAAAATAACACACTCTTGAAAGTTGAATTCTGCTATGATACTGCAATTCTGCATCAACAAATTCTGGGACAACCACCTGTGGATTTCACAAAAACACATTGACGCAAAAGTAGCCTCTGGATGGGTGACGTGGTTTCAAATGCGAGTTACGCGCGGTTAGACTAAGTTAGAACGACGTCAGAAGAGCATATTGGCATATTTTTGGCTGCAGCTGGTCTTGGCCCTCTGCACATCTGGGGCGCCCTAAGACAAGAACAATATAAAAATGTGAAAAACAAATAGTTTTATTGTTTTAATGTATTTACTCATCGTGGTAACCAATGAAATTAGGATTCTTATGAGTCATGAATAAGGTACTTCTATTATTGTAAATGCCTAGTATAAACATATAATTAATAAAAATGTATACACTTTAAATAATATATTTCCTTTCAACCGTCGTGGGACAAACCTATTAGAATCGAAATGTTAGTTTGATGGGAACAACAAAAGGTTATATGATGTTTTTTTTTATTTCGCGGTGGGGGAAACGACAACATTCTTAGTTTAATGAAAAAAAATACATGAGAATACTCGAGCGTGTTAGGTATTGACATACAGGTCGCGCAATGTTTTCTAAAAAGTAAAATAAAAACCGCGCTCCAATCTATATCAATTTTTTTATTTTTTGTCAGTAAGTACTTACATATAGGTAAGTACAATAATTTTGGTTAAAAAAAATAATATAAGCTTGCACCATTTTTATCAATATTATTTATTTTAAGATTCTCCGCTTTCGTACAGAGCCATTTCAAGGCCATCCCTTTCCTAGGCACGTTAAGACAGCTAGCAAAATGTCAACCGGTCGTCAAATTTAGTCCTACGCTTTACTGATACTCCTGGGGCTTGAAATACCAGTATTTTCCGGCACCGGTATTCTGGCATTTCCGGCCTTCAACCATATACCGGTTTAACACTTGGTACCGGTTCCAAGGTACGTGCACGAGTAGATAAGAAAGGAGTTAGGAAAAAAGTAATCTATGTCATTCAAACCTCAGCATTATATTTATCTTCAATTTTTTTCACGACCATTGGTATCATAATATATAAAGCATTGCTGAATGATTTTTGCATAGCTTCATTTTCAGGAAAAGTGCATCTTACAAGATTGTCTATAGTAGCGCTCATTGGATTTTTTGATTTAGTTTGCGTTGACTTTGTTTCCATCAAAATTTTGGTTTGTGTTGCAACACAAGATAATATGTCAGGTGTTGAGTCCTGAGATCTTAGTTCAGAATGATCTTGTGGCAAAATAATTAGATATTCGTTATAACCTTGGGACTCATTCAACTCTTTCCCTTCCATATTTATATCACGGAAATTGTAACAAATTCAAATGAAATATTCAAACCTACATAACCTATATGACATAAATGACACAAATAATACTTACGTTTTGATTTTTTTTAATAGTTCAATTATAGAGGCTCTCTGAAATAGAGGTTCCGTTCTAAGTCACAGGTGTTACAGGTGGTCATCATCTCATAATCATAAGATAGAGAATAAAATTAAAAAGAATAATTTATCATAATATGTTTGATGATATTGTGCAAAAACGTTTAATTTATTATTATTGTCCGTTGAAAGTTAGTTCGTAGAAATGAAAATAATAAAGTTTTGTCTGTGCAATTGCGGACGAAGTTATCATGACGAATAACTACCGGAAATATATCCTGAAGGACGGTACGGTCGACATTTGTCGGGCATGCCGCCGTCCCGGAGAGTCACTCAGGCATATTATTTCTGGTTGTTCTCATCTTGCTAACGGCGAGTACTTGCACAGACATAATCTCGTAGCCAGGATTATTCACCAGCAACTTGCTCTTAAATACGATCTTGTGGACCACGAAGTGCCGTACTACAAGTACGCACCTGCGCCAGTTCTCGGAAATGGTCGTGCCACGCTCTATTGGGATCGATCTATCATCACGGACAGGACTATTGTAGCCAATAAGCCTGACATCGTGCTGGTTGATCGATCGCAGCGTCGGGCCGTGCTCGCCGACGTCACCATCCCCCATGACGAGAATCTCGTTAAGGCCGAGAAGGACAAGTCCAGTAAGTACCTAGACGGCTCACGAAATAACCGCCATGTGGGACTTATATTGAGACCCGAGCAAGCGAAAGATTCCAACATTAAGCCACAAGCGTAGCGAGTGGTTCAATAACTGGAATCTGGAGCTTTAGGGTCTCAAGGCACAAGAGTTGAACAAACTTTGCCGCCGAGTGTAATTCAACATTTTTCCCCTCACTATTGCGAGGAAAATAAAGACGACATACGATTACAAATCTTATCCACATGTACTTAAGTTATCTTGAAGAAACCATCAAAATTCAATTTCAAAATTTGTCATAGAGTAGGTACTTAAGCTCCTGGTACTTAGATATTGCCAACAGCCTACCAAGTGCGGGATAAGACGACTTAGACGACCAATTTTAGGTGTGACCTCCGTTTGCGCATATTTACTATGGGCATATAGGACTCACTTATACTGGACTGGTGGTAAGTGATAGGAATTAGATTACTTTGCCCCACATGTGGATAAAATGCGTTTTTACACGCTAGTTTAAAAGGACAAAACAGCGCTTTTCGAGCTAGTGAGGGGAAAAATAATTTAATGAATTCCTGTAGGTAAGTTTGATCAGCTTTGGTTTGCTTAGGTACTTGTCACATTATCTAACGTAATATCTGTGTGTCAAGTAGTCAGTCGCAAGAAGTCATTTCTGATATCAATACACAAGTGAAACATTTGATAAAAGAAATCAAATCAAATCATTTATTTACAAGCATACAGTATTTAATTAACATTTAAAATTATTTCAAGAAGTGCTCAATTTGATCACCGCCTTCCGCAACGCAAAGCTCTGCACTCTGCACGACGTGGGATGTTCCTCTGAACTCTACCAAGTACAAATTTGTTGGCTTTCACGACTTCAAATGCTTGTACAATTTTTTGGCGGAGTTCTGCGGCCATATTTGATCGGAGTTTATAAACTTTCCTTTTTGAAGTTAAAAGGAAAGTTTATAAACTCCCCCACCGTTACGCCCTATCCAACGCCTGGGGAACAATTGGTCAAGGTAGCTTCGAACCTGCAGAGAAAAATGAGCAGGAGCTCCGTCTTGCTGATAGTACAGATTTTGAACATTTTCCACTGGTATGTGTTGTATCAGCATTGGCAAAACGTTTCTCAAAAAGTCTTCTTATTTTTCTCCGCTAAGGTTACCTTTAATAAAATAAGGTCTTATTACATAATTATTGAGGATACCCGCCCAAACATTAAGTGAGGATCTGTTTTGAAAGGAATCTCTTCGTGTCACATGCGGATTGACATCGCTCCACCAATGTTCATTATGTGTGTTAAATAAATCTATTCTTGTAAGTGTAGCTTCGTCTGACCACAAAATGTTATGATTCAGGTTTTGCAACAGCCACCTACATAACCGTGTTCTTTTGGGATAATCGGCTAAAACAAATACGAACTTTGCACTCGTTGAAAATGAAAAGGGTGCATTTTTCAGATTGTAATAGTCTCCAAATAAAAACTTGGGTTTTTCTGAATCGTGCCGCTGCTTCTCGGGTGCTTGCTTCAGGATTGTGGATAAAATACCTAAGTACTCGTGTTCGAAACTGTTCTGTGTATCTTGGTTGCCGGCCTCTGCCTTGGGCATGAATTGGAACTGCGAATTGGCCAGAGTCCCTCAAATTTTCCACAGTCTTTTATCAATTGCCGTAAGGGGATCGGACAATCTGGATAGATTTCGTGAAAAAGAGCTTGCGTCTACATCCTGGATGTAAAATAAAATTCTACCATCTAAATAAATAATAAACCAATCATTAAATATTTCCAATCGCCAAATGAAACTGATTAATCAATATTTTCTTGTTATGACAAGTAACTTCAACGATGCGTCATTTATTTTTAAATTATAAGTCTTGATGATAAAGAAGGTGAGTGTTTACTACAAAGTAGTTTCAACTTCAACCTATTTGTTCTACACAAAGTAGTAGGGGAAATTATTAAAACAATGGTACAACGATTGCAATTACTTAAACAACACGGAACATAGTTTGGATTTAATAATCACTAGGTAGGTAAGTTTGAAACTTTGAAAAATATGTTTCGTTTTACGTCTTCTGCGTTACCCTGTAAATTGATTTGAAAAAGACACTATGACATTGCCACTTTTAAAGTACTACCTTTTTCTGTCGCACTGTATATTCAGAATGTTTATATCTATGGAAATGAAACATGATAAAAAAAATCGGTCAAACAGTCATTGTCATTATTGTTACTTTTAAAAGTGTACAGGATTTAATAATGTTATATAATTAAAAAGGACTACAAATTGTGTATCAATCAATAAAAATAAAAGCAAAGACAAAGAACACCCTGATGGATACTAAGTGTGCGTACTGACAAGTAAGTTGCAGACCACTCATTAACCAATCTTGGATAGCTAATAGCCAAACAGCATACGCATCCTGCACACCATATGGAGACCTACTACGTTTTTGTCATCATCATTAATCTCAGTTTCTAGAGTGCCGTCGGCAACGGGGTAGGACCCAGACTGCTGGCCGTAAGGGCTGCAGAGAGAAGAACCATGCGCGCCGTGTCCAGGATTACCGCTTTCTGTTTCCGAACCTTGATCCAACAAGCTAGCGAGCAAGCAAGCAAGCAAGATAGCGAGATTATTAGCTTAAATGTATGACTATAAATAAAATAAATAAATAAATATTGTGGGACAATGTTACACAAATCGACCTAGTCCCACGGTTAGCTCAATAAGGCTTGTATTGTGGGTACTAGACGATAATATATACATATAATATATACATATTAATGCTATGAGGATATTGTCCCATATAGTCTAACCGTGTACAGTTGTCTGTCTATTTGTCCATGGCTAAGAAATAGGCACACACACACTACTAGAATTCCTATTGAAGGAAATCACCGGATTGATTTTAAGGAATAACTCACTGTAAGTAGATACATAATTAGAGCTACTACAATAGCAGGAATAAGCAAACTAATACAATGACACTTAATAATACGTACTGTAGGGTGCCTATACGAGTACATTAATCGAACGAGCGTGCAAAGCGAGTGACTTCTCCCAGTTTGCTTGGACAATCCGTCGTTTGTATGTATGTTTGTTCAACGATAGTTCGAGTATCGTTGATTGGATCGTTTTATCTAATGTATTTTATTTAATGACGAGATGAAAATCTGCGACTTTTGCAACTTCGTGGGTACGGTGAGGTATCATGGGAGAGACGTCGTCAGCTGTTTTCTATTACTAACATTTATAAAAATTGTAAGTTATATCATATAACTTATATGATATAAAATAAGATAATAGTTGGTAAATTGGGGAATCAGCAGAACTAAATACCACGAAAATATGATGGGTGAAAGGGAAATGGAATGGCTTATTTGTCTCTTAGATTACCTAAATCATATTTTTTAAATGATTTTGACTTGACTTCAATTTTGACCGGTGCAACGTTCATGCCGTTATTTGTCACCGAATCTCGTACTTATTGGAACCCAAGACTCACGGCGCCACAGACTTATTTAGTTAGTATTTTCTCAATAATCTACATTCTACTCGTAAGTTATTTATAAATTCTAAGGCAAGAAGGGAAAAGAAAAGCTAAGCGCCCCCCTATGGTGCATGCGAGTGATATGGTGGAGAAATTGGGGGCCGCCGGGTATGTCTCGGTAGTTCAGTAGGCAGGGCGATAGACATTTATCCCAGAGTCACGAGTTCGAGTCTCGCCCGAGGTCATTAGCTTTACTTTGTTTCAGAAAATAATAAACCGGCACACAGAAGTATTAAACGTGTGAATAGAATACTAACTTTACTGGTAGTAAGTAAATAAGCATTTACTAAGTTAGTATTTCAGTCAGTACGGTTAGTATTTCGTAGGTTAGGTTAGGTAAGTATTTTTACAGTCGTTTTAATACTATACCATAGTTTCTGTACAAACTTTCCGAGGATATAGCAACTTAGCTCGTATGAGCGAGCAATTTTTGTGTACAAATAATTTGTTTCTATAATTTCGATGATCTCGGAAACGGCTCAAGAGATTTTCACTTTCCATTAGTTTTTTTTTTAGAAAGTTTTATAGATAACGTTTTTGTAATTGAGTATAATAAGTACGTACCCAGATATAATAATAAAACCAAGTAGACACAGGAGAACGTGACGCGAAGCACCTACCGATAAACAGATGAGTTGTTAGGGTTCTGTTGCGACAATGGCAAAAAGGAACCATTGTAGTTTTGTCAAATCCGTAGTAATGTCTGTACGTCACTTCGTCTAATCGCCATGTAATAAACATTTTACCGGAAAATTTAGTATGTAGGTTTATTTTACTTATTTTATATCATCATCATCATCATCATCATTTCAGCCGAAAGACGTCCACTGCTGGACATAGGCCTCCCCCAAAGATTTCCGCAATGACCGGTCCTGCGCCACCCATATAATTAGTTATAACTATTAAGATAATATAAGAACAGGGAAAGGCCTATCAAATTCAATTTATTAATAATTCATTAAGACATGGATATTTTTTCACTGGCATTGACAAGGACCCTATACCTATTGCAAAGACTCAGGTTGTATCTTGGTAGGCGCTGTCGGAATTGGGTATCCGTAGACTATGCGAGCCATTTTTTGGCTCAATTTATTTTTATAACATATTACCTGATAAACTCTTAAATACTTTATTAACATTTTTATCTTTAAATAACAATTACAAAAATTAGAACACATAAAGTGATATCCAGAACAAATGTAACTTTGACAAAAGTGTCATCCATGTGAAGACCCAAAACACGGAGTGCATAGCTATATTATAGTCTAATAGTAAATAGGTAGGTATAGTCACATCAAGACTACTGAGTGGTTGTAGAGTTAAAGTCTGTAAATGTGTGAATTTTGAACTATTATAGGCTTAGAAACCATTTGGGGTGCGGGACTGGTAGACCTCCCTGTGGTGCACCTGTGGGAACCCTTCATTGTGCATGGTCCGACACGCACTCGGCCGATTTTTAAGGTTGCCTATTGTGACGGACAGTAAACTGCGGAACCCTACACTGAGCATGGCCCGAAATGCTCTTGGCCGGTTTTTATATATTGTGTTTGTTATATAAGTATATTTTAGTTCGCTGTACCAACAAATTTCAACTTTCCAGCATTAGTTTTAATCCGCGTTATTACAAACTTTCACTCTCTTTCTTCACTTGAAGCTTCTATTGACATTCCACCCCAAAGGGATGTGTAAATTCCAACTTTCTAGCTTGAGTACTTTTTCTCAAATAATTTACAGATGGTCAATAAGTTAACCAATTTCGATCCGCTTGTATTATCGAAATAAATAGTTGAGCTAAAAAATAAATAATAAATAAATAAATTTACTGAAACTGTAAACACTATCCTCCGACGTTTTAAGGACGACATTGATCCCCCACCGTGATCCCAGAAAACGACAAGTGGTACACGATTAAGTCCTGATATAGGAATAATGTGTGAAAATCGTGAGAGTTCAAATAAATGTTAAAAATGAATGTTAGGTTGAACTACGCGCGTTTATTATGTACACGGATTATAGTGCCGCCAATTATTGGGTTCCCTTTTCTTGGTTTGAGCAATCTCGAAGCGGGCCGGTATTTTTTTTACAGACCAAATAAATCATACCAAAATTTGCTTTTTGCTTTAAAAAAAAACCATTGATTACGTAGCAGTATTTAATAAATTGTGCGTCACATAATGCGGGTCAAATAGTGAGTTTCCTGATCAAATTAATTTAGAGCTCAGTTTAGACTTCTGTATGACATTAATTGCGAACTAATTTATAAATGTTTGCTGACCTACATAAATAAAATATTATAAATAAATAAATAAATATTACAGGACAATCTTACACAAATCGACCTAGTCCCACGGTAAGCTCAATAAGGCTTGTGTTGTGGGTACTAGGCGACGATATATATAATATACAGATACATATAAATACTTAGATACATAGAAAACATTCATAACTCAGGAACAAATATTCGTGATAAACACACAAATAAATGCCCTGACCAGGATTCGAACCCGAAGCCTCCTGCTTCGTAGGCAGGGTAACTACCAACTAGGCTAGGAGGCCGTTTAAACTACATACTGGCAAATAGCAATTTTTTTTGGTCAAACAAATATTTCTTCTAACCAAAACACGAATATTTTGCCGCCCCATTAAATGATACCTACCTGCATTGTTGAATAAGATTATGTAACAAAACTGTTTAATGTTCCCTTAATGTGTTTTTATTTTGCAATGACGAGACGAAATGCTGCCGCTTACACGAACAGTCTGCTCTTCAGTCATATAATGTTTCAGTTTGGGTGATTAAGATGGAAGAATAGATGATGGTCATCAGGTAATTCTTAATGTGGCTAAAATATTAGATTTACTTTTCTAGTTACTAGCTACGACTTGATCTGCGTAGAGGATAACATTTATGAGTGTCTTTTTGGACTACCCCTCTCGCTTAGTAATCCAGTACCTACTTTGAACTCTCATTTTTAAAGTAAGGCGTGTGATTTGCAATTTGAAGGTTGCGGGTTCAAACCCGGTTCATGCCAATGGTCCGTCATGTAAGAAATATAATTAATACCAATCGCTCTTTGGTGCTTTATGGTGCTAGAATTGATTTAATTATAAATAAAACTAGATTATAAATAAATGTTAGCCTCTAGGTTGGTAGTAAAACTAGCGCCTGCGTTAAATGGGTGCCACTAATTCGCATCCCGCGAAAAGGCAGCCCACGATGTACCTACATGGATTACTGGGTCGCTGATTGTTGGGTTGCCTTTTCTCGGGTCGAGCAATCTCGAAGCGGGCCAATAATCGGCAACCCAATAATCGATGCAACTACATGTACATCAATTATTGCGTTGCCATTTATTGGGATGCCTTTTATCGGGTCGGACATGCTCGGTAGCGGGCCCATAATCCGAAGCCACAGTTTTAACACCCAATAATCCGCAAGCAAAAAAATGGACACGAATTATTGGGCTGCCGATTATTTGGCTGCTTTTTACACGGACTCTATTAAATCATGGGATTAGGTTGCCAAAGCGGACCCCAGGCTCCTAAAGCCGTGGCAGAAGCCGCGATAACGCTGAAAAGAAGAAGAAGACTGAAATCTTATTTTACATTTTTAAGAAGTCATTCTTATATCCTTTTCCAGGTTATAGATAAACCTGTGTACTAGATTGTATTAAAATCCTGTGAGCCTTTGCGTGGTGATCAGATGACCAGACATTTGACATTACACTAAATTATGTACCTTTATGTGTACAAAACGTTAAAATATCATTAATATGTATAATAATGTATTATTTTTAGTGTTAAATCGCATTATGAAAATGAAAACAACTAAGGAAGTGGTTACGATGAACTGAAAACTGAAACTGATGAACGAATCTCAATGTTGCTGCCATAAGGTACGTTTATATAGGTACCTAAAACTAGTAGTCTTGTCTATAATTATGGAGCGTATTAACTATGCTGATGCCGACTTAATCATAAGATGTATGGCTTATAAAATAAATGAGATTTAAAAAAACTATGCTGATGAGTCATCAGCATAGTTTACTTATGTCATCAGTAATGACATAAGTAAACCGTGTGCAAAAAGGCAAGCCGTTTCATAGATAACTATAGAATATCAGAACGAAAGGCAAAAAAAAGAAACCCGTCAATATTTAGATCATAAATGTGATTCGTTTAGTAATTTCATGCCATAAGACACGTAATTTGGTTGTAAAGGTATCATGTAAATTTCCATATCAGTTTCAGCAGACACTGAATAAAATTTGCGCTCATTTGCTTTCTACTTACTACAAAAAACTATAATCTTAGTATTAGCCCTGCGTTGTGCTGTATTGTCACGAGACAAATAACGTCATTGCATTATATATTTAGGCTAGTTTATGGTACTAAGTAAGTAGTTAAGTCAGAATCTTGTAACGCTTTGGTATATACTGTAATAAATAAATATTAATCGAGTAAATATGTAACAGAAATTGACAATCCCCATTATTTATAATAATATAATTATAATCTCTGCCATATTAGATGTAGGTTCTTAATCAAAGAGACATTGATATTTCATACAAAATGTAGACATTTAAGTATCTTACATGTTGGCCTCAAAATACAAATAAGTGACTTTTTCTTGCATAGTTTTATTGAAACACTAAACACATGATGATGACAAGGATTTCCTACATATTGGAAAGATTTTCAGATTTTTATGTTATTCAAGATTCGCGGGAATAAATTACATGCAGCAGACAACGTACAAGTCTACATTTGAACGTTCACGGCGAAGACTTATGACGTGCAAGAGTGCCACTTGCGCGTGCTAACGAAGATGACGGAGACGAATGAAAATCTCTGTACCCCACGTCCGGTCATCCGCTGCCATTATGGATCAATTCAATCCCTTAAGGTATTATCGATGTATTTTTTTTTTATTGGATGAATAGCCATATATTGAAAAAAAAAATGCCATGGACGTTGCTGACACAGGTGCACAGAGCGGGTGCACACCTTGGGGAGCACCGCGCCGCGCGGTCTCAGTAGAAACGCACGCGTCTAAGCGGTCTATATCAGTGCGCGTACCGTGAGTTGTTTTCGATTGCGACTGCGGGATTTGAAAGTATGTCCGTCTCCCTCCTACCACTACTCTGGCATGATACGCGCACTATTAGCACTGCTCATACTATTTTGATGAAAACCGGCCAAGAGCATAGTAGGCCACACTGAGTGAAAAATGGAATGCTCCGTAAGCGTTCCCCTGTTGACTACCTACGGAACCTTAAAAAACTGGAGTGGTAAAATCTGAAACGTTTACCTATTTTTTTTATTTTCCAGAGATACAAGATACATTGCAACGAATTGACAAGTTCATACTAGTGAAACCCTTGCAAGCGTCAGTTAGTTAATCTATAAAAATGGCGATATATGTTCATAATAAATGTAATCGACTTATTATAATAATATTTTAAAATAAATTTCTTACATAATGTGCATCAGAATTGAATACCACACAGAACAAAACAAAATTGTTTAGTGTAACTAAACTTAATTTAAGCATGTCTGGTACAAATATACCTAATAGTGCATAATTATGTATTTCTTTATTCTGTAGGTATTGTGTATTCTAATGCAATTAAATTGGTGTTGTGTGATTATTTCAACCAAATGGTAGCTCGACACATTCTTTAATAAAAAATAATGACGAGTGCCTGTGGTTGCTTTGTGTTAATGTGAATTTAATGATCTACTTAACGAATACCTACGTTCTACCTTTTTACCAATTGGCGAAGACCCTTGTTTGTTATCCTTGAGTATATCATGTGTTTATCATCTTATTTGTGTCTACCCTAAAATTGCATGCAGTATTAATGTCACTTCTATCATATTTACTTAATAGCCGAATAGGTATTTACTTTCGAACATATTGTATTGATTGTAACACTGCACGGATTGGGTAAACTTACAAATAAAGTAGTATAATGTACATTCAAGGGCATAAATATCTATACACTTTTTGTCTTTTCAGCCATATGATTCCATATAAAGTAATGAAAAAGTTGTACATATATTTATGCCCTTGACTGTACACGGGCAACATCAGCCCTATCATTTTTTAACTGTTTTTAATGTACCATATATTTTTATGAACGTTACAAAATTTACGAATTTAAGTACCTAAACGGGAATTTAATGTTGAGAACCAAGCTGCTGTTTATCTGCTGCACCTTATTTATTTTAATTTACCAGGTGGGTCCAGATCTGGCAAATGCGCCGCTCGTGCTTTTTTCAAGCATAAGCTAGTCTTTCTGTGCGTAAATACATAAGTATATCGTGCAATTCGTGCAAGTATCAGAACTTCTCTTTTCGCACAGACAGTGCGCTAACAATTGGTGGTCGCCAGCTTTGCGAGTGTGCTTACCATGAGTTGTTGTAGTATACGATGTCTTATTTACGTATTGTTATCTACAGTTGCATCTCGCTCCCATCAGCAAGTGCGAGCAAGATGCACTGACAGTGAGTTGACGTAGACGCTAGCTAGTATAGATTTCTTAAGTCAATTCGCGTTTTTGCTGGCAAAAGCGCGAATTTAAATACCTGGGTATTTGCTAGATCTGAATTGAATTGACTAAAAACCAATGTCCCACTATGGTCGCTCAATAGCATCTTGTCGCACAGTGTCATACTTCCTGGCGGTGACATGATATCTTTAGGAATTCAAAGCCACATTAAAAATTTGTATTACTTTTTACATTTGCGTACAAATTCGTACAAATTACGTACAAATTTTCTGTATAAGAAGCGAGTTGAAAATTTAACCCTAACATAAAGAAATTGATAGCGCCCGCCAGGAAGGATACTTCCTAGCGGTGACAGATTGATCTTTGTTTTCTCGTAAATGCGAGTAGTACTATTTTTGTTTATTAACGTACAAATTCGTACAAATTACGTACAAATTTTCTGTATCAGCAGAAAGTTGAAAAGTTGACTGGAACATAGTGAAACAGATAGCGCCCGCCAGGAAGGATCCCTCCCAGCGGTGACAGATTGATCGTTGTTTTCTCGTAAGTACGTGTAGTACAAATTTTTTTAAATACCGTACGAATACGTACAAATTACGTACAAATTTTTAATGTGGCTTTAAATTCCTAAAGACATCATGTCACCGCCAGGAAGTATGACACGTCGCACACCCGTGCACGAAAAGACGATAGGGCTGGGTCTATGACGTCAGCGCTGGGATAAGTTTGCCCACAATTAAATTTTAGAGTACCTAAGTATATAAGTAGTAAGTAGAGTCGGACCAAGCTTAATTTGCATCGATTTTGGTATTAGAGACTGAACAAGTGTTTATTTTAAACGTCAAATTTGTATGAAATAATTATAATTATTTATTTCTTTCCCATCACGGAACGATGGTGTGCCGGACCTTTGGGAGGCGTATGCGGAGCCGAAGCCAACATGCAGAGTCCCTTTCGACAATTTAATGAAATGTACACCGATCGGATGTTGCACCTGCCCGAGTCATGGGACTCACGCAGAGGCAGCACCCGCTAGGGTGTATGGACTATTGAGATTTAATGGAATCTAAAATATACTGGACTATTAGGTGAATGTGGTGGACTACACCGAGTGTGTACACCGGTGTAATACAGGGTTATGAAAAATAAAATCGAACGTCTGCCTAACAAAATGCTAGGCAATTTAATTTTCGGTAGACAGTAACTCGCCCACACAAAATGGCCTCCCACAAAAAGCGACAACATCTAAGACGGCTCAAGGGCAACACCGGTATGAGGGCTGAAGGTAGAGAGGTGTCACTGGACTTTAAACATATTAGCCAACTCGCCACTTAGGTTTCCACATCTACCCTCGAGAACACAGCTCTCGCGACTCCACTCTGAACGGCCGGTTAAGGTAAGCCAGAGGCGGAAGACTTGGTCGGACGACGGAGTCCCGCGGGAGCGCTCAGGTACGTGGGGTCGCTACTCCCCAACAGCTCGTCACAAGCTGCCTTGCGTTGACTGATTGCACCGGTCGAAACCAGTGGGCGATGGGGTCGTAACATCCCTACGCCATATTTATTTATTTATTATTATGACGTTTACTGAACACTTTTACAGTCTGGGCTATCAAAATTGATGCAAACTTAGCTTAGTCGGGTTTAGGTTATGCAATCAAGGGATTTATAATGAATCCAGTTATTGTCCATAGCAAACATCCCGTGATTTCATGCTGTAGTCTGGCTCTAGTTCAGCGTGCGTAGCGAAGATGCCAGTCGCTAACGCTCAGTTGCGAACGAAACTCAACTGTCATTGTCGCACCGATAAGGTAGAGTGATATAGAGAGAGATAACTATGATACGATTCAAGCGTGAGCGATTGGCGTCTTGGCTACGCATGCAGATCTGATGTCTATCATCTGACGATCTAAATTCAATTGGGGAATTCAATGATCATAGATATACCTATACCTCCCTTTTTTTTAGCTGCCGAAAAAGGGAGGCATATAGTGAGAGTCATATGGCGGTTTTATCTAAATAATAAAAGAAATATCAAATTGAGAATCTGTCCTTAACCGAATAAAGGCTATTTAGTACCTATACCTATTTCAAAAATTAGTACCTCCGTGTAATTCAAGTTATTACAAAAATCAGTTACACCCGCCATCCTGACAATCTGAATTGCGGGTGTACGTTAAATTTCAATGATCCCATAGGTTTTTTTAAGGGAGGTACTAAATAGTACCAATTTGTTACTAAGTTTTGATATTTTAGATTAGATTATGTTTAGATACACCCGCACATTCTGACTCTTACGGCATGTAGACCTATGATCATAGATATGATAGTGTAATATGGGCCATAGATTTATATAGATTTGTATAGAAAGTCGTGGCTAGTTGACTATGGTCTTAGGCATAGTCAACTAGCTACGACTTTCTATACAAATTGCTCTCTTCTAGCACAATAATTGTGCAAGTTTTCATATCGGACGACGTTTATCTGACATGTCTATTACTACGTAATGTGCCCCCCATACCCTACCATACTCAACCCAACAACATGCTTTAGTTATTCTTCCGTGTCTCAACCTAGCAAAAACCGGTAGAATATTTTGTTTAGAAAATGTCAGACAAGCAGTTTCTGGTTGTCTATGATCAAACAATTTAGGACGTGTGCACACTATTAGCGTTTGCGTGTTGGCGCTTATGCACCTACCACACGCTTATAGTGCAGTGTCGACTATCAATCGAAAAGGATACAACTATGTGCTAGCTGTTTGTTAGAGCAAGATCAAATAAGATCACGCCTTAGCTCGCTGCCTCCACATAGACAACGGATTACGTGAGTCGTGTCAATATTGTTATTTTATAATGACTAATGCATATAGCGCAGTTGAAGTAGCTAAGCTGGCAAGATGTTAAAAAATATCTTGGAACGACCTTATTTAATTGTGGTGATATAATTGTTTTTTTATCACACTTCTACCTGGCGTTGGTGTAATGGCTCCTCCACACACAGGCGGATGGCGGAGGCGGAGACATGGGCGATGCAGTTATACGTTACAGACGATACGCAATATTGCCATCTCATTTTCTTGTATAATTCAATTGTGTGGAGGGGCCATAAGGACTGGGCGCACGCTTGCACGTTTCTCAAGTGTAACAGCGCCAACTAGCGGAAGCCCTATGAATATGCTTATTTATATTAAGTATAATATTAGTGAAATATATATAAAATAAAGTTTCTTAAATTGGGTATGAATGTTTTATTAACAAACAGGTAGGTACCTACTTAGTGATAATACCTTTTCATTTAAAATATATTAGCATGTGACAAAAATATATAGGAAATACAATAGGTAGGTACAGTCAAGTACAAAGATATGAATACAATCAAAGTGCCAAAATATGTATACATAATACAGGACTTTATTACCTGAATATTAAGGCCGTGGATACATTTTTTTGGCACTTTGGCTGTATTTATATCTCTGTAGTTGACTGTCTTCGGATAAAACATTATACCCCGAATTATGGAGACGGTATTTGTTTGCGCTTAGGGTGTGACAAAATAGGCCGTGAGTCTCACCGTAAGATTCATGGCCTATTTTGTTGTGAATTTGTTTGTGCATAAAATAGTTTTTCTATATCTCAAAATCGGCTTGTCCAATTTTATTCGGATTTTTGATATTACAGGTTTCAAAGTTACGGTAATAAATGATTAAAATCACTATCACAATACTGTTATATATATTAAGTCGCAAGTTTCTATTCGCATACCGTCGTTCACCCGCTTCTTATCTCAAATATTTAACCGTCGTTTAGTTCATATAATTGTTGCTCTAAATCTCTTTCACGTTGTTCATATTTGTATTTCATTACAAACATATTTCATTTTCAAATCAGCATTAGTGTGGTTGCAACCTTTTATTCGAGCGTGTATAGTGACTATCTGGACCTAGCTTTACTGAAAGACGACGTATTTATATGCTTAGTTCTGCTACTTGCCACTGCAGTTTATTTTCGCATATAAGTCAACTATCGTACACTAGATGTCACTATAAAAATACAAAAATAAAGTTTAAGTCTTTGGTTTTAATCGATTCCTACATTTATTGTCTGATGTGTATCCTTGTTTACAGTCTACATGTATTTTTGTATTTGTGTAATTTACATAATAAAGATTTGCTGCGTGTTTTTGCCCGTTAGAGATTTGCATGCTTAACACCGTTGTACAAGACAAAGGTCATTGGGCGTTTTTGACCCGCTTTATGAAAGTTCGCGTACAAAGACCAAACCAATTTTAAATTAAAGAGCTTAGTCCCGCTTCTCAAATTATATTAAAATTTTCAATTTATCGGCCGGAGGAAAAAAGTTATTCAAAAAAATAGACTGAGAATTTACCTATAATTTTTCAAAATTTGCGTTACGGAAACAGTATTTATATACATTATTTAAAAGAAAATGAGGAAATATTCATGTCAATGTATCAACTTCATTCCGAAAGTACGCAGAGTGCTAGAATTAGTAATTACAAAATATTTTTGCAATGAATATTATTAATATTTTAGCGAAACTACATTGTACACACAACTGGTATATAACATGATACAGATATTCTTATTGCTTATTTTTCGTAACATATATCAGTGCTTCAACACCTGCAGGAGCCAACATAAAGCCACTTTTTTAGTTAACAATTAACTAATTGTAGTTATTAATTAAGCTTTCAAAGTGCTACTTATCGCTAGATGGAGTGACAAACATTAATATTAGCGCGTTTCGTCACATCGGTCTAGCTCCGTCATAAAAACGTATTTACCTGCACATGACAATCAATAGTCTATGAAATACTGAAAAAAAAAAATTGACAGTTGTCATTCTTCAAAACAATAAATCGTTTTATAAATTGTAAGGCGGATAATAAAATATATTTCTGTCTGTTTTTCATAAAATATTGGTATGTACGAAAATATTGGTACATGCCGCTCTGGGTTGAATAGAAGTTTTTGGAGTGTAGCTTTCCCACCAAGGCGCCTGAATAGGTGCCTAAGCGTTGTTGCAGCGATGTAAGTACGTTTTACAAAATTCACCTTAGCTATTTATATAACTCTGGGGCTTTGATAACTGCATTGCCATTTACTTTGTCCTTTTTTTGGTTTCAGGCTAGTTGTCGTCTGTGCCAAAAAAAGACCCATCAAATACTAATTTAAGCTGAATCGCTCTTAACGTATTGCACATTTTGAAGATCTAAAGATTATCACCTTATGCACTTTCACAAGAAGAACATGATGATTAATGGTGACCATTAGGAGATACAGGTAAGGTGTTCGTAATAAACAATGTATATAAATGGGATCTATTTCACTACGAGAGCATCATGAACACAAATAAGAAAACATCTCATGAAAAAAGGTCCCATACTCGTACCAGTCCCTCCATTCCTGCTGTTTTCACAATCAGTGTTATGCGCGCGGTGTGTATAGACACAGGTTTCGATTTATAGCAGCTTCCGTTCCATTGGCGTTTGCAGCCATCGACGTTAATGAATTCTCATGTATGATATATATACGAAGAGAAAATATACTAGCTTGGTTCTATCTTTGAGAAAATACAGACATTTGACCCTTTAGGAGTTTTTGGATCTTCACTAGGTCGCCCAGGTACTTATGAGGCAAGTATGAGGGATTATCTGATGATGAGATCCATAAGAATTAGATGGAACTTCTCAAATGCACAACTGCCCATGTATGGTGATTTTAGTATTTTAGGTAGCAATAACTAAACTACCACTGCAATATCACGAATTCATTATCTTGAAAACCCTCAATTGCTATGTTGGCACTGAAACGGAGCAGTATATGTTTTCTGCCTACCCTTTGTGAATGTGAATGCAGAAGGCGCAGCCGGTCACGATTTTTTATCAAACTTCAATTCAAGAACGAATTCCGTCTTTTTTAAGGGTATATGTAAATATGTATAGCACATAGCATACATTTCATTCTGATCTGATGATGGATTCCATTAAAAATGAGGGAACTCTTCAATTTTCTTGTGACAGGATTGAAGGAAATCCTAACTTAGATTTCGCGCTGGGTCGAATCCTACTACTTATTCGATTATAATGATTAAGGATTGCCATCTTCTTCTTCCTAGATCAGAAAACAAAAAAAACCTGCGTTTTGTTCTGACAAAACCACACAACACACTGACAAGCTTAAGCTCAACATCAAAACCCCACTTTGGTATCGGAGAGGATACAATTCTGCCATTAAACCTTTTTGCTATAGCTATAGCTATATTATAAAATAATTTATAGTATTAATAATTCACAATATGTTTTATCTCTTTTTCATGCGCCGAAATCTTCCTGGCATCAAAAGGCAAAGTGAGTTGCACGCGCAAGACGTTACGTTATTATTTCAAGTTAAGTATACACTCACTATTCAAGACATATATTGGTAAAACTGTACAAATAAACTTTAGTATTATGAAAGGGCCATAATACCAGTAGGACCCCATGAGATTTGCGTTTATTATGAATCTGAGATATGTTACCTAGTCCACATGGAATACAGCTTCATTATTCGAAATCATGTTGAATATGTCGATATTTGTGTTAAGCACGCAGCTGAAAGTGGATCAGATTAATATTTTCGATATTTAGGACCAACCCATTAGTATTAAACCACGATGAGATGTTTTCAACTGCCTGACATAACTTGCGTTTTCGGCTATGTACACCGATCAGTTAAACTATAATACAGGTACCATCGGCAAACATTACGGACAAGCTACGTACCGCTAGAGCCATGGGCGTGTATACCAAAATCGCGAGTTCGAATCTCGCCCGAACCCAGAATGGCAAAAACGGTAACCTTATAGTTTTGTCTGGTCCACCTGTCTATCCGTCTGTCTGTCTCTATGTCTGTCCGTCCGTATGTCACAGTGTATTTTGTGTGCCGCTATTTAGTTTTGCGTATTAATTGTGAAAAAAAAATGTTTAAGGGAGGCACCCCCCCAACCAATACATTATGGAACTAAATGTAAAAAAAAAAACATTTTTTAGCAACCATGTGCTTGTGGCACATCACCTGATAGGTCTTTAGAAATAACTTAAAGGTAAGGCCTGCTTTAAATAGGTGTACATTTGATTAAAAGACTTTCAAGACGGTATACCTACGGAATCCTACTCTGAGCGTGGCTCAACACGTTCTTTGCAGATTTTTAAGGTTCCGTACCCAGAATGGCAAAAACGGTAACCTTATAGTTTCGTCCGGTCCGCCTGTCTATCCGTCTGTCTGTCTCTCTGTCTGTCCGTCCGTATTTCACAGTGTATTTTGTGTATTTAGTTTTGCGTATTCATTGTGGAAAAAAAATGTTTAAGGGAGGCACCCCAACCATGTGCTTGTGGCACATCACCTGATAGGTCTTTAGAAATAACTTAAAGGCTGCTTTAAATAGGTGCACATTTGATTAAAAGAATATTTTCAGAAATAATCGCTCTCAAAGTCTGAAAAAGTGTCTCTAACTTTAGAACGAAAGCCAAAAAATGTGGAAAAATCAGGAAGATATCAGACGAACTTACCGCTAACTTCATGACATTCTATAAGCCAAACGCATGGACTGTCATTGACGACTCTTCCGTCAATCGATATGTCTCATACAATATCATTTAATAGTGGTTTGAAAGTTATAATTAGGTTTTTAGGGTTCCATTCCATACCCAAAGGGTAAAACGGGAACCTATTACTAAGACACCACTGCCCGTGTCTGTCTGTCTGTCTGTTGTCTGTCTGTCTGTCATCAGGCTATATTTCATGAACCGCTATAGTTAGACAGTTAACATTTTCACACATGATATATTTCTGTTCGCGCTATAACATCAAACACTAAAAACAGAATAAAATAAACATTTTAGGGGACGTCTATACAGCAAAATTTGTGATTTTTTGCCGTTTTTATAGATAATGGTTCGGAACCCTTCGTGTGCGAGTTCTAGGTACTCGAACTTGGCCGTTTTTTTATTATTAGGGAGTATCTCTGTTGTCAATACGTATGGAAATGTATAATATAACAATAATAATTCCATTTTGGTTAATAAGATTTAAAATTGCAAGTTGAGTTAATAAATATTTTCAAGATGTTACAACTTTATGGGCACTGGTGTCCTTGGTCACTTTTTCTGTCGTACATAAATAATAAATAAATAAAAAATAAATATTGTGGGACAATTTTACACAAATCGTCCTAGCCCCACGGTAAGCTCAATAGGCTTGTGTTGTGGGTACTAGACGATGATATATATAATAGATAGATACATATAAATACTTAAATACATAGAAAACATCCATACCTCAGAAACAAATATTCGTGATAAACACACAAATAAATGCCCTGACCAGGATTCGAACCCGGGACCTCCTGCTTCGTAGCCAGGGTCACTAGGTCACTACCGACTGTCCATCATCATCATCATCATCAGCCTATCGCAGTCCACTGCTGGACATAGGCCTCCCCAATTGCACGCCACTGTATTCGATCTTCTGCTGCTCGCATCCAGCATCTGCCAGCCATCTTGCGCAAATCGTCACTCCACCTTGCCTGAGGGCGTCCTACACTACGCTTGCCGAGACGCGGTCTCCACTCAAGAACTCGTTTACCCCAGCGGTTGTCGGTTCTACGGCTAATATGGACAGCCCACTGCCACCTTAGCTTGCTACGGTGGGTATACGGTGGGCTATGTCGATGACTCTGGTTCTCTGCCGGATCACCTCATTTCTGATTCGATCCCGCAGAGACGCCGAGCATAACCCTTTCCATAGCCCGCTGAGCGACTTTAAACTTGTGGACCAGCCGTACCGTCAGTGTCCACGTTTCGGCTCCGTACGTCATAACGGGTAGGACGCACTGATTAAAGACTTTCGCCTTTAGGCACTGTGGGATAGCGTGCGTCCGTTAAACGTCGCCAGGGTCAGTCGGTTGTGGTGGCGTCCCGTAGCCCGGAGATTCTTCGCACCCCCTGCCCTGCCGTTACCGTAGTCGCCACCATAACCAGGAATAGCGGAGCTGCCGGGAACTGGGGGCCGTGGCCTTTGTTGTGGTGTCATAAGGGGGGTTTGCCCATAATCGCCACGCTGGGTAAGCGGGTTGGCGATCGCAGGGCGTAGCTTCTTGCACTGTTGACGCTGCTGCCCGTCACCAGCCTGTTGGATTTAGCTTCGCCTATTTAAGATGGATATACCGCCATCGGTCGGTCGCCAAAGCCTCGTCTGTTAATCAGCAGGGTGCACCACGGGCAGGTGAGGTTGGCAATTGGCCGTTAAGTTAATGTAATGTAATGTTAAGTACATGACATCTCTTTCAATTTATAATATTGTTATTTATACTTCCAGAAAGTCACAGTCCGACTTCAGTATCTAATTCGAAAGACAAAACATCAGACAAAGGATCCATATCCAAGCAATAAGAAGCTGCAAAGGATTTTTTATACAATATAATATAAGAATTGTATTTTTTGAATTGTAAAAAATAAATGCTAATGTGCTTAAGAATACAGAACAAATGGTAGGAATATTTGATAATGGTGGGTATATATATTTTTTGCGTGGTTTGCATTTCATTTCATTAATATTTTCTATTTCATTACTTCCAATATAGTAATTGTGTTCTGTATTCCAATGCACGTTAATTGTTTTTGCGTAATTATTTGTCATAGCGTGGCGTGCAGTGTCTTAGTTGCGTTTTGTGTAGTGTACTCAGTATGCTCATGTATGTACGAGTGCTCTGTAAGTACATTTACTTACTTGTGATTAACATTAACACATTATTATTTTCGACTTTATAGACGTGAGTAACCCGGTCTAAGTATATTAACATTAACACGTTGACTGTCCGTGCATTACATGTAATTCACTATTGGGACTTATGGCAAGTATGTGTTAGTATATATACATCTGACGTCAATGCATTACATAAAATGCACTTTCGTTGATATGGAGGACAGCCAAAGTGTTAACGTCACGCTGCCCGCCTCGCTGTACGTCCCGCTCGAGGGCCTCCGCATGCTGCTGCGGTTGCATGGAGCAAGCGTAGGTACAGTTAACCAATTGGAATCCTTGGCCACCCTTGAACTATGTCAAAATGGCAAGCAGTAAGATATTTCTTACTATCTGATTTATAGCGTCAAGGTGACCATACAGTGGCCAAGGGTCCCAATTGGTTGACTGTACTTAGGTCTTGCACTCACGCAAAGTCAGTAGGGTGACTAGTTAATGCGTTCGCATGTACATGTAGGATTGTTTCTCTGTAGTCTGTGATAAATATATCTATCCCTGGCATTGTACCTACGCCGCGGATATATCCTTCGTTGGCGTCAAAAAGGTTTAATAAAGTAATACTAACTGTAAGGCTTAGGTTTATTTAACCTTTTCGGCGCCGCCAATTACGGATATATCCACAGCAAAGGTCCGAACGTCCAAACGCCGTATTTATCCGTCAGATACCAGCAGGGTTAGCATGGTTGCCATTTTATCGCTTATCACGCTATGCGTCACTTTCGCACATACATGCTTGTTAGAACGTGACAGCAACGTCGGTAAACGATAAAAACCCGACCATCATAGACTAGCAGCGCAACATAAACCTACATGTATGCACAAGCATATAGTTTAATTTCAGTTTGACAATTCGCGGTGCTTGATGTTTGATACGGCTCAATAAGGTCAACTCATCTTTCTGTCAAAAGTTATATCTATGATCATATCTCTGATCAGTGATCATAAATATATATGCCTAACTTTTTCTGAAGTAAACCTGTGTAAATAAAAATAGAAGCATATAAATCTATGATCATAGATATATGATAGTGTGATATGGACCATTGAATAGCTAGGATCCTTTATATTAACCTTTTCGACGCCATGTCCAACGCAAAAGCTTTCACTCACACGCCACATCATCGGAATATCAAAACTGAAGTTGAACTTTATGCTTTACCAGTGTAGGTTTATTTTACTCAGTGGTTTGTGACCGATATATCGGCCATTGGCGTTGAACCTGCGGTGCCAATATATACGCCTTTGGCGTGGAAAAGGTTAATACTTATCCGTCCCTGCATACCTACTAGGGCTTCCAATAACGGTATTTTTTGTATGGGCGATCCCGGGATCCCGGTATTGCCCATATATAAAATACCGGTATTGGAAGCCCTAATACCTACCACGAACATCGAAAACTGGCATTGACAGGAATACTTCTTTGTCACTCCAATATGCAAGTGTGACACAGATGGACACAAATCGTTCACAAAACGTTCGATTTTCGTGGTATAGGCCCTGTCCCCTAACGTCTCACGACTCTCTAAGTTCCCTACAAGCGGAATGAAGCCGGGAATTGGACCCTAAAAATCGTGTAGTACTAGCATAAGGTGAATAAAGTAAAGTGCCACCATCGACAACCAACAAATAAACACAGACAACAGTCTAACTCATACTTGGTATGATGAGTACGAAGGTACTGATACTCGTACACATTAATAGCATGCTTATTAGCAAGCGGGGAAGTGGGAGGGGCCCCGCTCCCAACCCCTCTTGCTAATAAGCATGCTTATTAGCAAGCTAATAAGCACAAAGCATGCTATGAGCATGTGTAACAGTAGGTTGAGTATTTGTTTAATTGCGATGGAGATCTTTTCTGACCGCTTTTGTAGTATACGAATATCAGGGGTTTCCACGACGCGACATGAATTTATCGTCACGTTATAATACCGTGGGAAATCGTAATGTAAGCAGTATAAAGACTCTTTTACATTAACAAGGTATAGGTATAAGATTTTTATGGAGTATAATGCAGTCAGTCTCCAATCGCCCAAGGGGTAGCGCTGCCGAATACGAGATGCTTTGGGCATACAACATCATCGATTCATCTCCGCATGCCAGTGCCAGTCTCGCATTAGAGTGGAAGCCTCAAAGCGGAAAGCGTGCTCGTAGACGCTCTGTACACACGTGGCAGCGGAGTCTGTAGAGCGAGTTGCGAGCCGTAGGACTGAGCTGGACCGAAGGCAAGAAGTTTGCTCAAAATATAATGGCATGAGAGGATCTTGCGGATACCCTATGCACCTCCAGGGTGTCCTTAGGATCTATATACAACAACAACAACAACGCCACTCATTTAGCACGGTGGCTAAGCTCTACTAAGGTTTCTTTTACTTATTTATTGCTTTATCCCCTAAACGGCGAAAAGTGGCCACTACCTATTTTCTTTTTAGGTGATAGATAAAGCTATCCCCCAATAAGGGCGCCTGGACGGTCGGCGCCCTCTTATATTGATATTTATTGTGCATTGAAATAAAGTTTTTAAAAAGTATTCAAAATGTTTTATTAAACAATAATTCTGTTAGTAGTAGATAAATATTGATTATATTATTAAAATTAAATATACCTACCATATCTAAAGGTATTTTAGGTACATACTCTAGGTACATTTTATTTAGTGGTCCCAAACCAGTTTGCATAGTTTAATATAATTGGTGGAAAATATTCATTCGGTATTGTTTTTTTCCGTAGTGAAATCGAGTGACAGTGAGATATTGTGAGAGAGACATTGGGCAAGAAAGAAGGATATCGAGTTCAGCAAATAATCATGTAATTCTATTTTACCTAACTGTATTTCATAAAAACGTGATTCACATTTCTATGTAACTATTAAGGCCAGTAATTGCACAGAGTTGATTCTAATAAATAATTATATTATATATATTTTTGTCTATCGCTTGAATTAATTTCCATCAGCCCTAGAAATAGACAAAACTTCTTAGACAGAACATTTTGTTTAATAGTCAACGTTCAGAAATAACTATGTTTACAATCCTTACATTTCAAAAGTATTTTTGATCGTTTAAAAGCACCTATATGGAGCCAGCATTTACTTCACCTACTCGCCGGTAACTCGGTTCATCTACTAAATACAAGATGTCGCTGTTGTGGCGTGACATCAAAATGCAAAATAAAAATATTTCTGCACACATTCGGCCTCCAGTGTTATTTAATAAATAAAATCTATGATTAAACCTTATAAATAAATAATCTTTCAATTGTCTACTGTATAAAATAAAATGCTCATTTTGCTACCATGGCTCCATCTAGAGACAAGTAGAAAAATCAAAGCGTAGTTAATTAACGCTAATCGCAATTAATTAACTAAAACAAACCCTTATTCCTCAATTCTCCCATGCCCTGCAGGAATGCGCCCTATACCACTGAGTTGCAGATACATTTATCTACACATCTAGCTCTATTTCGTCTGTGTACGCCGTGGGTCAAATGCCCGAACAAAATGCCCAATGACCTTTTAATGCCTTAAGGGACAAAGCAAGGGGGGGGCTTTATACCTTGGGATATTAATTCACGCACTTTAATTTCTTACACACTAATGGGCCATCCTGAGGCAACAGGGCAACGCCAGTGCTCTGTGTGGTTATCTTTCCGTTTGATAATTTCTTTAAAGCATTGTTTTTAAGAGTACTGCCGTCAATCATATCTGTATCACAAGGACGCTGTCATATCCTAAGGCAGGTAGGACTCAATCAGTAGTTTCGGCACGTAATACATTGTGCGGTTAAAAAAAGTTCACTACACACGCATACACGAGCTAACTAGCTTACTCCAGCGTGTTATTCTTACTCCTTGCGCGATAGTCATGGGTCAATATCAACATGCGCTTATACAACCAAAGAAGTGTGTCGTTACACCACACATGCATTAAGTAATATATTTAAACTAGTGCGTGTGTGATAATATTTAGGCGCGCATATACGCGGCTACATGCGCTTCCAAGACGAGTTTATAACTTTATACAAATGTGTAAACCGCTCTTTGCTTAAACGAATCAAAACCTAATCGAAGCCAATCAATATTTTTATTCTACTCCTAACATTGCCATTCAATCGTGGAAACATTCCTCTTAAACTTGTTAACAATTTTCATGTACAATAATAAACATTAATTAGAATTCCGTTTAGTCCTACTTTACTATTCCGTTTTGTCCTATCAACAACATTGACAGATAGTAGGACAAAACGGATTTTTTTTTCCGTTTTGTCCTATTAGTAGAACTCGGCAGTAGGACAAAACGGAATACCTCCCATGCATCACTCATCGTGACTATCGCGCGGTGGGCTGAAATTCGGCTTCCATAGAAATATAAACTTGTTTCTTGAACTGTAATTTTTTTCTAGAAATAGCTTCTACTGGATATTATTATGTCCCAAACGGAATCAGAGTGCATTTTGTTGAAAAATAACTAATTATAATTTATTTTAGAATACTCACGGTACTGTTTTCTATACAAATATAGTCCAGAACAGGGTGTACCCGGTTCTCGCCATACAAGCCAGGAGCATCCCTTAATCGCCTAAATACGGGATCTCGTTGTGAAATACCTAGACAGTAGATACTTATATAGATATAAAGTAGAGTCCGACTAAGCACAGACTGAAAGAGTAAACGTCATAATTTCATAGAAGTTTGACTTTAGGTAAAGGTTTCAGTTAATTTGCTTGGAAGAGATAACGTAGTCGAACTCTATTCACTTATACCGTGCAAAAGCCTCATTCGGATTTTTCAATTAAATTCATAGATCATGAATAAGACACGACCTTAAATGCATCTTCCACGCACTAAGTATTGCGGGCGAAATGTACTGCGAGTAGGTACCTAAAGTCCGCATAATATCAAAAACAGGTGTAACTAATCAATGTTCCTTCTATCACTGGACGCTCTTATTATGGAATGGCTGACACTAACTATTGCTAGCGTTTTGTATGCAATAATAAAAGCCTTGCGCCGCAGCCGCAGCGATTGGTACACCGCCTAGCCACCGAAATAGTTTAGGGTCAAACATATAGGTACCTAGTAAGATAGGTGAATAGTATATATCGGATTGGATTTAAGGAATGTAAACAAAAACCCAGTCGAGAGCGTCGGGCCAATGCCATAGCTTCATGATACAAGATGTGCCCGTTGTACAAGTGACCAAGACACCTAGTTGTCTTTGTTTGCTCTCTCCAAAATCTCTAAATCACCATACGGAATACGCAAATTAAAGTAAATTTGTGTTGAGTTAAACAGTGACATTACTAAATAATAAATGAAATTGGCGATAGTTTGTTTAAAGACTTTTGTCTTATTTATTTCTTCTTTCTTTTTTTTTCTTTTTTTTGCATTTTAGTAAATTTACTACCATACGTTGATAAAAGTTCAACGGTCCAGTTATGACATAGAAAACCTTCAGAACTTATATCTACGAGTTTTCTAAGTACACTCCTTCTAAATTTTCACTTTCATCATATGCTCACTTGTCTTGATATAATGTAGTAAGACATATTAAGTTTCTGACAGATTGATACTGTTTGCCGATTCTAAATTCTCAAATAAAAACTGTTCTCTATGTTTATCAAGTATACTCGTTGTAGTTGTTATTTCAGTTTTAGTATTTATGTTCGAAACAACTGTGACTTTTTTTATAAATTCCATCAGATTTCATTTTTGTAATTATTCAAAGTGTTTTCTGTGGAAATATTATGGAAATGTTTAGAATTATTGGAATTCATCGTAGTATTCATTATTGTCACTGTATCACCACTTTCAATTTTAAAAATTGAGGGATATTGTATTTGTGTATCATAAACAACATCCTTTATTACTGATTTATTTCTTAGTCTGTCTTTATGTTCCCAACTGACGGTATTGACTACAGGTATTGTTGTATGGAATAAGTTATCCACGAGTGAAAAGGTATTATTAGTTTTTGTTTGTTCAATTTTAAAAATTGATGGATATTGTATTTCTGTATCATAAGTAGCATTCTCTATTACTGATTTATTTCTTAGTCTTTCTTTATGTTCCCAACTGATGGTATTCACGACAGATGAGGCATATTGTATTTCTGTATCATGAGAAACATTATCTGTTAATGATTTATTCCTCAGTCTGTCTTTATGTTCCCAGCTGATCGTATTGACTACAGGTATTGTTGTATGGAATAAGTTATCCACGTGTGAAATAGTATTATTAGTGTCTGATTGCACTGCTTCTCTATTCTTTATTATCTTCACTGGCGTACTACTTGAAAAGGTATCCGTTTTTGTAACTCCTTGTCCTTCATTCATATTAATAAAATTTATCTCCACACTTTCGACATTTAACGGTTCTTTAGCAGGTTTACTATTATCCGTGTCTGATTCATAGTATGTGTGTGGGGAATCTTCCTTCTCATCAACATTAGCTTCTCCGGGCATAAATATATCATTTTGAAGCACGTCATTCTCTGATTGTTCGGGAGCCGGGATATTATCTATCTTATAAATTTTCCAATTGTTGGACCATTTAGGGTACAGTAAAACTTTGAGTCTGATTTGGTCTTCATCGTCAACTACTTTCATTATAACAACGCCTTCCTCCTTTGACTCTCGTCGATCTTTGATTGATCTTCTTCCTTTGAATGTTGAGATTATTTTTTCTTTGATTGACTCATATGACTAAAAAAGGCAAAACATCATATTAGAGTAGGTACTTAAATATATTAGTCATTTCATTTAACGTTAAATAATGTAAATTAATTGAGATTTAACACTTCCAAATCGATTTAAACGAGTTAGGGCTTTTTATTTTTATTCAAAAAAGATTTTTTTTCGTACTTGGAATCTTTCATGTGTTTTCTTTTCTGAATCGTGAATTCGTTCTATCTTAGTTAGGAGAAAAAAGTGTCCTAAGGTTTTCCATTTCGTCACCATTTTTTTACAGATTTAGTATGGCGGTAGCACAATGGAAGAGGAAGGATTGAAAGAGAGCTCGCGATTCTAAGTAGAAAACGAATAAAAATCTCAGCCTAAAGCAAAGGATGCACAAAATTGGGAATTTTCGAACGTTTTCTTTATATTTATATTTTTATGATATCGTAAATAATGCGTTTAAATTATCATATCTTGTCATATTAACTTTTACTGAGACATTTTCAGTTTAAGGTCAGTCATTTTGAACAGCAGCAGTTTTTTGTTCGTTCAGTTGTTTAATGTGTAATATTGATAGCGTATTGTGCGGTGAACTAACGACAAATTGTGAAGTTAATGACGAATTAATTACTCTTCAAACTCGTCTTACGGTTGTTTTGTCATCGAACGGTAGTTCCGAGGTCAAGCTGCCTCTTGCCTTCGTAAAGAAGCTACATACCTGCTTACCAAGGCCCTTACCGTCGCTCTGAGAGCAAATTTTTTAACTGCTTTACCTTGACACTGGCGAAATTCGCACTGGGCAGAGCCATTTTATTAAAAAAATGAACGGATATATTATATAACAGTTACTTACTGATTGTGTACTAAAATCTTCCATTAACCTCCGAAGACTATCACCGCCTGCAGCAGCAGATGTTACCGCTACCTTTTCGGTACTAGATTCATTCCCAGCGCCTTGTGATTGACGCGGAGGGTTTACCGTTGTCAGCAAAAATACAAAAACACAGAACAGAATACATACAACTACAACAAAACAGATAGCGATCACTCTTAATGATGGTTTAGCCATTAATATAAAATGTAAAATAAATAAATGTAAAAAATAAGTTTATAAAATGTTGGTGGCATCAAAATAAATTTATGTCAGAATGGCAGGATGGCAGATAAAAGTACTGATACACATGCTCACTAATAGCATGTTTATTAGCAAGTGGGGAAGTGGGAGGGGGCCCCGTTCCCAGCCTCTCTCCCTATTAACCATGCTTATCAGCTTGTAATAAGCACGAAGCATGCTATAGTAATGAGCATGTGTAACAGTACTTTAACTTAGTTTTACCTTTACCTTTGGTACACATGGTTTATGAACTGAATACCTAATTTGCTGTACAACCCAAGAGGTAAAGTAAAACCTTGTCGCGTTATGTCTCTGATGCTAAGAATAACCGCGAAGCTATGCTATTAATGGCTCGTCTTCATAATCGGCGATGATGAAAAAAGTGGCCATCATAAGTGGCCTCATTAGCAAGAGGGTAAGTGGAAGGGACGCTCCCTTCCCCTTCTTGCTAATACGGCTGTAGCTATTAATCAGCTCGTGTATCAGAAGCTTTAAGGTACTGTTACACTTGTTCATAACTAGCATGCTTATTAGCAAGCGGGGAAGAAGGAGGGGCCCCCCTCCTAACCCCTCTTTCTATTATGCTTATTGGCTTGCTAATAAGCACAAAGCATGCTATTAATGAGCGTGTGTAAGGGTAGCTTAACAATATTTTATTATCTTTGGTTTAAAAGCGATTTCTGTCAACTGTCCTATATGCTCAGTGGATATTTTATTCTCTTTGCTGTCAACAAAAAATTGACATCCATGATATTATTAACTAATTTTATTTACTAAAGGTTTTTGACTAATATATTAAATATACGATACCTTAGGTAAGTAGGTAATTTAAGTGTACCTTATACTAATACCTATTATGTAGGTAGGTACGTATGCGCCATGAACAAACAATATGAGTTTTGAGAAAATTATCGTTTCATAGAATTTTCCGTTTGCTGAAGATGAGAACAAGCTTACTCTTCCAGCAACACAGGCTTCCAACGCGTTGGAAGGGAGATGGTAAAGCAACATATTACCGTACAAATGATTCTGTCCTTCTGCGAGGGAAACGTGCACACGCACACAGACGCACTTCTAACACACTACATACAAATACCACTCTGTAATGACACTAACACAAAGATTGATACAACTACACTAACAAATCTTGCACACTTCGATATATTTTAGTGTACGGACTAGTGACAACACAGAGCCGCGTATGCCCATTTGGGCTTGTACTTCGGGTACGTATGCCGACTCCTGCGTTGCTTGAAGTTTTTAATTCGGGTTTCTAGCTTTAACCAGTGCTAAACTACAGAAGATTGAAAATGGCCTGAATGGCTTCGAGAAAAGAATGGAAGTTATACGGCTGTGCATTTGTTTTGCTCAACTTGTTTGGGGCACTGCCATGCCCCCAGATAAGTACAGTCAGCCACACAGCTAACAATACACCCAAAGTGCCAAAAATATGTATACACGACCTTAATGCTCATACAATTAAGTCCCGTATACATATTTTTGGCACTTTGGGTGTATTGTTAGCTGTCTGGCTGACTGTACAAACCGCTTTGAACACCACGCAAAAACAATTGACGCTTGCCTCCCACTCATCCCCGCACAAAGCTAGGGTTGCCTAGGATTATAAATATTATATCATATTGACCTTAAACTGCAACGGTTCATACTCACGTATTTTATCACAATAGGCGTGACATGTTTCGACTGTATCGGGCAGTCACGTCGGTGATGCCCGAGCCGCGACGGTGACAACACCACTGTGTCTATCCGACGATGACTACCCGATGCAGTCGAAATATGTCGCGCGTATTGTGATCAAAATACGTGAGTTTAAACCGTTGCAATTTAATGTCAGTATGACTCACAATAGTTAAAATTATATTATATCATATTGGCGGCGGCGCGCACCGGCAGGCGCAGGATGGGTGGGCAGGCCGCCTGTCACAAAACAAAAGATGAACGCTTTGAGTTTGCGCGAAGACTTACCTATGACTTGTTCCAGGCTATGACCAAAGGCTCAAACAACAGCGGCGGCGATGGCTCCGAATCAGACCTCGAATCCGTCCGCTCCATCCAAGTCAACAAGCTCGGCGCCATTTTATGCCCCGCCATATGCGCCCTCTTCCTCGTCTGCATATTCGCCGTCTCTTTCATTGGCACTAAAATGGCGTATGAGCAGTACGATTCGGTGTGCAAGAGTCGATATGATGTAATGCGTCTGAAGAAGTACTTCACTAAGTTTAATGTGACGGAGCCGAAGCCTGGTGATGTGATTTATGTGCGTACCGTTGCTCCGGAGTAAATTGGTTATTTTGCATTAAAATTGTATGTACAAGTTATTTTTTTATTTGCCAAGCGAGGGGCGACCTTTACCCAGCAGAAACAGGAAGCAACAGGCACATTCGCTATTTCCCTCTCTGTTGGGAATATTTGGCTATCAGCGAAGTGCTTGATGAGAGTTGGACAGTCGACAGCGCACGGCATGGGAAAAATGTCTACCTATCACTGGATATTGTTTTATATGATTTGATAAAAGTTTATTGCCAACTAAAGTAGCACCAGTAGACCAGAGACCGAATAGAATATAAACTTAAGTCTCAAAATACAGCCAGCAGCACTAGTTGACGGGTGGGGTGTTCAAAATAATTTTGATATTGTCACAACGATAATGTCGTGCTACGATAATAAAATTGTGTACCCATTGCCCGCTTAGCTACTTCTGTCGGTCGCCAAAATCATAATTCCTTCATTTCGCTTTACCATATTTGGATAAAATAAGTGGTTGCGTGATTAGCGCCATCTTTTATATTACTCCAGAACGAACAACTTACCGTATTGAGTTACAAAAGTTAGTTGCTCACTGAATGCTTACTCCCCGAGTGCTGTTTGAAAGTTTATACAAAATCTCATAGATGTCGCTTCGTGTCCTATAGCATTAAAGTTTTTAATACCAGTGTCTGTACCAAGTATAATTTATTTTGTATACTTTATCATATTCAAATTTAATTATTGTCGACCGAAATTAGGCAATTCTGATAAGAATGAAAAAGTAATAATAGGAATAGTTTTTTCATAAGTAAAATTTCTAAACGAAATTACCTGTGTTTTCCCACCTGGCAACAAAAAAATTACTTGACAGTACAAAAATGGGCGGCCGATAATTCTTGTCGCTTTTTCTATGTAGTTTTTTCCCTCGTATTTGTAGTGTAAAAAGCCTGTGTTTGTGTCCCCTAAAGTAGATTCTTAGTGCCGGTACTAGTTTCTTCAACTTCCCAGTCACAACATGTGAGTATTTCTTGTGTTTTACTTATGAATTACAGTGCGAGTTGTATTGATTGTTAGGAAGGCCAATGTCAACTACGGTACTCGGTTTTCGATGTTCGTATACCGATTGAAAGTGAAATTGGTACACACATAGAGAAAATATTGTATGTATTCCTTTATGAATTTACACGGTTTCTGTTTTGAACGAAGTACGTTGAGCCCGTAAAAGATTCCAATTGGAATAACGCTCTTTCGGCAAATTATAAGTTATTATGTTTTACACAGTTTTCCAGAGCCTATTTAGTAGCTATAATAAACTGATCAATTTTCTTTTTGAATCTTTCATAAAACTTTTAGGTATTATTACTTTATATTAGTTTATATTTGTCCACATCACAAGAACTTACATACCTAGGTATCTACATGTTAGCTGGAAATTTCTTCCTAGTTAAATGTCCAAGTGGACCATTTATGGACTTTGCCCTTAGGAACTCAATAAATGATAAGATGTGCGCTTAGTCTAGGCGGAAACCTAACAACCAGTTATTCTGTCTAAATATGGAAAATTTACAGGTTAATTCTCATATTTTAGCCCCAAAATTTTGATATTCTTGACATATACATTAACTTGATAGATTCCTGCTATCATATTTATTGAGGTTTATGTAACTCAACTTTTATGATAGCCACATAAGTAGTAACATAATCAGCTATAACTTTGCAACAGGAGTGCAAAAAATAATTCTAAATAAAATAAAAATACTTCAAAATGTGTATAAGTGTCTACAGAAAGTTAAAATAATTGTTTGATACAGCAATAGTAATTATCTCAAACTTAATCTAAAAATTATGTAAGTTTTTGAACCTAACAAAATATCTTTTTAACTAGTACGAAATGATTCTGTGACTGTAGCATTGTGACAGGTAGGCAGGGGTTATCATAGCTAGGGTATGGTCCTGATACTTATTTAGGATTAGAGAACCGGGAATTGCCCAATTCCAAATACTTGTTTTGAAAAAATATGGTGTATACTTTACTACTTGGAATTTGATCTCTTTATGGCATTACATTCATATCTTTTTATATGGCATACTCATTCAATTTTGTTATTCAATCTTGTGTATTTTCAGGTAGATATTTATATATTTAATCATTAAACATAAGAATAAAACTTAAGATTGGCTTAAGCCTAGTCAAAAAGTCCCCCTCGAGTCGTCCATGGCACAAAGGTACCCATCACACTCGCCGCATTCCCACGCTGAATAGCGATGGGGATTTGGAATCCAATTATACATAATTGGATTCCAAATATACATAATTGGGAACAGGTGTATGTCCTAGTCATGGGTTTGGGCGGCACATTATCATGTGTCCTTTGTAGACAGAAAAAGAATTCCATACTGAACTACTACTACTAACAGCTACATTTCCTTTTTAATTTAGATAGAAGCCCACATGAACATATTTTTTTTTAAATTTAGATAGTGATCTGCATGCCCACCACGAACATCGAAAATTGGCATTGACGGGAAAACCTCTCTGCCACTCCAATATGCAAGTGTGACAGAGATGGAGATATAAATCCGCAATCGTTCGATTTTCGTAGTATAGGCCCTGATAGACTGAGCAAGGCCAAAGATGTTGCTGCTGAATTGCTGATAGGGAGGTGTGGTGCTAGCTTAAAAAGAGCCTCTGTACCTTAGGACAACAGCAGGAGTCTATATGGAATTCTGGATAAGTATAAGTAGACCATAACCTTGTTTGTCAAGAAAACTCCAAAAACTTACCATTTATGTCAATGATCTGCTTCTCTTTCTTTGTTATGGCATAATGGCTAAATTCTCAACCATTTTGAGTCCTACCTAGACATGCAAATACAATTGTAAACCATGAATCAAATCATTTATTATTTGTAATAAATGTTTTGATTCATGTTTTTAAGTAGTCACACTACTTAATAAACTAAATTATAAATTGAAAGAGATGTTATATACCAGGGATTGGAACTGGTCTTTTTAAATATTTTATGTGTGTTATGTAGGACCCGATCTTTTATTTAGGTAACAATGTCATATTAGATTGCCCCATTAACAATGGATTAATGAGCCAAGGAAAGCAGAAAGAACAAATTCTGTTATTTTTGTATGGAGAAAATACCGGTATCCGATCCCTGTATACTACAGTAAAAGTAACCAAGGCCTCTACTCCCCATTGACAGCCCCCAGCACATGATCACTTACATCACGTTTTCTCACTTCAATTAAAACAGCAGAAATAATCATATCTTCAAAGGGAGGAAGTAAATATTGTTAATATTATTTTATCAAATTAGAATGCATAACAGGAGTACGTTTTAATAAAACAAAATCGATGTGTGCCCTGCTGAAATCAAAATATATGAAGCTTTTACGTGTATCGTAAGAAAGGATGGCAGCGCGCACGTGTCGCCCCTGGAGTTGCAAGCGACCATAGGCTACCGTGACCGCTTTCCATCAGGCGAGCCGTAAGCTTCTTTGCCACCGACGTTTATTAAAAAAAATACGAGATTATATGCGCAAAAAAACGCTAGTCAGAAGCATTTACGTAACCTATGTTCCATTCGAAATCATGATCTTAAAAAGAACCACTGAATAGACATGCACACAAAAGTCCCTTTTTAAATGCAAAAGTGTGTCATTTCGCGGCGCCACACAAGCTTTTCATCAGGCCTCTTAAGGCGACAGCTGTCACTTATCTTTGGACTTAATACGCAGGTAGTCACGCAATGGCCTGGAACTCTGAAAATAATTAATTATGCCATTGGCTGCATGACCGTGTCACGAGGTTTCGCTTGTTTACCTGTAAATACTTAAATTGTGGACTATGTCGAAAACAATACGACCGGCTTCGTTAATGATTTATAAATATAAAAGAACTGTGTTTGAGTGGAAATCCTTGATCAGGTAATGGGCAGATATCTACACGTCTAATTTTCAACAATCTGCCCTACTAACGGCCTCATATCCTAGTGGGTAGTGACCCTGCCTACGAAGCAGGAGGTCCCGGGTTCGAATCCTGGTCAGGGCATAACACAACACAAGCCTTATTGAGCTTACCGTGGAACTATAACTAAGTATTTCTAGGTCGATTTGTGTAAGATTGTCCCATAATATTTATATATGGGACAATCTTACACAATATAAAAATTGGCAGATTTTTTTGTATAGAAAATGACTGGCATTGTCAGTCCGGTTCATAAAATTGTCAGAGTAAAAATGAACTCTGGCTTATTAGAGTCAATAGCCAAGCATCCATCAATGAATGGGTTAGAGCGTTGGTGGCCCAGCCCAGCGGTATGACGTGACACTTTCAATCCGAAGACCTCGGGTTCAAATCCTGCCGGTTCGTATCGGGACTTATGTACGAATAATTATTTGATATTTACCAATCGCTTTTCGGTGAAGGAAAACAAAGTGAGGAAACCGGACTAATCCCAAGGCCTAGTTTACCCTCTGGGTTGGAAGGTCAGATAGCAGTCACTTTCTTAAAACTAGCGCCTACGTCAAATCTTGGGATTAGTTGCCAAAGGGATTGGGATTAGACTCCAAGTTCCCTCAGCTGCGGTACAAGCCAAGAAAAACGCTAGGATGAAGAAGCCAAGTATCCATCAAGATAAATTCCACTGAAACTAAGTACTTATTGCCAAAATATCCCAGTTGCAGTAAATCGCCTTAACACTGCACCTGCTGATGAATGCCCTTTATAACTAGTGTTCAGTGCTCGGGTTCTGTCCCAGTTCCTTTGAATGTCGACGCTGTCAACTGTCGCCCGGTGCCCGTATTGACCGACTAGCTGTTTCTTCTCAAAGTAGTGAAATCTGACTGGAAAAGCTTCCCGGATTTTTGCCACATTTGTAAAAATGTAAATACATAAATGAATAATTAGTGTTCAGTGCTCGAAGATACCGATGTAGGTAACCAAAATTTGCTAGTCCATCTCTAATAGATAATAGTGGTACAGGCTCTAATAATTATTTACTATACATACAAGGGGGCAAAATTGTTGTTTAACTCTCAAACTAATATTGAGACCCGAGCAAGCGATGGGTTCCAAAATTGGATGGTTCAGAAACTGGAATTTGAGCTTTACGAAGGCCTCGAGGCACGAGCGTTGAACAAATTTTGCCGCCGAGTGTAATACAACATTTTTCACCTCACTGTCGCAAGGAAAATAAAAACTACATACGATTACAAATATTATCCAAATGTAAGGTCAAGGTGTCATAGGTATCATACTCCTGGTAGCTTACCAAGTGCGGGATAAGACTTGACCAATTTCAAGATGTGACCTCCGATTTGGCATGCTTACTAGTAGTTACTACGGTTATACAGGTTACAGGTCTTACTCATACTGGACGGGTGGTGGTAAGTCATAGGAATTAGAACTAGGTCAAATTACTATCCCCATTAGTAGATAAAATCCGTTTTTACCCGCTAGTTTTAAAGGATAAAAGAGCGCTTTCCGAGCTAGTGAGGTGAAAATATATTTACACTTCGGAATAGATTGGATTTTTTTTACTGGTGAAGATGGTTCAAAATTGAATACAGGTTGATTATATATTTATGAAGCCGACCGTATCAATATGAAACTTTGCCTACACGAAAAGAAAAATCCTTGTGGTATTGTCTCAAACTTTATATTTGTTTTAATTTAATCAATACCTATTCATTCGTAAAACCACCGAAACTGTGTCTATCGATCACCGTATTCATCGTTACATTCGTTACCTACTGTTTCCGGCCCTGAAATATTACATAACCACCATAATACTAGCGGTATGTCATGTCGTAATATCGCAGATAAATATGTAAGTATTTGGTCTAAAAACAATGGCCCATATGCCTGGCTCAACACGCATACAGTTTACACGTTTGAATAATTGAGTATAGTGTGTTATTCAATAACCACTTTGTAATGGTAAACTCGTGCGTAAACTGTCTCCACAATTAAATATACCCGGAAATGAACTGGTGTGGTTTGTATTTTTGGGTTTTTCATTTTCGGACACTTAATTTCTGAGATGTTGTCTTTCCGGCGGTTTAACACTAATTAAAATGGGATACTGACCATGTATGTTTGTTTTTATAAGTATTAATTATTTAAGAGTCCGTTTAAATTAATATGAAGCCTGCAAATGTTTTTCCAGCCGAGTATAGCGCTTTTCTGAAAAATTATGCAAATAAAATCGAAACCTCGCTTCAATGTTTAACTGTATCCAACATTATAATAAGACCCACCGACATTTTCTTTGGCTGTTTATGGCCAACGCCTTAATTTTATATGACAGATGTTTGGAGCTCAACAAATAAAATATATTGTATGCAACTTTTGTGTATCCTCCAAAGCAGGCCTTAACTTGGCAGCCGTCCGGGAAACGCAGAGCTGGCCGTCCTAAATCCACGTGGCCCCGATCGGTGGTAAAAGAAGCGGAAGTAACAGGTCTCAAATGGGAAGATCTGGAGGATGCTGCACAAAATCGTCCCAGATGGAAGAGCATTGTTCGGGCCCTATGTCCCTCCTGAGGGATAACAGGAAATAAGTCAAGTCAGTAAGTCAACTTTTGTGTCGTGAAATCGAGACTGCTATTTCTGTAACTGAATATATTTGATTGAACATAAACAAAGCACTCGACCTAATTTGTAACCGGAAAAGCCTTTCCGTCTTTTTTAAGAAAACTCTTTTATCGACATACAGAAAAAGCCTGGGACTAGTTCGCAATACACAATTCTGTACACATGTGACGTTTTTACGCTAAAAGTACCACGTTGTCGGTTGTCGAAAAGGTCGCTACTGCCATAAGTTTCCTTTAGACATAAGCCTTATCGACATCCGACAATATGATACCTTTATTTAGCCTAAAACTTTCATATTCTGCTATTGTAAGCAATGTATAAAACCCGAATAACACTACGGAACAATGAAGACGACGCAAACAAACCCACAATGTGGCAGTCCCCTTTGTTCTACCAATACACGGTCCAGTCACCTCGCAGGTGAGAGAACGTTTACCGAAGCCCGTGCAAAATTAGGTGAGGATGTTGTTTACTGATGAAATATTTGCTGGTTTTTGAGTCCTGACAAAGGTATTGTTTCTTCAAATGAAGATGTAATATTATACATTTACTGCAACGGGGCTTAATTGTGCTAAACATTAAAAATTTATCTCCGACGTTTCAAGGGCGACTTAGTGCTCGTGGTCCCGGAGAAAGACTGGCTGGGGTTGACATCAACATCTTCTAGCCGCGGCTTTACGAACTTCCCGGGCTTACTTTTGACTATCAACTTGAACATTTTGCGCACTAGGGATGTGACTCTGCCAAGTGCAAGCACGAAAGCAGTCTCGCGCTCGAAAACTTAAAAGTATAACCATAAAGGAGTTATATATGTAGGCTGTGGTATAACATACCGCTGTCGATGATAGCAGCGTTGACGACACTTCATAGCGTGCACGAAGTCAGCATCTATTTTGAAATTTTATTTATCGATGCAAGTTCTTGGTTCGAGAATATGCAACCCTTTCCATTATCTGCAACAAAGACTCGAAACAATGGCCGACGTAGTAATCTTTTGTGCATCCGCGATCGAGATCTGGAGCATGCTTCAATCTCTCGATGCCTCGAGATGAGTCGCGTACGTGATTCCTCCTGTCTTTGTGCCATCGTGGCACAAGGCTGTTTGAACACTTTGAACCTACATAGTGTTTGGAAAATAAAATGTATTCTGCACAAAAAATAAATACATATAAGAATTATTATATTTATTTACTAAGCTACGTCCACTTCGTTTGCGTAGAAGTACCAGTTGAATGTGAACTACCGTATTGTCGCTCACCAGAGGGCGCCACTCATGCGTGGGTCCTGTGTCAGTATGAGATAGTTGTCAAAGTGACGTTTGAAATGTTGCCGCAGGAGCCACGTTCCACTAGCGCCCCTAGCGGACAATTGAATCGCGGTAATCCTCATTACAACAAATCCTTTCTGGTGAAAATAATACATTTGAAGAGCAGGTGCAATCGAATTCATATATATGTGTCCAATTTTTCACCTTTAATTATTACAAGAAGTTAAAGTGAAGTAATGTACAATATATTATAATTTACAAAGTTTCAATGTTCTATCTTCAAAGGTTTAGTAAACTGTGCGTTTCTTTTTTCTTCAGTACCTAGTTAACTCGATAGTTACCCGCTTACTTACTTGCTACTTTGATAAGTAATCTGTTCGGTCATAAGATAGCGTTAGAAAAATGTGTAACAAATATCACCTCAACCGATGGCTTAAATCCCACAGCAGTCAACTCACACAACTAAATCTAAGTAATCGTCATTACATTTTGCAATCTTGTACAAAAAAATTGTTCTCAACAATTTCTAGAAATATATTTTTTTCCGAATCCCAACATTTTGTTGTGTACACGGTTTAAATTTTGTATAAAATAATGTAGGTTACTGTACAAGCGGCACATATAAACTTTTATTTTTTTCTTTTTAGTTAAAGGGGGATCTTATTTACGCGAGAGTTGGTCTTTTGAGACGGATTATAGCACGTCTTTTTAAGCCCGTCGTCGCCTCACTAACAAATTTATTTGATTAGTCACACCCACAAACCAAAGGGGGATCTTATTTTACGCGAGAGTTGGTCTTTCGAGGCGGATTATAGCACGTCTTTTTAAGCCCGTCGTCGCCTCACTAACAAATTTATTTAATTAGTCACACGGACCACGCCACGTTAGAGCCACGGACACTTTACGTATGGCTTAACGTCGCAATGACAACGAAGTTGCATCATGCATGACTTATTTTTATTAATATTTTGTTAAGAGAGGCTCTGGGCTATGTTTTCTATGTTTATTTAGTATAATTGGTAGGTCCGATTTTGCTTACAACAATAAAATATTTATATAAATCATTATGTCGCACTGTTTACAAAAAAAGCAAAGTATAGTCTGACAATCCAAGTCTGACGGTAGCTTTTTTAATCTATATGCCCTTCTTTTCACTGCGGTAAAAGGGAGGCATAGGTACATATAGACTTTAAAAATCTACTGCCAGACTTGTTTTGTCAAAACAAATCAAAGCAAATCAAATAATAAGCATTGTACAGGGTAGTCTAGTCTCTTAACTACTAAAGAAATATAATTAGACAAGGTGATTTACAATTGCCTGAACCTGAACTAGGAATTCCTGTGTGTCAGACTATATCTAAAAATTTTAAGTACTGGCGCAGTCGATATTTAATCCTCATACTACTGTAGGCCCCAAAACTCCGTTCGCCGACATAAAAACGACAAAATGTTTTATTTAACCCCTCTCTTTATCGTCACCACCCATCTACCCTTTCCTTAAATATAAACAACATTTGGAACAGAGTGGAAATACTTTCATTTGCACTTAACCCTAAACTTTTCCTGCTTTGCCAGAACCTTCGCAACCCTCGCCTGCAGGCTAAAATCCACTTACGGTTTGGCCCTTCGAAATAAATGCTACCATGCCCAACGCCATTCATGCAGTTTGCATCCTTCGGCCTTCAATGAATGAAATAGTGCTCTATTTTTAGCTGCGCCCGGATTAAAGCTGAATGGGACACACCCCCTCCCCTGCCCCTTCTTAAGTAGGTCACTGTGTCAGAAGTGACGTCACGGGCTGACGTCACGAACGCATCCCAGGTGAACCGGCAAGTGGGTCAAACAGGAAGCGGAAGAAGCTTTGTTTTAATTCATTCCGGTAGAATAATAAGGGATTTTTCTGAGCGACGTTTGTGGATAATTTCTTTGTTGGACAGCCCTGAAAATCTTGTACCTACCGTTAAATGCTTACTAAAAATGCGGAGCTAAAACAAAACAAAGGAACTCTACCTCAGTGTAGTTTTCCGCTTGATCAGCAAAGAGATTCAAGAAAACAATATAGAAATATAATTAAGTACATAAAAAATTAGGGAAAGTTCAGAGGTCTGTCATTTTATCACTTGAATGGCGCATACTTTTTGCTTTAGCGTTACTGATTTCCATATTTGTTCCCTATCCCTGACTGAGACGTTCAGGGCTTGGCTAGTCCAATACATTTGAGCTCGTGACCCTTAGCTTTAGACTATGTTGACATCCTCATTATATAGTAGAGGTCGGCGGGGGTGAGCTATTTTCTTTATAATTTGACATGCCGTACGTCAATTTATAAGGAAAATACCTCACCCCGCCGACCTCTGCTCATTAGCTAACATTCGAATTATGAATTTCACAGAAAATTGTCACAAAGCTACATCAAACATGAAGCGAAGATTAGACAGTTTGCAAACACATGACACACTCATTATTTGCTGTGTTACGTATATCATAATTCCCCGTGGCATATACGGCCCGCAAACATAGCTTCATATCAGGCAGAAATGCATTACTATTAAGACTTTCTATTACTTGGTATTATTGACTGGAAAATAATGTCATTTGGTGGCTAAATAGGTAAATGTTACATGCGCTAAGCTAACTTTAAACCCATCAATCCATAGGTATGAAATGTCGAGATTACCTCGGTGGCTCATTTCACAGTTGGAGCATTCCTAGGAATTTTATTCAAACAGCCTGCTTTATGGTTTTATTCTTCTTGTAAGTCTAAAAAGTAAGGTAAAATATTACCGAACCGTTGTGCGTTTATAATGAACTAGCGACCCGCCCCGGCTTCGCACGGGCTATAATTATACATATAAATAAACCTTCCTCTTGAATCACCCTATCTATTTAAAAAAACCGCATCAAAATCCGTTGCGTAGTTTTAAAGATTTAAGCATACATACGTACAGACAGCGGGAAGCGACTTTGTTTTATACTATGTAGTGATAATCTTAGATAACTTTGTATATGTAGGTGTAGGTATATGTTGAAAGACAGATGAGTAATTGGGAATCCAAGATGTCATGTGTGTGTTATTGTTGACAATTTATATATATTTTACTGAAATGTTTTTAAATACTCACCTTGCAGAATTTCGTGGAAGGGTATTACCCTGTTTTTGTTTTGAAAAACAAACCTGTAGTATAATTATGACAATAATATTTGCTCAATGTATTTGGGTGAATCTACTATTTCTTGTTGTTTTTTCCCGTCAGCCAGGGGACAAATGCAGCACAGTATGTTAGAAGAAACGCTTTAGTATATTCTATTGACATACTTGATAGATGGCCCATCATGGAAAGGGAATAAATCTTGGATGTTTATTATATCGGAAAATGTGGACCTTGTTCTACTTGCAAGTGTTTTGAAGATTAGAAATATTTTATACCTTGAATTCCTATAAAATCGGATAAGATTCTGTACTTTGCTATGGTTCGTTCATTTGATTACATATAATACCAGCGTTCATCAAACTTAAAGTATGATAGTTAACTGTGGTCTTTGAAAATCTAATTAGCATCTTTCCTTTTAGAGCTGTTACTATAGTATAGGTGCTAGTCACTGAATTTAAAGCATGCCATTGAGTATTAGTTCCAAAGGTAACTAATTTTTCAACCCATTCAACATTATTTTTCAAGAAACTACTGGCCGATATATAAATATGTACAATAAAGTGTTTTATCTTTATGCTTCACCAAACTGCCAGTTAAAGTCGTATGCTTGTCGTAAAACCTACGGTTAGCAAACGTGGCGTGTCAAAGGTCAGTTCACGGACCGTAAACGAATGAGGCCATACAAGGACTGCCCACACTGGAGGCGTGGAGATAGAATTTCACTTCCTCTGTCGCTTTCATACGTATTTGTGAACCTAACTAAGTGCCCACGTAGTGCTTCCTTCACTTTACATGGTTATTTCAAAATAGCACTGACATTTACATGACATTGAATTGAATTTCCCCGTTTAAAATTGGTTTACTCCGACCTGATGTAAAGTTTCTAGCGCGCGGGTGATGAATTTAACGTATGGCCGTGTTCATACTTTGAATATCATACTCAGAAAACATGAGCTTTGGTGGACTAGCGGTAAGAGCGGAAGACTTTCAATCCGAAGGTCGCGGGTTCAAACCCCGGCTTGTACGAATGAGTTTTTCGTAACTAGGTATGTACTAGATATCGTTTGATATTTATCAATCGCTTTTCGGTGAAGAAAACCATGAGGAAACCGGACTAATCCTGATAAGGCCTTTGGGTTGGTTGGAAGATCTGATGCCAAGTTCGTAAAACTAGCGCGTACGCGAACTCTTGGTTTTGATGAAAACTGGGAATGACTTGGGAAAACGTCAGGAAGAAGACTTCATACAGGTCAGCTTACATGCTTATGTACAACACTTAACATGGATTTAAAATTTCTGCAATTCGTTGCATTCGTTGTGGAATGTCGTCTCGCTCAAATCTGGAGCAGAGCCCATCTGGGGAAGTACCTCCACTTTACAGAAAACCGCAGTTAAATAACACTAGACCCTACTCATAGTGTTGTGTGTGAGTAAGGTGGCCAGAGCTCCAAGAGGATTCGCTGTGTTGACAGCCTAGGACCCACGGAGCAAAGCCCTTGGCCCGTTTAGCTGTCAACACAGCGAATCCTCCTTTTTTTTTAAACGGTCGGCAACGCGCATGTAACACCTGGTGTTGCAGGCGTCCATAGGCTACGGTGACCGCTTACCACCAGGCGGGCCGTATGCTTGTTTGTCAACGTCGTAGTATTAAAAAAACTGCAACCAAATTGAATAACGATAGCATGCTTATAAATAACTAATAGACAAATTGAACGTAAAATTGAGATTACGATTTACAGAATGCGGTAAACTGGTCACGCAATCGTAGAAATTGCATGATCACTCAGATTCAAGATCCATATATTGATAAAAAAAATATTTTTAAAAATATAAGCTTATTTAACATTTAAAACTTTCGCGATTTGAACACATATTTAAACATAAAAATTATTAAACGCGAATTAACTTGTTTACCTTATTTACCGACGTTTCGACACAGGTTTCACTGGTCATGGTCGCGGCTGACTGATGTCCCAATGTATAAGCTTATTATTAAGTAATTTTAGGTTTGGCTATCAAGTGTTTTTTCTCTTCCAATTTGTGATGTGAATTATAATAATAATTGCATTTAATAAATGAGGCATAGTCATCAGTATCAGTCAGACAAGCACAATACCAGATAGCCACTATCTAATAATACTAAATAATCCAATCACTAAATAATAACAATATCGTTATCGTTCGCAGATGTTTAAGCTTAAAAAATAATAATTTAATAGGAAATTATTGACAGTGATATCTGAGTTCTCTTCAATCTCATAATTCTAGTACCTACTACCTACCTACGCAGCATATACGCAGCGCAGGCCGTTCTTTCTAATACGCCATTGTTCATGGCTACTTACAATTTGTATATATATAGTCTTTTTTGTACAAAACACAGGTTGAAATAAGGAAAACAGTAAGACAAAAGCGAACTTATATCCCTTTAAGGGATTTCTTCCAGTTAACCTTCTACTAATTACCAGCTCTTGCCACTACCTTCATACTCGTTTCAGAGGTGTTTACTTTAAAACAATATTATGTATCGGTAACCCAATTTACTGTCTAAAACTTTGGTTCCCAGGAGTCAGCCGATCTCAATATACATTAAACAAACTTGCCTGTTTCAGAGACCGGCTTCGACTTGCTATCATAAGCCAACTTTGCCATGCAAATGAAGCTGCAATCTGCAGCCTGCATTCCTGTCGCACCCACCTAGGTTATTCAACAGATTAACTAAGCACATCGCCTCGTACGAACCAGTCCGATTCTTTACTGTTTCCATCATTAACGTCTGTTGATTTTCTTTGTTTTTGTAACAAAGCTTTTAGTTACCTGATCTAGTGACTGTATTGCAAGAAGGACAAAACAAAGTGAGGGAGTTTGAAGATATCTGGTGATAATGGAAAAAAGCCTAATTTTAAAACGAATTTCCTAAGCCTCGCCTTACTTCAAAAACCTTTTCGATTGGTTTGCCTTTTTCAACATGACAATCTTACGTTTCTGTGAGAAGTAGTTTGACATTTGTTCACGTGCAGCTCCCCGGGACATTAAAGTGGACTCGACTCAAAACTTTGCAAAAATGTAATGTGTTGAGTGTGATATCCGTCTATCCATGGTTGCTTGCTAAAGGTCAAGTCAACTAAGGTTCGATTTAGCGGGGTCATTTGCCCCGATATAAAATATCTGGAGACCAAGTTATATTAGGGAAGTATAGTCGATAGAATTGAATGTGTCGTGAATGAAGTAGCGACGCAGGTTTGTCTTCCGGCCCATAGAACCTGTTCCTTAGGGTCATTTACTTAGTCTTGTACAACAGTAAATAGTCATCTGCAAATAAATATTATTTGTAAATAAAGTACTACTGGTACATATTAGTTATTTCCCGCGAATTCGTTTCGGTGTAATTTTTAGCCCATTTGAGAATCACATTTCCTAAAATCCTACCTTATTCAAACTTTATATAGAATTCAGGCTTCTACATTCAGTAGTATTGGCTTTACGAGTCATTAGATTTGAAAACCTTCACCTTATTTGAGAAATAATATAAAGTTGTGTATGATATACTATGCTGCAGCAAACTTCGCAGTTTAATTCATCTCGTGTGAGCATTCTGATTCTGTCACAGAACGAAGAATTTTAATTTGTGGCTATTACCAATTACAGTAAGGCGTAGGCAGACAGCCTACAACACGCTCAAACAAATAAAGACGCAATGTTTTTACAGATAGGAATGGTTTTTCTTTGTCAATAAAGTTATTAAGTACCTGAGTGCACCTTGTCACCGTCAGTGCTTTGCAGAGCTCGGCGAGAGACAGACGTTGCGTAGTACAATAAAATAATTCCGTCGAAACTTTTCGAGTTTTAAGTGAGTGCAGTGTGTGTTTTGTTTAAAAGTTTCTCAACGAATTCACCCTGGATTTCGATCTAGATGGTAAGTTTAAGTTTATTCAACGTTTTCAAGTTAAAACTAATAGATTGTTCGTCTTTTTCGCTACTTCGTTCAGTTCGTTCGTGATTACTCAAGGCCTTCTGTTATTTTGTTACTCATAAAAAACATAACACCTTCGGAGTTGGAGTAGTTTTTTTCGTGAAGACTGTCGTCATGGTAGAGTTAGTGAGGAAACGCAAAAAATATTAGCTTGAAGCAAAGGAACGATGACCTCAATTTCCTTTAAAACAATTGCTAGTGGTATAACTAAATGGTACAGGTCCGTTATCAGCGAAGTAATGCTACCATTTGTATGCAAAAACGATAGTCGGTGCCATCCGGTGCACAGTCGACCGGCGAAATGTAATTGGCATGAAGAAAGACATGCCGTAGAAAAAGAAAAACAAACACGCGAGTCCGCGAAATATCGAATTTTGAGCTAACATTTTTCTGATCGTTGCATCTTTTCTTTTCATAATATCCAAATAGTCTTATTGCATGTACCTGTTTTGGATGATCGGGTTGCATCTTATTCTTGAATATGGCAACAAAAATTACGCAAACGCATGAGTCAGGGACCGGAAAACCCGTTATTCGGCTTAAGCCGTTCAAAAGTCTTGGCTGAGTTGAAAATAAGCAACCAATAGTTAGATTTTGATATTGCATTTACTTGAATCTTAAATGCCTTTAAATGGCCAATGAAAAATAAAGTAAATTATCGAATAATTATGACGGGTATGAAGCTCAGCCGTTTGCTACTAAATTATTTTAAGGGGCTTTGTTCGGATTTTTTGTTTATTCGAACAATGGATAAACTTACCCAAATTCTGTCAAAACTAACATTGTAAAAACTACTGGTCCATAAACCAATAGTTTTTTGGTAGTCAAGCTTGCTAAGATTGTTCACCTAATTCACCCGCAACGATGGTTTCAGTAACGACGCGATTTGTCGGTTTCTATTATCTAGAACTCCCATCATTTTGCTATGCTTAGTCATAACATAATACGCACAGATTAGTTTAGGTGCGCCACACTGATTGTAGATCAGGACAGATAATCCCTAGGTCGCACTTAATCTTATCGGTCTGTTTAACTTACTTTATTAGTTTCTTACGTATTTTTAAACCCACCACGGAATATTGGGGTTTACAATCAAACACAAACATTTGTTTCTCCGATATCACAACACGACGAACTAATTTAAGTGCGTTATTGAAACTAAAGGTATTATTTAGCCAGATGGTTCTGAACTACACTTCGACTATATGGTGGGAAGCCTTATCCTTCGGACTGCAAAAACAAATGATGAAATGATTAAGTGTGCTGATTTTGAATCAGCCTAGACGGTCAAGCGAGTCTTCAACATGTTCGCCCAAGCGTCTAAGGTATTTCGCTGTCTCTAGCGAATGAAAAAAGAACAGTAGGTACTAATTACAAATCTCGATGTCATTACATGACAATGTTGTTGTGTGCGTGGCCTCAACTCTGGTGGAACTACCTATACCTATAGGATTGAATACTACAGCAACAACATTAACAGACCGTGAGCAGACCTTGTCTTATATAAACTTTCAGGATTTTCGCACATTATAAATTTACAAAAACGGGGCTTAATCGTTAATCGTGTAAAACTTGCAGTCTTTCTCCGGGACCACGGGGACAATGTCGCCCTTGAAACGTCGGAGGTTCGCTTTTAAAGTTTCTACATGATTAAGCCCCGTTTTAGTAAGTTTATAAGACCTTATGTCTTTGCCATAGAGATTACAAATGATCAGTTAACAGTGTTAACATCGTTGGCGATGGTACTTGTATCGGTACTATGAGTTACTCTCGCTTGCGAATCGCTATCGACTGCGCGATCGAAATGATATGCATTTTGCTCTTTAGAACTGTTCGGAATAAGTTGCAAATTCTTCCGAATCGCGCAGTCGCTATCGACTTCGTGTTTAAGTAAAACTCATGTGTCTCGACCATGAGTTGCTTTAGATTTCGAAGGATAGATTTCGAGACGTTATCTATTGTTGCATCCCTCTTCCACCCGCAAGTGCAAGCAAGATGCACTCACAGTATGTTGACGTAGACGCTAGCGAATATAGATTTCTACAGTAGATTTGAAATTACACCGATTCGAATTCGCACGGCGCTCCGCGGTGTGAACGAGACAGTGTGTGTCCCGCTGGAAGTAGATGACCTTATTATAAAACGTAATAAATTGTCTTGAAACTGATAACGCAGAAGCGGTCAATATTATTTTGAAGACAAAATTTAATCTTCAAGTGTCTATTTTTAAACCATTAAAGACCTTTGAGACCTCAGACGGGTACGGCTGATGACGTAACAGTCGGTTTCGTCAAGATTTCTATGACGTCTACGTAATTGACAGTCGTACTATACGGCTACGTATTAAAATGTATGAAACGGCTGTCCAACTGAGTTGCCCCACTTTCTAAAGGGAATTAATAACCGAGTTCGACCTAGTCAGCCAGGACTCACGTACTTAGACAACGTTCGTTACATTTTTTAGGTGGCCGTCATCGAAAGCGACGAGAAGGACTAATATAGTGTGACAAACCAAATTGAAAAAACCGGCCAAGTGCGAGTCAGACTCGCCCACCGAGGGTTCCGTACATCATAAAAATGATTTCAAATCCCCCCCTACCCCTTTTTTTATCCCTTAGGGGATGAATTTCGGAAAACGTGGAATACGGTTTTCTTATGTATTATCAGAAAGTCTATAAACGAAGGTTCCAAGTCTGCAACCTGAAAAATTATTCACACCTCATACAAACTTTCAACCCCTTTTTTATCCCTCAGGGTATGAGTTTCAAAAAACGCTAAATATACTTTGGTTTTATAGTACCAAAGAGTCTATAAACGAAGGTTTAAGTCTGTAACTTAAAAAATATTTACATCTCATACAAACTTTTGACCCCCTTTTTTATCCTTTAGGGGATGAATTTCGGAAAACGCGGAAAACGGTTTCAAGGGACCATAGATTTTAGTGTATAGTTTAAATTTCAACTCGATACCTTCACGCACTCCCGAGGTAAAGGTCCTTGAATATTCACATATCATACTAACTTTCAGTTCCTTTTTTATCCCTTAGGGGATGAATTTCAAAAAACGCCAAATATACTTTGGTTGTATAGTACCAAAGAGTCTATAAACGAAGTTTTAAGTCTGTAACATAAAAAAATATTCATATCTCATACAAACTTTTAACCCCCTTTTTTATCCCTTAGGGGATGAATTTCGGAAAACGCGGAAAACGGTTTCAAGGGACCATAGATTTTAGTATATAGTTTAAATTTCAACTCGATACCTTCACGCACTCCCGAGATAAAGGTTCTTGAATATTCACATATCATACTAACTTTCAATTCCTTTTTTATCCCTTAGGGGATGAATTTCAAAAAACGCTAAATATACTTTGGTTGTATAGTACCAAAGAGTCTATAAACGAAGTTTTAGGTCTGTAACTTAAAAAAAAAATTCACATCTCATACAAACTTTTAACTCCCTTTTTTATCCCTTAGGGTATGAATTTCGGAAAACGCGGAAAACGGTTTCAAGGGACCATAGATTTTAGTATATAGTTTAAATTTCAACTCGATACCTTTACGCACTCCCGAGATAAAGGGTCTTGACGGATGGGAGGGTCTTTACGGACTTGCAACCCCCTTTTTTTATCCCTTAGGGGATGAATTTCGGAAAACGCAGAATATGGTTTCAAGGGACCATAGACTTTAGTATATAGTTTAAATTTCAACTCGATACCTCCACGCACTCCCGAGATAAAGGGTCTTGACGGACAGACGGACGGACGGACAACAAAGTGATCCTATAAGGGTTCCGTTTTTTCCTTTTGATGTACGGAACCCTAAAAAGTGGCAAATTCGAAGTGGCAATGCAAGCAAAAGACAATTTTGACTCTTTGTTTATGCACGAATGATAATAGATCCTGGCTAAACTACAATTATATATGTAATGGACAACCTCATACTCGAGTGCATCACGGACTTTATTTAATTGATGAACCGCCATTCAGCCCAGTCAGCAGTCATAGCATAGTAGGTAAAGTAACAGTTCTACTATGTGACATGCGCATTTCTAATTTAGTTTAGGTTTTTCCTTTACTACGCTTAGTTCTAATCATGTTGAAACCATTGTAGGATTCTTATGTAATGTCAAACGGGAAATTATTGGCTAAGTGTACGTTATAAATTCGCTACAATGGGGTTTCCTCGCGTAAAACTTCGAAAACTAACCTCCGACATTTGAAGGGCGACATTGCCTGTGTGGTCTCGGTGAAAGACTGGCTGGAGTTGACATCAACATCTTCTAACCGCGCGGGTTGTACGTACTACCCGCACTTCAACATTTTGCGCATTAGGGATGTGACTCCTTCACTCACGATGTCCGATTATTAAGACGGCGAGGGATATTCGCTTACGCTTACATTTTTATTAATTACCGGATGCCACCTGGCTGTGATACTAAAACCAACTTCCCGATTGAGATTGGGGTTATTTCGTGTTTTCAATGGCTTTCCGTACTTTTCCACTATAGAACGAAGTTTACGCGACTAAGCCACGTTATAGTAAATTTATAATGAGTGAAAATCGTGAAAGTTTAAATAAGTACCTAAGTGTCGGTTTTTCTCGAAAAACACAATTAGTCCTAAACCCAATTGACGGTAAAGTATTACAATAGTGGTATAATAACCGTGATAATTATAAAACACTATAACTTTTTTAAATAGAAAACTCCCGTGAGTATTAGACATATTAATATACTTAGACCGGGTTACTCACGTCTATAAAGTCGAAAATAGCTCGACATGTTTCGGGACGGTCCGCGCCCCATAATCATGAGTGAGAAGCACTATAACTTAATAATTTCGAAGCCTGATAATAACTGGTAACACTGAGTCCCTTGGAATCGTGTTTATCATATACTATAGTCTGTACTTTTAGGTATTAAAAAAAATGTAAACAAACGAAACCACGTGATTTGACAATTTGGCCAATGAGGTTATCACATTTAGAAGCACTATAACTTAATAATTTCGAAGCCTGATAATAACTGGTAACACTGAGTCCCTTGGAATCGTGTTTATCATATACTATAGTCTGTACTTTTAGGTATTAAAAAAAATGTAAACAAACGAAACCACGTGATTTGACAATTTGGCCAATGAGGTTATCACATTTCGTATCCGTCATGTCAATGTCATCATTTGGAATCATGTCATTGGCTCAACACCCGAGTCACGTGGTTTTGTTTATTTACAATCTTTTTAAATACCTAAAAGTACAGACTATAGGGCAATGGAGAGAGCTATGCTAGGAGTCTCTCTGCGAGATCGTATCAGAAATGAGACCATCCGCAGCAGAACCAAAGTAACCGATATAGCTCTCCGAATCGCTAAACTTAAGTGGCAGTGGGCGGGGCACATTGCACGTAGAACCGATGGCCGTTGGGGCGGAAAGGTTCTCGAGTGGCGACCGCGTACCGGAAGGCGCAGCGTGGGTAGGCCCCCCACAAGGTGGACTGATGACCTGGTGAAGGTCGCAGGAGTCCGCTGGATGCGGGTGGCGCAGGACCGGTCATTGTGGAAATCTTTGGGGGAGGCCTATGTCCAGCAGTGGACGTCTTTCGGCTGAATGATGATGATGATGATGATGATGACAGATGATGATAAAGAGGAAAAAAAACATGATGTGTTCTTATTGTTATGGTTGTGGTAAAAAGCGTGTCGTGAGAAATATTTGGCGATCAATTCACGTCTTTCTGACAAGCGGAAATTATATTTATCGCCTTCACCTTCAAAATGTTATCCAGTCTACAGAATACCTAGGTAATATTTAATGTAGGTTACAATGTTGACAGGCTAATTCCAATTGTCTCTTACTATTTGACGTCTTCCTTATGTGTAACAATTAATTTACAATTTAATAACCACGTTAACTTTGACTGTTTCTTTGATATCGTTACTTTTCTGATGAATTCCATCATCAGATTTGATGAAAATGAAACAAGCTAAAAAGTATAATCACAAAAGCTTGCTCATAACATCGGAAAACATACGTGAAAAGAGAAACCTCAACTAATTTAAAAATCCTGTATATAAAGTACTTATGCTATCTCTTAAACACGTGTCCGTGAATACAAATGGCGCATTTAAAACTGGCGTGCATTATTGAGAGCTACTTTAATATAAATTATGACATCAGAAAACCTACTGCGAATAGTAAAGAAATGCAAGTGTGGTAGAGGAAGCTATAAATTCTCGGAATACGAGTGTAAAAATTGTCCTCTTTTTAAATCCGATCTCTTTTTGATTGACATGTTTCTGAACTAAATTTGTAATTTTTTTTAAATTAAGTAGTTTAAAACGCATGTATCCCGTAACATCATCGTAATAAATCTATCGGAGAAAATGTCGGTTAAAGCGCAATTGATGTGAAGCGTATGGCCTCACTGCTAAAATGTTTACAAATTTATACCTAAAGTTCCGTATCTAATCTAAGTTCTAGACCAGACGTTAATAACCGAGCCACAGATGTTTTATTCCTAAAGGCATCTCGCGCTGAATGCCTGACCCCGCAGATTAACGGGCCCTACGACTTCATAGTGACGTGTGCAGATGAATGCAGATGGCACATTTAAAACTGTGCACTGGTCTGTCGAGGGCAATTTAAATTGACATTTGAAGACATGGATGAGACTGAGTACTGTACTGACATCATTAGGCAATGATAATCTCCCTAAGGTTAAGGGTAACGTAAAAATATTTCTGGAAGAGATCGCTTTTTAGCGATAAGACCGCATGTTGTAACCTAATGCTATCGAGTCTTTGTTTACTTCTGATACTGTTAGTTTACTTATTGATGCAATAGCAATACATATTATTTTATTACCTATTAATCTCCTATGCCATGTGAACCTCCAACTCGAAAGAGACTAGGCCTTTTTGGGGGGTTCCCTTTTTTACCTTTTTTGTTTATAATGATGATATGGATGGTCAGTCTTTATAAAAATGCTAATACTGTACATGTACCTACCGAAACATGATGATTTACTCTAATTTTTTAACTAGTTATAACTGTAATTTACAATTTCAAATTGTTCACAGAAACAAGTTACCAAAATGATTTCAGTTTATAAAACTGCTGATATTAATTACCACACGTTTCATGAATGCCGCCGCAAAATCATGTTAAATTTGACGGAAGGACCGCAATCACATTACCATTATTATAATATGCGATGGAAATTCGCCGTCAGCCCTGGCGTCGGCCAATCACAGACGTGTGCAGCATTAATTGGCAAACCAGAGCATATTCATATGGAGTACTCTACCTTCCATTGCTTTACCGTGTACCGCCAACCATTTTAAAAGTGACTGGTAGTCCAGGCCTAATTAGGCCTTATTATTCGCGTCTACTGATTGTGGAATTATCGGGAAGGCCGGGAAGTGGGTTCAATTCCTGAAGTATATTCTGTAATTTTGGGGCAGGGACCATTTTTAGAACTTTTCTGATTATGTTGTGATTGAATGTTCTGTACTTTTTGGATCCGGATATCAAATCCTACAGAAGGCCTGTTCAAACTTCGTCGGTGTACCGAGTAGTGCGCGGGCCGCATGCAAATAAACAAGTGACTAAAGATTTTTGTGGCGTGTATTATGAACATATGAAAGTTCATAGAGGGAAATTTGCCACGCATGCCATAGGCCCACTTTCAATGCAGTGCGGGTCGCAGTAAGCGAAATAGAAATCTCGCCTATCGGGCAATGAGCCTTCAGATCTAAATGTCGATAGAATCCTACATGTTGAGGCATAAGTTACTGTTGTCCCTACACTGTTGCATTGACGCTGTAAATATGTATGTCCATTAGTGGACGCCATTTGCAATTCGCTGGTGACGATGCCTGCATTTGCGCACTTTTCAGTTTAAATAATGCCTGGCATCAGCTTTTTCATTTACACAGTCGTTCTCCCATTAAAAAAAATGCTGCATTCCAGAACAAATAAAAAAATACTAACACTAGAATCTGGTAGCGCATTGCGCTGCTGCAATGCTTTTATTAGCCATTATTCGAACCACAAAAAAAATAGTGTTGACCGAGTAAAATTCGACTATAAAAGCCGTACAGAGCATTGCCATAACAGTGTATTTAGACATAGATACAATTAATTGAATTTCGACATGCGTCAAAAAAAAAGAGTAACATTAAAGTGACTGCTAATCCCGGAGTGCGATTCGATGTACATGTATTTGAATTTCCGCGAATTTTTCATTTTCTCATTTGTCAATCGTAGACGACGCTGACACTTGACGTGCTGACACGTGACCTCGCACATAAGTGGCGGTGCCTGGCGAGCAAACTGCGTTATTGAATTATTTGAATTTGATTTACATATTCTTCTCAAGCTTTCAAGTGTAAATAAACCTGCTTGCTTACCGATACCTGCCTGGTTCACACACAGATAGAACACAGGCTCTTTTCAAACATAGCACCTGTTCTTCAACGTCGTAAAGTGCACTTTATTAAGATAAACGTATAGGTTACCGCCGCCATTTGACGCGCTCGAGATAGGACACGCTCCTCGTGAGCTTAAATACTGCTTGGGATTTACAGACTCGCGTTACTGGAGAGTTCGAAGTTAAGCGTTTGATGGAGACCCTCCAAGTTAAAAATGCAGAGTAATGCTGCAGCATCATCTACTTAAACGTTAGTACTATATTGTAATACAGTATAATAAAGCAGAGTCGAAATCTCCAACAGTTTTGAAATTTAGTATGTATATTAATTAGAAGTCCTGTTTTTATGTCTACACCGTTTGACGTTTGGGGACCTCGAGGAACCGTTGCCATCTTGGAAATGTGTAACTTTTTTTCTAGATTATCTCGTTTTGCTCCAAATTACGCATTGTATGAAAACGCGGTGCAGGGCAACATTCAAGCTCATTAAATTCTACACATAAATCTCCTACTCAAGCGAAAAAAATGCTCCTTCTTAGAGAAAACACTTAAAGAAGCGAAAAGTACCGTCAATACCTTTCCAGTGAATATTCTTTGGACACGAAACTCGTCTGAATATGATTCTTACTTTTTTTTATATAATTGTGCACGAACTGTGCTCCAATATAATTTAAAATTAGTAAAACTTCATCATCGTGTTGTTTCAATAGTATGTAATCCAAATCAAAACAGGGTTATGAAGTAAATGCAAAGCTGTTCGCATTGCATGTCGCGCATAGCTCCTCGACATCAATATGTTCTATGCCGTCATCGCCGTCGATATCAACGCCAGCATTACTAAAACGCCACTCCAGTTCCGGAGTCCTGTCAGGCTAAATCCGGACTAACAGCCGGCTGTCTAAAAGATTCTAACTGACAGGCCAAATCAGATTAATTTTTGTAACAGTCTAAACGATAGCATCTATGAAGTTATTATATAGTATATTAATTACTTGCTACACGCATAGTCTAATTGCCTACGTCAGATTAATATTGTCTGCATTCGCAGTATAGAGTTTATGGCAGCTCCTTCTAAGAAGAAACCGGTTCCATGCTAACCCTAAGCCCTGAAGTCCTTGGCACATTTTCCCAATATGTTTAATGTTTAAACCATGTCTATTAAAATATAGTACCATGTCTCTCCTGCCTATGTTTTTTTACTTTTTTTGTTAGTTTCTCCTTCCCTTTAGTGCTGGTTAGCAGCACATAGATTGCATATTGATGCACTGATGTACAGACCTATATTACCGAAGTTAAATTTACATTCAAGCGGTAAATCGTGGCTTATAATGATTTGACACGCTGAAATGCTCACTGAAGTCTATAATTCAGTGCCAACATTACGATGGCACTCCCAAACGTTCCGGAAGTCCTGTCGGCTAAATCCGGTCCCGGCTAGCCCGCTGTCTAACTTATCGGAGAAGCAGGACACGTTAATGCAGTCGGGTGATGGATTGGACTGATAGCTTGGTTTATAGTTAGAGAATATAAAGCAGCAAAATCTATTCTATTATGAGAAGAAATTCAGTTGGTTGTAATAAATTAGATGCGCAAAGAACATGCTCCGTGAATGCTAGAGATTTTCATTATTTAGTGTCTTTTAACAAGTCCCATCTGCAAGACCTGACCGCCCTCGGAGTACCCAACTGACGTGATGTGGCGCAGGATAGGGTAGGATAGGATAGGTGGCATTCTCTTGTGTCCGAGGCCAAGATCTTTGGGTCTCTGAGCCAGTGAAGTAAGTTAGTAACAAGACCCAGAAACAGACAGCCGGACGGACGGGCCCGGAAGACGTAATTTGTAGTAGGTATTCATTTTGGTCTTTTAGTCGAGCGATATAAGTATCCAAGATGAAATTATCAAAAAGAGCCGGCTTGAAATCGAGCGAGAGGAAATTCTCCCACACATTGGTATTATCACTATGTAATTCAAAACGGAGTATTCACCAACGCCACGCTAAACCTAACACGGTAGTTTCCACGCGACCAGTTCCACAAATTAGATTTCCACGGTATCAAGTAACAAGTAGAAACAGATTCAGTGCATCGGATCGTGGGCAGCGGCCCGTGAACTGAACTGCACCGCTTTGTGATACCGTTACAGCGAGTTGTATTCCTGCTGCAGACGAATCCAACATTTAGGTATACCAGTGTAAGTAGTGTAACTGTGACTCCAAGTATACTGTGATCTGTGATACCAAGTATTTACTTTACCTAGTTTACCTACATAGGTATTATAGATAGTACTTTTGCTTTAGCCACTAACGCCGTTTTCATTAACATCTGTCAAATCGAATTCTAAAATGTCGTTGATGATTCGGAAATGGATCCTATGTGGAATATAATTGGAGAGTAACGGGTGCGCTTTGGCTGGGAGAGTTGGCAGGAGTGCCAGCAGTTGGAGCGCTAGGTTCGTATGAATACATTATTTTGTGATAGTGACTAAGCCTTTCGGCCTACCTACTACCTACCTACCGAAGAAGGTTATGTTACGGCGGAACTCGTTGAAATTTTGAAGTTTACTTATATCTCATAGAATCTCTGCAAACCGAGCACTTACAATGTTAGTTTACCTAAGCGTTCGACTCGTTTGCGTTTGCGGTCAGAAATCAGTTATTAAAATTCTGTTTTACCTTGTCAAGCAAACTCCGCCTTTATTATAGCTTCTGAATAAGGGCTAGAAGCGTGAACGTGGAACTAATGAATAGATCGAGCATTAAGGTCATTGCTAATTTGATAAAATTGTAGTTGAACGTTAGTATCCCTAGGTCTAATTTATACACAAGACTAATCAATTGACAATTACAAAGATTGCAAAAAGCTAACAAATTGACACGCATAAAACAATATCTAAGGCAAATTACAGTATTGTTCTGGAATAGAGGTATAAATCAGAATGCAGAACACGAACACGAAGAGCACGAAGCAGTTGAAGATATCGACCTTACGACTCGACTCAATAATTTACTTGTTATGTTGTACGTCCATTGTAACGTAATAGTACCTTCGAGTCCTACGTCATTTTGTGTAATTTTCGAATAATTCATTATTACCTAGTAATCGATCGTATAAAGAGGGTATGAGTGTTAAAACTTAAAACCTGTTTCATATGGGGTAAAAATAAAACGAAGTGTAGGTACATTTATATATATCCACAAGTAGAGCTATTAGATTAGGCGGATCCGAGATTGGATTTCTCGATTTAGCTTGTTTTATGCCAAATATAATGATCACGCCGAGAGAACTCGGCATCAGGCAGCGCCTATGAACCACAGTAGAGTCACGCATTTTGACCTTCGGCCACATATCTCGTCGCGATAATGACTCCATAGAGCGTCTCGTAGTGCAGGGAAAAGTTGAAGGTACCAGGCCACGTGGTATACCACCAATGAGATGGACAGATCCGATCAAGGCTCCAACTAAGTGCTCTGTTTACTAGTGTACCCGTAAAGCTGCAATCCGCGACGAATGGCGCCGCTTTACAAAGATCATCACTCATCGTGATTCACAATGATGACCACGACCGCTCTGGCAGGAGTGTATCGACTAAGAAGACGTCATAATAGAAAGGATGGATAACTATAAGTATCATATTTAAGTATGATACAGCTAATTGTATAATTTTAATCCGTACTTACAAGGTGGCTGATTTGCCATAGAAGTTACATACAAGTCCCTTTCTTTTTATCCAATTATGAGTTGAGACCACCCCAAGAGGATAACACGATAAAAATACCCTAACAGCAAACGTTGATGACTAGATTGTCCGCCATCAAGGGCACTCTTGATTCCACCGTCTAAGCCGCCATTAATTCGTCGTCGGGCTTCCCTCACGGCCGAGAAGCCCCGCCGATATGCGTGGATATCCTATTTCAGGACTGCGTTTTACCTCATCGGGTCTGTGTGGTGGTGTTTCGAAGCGGGTTACAAAATTATTTAGTAGAAAAAATATGGATTGTCGATGGATCTCTATCCGTGTATGTTATGCCCCATATATCTAAATAGCAGTGGCGGAGCATCAAAATGCTATTTGGGTAAGCCGGAGGTGATTTGATCTGCTTTATCTTTGAGTCATTAAAGAAAAATGTGCTGGATTGGCTCACGCGAGAGAAGCCGGCAGGAATCAACTTCTGTAAACGCAAAAGTCATTACGTTTTTCTGATGTGTCGCTTGATAAATCGTTGTCATCGACTAATAGTCACACAGCTTAGGTTAATTTATCATACCTATGGCAATGATATATGACCTGTGTAAAATATTCCCCATATTTTCACAGATGTACTCATCCAATTTTTTAACTACGTTGAAGTTTCCAGTTAATGTAGACAATTAACCTGTCCTAAAAACGGGGTGGTTAATACCGTCGTTAAAGGTCGCCGCAAGCAACGTTTAGCCTTAATAACTAAATAGGTTATGAATATTTTGTGAAGCGCCGACATTGCCCATAGTCGTCATCCGCCAACCTACTGCACCTCCAAAGCTGTAAGCTTATGGGGTAATCAAAGTTACTTTTGTACTGACATTGAACGAAACTTAGTAAAAACTTGACATAATACGATTTGATCTAGAATTTAGAGACCTATTCGAACCTGTTTAAGTGACAATTCGATGCCAACTTCCGTGGAAATGATCAATATGTCATGTTAATGATGTAGGGAATATAGGTATACAACAATAAAATTCCAAGGACCTAAATCCGCATGATAAATTATTTCCTTAAAACGGAACAGTACCTACATTATTTCATATTGAAAACCAAGAACAGAGCCAATAGTGGCAACATTCGAGTTTAACTAAGTATAACCACAATAGTGGTTTACCACAAGGAACTGTTCTTGGTTAATAATTATTTGTGTTGTAAATGAACTGGAGGGATATGAATAGTCATCTAGTTAATGTTATAGTGTAGCCAAGTTAAATGAAAAAGTCGAGCGATATTGCAGGGTAAATTTTCCCTTCCGTATGAGTTTCTACTAAAGAAAGAAGCTGGTGTTTTAACAAAAGGCAATACCAATACCTAAATATAAACATGATGCCGCAACTCCAGCACCTTTCCAATATCTAATCGATGGCTGCCACAGAATCTACTTTAGATTACCTAATCGAGAGTATGTAATTTGAATTCCTAACACGAGTAGCTGTTTCCTTAATGACTCTTTCCGATAACGCCCGTGGCATATTGATGCGTTTGCACGTGGCTAGGTGCTGTGCTTATTTAAGCATGTTTAGCTTGTCGTTTTTACAATCTGGATTATCTCATAAAAATGGCGTTGCTCACTTACAGAATACAGAATATATTCCCCCTCCCTATAGGGAGCTTTCATACTAAAACCCAAATATGTCCCATTCTAAAAAAGCACTCCTTAACATAATCACTCTATCGATACGTTGATAAGTGTTATTCTTGCCCGTACTAGGGTTGAGGTATGAGTGAAGTGTTTGAAGAGTCCCATTAGTCTGTTTAATGAAATGCATGGTGTGTACTACACGCCCTCGATGGCAGCATACGCCAGAATGTGCGGATTTAAGGATTATCGAAATGTCCATTCGAAAATATAGTAAGTACTGAAAGACCGACAATATACTACGCGTGTCCCCTCCCTAAGGCGCATCAGGACATCCCTACCGCGTCCTCGGGGCTGTCATTATCATCAAGATGGCGCGTCGTCCCGCGTACAATTACTTCCCGTGTTATTTATTCAAAGTTGATTGTAATACTTGGCGTACGTGATTAAAACATGTATTTAAGTGGTGTCTGGTGTTTTTATCCCTTTCAGCTCAGAAGTGAGATCTGAATCAATAGTGCCCGTGATCATATTCGTCAATCTAAAATCGTCATCGTGCTCCCGATGTTCAATTTTTATATAAAAACTGTTAATTATACCGGTTCAACTTATTCTACGAATATATTATTGTATCTTGGGGTAAATACACGAAACACCAGTAATACATTCAGTAATTTGCCTTAAAGAAGCCTAGTAAGTAAGTAAGTAGGTACGCGTACGTCGCCTACGCAAGTGAACCGTGAACTAAGTCCTAAAGTTGCAACTTGCAACAGAGGCAAGACATAAAGGAAGACTTCTTGTTACTTATTATACTGTGTGACACTGTTGGTAAGCAAAGCACACAGTACAGTACAGGTTTATTGTCAAAACAGGCAGGTAAGAAGTAAAAGAAGTTGTGTTACTTGATAAGTAATAATATACTCTTACCAAAGAGGAAAATGCAGAGAAGGTGTCACCCACCACTAACATATTCTCTGATTTGCTTGCTTTGTGTGTGTTCTGTGATTACAGGATTCTAAATACTGATATTACAATACCTACAGTGATATTTACCAAATGTATGAAAAAGGATGACAATGCAATTTCACTAAGTTTGTGTGTCAATGGAGATCAGAGATAAAATCTACTCTGAACTAAAACAACCATCACTATCCTCTGACATTAGCATGGATAAATCAATGTTTCAGACAAGTATGTATTCAGTATATTAATTACATACAGGTAAAAAGGAATGGATATTGAACGGTAAGTTCTTGCTACAATGTTCTAGTAATTTCAAGTTTGATGAAATAGTAACAAATAACAGTGTTTAGCCTTTGAATGGTACTTTATAACTAATGGTTTTACATTGTGTGTGTTATTAAATACCTTGATTTTAAGCTTCAATCATATAATGACAAGTCAACCTTAAGGTTTGTTCTATATACAGCGGAGTGTTTAGCTGTATTTGACAAGGGAATGAATTGCTTGTACTACTGTGTGTACAACATACAACAAGATGATTTGGTTGGTGTGTTTTGTTTGTGTAATTTTCAGACATTTCAGAGTAAGGAATATAACATAAGATTCATAAGTCAGATATCCAGGCTGGACTCAGTAGTACTGAAAGTTAACTGAATAGGTACTGTGGTTAGGACATGTGTTTTGTTTATTATTCAGTACCCACCAGGTATGTTTAAGCCATTCATAACACTAAGAATGCATTATACAGAAAGAAAGAAGATTATATTCAACAGCCATATTCAAGGTGATGTATTTGTTCAAAATTTAGGGTATGTGACTATGTGTTACATGTTTTCTGCCAACTTGACACACTGTACACTAGGTGCCAATGTGTAACATAACAATACACTTTCTAAGTAAATAAACACAGCAATGTGCTAATGAGTTCAATGGTTGTTGTCTTCTGACAAAGATTAAAGCTAACTAGTTCAGCGGTAACTTACAAACATGATATTGTAATAAATGGATTTGATGTGTCCTAGGAAAATCTATTTAGACTCGATGCTACTATAATTATGACATAAAATCATTACATTTACTAAGGAAATGCAGCATCAACATTTTATTCGTTGTAACCTTCATATGAAACTTGTCATGAAATAAATTAATATATGACTTATTGTGACATGTGGCCAATGTTCTGTTACATAAATGTAGGCTTTGCAGTACTATAAGAGAATAAAGGTTTTATTGCAATTATTTTGGCAATATCTTGTTATCAGTGTACCTTATCACTGTTATCAATTGACCAAAGACAGATAGTTGAATAGACAGCTTACTGAACTAATAAAATAAAGAATTGTTTGTTATTGATGACCCATCCATAACTATGATGAGGATGAGTTGAAAATTATAAGGATTTGTTTAATCTTCATTATTTTCCAGATACATATTGAATGTTGATATAGAATTATTGGTGAACCTGTAAGCCGTTGTATAAAAACCACATGCATATGGATAAAGAAATATTTAAGGCTTACTGTTTCGAAATACACAAAGAGAAATAAAAATACTACAGTGAATCCATAAATATACAAGTAAGGCCAGCTGTTGGTAATCATGATATGCAGGTATGTTTCAGCCAATCTCAATATGCACTTGACACTCTGCATGTCATGCATTATATGTCTTTGGCATTCAAATGACATTAAGACACTAATATATTGGTAAGTTGGATGGATGCCTTATTCACAAAGGAAAATAGCTTATTAAAGCTACTTAAATTATTTTGACCCCTTCACTGCTGTTAATTATTTAAAAAAGAACAAAACATAACCTTACATGTCATGTAATGGGCCAATGTTTTACTGTGTTTGAGACTTTTACTCTATTCATTAAGAATTTATCAGTAATTTAGTAAGCACTGGGTGTAACAAAACAAATGACACCGTATAGTATTTATTAGTTCTAAAGAAGTCAAGAATAACCTTGATCAAATTGCTGTGTGTTGAGATAAATACTCACAACATAATGTGCTAATATGAAATCATTTTATCTTCCATATGTGCTAAAGTCAAACCATGATATCACGTTCAGGAAAGTGAACTGTCAAGCTATGGAGTGTTATTTTGAGCGTCAAACTCCTATGAAGTTGTGACGATCGCTTGACACTTTGTCTGTGCTGCTAAGATCACGGGAACTTAGCATAGTCCGACTCTAGCATGGTATTTCATAAATGATTTTAGTTATGCAGGTTTGAACATGTTGTTACACATAAAATGCACTCACGAACGAGGTGTGATACTGTTGGGTGTTGCCGGTGTTGGTGTTATAGTTTTTCCAGGTTTGTGGATAGACTTTGAAACGTCCTGTCAGAAATGTATATGTTCACAATATTTGCAAACCACAAATTGGTGAGTGCACATGTTTGCTTAAGCGAGTGTAATATTACATCACTGCTGTATATTGATGGTAATGCTGTTTTATGATAATCACACACATATTAAGATAAATACAGTGGGACCTCGATAAGACGAACTTTGATAAGTGAATCGTCGGTAAGTAGCACTTGCTCAGCCTCCACTGCATTTCAATTGTTGTATGGTACTTTGTATTTCCTTGTGTATACCCTTCTACTTGGGGGCACGGAAGAGTACAACCAAGTTGCACATGATTATACTTTTGACTGTGTGTTAAGAGATCTGGCTTAAGCGAGATTACAGCATTGTTATAAAATGTGATAGTGTTCTAGAATAGTCTCAACTCACGTGTTTTATTAAAATATAGTTGATGTTTCCCTGTTATGGGGAAATAGGCGCAGTTCTATTCAATATTTACTGAATTTTAATGGGTGTACGGTGCAACGTGTTTCCTTTTGACTTAGGGACACTGAAGAGTACAGCCAAGTTGCACATGATTATAGTGTTGATTGTGTGTTCAAATTTAACCTTAATGAAATTACAGCACTGTTTCGTTTATAGTTTCGAAATCGCAATTGTGTTCATTAATTTGAGCCTTTGTGAAATCGAAAAAAAAAAATCAAAAGTGCCCTTTAAAAGGGGCCTGTTTTATTTATGATTTCGGTATTGCAATTGAGCTTATTAATTTGAGCCTTTGTAATGCCGATAATCAAGAGTGCCCTTTAAAAGGGGCCTGTTTTATTTATGGTTTCGGTATTGCAATTGAGCTTATTAATTTGAGCCTTTGTAATGCCGATAATCAAGAGTGCCCTTTAAAAGGGGCCTGTTTTATTTATGATTACGGTATTGCAATTGAGCTTATTAATTTGAGCCTTTGTAATGCCGATAATCAAGAGTGCCCTTTAAAAGGGGCCTGTTTTATTTATGATTACGGTATTGCAATTGAGCTTATTAATTTGAGCCTTTGTAATGCCGATAATCAAGAGTGCCCTTTAAAAGGGGCCTGTTTTATTTATGATTTCGGTATTGCAATTGAGCTTATTAATTTGAGCCTTTGTAATGCCGATAATCAAGAGTGCCCTTTAAAAGGGGCCTGTTTTATTTATGATTACGGTATTGCAATTGAGCTTATTAATTTGAGCCTTTGTAATGCCGATAATCAAGAGTGCCCTTTAAAAGGGGCCTGTTTTATTTATGATTTCGGTATTGCAATTGAGCTTATTAATTTGAGCCTTTGTAATGCCGATAATCAAGAGTGCCCTTTAAAAGGGGCCTGTTTTATTTATGATTACGGTATTGCAATTGAGCTTATTAATTTGAGCCTTTGTAATGCCGATAATCAAGAGTGCCCTTTAAAAAGGGCCTGTTTCGTTTATCAAATGTGCCCATTAAAAAGGGCCTCTACTACTTATAATAAGGTTACGGAAGAGTGCTCATTAGTACGAGCCCTTCGTTGGTTCTATTTCAGATGATCACAGTGAGTTCATTCAGACGAGCCGTCTGCCGTTTATTAATGCCTTTTATAGCAATGGGCTCATCGAGCCATCTGCTGTTATGTTCCCAGTAATTTGACTGCGCTCATTGGGATGAGCTGCCTCCTGGCCATACTCCCGTTCGCTGCGTTCTAGTGAGGCTCCGGTCCCCCGGCATGTGGAACGTGCGCCTGTTCTGGACGACGAGCCAGACGAATGCGTGCATGCAACAAGTTTCATGCAGATATTGACATGAATGCGTCGGTGTCTACAGGCATATAGGTGTATGCTGATCTCCACCATAAGACTGAGGCGGTTGTATAACCGTGGTCTAAACGGTAATGTTTGTTTTCTATCAACTAACTGTCGGTGAATCCCGACAATGCCAAATATCCTTGAAACCCTTGAGAATGATGCTAAATGACAGTATTGCAGTTTATATGAATGAGCGCTGCATTAAGCCCTGCATGAATCGGTATGTAATTAAAAATATAGATTTGTTTAGCCGTCCTTATGTGCTATGTCAATGATCTAAACATGAGTTAGTAATGTTACCGTTATTGGCTTTCTCGTGTATTGCACTCGAGAGTGAATTGTACGCTTTACTGCGTTGTTGTACTGTCTATAAGTCAACTGTAAATGTTTTCCAAGTCTTTACCATTAACCAAAATACGTGATTCATAATGTCTATGTTTGGCTGATGTATAATAGCATACCAATGATTGTTGAAGATGAGATTTGATTGTATGAGGACTCAACAATTTTATTAGTATTAACTGGGTCTCAAGAAAACAATGGTATCTATCAAATACTGTACAATCCATTTCCAGTATATTTTAATGGCGCTAATATGTAAATATTTGCTACTTTCGTCGAGATGGCGTTGTACAAAAATAAAGTCTTATCTATTCGCCACTAGATGTCACACATATCACACATCATTACTATACTACTAATTATAACTACGGTGATAAAATTTAAAGTGACTATCTTAGTAAATCATTACTTGTTACATTTGTCATATCAAGGGTGATCCAACTCTTATATTGGTGATTGCAATTCTACATTGAATTGGACTAAATATGGATCTTGGTCTATAATGGCGTAAAATAACGTCAGCGGTATTCAACAAAGTGTACCCAAAAGAATCAAGGGTTGTATGTGAATCATGCACACCTACAATGGGCTTTTCTAATTCACAGAATACCTAACAGGTGGGGCTACCGCCACCTGGGATTGGTTCAGCCTGTGGGGACTGCGTAACCTGCTGCAGACTGCAGCGGAGCATTGGAGAGTATGACCTTCGGGACGAAGCTCAAGGTCAGAATGGCCGAGATGAAAGACCGACAATATACTACGCGTGTCCCCTCCCTAAGGCGCATCAGGACATCCCTACCGCGTCCTCGGGGCTGTCATTATCATCAAGATGGCGCGTCGTCCCGCGTACAATTACTTCCCGTGTTATTTATTCAAAGTTGATTGTAATACTTGGCGTACGTGATTAAAACATGTATTTAAGTGGTGTCTGGTGTTTTTATCCCTTTCAGTACCTAGCTTATAAGAGTTATAAGAAATGGTGATTGGAAAAGCATTTTTAAAAATTAAAGTACATATAGACAATATGATTGTATTACTAAACGGGTATTTAGCTATAAAGAATTTGTTACTAGTGCCCACAAAAATAGGTCATATATAATTTCATATTTCCTTCGTGTAGTTCCTGCTATACATTTATTTAGTAGATAATATATATTATCATAATGTCTAGACTCTAGACTATGACCTCTGAAGGGCAGCGAACATAATAAATAATCCATCAACATGTAGGTGTGTAAACTTGTAAAGTGATTTCGTTATAAATTGCTATCCATATTTATCTTGCAATCGATTTTTATATTGTTTATTGTTATTCAACAAGGAAGTGACTTGCAAAGTCTTGCAAAGATAGCAACGATGGTAAAAAACATGCCAACATACAATTATACATAATATTACATACGAGAAGTGTTAAGATGTTCCATTATTACGTTATAAATTATAAAAAATATTTATTTCAGACCTAATTATCCATATTGAAACTAAATACACAACACGACATAGGTAATCGGAAGCCAAATGTTAAGGACGGTTAATAAACTAATAGGACTTAAAGTAGCTACGCATTTGGTTCATCTATTTTATCAACCATGGAAATTACTAGCAGTTTAAAGCCAGCAGAGTAGTCCGCCTCATTTTCCAGGATTGTCGGTCTTTGCCATCTGCATAGCATGGCTACGTACATCTTGTATCGCAGAACTGCAGGCGACTGCCGTGAATTGGGGGGCTTAATGGAGCATCTGCATTGTCCAGAAATGTCATCATAATACGTATTTTTATAATGATTGCAAACGTGTCACGTGACATTGTCATTGACGTCAAAACTTATGTTGAGATATTACTACCTACTGTTCTTTCTTTTGTTTGTTGAGATATCCACGTGTTATACTAATTGCTTAGCGTAAGTAGAATGAGATTCCTTTTCTGTGCAACGTGCAACGTCAGTGTTCTAACCTTTTTAAAATCGTGACTAATGCTCGATCGGCTTAAAAAATAAGAATACATTTTTGCCTGTATTGCAAAGGAATAAGGTACACCATTTACATATTTTTGGTTCTGACCGGTCCATGGCCTGAGGCCATAAAACTTGCGCTTAGATATGAATAGCCCCTTGTACGTCTAATAAGTTATAAATGAGCTAACAGGTTTAAGTCTTGTGTGTGAATGCCAAACAGACTTTGTCTATTCAATACAAAAATGGATTATCACGTCGCCATCAACCTTCTTTTGTCCAAGGCAAACTTAAAAGTGTATAATAGGTTATATTTGTTTTTAAACATTTAAATATATTTACCTTTGTTCAGTGTCCCACTCCTGGGCGACAGCCTCTTTTCCAAAAGTGTTTATAACCAGTTTTTGTCATTTTGTTTGTATTAATGTATTATTTTTGTTATTACAGGTATGTATATTCACCATGCAGTAACAAAATTGAAAGGACAGGTATCGCATATTAGCCGTATTTATTTTATCGAAATCAGCATGTTTACTTATCTTAAACATACTAGGATCAATGCACTGAAGCATTTTATATGGTAATTTATACAATCGTGTCATAATAGAAAGTTAGTAGTTGAGTACAAGTACCTTGCTGAAGCTTGCTGAGTAGACCAAGTGAGGGGGCGTAGCGTAGTGCGCCTGCCGTGTAAATTAAAGGTAGGCGCACGGATTTCGATATATTAAAAGTTTAATTTTCGATATATTAAACTTTTAATATATCGAAAACTACCTTTAATTGATACATGTAAACGCAATCAACACAATAATAGTAGCTGAAGAATGATACTTACTAGTAGTACGAGTAATCTCATTCATTCAATAGTTTTCAACATATTAAAGGTAGGCGCACTTCAATTCCCTCACCTACCTATTCTAAGTAAGGTGCGATATTGAAAAGTTGGATTATGTAACCATTACAATACTTCAGAGCATCGACCCCAAAAATGTTTATAAACAGATTGTTGTAAGCCAGCAGACTCAAACCAAGATAAGTCTACATAAGATAAGTAAATACAGAAGGCGACGACGTTTGTTGATTTTGACAAAACATACTATTGTCGGTGGCGGTAAGTTTATTTGATGATAAAATATTATAATACTGCGCGATTGTGAAGTTTACTGACATGTTTACTGATATACTGTATTTTGAGACATGCACAAAAATAACACAAGTTGAATTAGTGCATGTGAAATTTTATTACTTATTACTTAGGGTATACCTTCCCGATGTAACCATGTACTATCGCGATCAATAGTGCATTGACAATTTATGAATAAATTCTAAATTGAAACAGATGTTTATATACCTACTAAAGAACAAGACCAACGAACTCGGGTCTTCAGCTTACGCGGCTAACGCCATAACCATAGGTCACCTGGTCTCAACGAATGCTGGCGATTTCTCGAATATATGCAATCTTTGTAACAGGTATGACGCCCGTGGCCTTACTCTAATGAATACTAATTATTTGTTTCAACAAAAATATAAATACATATTTAAAATAAGTACTTACGTAACGATGTAATCAAGTCTTGTTTAACCTATTTCTAATACCTATGTAGCTGTACGGGTAACCAATTGGAACCCTTCCAATTGGATTTATAGCGTCACTATCACGTAGTCCTAGAGTGGCCTAGGGTTCCAATTGGTTGACTGTACCATCGTCATGGATCTTAGCTTTTATTATGCGTATGACCCTTCGTAATTGGGATCAAAACAAATTCTTTAAGATCGCAAATAAAATAAAAAGGAGCATTCGTAATGCCCTTCATATTTATTATAATCGTGACATTTGTGATCCAAAGTGACCCATTTTTCGATATTTTATCGTCCATGCACCATTCTTCCAAATCATTGTCCACACAAACAAGTCAGTTCCATAACCAATATTGATTTCGATTGCCTATACATCAAAAGTTTTGCCTAGTCCAATAACACATATCCGTTATTCACAACTGAACATTGCTTCGTCTCCTTTAACCCAGACAACAATGGTCTATAGGTACAATAAGGACACTATGTACGAGTACATAGAGTATGTAGATAGTGAACTATTTATTTTCGTGAGGGTAGATCGCTGTGGCGTGTGGGTAGATCAGAACAAAAACTCGCAGCTCGTCAGTTTACTCCGTGAACATCGCACTTGCAACAGTGTCGAAATATCGGGTGCCCAATAAAACAAACATACATGGTAATTATCCCGTTTTAGATATTAGTTATAATGCAAATGACCATGTCAGCTTAAAATCGTATGCTAAGCATGGTGTTATGGATCTCTAGGTCAAGTTACACTAGCACAGTCGTGTAAAGTTGAGTGAACGCAGCATAGAGCATGTTAAGTCTAACGGGGTCAATGGAAACAATAGACCGGCATACGTCATCGTTGAGTCACTAACCTACGATAGTGCCCACATCAGTTAGATATATCTGCCCGAAACAATAACGTAATTTTCAGAGTGAATAAGATAAATTACCACCATTTTGTTGCAACTGAATTCACGTGTTTAACCGCATCCCTAATATTTTTTAATTTAAGAGTTTTCATGCTAGAGAGCTGTTTCAATAGATGGTATAAGGAAAGGCTAATGGCGTTATTCATAAACGCACTTCAACAACAGTTTAGCTAAATTATTCTTGGTCCTTATCTGTCACTTTGACAATCGCGTTTGTCAGAATGGGAGAAAACATAATTTAACTAAAGCTTCTGTTAACTTTTTTATGAATAAGGCGGTAAGCCTTCGAGCGTAGTCTTCCATCACGTTGGAAGGAAGACGGCAAAGCGTCTTATAATACAAATTTTCTGTAACTTTTTGCGGAGGGAAACGTGCAAACAGACGCACTTCTCAAAGAAAAAACAACGTAACAAATCTTGCGCACTTCGATCTATTTTTGTGTACGGAAATCACAAGTGTCGCAACACAGATCCGCGTATGCCTATTTGGGCTTGGCTTAACGGCCTCCTAGCCTAGTCGGTAGTGACCCTACCTACGAAGCAGGAGGCCCCGGGTTCGAATCCTGGTCAGGGCATTTATTTGTGTGTTTATCACGAATATTTGTTCCTGAGTTATGGATGTTTTCTATGTATTTAAGTATTTATATGTATTATATATATCGTCGTCTAGTATCCACAACACAAGCCTTATTGAGCTTACCGTGGGACTAGGTCGATTTGTGTTAGATTGTCCCACAATATTTATTATTTATTTATTATTTATTTACTACTTAAAACGAGATATTTACCATATAGGTATATTTATTTGTCTTTGTGAGCTCACGATATTTCGGCACTGCTACAAGCGCCACCATGTCCACAGTGTAACTCAGTTACACCAGTCATGTTACACCATAAACAACACACAGAAGAAACACGACTGAAGTATACAGTGTAAATATTTTGTACATGTTTATAATTTAAATTTATATTCTAGAGTTTAAGTAAACATATATTGTACGCCTTGTAGGCAGGTTATAGTGATACTACCAATAATAACAGGTTACCCGTCTGTACACCTATAATCAGACGATAAATTATTTCAATTTCAATGATAAATGATTTCAATTTCAACATGGCGCTTGTAACAGTGCTGAAATATTGGGAGCTCACAAAAACAAGTATACATGGTAAATATCTCGGTTTAAATAGTAATTATAATGTTATATATTATCTGCAAGCCCTCACTAAACAGTCATACTAAATTTCCCATTTTAAAAGGATATTGCAACAAAGCTATAAACCACATTGTTTTGCGACCTTGATGGAAATGAAGTTGTAACGAGATTATAGAACAAAGGATAAGCTGCATTAAGATAAGTGCCGTTAGATGAAAGCGTGTAACGTGTAATGTAATATCACACTAATGGGTCTGCATTTGTGTTATCGAGTGTACTTTGTACGGGAAACTGGATTTAAGAATCCTTCGTCTTGATTTGAGAAATGGTTTTTAGGTATCATATAGGGTTTTGTTCGGATGTCATTTATATATGTATACAAAGGTCACCAAAGGTGCCCTTTCGTGAATTATTTGCAAGATTAGTCTTTCAAACGTTTTACAAAAGACCAAAATGCCTAGTGATGTACTTTAGTACATATAAACCTTAAAACTATTATTGTATGTGAGCTAGTTTACTAACTAGCACAGTCAACTACAGCGCAGTACAGTTAAATATGGGTGTACACATCTTACTCAAAAATGTGTCCCATATCACCTTATTCTGGTGTGATAAGTAATTTTGCCGATAAATATTTTTGCACTTGCTTGACAAAGTATTAATACTTATTATTCCATAAACTAATCCAAAAGACGCATCACGAGGGCAATAACTCATAGCAAAGGCCATAACATAATAAAGTATGTCAACGCTAGCCAATCTCCGTACCTATACTTATTGGCGTAATAAACCTCTATTGCTCGCTTCATCCACGCAAATAGCTGGAACGATAAGAACAAAGCAATAAAATAAGCAATCAGACTCGGAGCTCGTTATATCCTGCGCGTGAAGCATGGTAACAAATTATGTGTGCGAAAATTATCGACAAGGCAATAGAATCAAGATAAACCGGATCTTTGATCATAGTCGTTTAAGACGAGATGTGCCTATACCGATTTTTTCAATTCGGATTTCTGTCGGGACACTTTTATTGTAATGCTAAACTGTATACAATACAAACAACTTAGTGTTGTCTTTTTCGGACCTTTGATCAGGCGGTTTATCAATGAATGAATAATAATAGACCATGATATCCTATCGTGATCATTGAATATGAGATAGTTAACGTTATTTACAAAATTACAAAAAAGCAGTTGACAGAAAATGTATCAAAGTGGTTTGGGTATCGTTATCCAAGCGTGATCAAAAACTTGGTAATTAAATGCGAAGGTAAGACGCGGAAACTGATTGGACATTTGATACGACATGACCACTTTTTCAAAGCTATTCTGGAGGGAAAGATAGAAGGCAAGAGAGGTAGAGGCAAACCAAGACGAAGCTACATGGACCAAGTGAAGGAAAAAGTAAAAGCAATGTCGTATCAAAAGATCAAAGCGCTGGCGCAGGACAGAGAGCTGGAAGATACTCCAACGACAAGAGTGAAAAGTTTATGATGATGATGAAATGTACATTTAAAGTTAATTAATTTGTGTACATCTCATCAGCTAAATCCCTTGTAACAAGATGGAAAAGTGTACACATATTAATTACTCGAAAGTAATACCATGACTTCATGGTCACAGAACCTAGCGCGGATAAAGGAGTTGATAATGACGTCGTTCCTTGCCTAGAAAAACACTTGTTACCTTTTAAGAAACATTAAAGTTCCAGATAATTCCGGCTTCGGCCGCAATATATTGTAACTAACCCCAGGGACAAGAGTGAAAAACAAATAAATAAATAAATATTATGGGATAATCTTACATAAAACGACCTAAATAGTCCCACAGTAAGCTCAATAAGGCTGGTGGTGTGGGTACTACACGACGATAATAATATTTCCATCAGGCGAGCCGTACGCTTGTTTGCCAACATCGTGGTATAAAAAAAGATAGGACCTATATATGAATACTTAAATACATAGAAAACATCCATAACTCATGGACAAATATTCGTGATAAACACACAAGTAAAAGCCCTGGCCAGGATTCGAACATGGGGCCCCCTGCTTCGTAAGCAGGGTCACTATCGACTAGGCTAGGCTATAAGGCCGTCGATCCTCAATAAAGCTTTTTGACTAGAAGCACTAAACGGTTAGTGAAATTAAACTCGTGAAATACAGCAGAGTATATTTATAAAACCTAGTTACGCTTATTGTGTAATCCTAATCACTTTAGCAGTTTATCTAATTGGTCATAATTAGTTTTTAACGATAGTTTCACAGAGCGCTGAATTTAATAAAGTCGAGTACCTAGTGAAGTTGGTAAGTATATCGACCGTAAAATTTAACGTTAAATTATGCCCATTTTAGCCAAAATTCTTGCTAGGTCAGGTCTGAAGATGTCTTGCGTCCATCAGTGTGATTCTCATTAAAACTGGCTTTAGTCTTCGTATAGAAATCGTACACATCTTAGCACCAATTACCTACTCTGACCAGGGTTACTCGCTAAGTTAGTTAACTGTCAAATTTCATGTGAAATTCGGGGATTTAGCCACTTAGCCAAAATTAAGTTTTATCCTTTTTTACTGGTTTTTATGTGTTCTATCGGCTGTAGCTACTTAATGAATAGGATAACAAAACTTCTACGAATACAATTTTAGTCACCGAAATTCAAGGATGCACTCTGTTTGAAAGATATAAGTTTTGGCCGCGACAGATAGGGTATAGCCAGTCATACATTATGAAGTACTATTGACTGACCCACTGGCTGGCACATACTGTGTCAATGTCATTGCGATTATTGCGATGACTTGCAAAAAGAATAGTCCGGTATCAAGGATTTGAATGACATACTTGAGTAACGTATCAGTAAGAAAAGATGCATGCCAAGTGTTGCGAACGCAACCGTTTTGTATAACTTGCAGTAGCTAAACGCTCCTTCGGGCTCGGCTAGTACTCGGAAGCTTCTTCTAAGCTCCATTAGCAGCGCACCACATACGCTTAATCGCGACCAATTAGAAGTAAGTAAGCATACGTTGCACTTATATTTCGAAAATCAGTCAACTTCCATACAAACCACTTCTGCATTTTACCGTTAGCGCCACTATTCTTTGTAAACCAGCATCCTATGAAATTATAACAAGTCTACGAAACATCGGAGTTTTATTTAAAACTAGTCGTCGAGACACCACGGCGGCTACACCAAGTCTAAATGCCTTTTCCACGCCAAAGACGTATATATTGGCACCGCAGGTTCAATGCCAATTCATAAAGACTCATAAAGTTCAACTTCAGTTTTGACTCTGCGGTGACGTGGCGTCTGAGCGTAAGCGTTTATATTTAACTTGGCGTCGAAAAGGTTAAAGAAATCTTGGTTTTTAATTTAAATTTGGGTTCCGTACCAAAATGGTACAAAAAAAACCCTTATGGTGCGACTCATTTATTGTATACAAAAACATTCTCACGGTCTCAAGGCAAACTCTTGCGTATGGATCGGTGTGTTTTACATGTATTGGTGTTATATTTTTGACTTTTACATACATACATACATACATATTTTTGCCGTTGTCTTAGGCCAAGTTTTTCACAGATTTAGTATGGCTTTTGTAAAATGTATGGAATTTTAGGACACTTTTTTTCTCCTACTAGGATTGAAAGAGCTCGCGATTCTGAGTAGAATATTTTTGGACAACAAAAACTATAAACGCTTTAGCTCTATCGACCCCACCACCACCAATATGCCTTGGGGCGCAGACCTCTAATGCACGGGTTAGGAAGGTTTAAGATATAGGTAGTAGGTAAGGTACCCACTTTTTTATTGAAAGGGACTTAAAGTCGGGTTCTGTTTGCGTTCATATGATGCTAATGCAGGGTCAGGAAGGATTGGGATTATAGGTAGGCAGTTTCCACTTGTTTTTAAAGAAAGGGACTTAATGTCGGGCTCTGTCTGCCTTCATATGATGCCCGAGCGGCCACGCTGGCCGAGAGAGGTTTTCTTATCGCCACTTCCGACGCAGCAGTTCTCAATATGTAAATGTTTACCTTATGTTATGTGACTGTTCCCATCTGTCACAACCCACGTCTGCAGTCGTGAACACGCGTGAAATAGCGATTATCCTTCATTGTTCCATTACGTCCGTTTTATTGTTCTCTTGTCAACGCTCGTGTATTTACTATTTACTTAGCTAGAATGAGGACAATGCCGAAGAATGCCAACTATTATTCCATGGGTGGGACACTTCGCGATTGTTCGGAGGCCTACTGGTGTGTTACAGCATTTAGTCATTTGTCACACTTAAATTGTCCTGTCGTATCGAGTCAACCTATAAATGTCAACTGTGTACACACTACACAGAAGATTGACTGAGGAAGAAGACTTGCTAGCGTTTTCCCGGCTTATCCCAAGCCTTAGGGTAACTTATTTCAAGATTAATTCTGAATTAAGCAGAGACGTCTGCTAACGATTTACAATTTTATAACTGAAAGAAAAATAGAAAAAATTTCCACGTCGAGCGGGATTGCAATTGGCAGAGCGATCTGACCTGTATTCAGAGAGGTCGTGGGTTCGAATCCCGAATTTTTCCCTTTTTTTTTTTCAATATAAAATGGTTCCAAGATTTAGCGTTGGCGCTAGTTTTACGAAAGCGACTGCCATGCCATCTGACCTTCCACAAAACAGAATTTTGTGTGACCTTCCAACCTGGAGGGTAAACTAAGCCTTAATGGGATTAGTCCGGTTCCCTCGCGATGTTTTCCTTCACCGAAGAGCGATTGGTAAAATTTAATATCATGTGACATTTCGTACATAAGTTTCGAAGTTTTATGCATATGAGTATCAGGTACCTAGTTGTTATCAATATTGAGATCTAGACGTCTAAATGATAACAATTTGACCACTGTGGCCTTGATTTTGACAGTTCACGCCGCGCGCCGAGTTAGCAGCCAACCCTGGGTGACTCTAAGACTAATATTTGAAGATTTTTTTATCTTTTTATACTCTCTTTATGAAAAGATATATAAGATGTCATGTCCTGTAAACTGACCGCCCGATTTCACATAAATCAGTGCAAATGTGGAGTGTGCAATACTTGGCTAGCGTGGAAGCCTACTCGTACTAGTATTAACTTACAGAATGAGGGCATTGGCAGCGATGCAAATGGCACTGGTAATATATTGCATTGTGCAATCCTAGCTGCGTGGTCATAGGATAATTATTTGTAAAGTGGATCAGCATGGTCAGTTGATCACTGAATTGTCAGTGCCTAGAATTTGTTTATCGAAAAATGTAGCTTGATAATCGACTATCTTCGTCCTAAGGTGTTCCCTAGGGTGGTAGATTTGCCGTACGTAGTTTTACTAAAAGTACGACTGCCATCTGATCTTCCAACCCAGAGGGTAAAATTAGACCTTATCGGGCTTAATCCGGTTTCCTCACGTTTTCCTTCACCGAAGGACGAAGTAAATATCAAATAGGAATAAGAATTAAGTTAATAACATAAATTCATTTATGAATAATATTAAATTAACTTGTAGGACTGAGTGATTATTCACTGACAATAAATTTTCACATGTCTACCTAGACTGAATATATTAAGGAAAGTAATATGTATTAGTGATAAGGTCCCATGTTACCATGTATTCTTTGTGAATAAACCATTCATTCATTCAATAATATTTCCTACCTACATAAGTTCCGAAAGACTCATTGGTACATGCCGGCAGGATTTGAACTCGCGACCATCGGATTGTAAGTCACACCAATCCTGAGGAAACCGGGCTACCCCCGATAGCCCCGATAAGGTCTAGCTTACTCACTGAGTTGGACGGTCAGATATGGCAGTCGCTTTCGTAAAACTAGCGCCTACGCCAAATCTTGAGATTAGGTGCCAATTACTTGTTGAGTCGATTAGCCGGGAAAAGAAGGATAAGGAAATCAAATTACTATTATAGTTTTGATATTTGCGACTCTATGGTTTTCCCAATTCTTTAAAACAGTCCACCACACATGATTCATACCCGTGCAAAAGCTGCAAATGATTTCAACTCGAGTCATCATAATTAGTAACTTCGCGCTAAGAGGTTTCTCACGTTACTGTGGTAATTATTACCGAAACAAATGTTAAATGCAATCCAGTGACGCAATGGACATACTGTAAACAACACTTATGTCGTAATACTCGTTATATGTGAAACTTTTTGGCCAAAATAGCTACCATATTCAAAAATATATCTTTATGGCTTTTTGACTCTTGGCTTAACCCTTTAACAAGCGTATTTAGGGACTTTTTTGTGCAGTTTTATTTCGTTTAAACAAAAACAGGAGGATGGTTGCTGAAGGGTAGTAATAGCAACCATCCTCCTGTTTTTGTAACCCTCCTCTTAAATTCCCTTCTTAAATTTGAAACTTATTGGTACTTATTGTTATTTTTTTTCTCTATCTATATCTCTATCTTAGGTTGTTAGAGACTTCAAATAGGAACAGTTATATGTACTTACTCGTATAAACTTCTTTAGAATATCGAAAAATTTGCCTTTTTAGACTATGTTTGAAAAAATGACATAAAATTAACAATGCATTTTTTTCAATATCCAGCTCTCGCAAGTCAAGATAAAACATTGATGAACCGATTGACGGATTATTTTGTATTTGTACTTATACTTATAAGGGGTTCACAAAATAGTCACGGATATTTTAAGGGACGTTGATTAACATCAAAACCATTAACTTTCACTAGAAATTAAAAAATAAATATTATTTTTTGACGTGACAACGTCTTAAATTAGGTTGCGGCTGGGAGTCACTTATGAAAAAGTGTAACGCTCGGTAACGTTACGATGAGTCACCGAACGAGAGAGAGGCCCGCCGAATGCCTTGCGTCTCTCTCCCACTCAACTATGATCGGTCTGCCGCGCGCGCAGCACTAGAGAATTAGGCGCATTGAATCGGCGCATGCTTGTGTCTCTGTCTTTGTCTTTCTCGAACGTTGATAGTGTTAAGTAAGTTCCTATTGTGCAATTTAATTATATTCATATCAATAAATATTCTACCGAGAAAAAGACGTTGTCACGTAAAATCTTCGCCCGTAAAACCGACTTTACAGGCAACCATTTTTTGTTCTAATTTACCAAACAAAAAATTATAATTAATTGGTACATTGGAAGTAACAACTTATTTAATTGTCATTGTGTAACATGAATAATAGTGTTTTCCATAAACTTTCCAACTCGACGGACTTGACATTGCAGTTATAAAGGAAACCACAGTCCCCAAGTTAAATAAGAAAACTAAATCCAATATGTTGGCATCGAACGGATGCGAAGGAGCAATAATAGTTGTGCGACGGTTAGGGTGACCATATTAAAAAATTTTTTTTTTAAATGTTTAGCATTACAGTAATCTGTGAGATCGTATCAGAAATGAGACCATCCGCAGCAGAACCAAAGTAACCGATATAGCTCTCCGAATCGCAAAACTTAAGTGGCAGTGGGCGGGGCACATTGCACGTAGAACCGATGGCCGTTGGGGCGGAAAGGTTCTCGAGTGGCGACCGCGTACCGGAAGGCGCAGCGTGGGTAGGCCCCCCGCAAGGTGGACTGATGACCTGATGAAGGTCGCAGGAGTCCGCTGGATGCGGGTGGCGCAGGACCGGTCATTGTGGAAATCTTTGGGGGAGGCCTATGTCCAGCAGTGGACGTCTTTCGGCTGAAATGATGATGATGATTACAGTAGTTCTGCATGCGAGTTTTGTAGAATCCGTACTTAATGTATTTTTGTATTTTATGACGAGTTCCTAACATGAAATCAGATTGTGTGATTGAAATCAGACACTTTATTCCACAAAACAGGATATGCGTTAACAAAAAAGGAATAAGAATAAAGGAAAAAAGGTGAACTTATCGCTACGATCGTCTCTTCCGGTTAATCAGAAAATTCAGGTTTTGGGCATTCTTTGTGTTTTGTTGTAGAAAAATAATTTTTTTGCAAAATTGGAAATTGTTTTATGTTTTCTACTCAGAATTGCGAGCTCTTTGAATCCTAGTAGGAGAAAAAAAGTGTTATAAAATTTCCATACATTTTTCAACTTTCAACTGCGCTACTGCTATACTAAATCTATGAAAAAATGGTGGCAAAATGGGAAAAAATCTTGGTATACTTTTTTCTCCTACTAAGATTGAAAGAGCTCGGAATTTTAAGTAGAAAACATAAAAAGTTCCATTTTGCAAAAAAATATTTTCAAAACAAAAGAATTAAACGCCCTGTTGCGTGATCAAATTTCGACGTGGGTAGCTATTTGATAAATATTTATCCCAAAAATTGCTTGAAGCGTGGTCGACCTATGTTCTCGCTAGTCGGAAAACTTCGCCGCAATTTGCCGGGGACAATAACTTGGTTACAACGAACAATTTACCAGGTGAAGGTTGAGACACACTGTCTCTGGAACTAGTATCGGTACCATGAGTTGCTGCATAATAACAATTGCTATCGACTGCGCTATTCGAGAGTATTTGCATCTTGCTCGTTATTTACTGGTGGAAACGAGTAGCAAATAAGGTTAATATTTCCAACTTTTTCACATTTGCCTAAAATGCTATCAACCTGTTGGGCCCGCTAGTTGGAACTTAGTTACAAATGTTACAATAAACACTGTCTATGGAACAAGGTACCAGTGTTAATTGATTTTGTATTTATCAGAGATGTCTGCGAAAGAAATTTGCAATTTTATAATAGAAATAAAAATGGACAAATTCCCCGCGCCGAGCGGGATTCGAACCCACGACCTCTCTGAACCTGGTCAGATCGCTCTGCTAATTAAATTACCAATTTCATAATAACCACACTATATGACTGACCGGTTCTCCTTATTCGTCTTGTGTCGTTGTTAAGAACTGTATTAGTAATTTAACAACATGTCAGTGTGGACAATGTTACCCCGCCTTGGGTTAGTTAACCCAGGTTTACGTATAAAATGAACATTATAACTTCGGTGGTGCTAATGGCCCTAACGGAGCAAAACCTACCTACCTACCAGTTACCAGCTAGTTTTGAAAGCTAGACGCTGATACCGAGTAGGCTAAGCCAGCCATCAAATTATTAACAACAATATGCTCATAAAACTACAACATAAAGATAAGTAACATGCTAGGTATACATGGGAACTCCCTACAAACCTCTAGAGAGTACCCCTTTCACCGGAGGTTTCTATTTCACTTCAAATACCGGTTTACGGTTTTGTCGTGGCGTTTATGTCTCATAACTAGGAGCGGTATTCAATTTATATTATCGTTATGATCTCCTTATGATTCGATTGTATGTTGGTGCGCGCTGATACCTAGCGCGCTGTGTCTTTCGCATCTCACTTCTCGCGGAAGATGTAATGAGATGAGAGGCGTAACGAAGTCGTACCCTAACGATAAACCAGTTTAAATTTCAAACTTATAGTCAAATCACGTTATCTCTACCAAGCAAATAACCTGTCAAACTTTGGTGTTATTTTTAAAAGTCGAACTTATATGAAATTATCACAATTATAAATTGAAAGAGATGTCATATACCTACTAAAGAAAAAGTGACCAAGGTCCCCGGTGAGCAGGGCTGGGGATCACCCGGTGATCGGGTAGCCCAGTGATTAGGGCGTCTGCCGCGAAAGCAGGAGGTCGCTGGTTCGATCCCAGCCCTGCTCACCGGGGACCTTGGTCACTTTTTCTTTAGTATATGACATCTCTTTCAATTTATAATTTATATACAGTAGTGTGACTACTTAAAAAAAACACAAAAACATGAATCAAAACATTTATTACATTTAATAAATGATTTAATTCGTGCTTTAAAAAAAATATCACAATTACTTAACACTTTCACAGTCTGCGTTTTCAAAATCTATGAAACTTTGCATAGTTGGATATTAGACTCGTGCTAAGATGGCATGTAACAGTTGTTAATTTTACAAAAAATAAAAACGAGTGAAATCTCTTGATAAGAATAGCGACAGTGTTAAATGGCGACCAAAAACATTTAAATAGTCCTTTGTAGGCCTCGGAAACTCTTTCAAGGTGAAGAAATTTAACAAAGAAATTGTTCGTAACTTTTTAACAAACACGAAATAATCACAAATTCTTCCATAAAGGCATTTGTTTTCCAAACCTTAGAGGTATTAACGTGACTTGTCGAAGTTTCCAGATTTTGCATCTCCATGGCGACAGACCGCTCAATGGGAAACTCGAAAATGTGACCGGTATTTTCGCAGTCCGTTGGGTAAAATCTAAGACAATTATTTTTTGTAAAAAATCTGAGAAACCGGCAATGAGTACATTGAGTGCAGCGGCAGAAGCTAAGCAGTCAAAATACTCAAAATTATCAAAACACTTGGCCCGCTTATCATATTCTTACGACAAAATAACTTATTTATTTGATAAATTAACTTGATTAGACCACAAGTCATACAAAAGTCTATAATATAAACCTTACCGGATCACATAAACTAAAGTGTGCGTGCCTTTTTTCCAATATGGCGCCCTGAGGAAAATATGAAGTATTGTAATATTTCTTGAGGCCTGTAGTAATCTGCATGAGATCGCGTTATACTACGATGGTGGGATAAGCATACAGCTTGCCATAAGGTGATTCTGAGTTGGGCAGCCGCTGCCAGGCAGCCTCCTCGCTGCTCTAGGGATTTGGATGCAACACTTTCCGATACTAGCTGCCAAGCAGCGCTGCATAGTCGCTTGTGTTGCGGCCAGCGATTTCCGAGCGGCGGCAGCCGGGCAGTGACTGCTGAACGGCGACAACCAGGCAGCGACTGCTGAACGGCGACAGCCGGGCAGCGCCTGCTCAGATCCGAATGCTACGTTTATGGAAAACGGCTGCCGCAGTTTATAGATGCGTGCAAGAGTTGAGGCACATGCGTGCTGGCAATCCTCTAAAAGCCTAATCATTTTTAGGGTTCCGTACCCAAAAGGTAAACGAGACCCTATTAATAAGTCTCCGAAGTCCGTCCGTCTGTCTGTCACCAGGCTTTATCTCATGAACCGTGACCGTGACAGGTGAAATTTTCACAGACGACGTATTTCTATTGCCGCTGTAATAACCAATACTAAAAAACAGAATAAATTAAATAATTAAGGGGACCACAAACGTGGTTTTTTGCCGTATTTATAGATAAGGTACGGAGCCCTTAGTGTGCGAGTCCGATCCGCACTCAGCCGGAGTAAAACTAGCCATATTTTTGTCCCACTTCAATTTGTCATGCACTGGCGCCTTACCATTGCGTTTTATCGCGATTTAGTTGACGACCTAAACTGAGTCGCTTCCATACAATTGAGCCTAAACTGAATCGCGTTAAGAAGTCATGGTAAGGGCCTACGCTAGCTGACGCGGACGGTGCACGGAGCGGGTGCACGTGGCGGGTGGATTTAGTATGGCGCACCCGCTCCGTGGGCCCGCTTCACTTAGCGCTGTTCATACAATTTCTTATTAGAAGGGCGTTCCGGGTAATCCGCGTCAGCTAGCGTAGGCCCTAAGTCCCCAGTTCTATGGCAGCGACTCATTTTAGGTCGTCAACTGAATCACTTTAAGATGGCAGGGTAAGGGCCCACTACTCCCAAAACTCATATGCGGTCAGTGTTACCCATATCCAAGAATAACAATTTGTCAATATCGGGTCATTCCATTTCTCCTCTATCCGTAAATGGAAACGGATAACGCATTGCGTAGTTCCGGGTTCCGGGGGGCTTCCAAATGGTGCGGATTATCCCACACTCGTGATACTGATCCCCAGATAGGGTTACCAAATATTTTGTTTTAAGAAAGTCTTGCGCATTATTTTTTTTACGATTTCTTGAAAATTTTGTTACTTGCCTCCTGGTAGGACACTCATATTTGACAAATTGATCATCTGATTAATATGTCTACTGTGAGACATGTTAATTGACTCCTCCACCTGCTAAGCTACACCAGTAGCTATACGGCATGGTAGTTGATATCACAGTTTTTCTGGTACCCATGTGACGAAAATGCTTCGAGAGTTTTGTGTAAAAGCGCTGAATTCGTGAAAAAACCTTAAGTTAAAGTGGCAAATACAATCATATAACCAACTTTGCGCCAACTCTGTAATTTTCATGGAATTACTAAAACATGCCTATGCGGGTCGATTCACGAAAACTGGCGCGGAATGTCTATGGAGTTAATAACAGTTATATACATTTTCCGTACCAGCTTTCGTGAATCGATCTGTACCTACAGTCAACTAGCATCTGGGTAAGCAACTTTGTTGTGGGTTGGTCTTGTACACCTATACTATTCGAAAAATCGCATCGAAATTGCTGACATTTTTTTTTACGTTTGACAACCCTATCCCGAGCCCGCATTCACACATCTCACTACATATCTACGACAAATCCTCGGCCCTCGCCTACAGTTAGCGACACAGCCCTTTTTAACAAATTCGAAAGTTTATCCTTTGTCTTTGTCGCTCTCGTTTATCATTTTGAAATCGGACTTCGGAATCGGAGTCAATTAGATTATGCGATTATCTCATTTCTTGTATTCCTCGTATTCCTCCTATCTCGTAATATCAGCCCATATATGGTCTTAAAGGATTCTCATAGTACTTTACCGCCCGCCTCCCGGAGAACCTGCCCGCCACGCGCTCGCCACACGTAGTCGCCGCTCACTCAGCAGTACTGTGGACTGTGCTACTACACTACCGCTAATAATAATTGTTTCTTTGTCTGCCTAGAAAGTTTATTTATTTCCTGGCAAATGTGATGATAAACATTGTATGTATCACGGGCGGTACAAGAATTACGAACTCGTGCTAAAATTAAGACCTCGTTTTCGACTCGGGCTTAAATTCACACTCGTTCGTAATTTCTTGTTTACCGTCCTTAATACACTATGTACTAAAAGCAGCATAATAAAGAAACATGGACGACTTTAACTGCTACTGACAAAAGAAGGGAACCATACTTTTTTTTTAAATCTGTCAGACTGTAGCTAGTTGTGCATTGTAAACCGTTTTATAGGCAGTAAATAGTAGATAGATAGTCTAGATAGCCATAATGCAGTCTATTATCGATTCTAGTTAAATACTGCAGTTATTACTAATCGATTCCATTTAGTCCAAGTAGTAAAAGCCTGTCAATCATTTATAAAGGCTGATTAATGTTGTTAACTTTAATGCTAAACCGAATGCAATCTAAAACTAAATCTTTATTAGAAACGTAATCATTAAAAGTCAAGTAATTGTAACAGTTATTTATTGCACAAAATAATAAATAAATATCGTACTAAATGCGGACTCAGTAAATGTTGAATCAACATTTATATTACAAAAAAAATGCTTACGAATTATATTTAAGTTTAGGTTTCTGGAATCCGTAAGAGAACTATTTAAGGACAATGATATATTACCACTGACATGCATTTATATATTAGAAATTTGTTTATTAGTTAAGGAGCAAAATGACATTTTTACCAAAAAGAGTGAGCTTAAGGATAATATCAGAACACAATATAAACACGATATTTGTACGGTTAAACTTCATACTTGGGAAGAGCACATACGTTTCTGGAATTGATATTTATAATCATTTACCTGAACACATAAAGTCGCAAAACGGGATTAAGTTCAAAAACACGCTCAAGAGGTGGTTATTAGTTAAGAGTTTTTATAGTTTAAATGAATATTTTATGCACATGGCTTAAGTTTTTTAATGAAATGTTTTTGTTATTGTTTATTTAATATAAGATTTTAAGCTAACATGGTCATTTACACTATAATTACTATTTAAAACGAGATATTTACCATGTACAGAACTTGCACACTTGCAGCACTTGCGGCACTTGTAACAGTGCCGAAATATCGGGAGCTCATGAAAACAAATGTACATGGTAAATATCTCGTTTTAAATAGTAATTATATTGTTTATTTAGTTTTAAGTTTATAATTGTACGTCCGAAATGGGCAAACTGTTGGATCTAAATTTTATTTTATATTATGACATCTGAATGTACACAGTTTAAACAATAAATGACATCTTATCTTATCTTATCTTATCTAAATGCAGACCTGTCCAAAGTTTTGAACTTGGAGGCCACTTCACCTCAAAATTCGAGCGCGTGCGGGCCAAACTTCGTTTTGATGTGTCGCGGGCCAGGACAGGTCAGGCCTTTTTACGAGGGCCGTAGTTTGTAGACCCCTATTACCAAGGTCAATAAAGAATCATAAAACAAACGAAAAAGGTTATGTTAGTGTTTACGTAACATTCGTCCTTAAATACATCCAGCACCAATGACCTGATATCGGGTTTTCTGTTTGTAGGCGCTTTTCGCTACATACGCTACGCATTTCCATATGTTGTCAGCTACGCTCGTAGCGCGTAGCATGCGCTGTCACTGAGTGTGTTAACTTAGGCATCGCGGTAACTTTGCACTGATTTCGCACACTTGGCAGTGACATTGTATGAAAATGCCGTGCTTCACGTAAAACTTGGCAGAAAGTGTTAGCGTGGTCCAACTATATGCCATGTCATTTAAAAAGCTAGCCTTCGGTTAGGTAATCCAACATCCCTTACACAAGGGTTCGAGATCGACCACTCGGATCTCGTGACCCAGTTCCGAGGGTCGTCGACCGTGTGACGTCACCCGCACGTCACCCCCACCCCCACCGTGGGGGTGTGTTTCGTTTGGAGGCCACACTCCGCGCTCATCCGCCGTCCGGGACTAACGTGCTGGCAAGGTTCTAAAGTGCGTGAAACGGAACGGAATGACGATTAAAGGTAGGATTCGAAATTTAAATTTTTATTCCTTTTTTTTACTTATATCTGCCGCGTTTGCTGGTAGTGGTCTAGTGGTGCATTAATAAAGTCTGTTGTAGATTTTAAAAATAATCGGAATTAAATTTAATTTCACGAAAACAATGTCTTACGCGTCTAAAATGATTTGATTAGTTATCTTGTTATAGATTGGATTTTGGTGTGACCTTGAAAACAAATAAACGTTTTTACGCAACTTACGTAATTTTCTGTGCGTGTTTTTCGTTTTAGATTTTGTCACGATAAGCCTATTATGCGGTAATATAATAGAGATTCATGCTTTTATTGTTCATAAACGTATTTCTATAGATTTGCATAGCTTGTATGACAGTACATTAAAGTACACGTACACAATCGATGTATAATAGAGCTATCCAATGCCTATTAATTTATGTAGGTACCTGCTTATTTAATGGGCCCTTTGTTCTTTTTGTACCTACTATTGTTTTCCTAATGCGCAAAAACAATATAACCCTGACAACAATTGTGAACTCGATTTTCATAGTGCATGTGTAAGTACTTTAAAAATGCCACACATTTCGTTATAAAATTACATTTCTATCAAATAATTGAGTGCATAAAATTCATTCCACACAGCTGAATGAAAACTCCATCTCACTCGGTTGGTTCTGCTCGAGCGAGAAAGGACTAATGCAAGTGATGACGTCACGGGAGTAACATATATTCACAGATTCACACAACTACATTGATCCATCACTAAGTACAGTCACCTGCAATAGTATAAGACGCTGTGAAGGCCTCAAAAATATGTGACACGCGGTACAAACAAGACTGTTTCACATATTTTTGCGGCCTTCACAGCGTCATATACTATTGCAGGTGACTGTACCTACTGCTATGTGTTTCTGTCACCCTGGTACCTCATGCAAATGTGGGTCAATCTCGTCAGCTATTTTCTGTGACCATTTCAAGTTTGTCCAATTGCGTGAAACTAGGGGTTTTGCCGTAAGCTGTGATTTGTAATAGGAATAATTTAGTACTGATGACATTTTTTTAACGTAATGTTATTAATTTATTTTTATTTGACTTTTCATTATTAATTTGTATTATTTAACTTTCTCAATTTTCAATAGCAGTAACGTTGACATTTAATATTATTTTGACATTAACTGACTAATTTTATATAATGTACCTACATTATTTAAATGAAAGCATGTGGAATACGTACTTATTGATTATTATGTAATGCCAATTAGCACGTAAGGTTTAGCTGTAAGTGCCAATTGAATGGATTATAAATAAATGAAATGAAATGAAAAAAAATATCTGGCAACTATATTTATCAAGATTCTTTATTGAAACAAATCAAATTATTTAATTAAATGTTTTGACATGTTATTAACCGCGTAAGCTGAACACCCGGATTCGATCCTCGGCTTGGCCTCCGATGGACTTGGTCTTTTTCTTTAGTAAATTACATCTTTTCGTTGGAAAGATAAAACTTTAAACAAAAATTATAAATAGGCTAGTTTACAAATTCAAAATAATTTCTTCGTGGTAATACAAAAGAACAAACAAAAATAATAATATATACAAAACAAAAGCACTAACTAACATAGTTTACCACGAAATGGTCTCGCCTCAGCATAATGCTTACCCGAAAGTAAGCGCTGATCTTCCGGCGGTACTATTTACGGGCCACTAACGGCATGTGTGACTCGGCCTTTTGATAATCCTGAATGCATCTGTAGCGTGAGCGGCGTCGGACATAAAAGCGCCAGTTTCCTGTGCTTAGTTGCTTACCATGAGTTACGCTCAACTGTATTCGATAGCAACTGCGGCGCTCAAAAGTATATCCATCTCGCTCCTACCATTACTCTGGCAGGAGCGAGACGGACATACCCTCGAACGCCGGGGTCGCTATCGAATACAGCCACGTACAACTCATGGTAAGCAGACTGTTGTTACGTTGTAGGACTGCGCTCAGGAAAAGTGTTTTATTTTTTATTCTTTTCTTTGGTGCTCTATCTAAAAACTATTGTAGGTAATGATGCTTTATAAAATAAATTACTTATCCTTTTTGTAATAATTAAAAAAATGTTTAGTTAGTAGAAAAGAACATGCTATTTTAAATTGAAAACTCCCGTGAGTATTAGACATATTAATATACTTATATCAAGTTGCTCATGTCTATAAAGTCGAAAATAGCTCGACATGTTTCAGAACGCCCCAAGCGCTTCTCACTCATGATTATGGGACGCGGACCGTTCCGAAACTGTCGAGCTATTTTCGACTTTATAGACGTGAGTAGCCCTATATAAGTATAATAACATGCTATAATCATCATTAACTCATTATGTACTCACATCGTTCTTATTCTCTTCGAAGTGTCATAAGTATTGATTGAGTAGCTTGTTTATTATATATTTTTAACTACTCAGTTATGGCTTAAAATTGTTATTTCTAGCACCCAAGACCACTCGGTTTACGTTTCGTTTTACAAGTGTCCTCGTCTTAAACGTGGCTGCTCGACTCTGGAGCCGGGCGACTTGACACGCTCCCGTTATTTCTGTTTACGTGTTCATTTAAATAAGTGTCGCCAATAGCCTGGAGGTAAGGTGTGCGGTTATCAACCCCCAAGGTAATTGACTAAGGGTGCTCAGACCAGCCAGCTATGTTGAGCTACGGTTACATAGTAATCGGCCAAGCTATGCTACGAAGCTGTGTGTTATTTGTATGAAACGTAGCGCAGCATAGCTCTACAGCACCATGGCTCGTTCTTTGTTTTTCCGCTGACGAAAAAAGAGGAGTTATAATTTTAACGTGTGTATATTGTGTCCGTCTGTAGCATTACTTTTAATGTAGCTCATTTAGTGGAGAGCCCTGTACATTGGGATGGTTATCTTTGGTGGACAATTATACATAAAAAATTGTCGTTTTAATTTTTTGCTGAAATAAATCCAATTATTTAATAAAATATTTTAACTAGCCGGAGCTGCCAGAGTAGTGATAGGAGCAAGACGGACATACTTTAGAAACGCTCAGTCTCTAACGCCTCGCCTCCGGCTAGTTACAACTCATGGTAAACACACAGGCTCGCTTTAAGAGTCGGGACAACGCCAGGGTCGCCAGGAATATGTCTCAATCTAAATAAGTCGGCCGTTACGTAAGTTTTCGTTGACTTTCCCATCGATCCGTCTACGAATAGCCCGCCATCGTCTATAAACCGGCATCTTTCTGATAATATCAGACATTGCATGTAACAAAGTACTAGGTATCTTCGAAACAAACCTAGCTACAGTAGCTAGTAACTACCCTTTAGTACGGAACTACGTTAATGAGGGCATGGCGTGACCGCCATTAATTAAGGGTTAACTCGATCAATGTAATTGTATCTTTTGATCAGCTGTGCCAGTTTGACGGTTTAATGCTTATAAAAAGCTAATCTGTATGCAAGCTTTTGTTTCAAAGCTTTAATGCTGAATTGAAAATATACTTTGGTGTTAATACGAATTTTTACCAGTAACTAAACAAAATAATACCAATTCTACCAGATGCTAGCCGAACAATCAAAAGGTATATTTAACAGTACATTTACATATTTTTGTTGAATTACTGGCCGTGAATTTAGACTTGAAAACAAAGGGTGAACTAAAATTTGTTCTAAATGTTGTATTGGGACTAGCACCTACATATTGGACTACCTATCGACTCCGGGCATAGCTGATCTTAACTGAAACTAACATTAAAACCAGCAGGGTGTAGTAGTAAGGCTAACAGGCCTACCTGGACTGGAATATCGAAAATTGGCATAGACGTGTGTGACAGAGATACAAATTTTCGATCGATTCGATACCGAGGTTTAGCCCTATCTGGGATTTCAGGGAATATAATAAATTAATGCGATTTTCCTTTTGATGGAATTGTTTAATGTGTACTGCAGACATTTTAGAACATGACTTTGTTCTGCCCTAAAAATGGAACCGTGTAAAATAACAACAACTTTGTCTCCATTTTCCAGAGCCTCTCGTAATGCGTGCGCCCGCGAGCGCGCGCGGCGCGGGAGTGCGCGGCGCGGCCGTGCCGCGGTGGGGCGACGCGCCCGCGCCGCCCGCCACCGACTACTCGGGCGTCGGCGCGCCGCAGCTCGCGCAGCCGCTGTATCCGTTCGACGAACAGATCAACCAGCGGTTCGCGATATGGTAAGTTATTATTACAGTACATATGGTGCTATATTACCGCACTAGTGCGATAATAAGCACTTTATGTGCCTATGTCAAAAATTCATAGGGTCATAGGTATGTACTATAAACAGTCGTACGATACACGTGCGAATAGGTAATTCGCAACTCGTGTCGATTTAAACTTGTAACTAAGGTATACTCCAGATACTGGCACTTCACACTACAACGGCACTCATTCGGAAAAAGCCTACTTTCCCCACTTATATCATAGATATTTAGATAACTATTAAATGATGTTGTTTATGGAGGTTCCATAACAGGGAACCACACACGGAAGAATTTCAGTGGCACAACGCATCATTCAAATTCAAATTATTTATTTGTTCAACATAGGTGTGCATTACAAGATGTTAAAAATGTTTTTGTATCACTATGTCGTGCCTATTTGGCATACAAATATAACTGTTGGTATTTATATTAACAAGCCTATTTAAAAAACTGGATACGGTTTGTAAGCTCGGTCGTATCATATAATATAATTTGCATACAAATACGAAACCGTTCTATTCACAGGTTCTGAGTAGGAGATTATTAGTCTGTAGTTCTTAGGGCCTCCGGACGCAGGCGCGGCACGCGGAACGGGTGCACGTCTATTGAAAAAAGTACGAGCAGCTAACTGGCGCGGACGCGTCCGCCATACTTTAGCCCGCGTTATGCTGTTGTGCATAGTATGACGGACGACCCAACCCTTTCTCGTTTAACCCTTTACCAGGCGAAGGGTTATTCCTCCCACATCTTATATCGGTTACCGTAGTCAGACTTTAACTCTAAGCCTCCTACAAAACTATTTTATCAATCCCTGAAAATAATAGTATTTTACGATCTTCATTCACAACACGCTTCTAAATCGCGTAATATATCTTTGGTAGCCGTTTAAATTCACTTGAACTCTAATTTCAGTAAACTACGAAGAAATGAACAATTCGAACTAAAGTGAAGGTCGAACAATTTTTTGATATTTTGTAGATTTTGAGTGTTGAAAGGTAATATAATCGTAAACATTACTAAATATTCATGCATTATTGTGTATGAGCAAGATTAGGATGTGGGTTGACATTATCCCATGGACTTATTACAGTTTAACTGTGCGGGAGCTATTCTCCCCATGGCCCAGTAAATTGCCTTATCATATCATAAAAACTCATGCATTAGGTAATAAAACTGTTTTTGTATTCAACCTAGGTCCTAGAGTGAATTCATTTCTGGTTTAAAGGAAAATCTCCGACTTTCGTAAATATTTTTTTACAAAGCGTTCAATACGATTGTAACAGTAAATACAGTACGTATGAAGACACGCTAGTTCTTAGGGGCCTGGTAAACGGGTAACGTCACAGAACTAATAGATCTCGTTAACTTTTATCGATACCTACCTAAACCGGGTGACGCGCTCGCTTTGACGTAAAATCAAACTGTGGAGTGCAGACTTTAATCTCCATAAAATTATGCAGATAGAAGACCCGTTGCTCTGGCCGATGCTCAGCTGCCCGTTGCGGGAGACACAGTGCACCGAAGGATCTACGCTGAAAAGTGAGTCCAATAGGGATTTAGGGCACAGACGTTGCACTAAGTGGCGTCTGTGGTTAGGATTTTAGGTAGGTAGGGAACCCCACGTGCGTCCAAAACGAAGATGTCCGACAAAGGAGGCAAGAACTTGCGGTCCCGCAAGCAGAAGGAAGACGCCGCTGCGAAGAGCTCATCAGAAAAATGGAGCAAGGGCACCGGCGACGACTACAACGACGGCCGTGATAGTGAAACGCACGATTCGCGGTCGAATAGCGAAACGCGAGCTCCTTCGGACAAGGACGACGGGTTAGATTGTACGGTAGTTAGGAGTGCACCGAGCACCCTAAAACACGCGTCGTTACGCCGCGAAGAAAGTGATAACCGCGATAAAATCAGTGTCCGCCGCGATAACAGTGCTCGCCGCGAACGCGACCGCGAAGTGCCGCCGCGTAGTGATAAATCTCTCGAAGTGTTGTTAGCTGAACTCGAGGTTCGTAAAGCCGCTCTCGCCGTGGCGCGAGAACAGACGGAAGCTGCCAAATTGAACCTGCAGGCCGCCAGAATTGGGGCGCGATCTGGCAGGGGTAGCAACGATTCCGATTCTGTTCACAGCGTCCACCGTGTGAGAAGTTGGGTAGAACAACAGTCACAGAAAGCAACACCGAAAGAGACGCGTAAAACCATTTTCCCGCCAAAAAATAGTATCACGCACCGTAAAGAGCCAACCTACCGCTCGCAGTTGCCGCCCCCGCTAGAAGTCCCTACGCAGTATGCCCCCATAATACACCGGCCCGCGCCGGAGTTGCCTCCATTCGACGGTAATATAACCGAATGGATCGCGTTTAAGGCAGAATTTACAGATACCGCGCCTTTGTTTAGCTCAGTGAACAACGTTAGTAGGATTAGGCGCGCGCTCAAAGGCGAAGCGCGTACCGCCGTAAAATCTATAATGTTCACCGTCCAGGACCCGTACGAAATAATGGATGCCTTAGAGAGGCATTTCGGGGATCCGGACGAAATAATATTAACGGAGCTACACAATGTGAAACGCATGTCCAGACTGGCTGAGGACAACAGTAATATAGTGACTTTCGCCGCTCACGTGGCAAACGCCGTAGCCACGATAAGATCTCTGGGTCAAGATAGGTATTTGTACGCCCCAGAGTTAGTAAATAGAATCGTTGATAAAATGAATCTTATCGTGAGGTACGAGTGGTCGAAAGTCCGTCAAGCCACTCTGGACGCGCCGGATCTTGTCGTAATGTCAAAATTCCTTAACGACATTAGTTTTGCCGCTAAACGAACAAATCGCCCTCAGTTACATAAACTTAAAACCTCGGTACACGCGTTCTCTCGTGAAAAAGAAAGCAGGTCTAGACCACGCGAGCACCCCTCTCACTCGCGCGATGACTCTCGCTCCCGCACGTCATATCGGGACGAGAGCACGGGGTCGGAAGATTCATGCTATAGGGAAACACCGCAGGTTAGGGTAGACAGCCACGAACGCAAGGGCAATACGCGCCTATTCGTGGCTCAAACAAAAAATAGGAGCTCAGCGTCCTCAGGCACTAGGCCAAAACAGCTAGCAGATTCTCCACCCCCCTCTAGTTGCCCAATTTGCGACGGCACGTCCGGGCACGAGCCGAGCTCGTGTAAACCCTTTTTAGCGGCTGACGTAGCCGAGCGTTGGGAAATCGTGAGAGAATCCAGACTTTGTTACAAATGTCTGCACCCGCATCGCAGAGATGAAAAATGTAGGTACGTACCGTGCGGTATCAACCAATGCGAGGCGGGACATCACAAACTATTGCACGGTCGAAGCGCAGTCGTCTCTTCGGACGCCAACGAGGCGCCGAATAATGTAAACGTATTACGACTTGCGCACAAGCCGAACGTACCGCTCATGAGCAACGTTCGCCCTAAAACCGCCAAATTCGGAGCGGTCAATTTCACGCGTCCGAGTGCGCCAATAGTTGCCGGTAGGTCGCCGCGCGCGGACCCCGATCGGGGGAGTTTATATTCGCTCCCTGGTCCCCGCGAGACCCCACCGGGGGAGCGAAGTAATCTCCCCAAACCGCGCAATAATCGCCGCCGACGCCGCCGCCGCAACGGCAAAACAACCTCAAAGCAAGACAGCGCTACCGCTCCCGACCGGTGTCGAGTGAAGCAGAGCGCGCGCGACGTTACTAAAATACTCGCGCCTCGTGTCTTACCAAATAATAAAAACTTCTCAAATACCAATCGTGTGCGTCCGCGTCACCACCCAAACCGCCGTCCCGAACAAGTTAGGGCCAGTAGTGTCACGGCCGAAGTGGTAGTTGTCGCAGAGGAAGTAGACGCCAGATTGCATGAGAAGAGTCACGCACCAGTTGGCCACAAGATGACGCCTTCAAAGAAGAGGTCTCGTCGCTGTCCGCCCCCAGTTTCGGACGCCAACCCAGATGCAGAGCCGTCTGATCCCTATTCGTCAGAAAGAGCTCGCCAAGACAAAATACATTCTTTGTTGCAAGAGGTCGAGAGATTACTTAACTCGAACCCTCCAACCTCAGCGAGTGTCGACCCAGATGCCAAGGCAAAGATGCCTACTCGTATTTTTAACGGCCGGTCACGCATGACACCGCTTGAGACAAGCACAAACGAAACCGTGTCGCCGCCCTCTTACGAAACGGAGCGAGCGAGAGCTAACATATTCTGGCGGCGCTGGAATACACAATTTCACCCGGTACTGCCACCGAGGTCCAGCGCTACGCAGAATGCGACACCATTTTATACAAGCGACGGCATACTCCACAACTCAATGCCACGAGGTACATGGTCTAGAGGCGAAATCGCACAACTCTTTCCCGGCCCGGATGGCCATATAAGAGTAGCCATGGTACGCACGCCGCAGGAGATGTTCGCCGCCCAGTCTCCAAACTTAACCCGCCACGCTTCACATATTTTATGACTGTGCTGACGCACGTGGGGGAGATTGTCGCGAATAGCTTTAGGTTAAGTTTGTATATATAATTAAGTCAATCATTTTAATAAATATGTTGTTGTCGTTTATTTCTCATTTGACCAATCCCATGAAAGATTGGTCCATATTTATTGTAATTGATGTGCTTATTATTGGCCCAATCCCACAAGAGAGATTGGGCACATATTTCGTATACACCGATCCCACCAAGCGATCGTATTATTGTTTATTTATGTGTCAATTAATGTTGACAAAGTGTTCATTACTACTAAAATGATAAATAATGTTCCTAATAAATAAACCATATTCCTCCCCATTTTTAATGTACTAGTCGTAAGCTTACTGTTTGAATATACATGCGCCGCCTAGTATCGTCCACCCACCTATTTGGTAGACGCGGGGAGCAAATAAATAAGGGCCCCCTTTGCTCTTAAAGTTATTCTACAAGTCTACAACAACTCCCGCGCCTCTGCTAGTACGGCGCGCTTAAAACTTACTATGAGTTTTATTTCATCCAACCTGGTATCCTGGTAACAAGGCGGTAACAAGAGGCAACGGGCAGCTGAGCATCGGCCAGAGCAACGGGTCTTCTATCTGCATAATTTTATGGAGATTAAAGTCTGCACTCCACACAAACCTTCGCTTAATCATTTTGTGCATGTAAAAACTAGTTGTTTTCAATAAAATTATGGTAAAACAAGTATAATTGTGACTAATACTAATTTCAGGTCATGTCATCTCATGCCATTGAAGAGAGTACCTCAAATGGCGAACAACTTTATCCGTACCTCGTAGGTTTATGTAGGCTTAGTCGGCCCATAAGTTCAGACACGAGGTTTTTGTCTGATACTTAATGCAAGCGTTTCAGTAAAAATACAGACACAACATGAAAGTATATTTTATGATTTTCAACGTGTAGTATAATTTCAACGGAAATTTCGATTAAAATTTATGTTATCCTTGTAAACTTTGAAATCATCGTCACCTCCGGACACTCCGGACACACTGAATCGTCTGTTTTTATGAGACTTCTATTATATTATAAAGCGTACTTTGTAATCAGAGAAGACTTGTCAGAAAACTAAAAGTTTTGCTTCGCGCTCCGTAAGAAAGCGTATTTTACAGTTTTGAGCAAGAACACGGAAATTTAACATATCGAGCAGACCTGGGAGAACATTCAGAGTTGTATCTTGTTCGTTAAAAATACTTTTCAAAATCATCAAAACTACATCAACTAGCCGTTATGCGAAATTTAAACCACCTAAAAAAAAAGAAAAGGACTAGGACAGCAAAATGTAGCGTATTTTCTAAGGTGGTGTTTTTAATTACTTTTTTCCGATGGTTACACGGTGTTGTTCAAAATTACAACGATTATATTTTACCAAACAAACCCTTGCGACAGAACTTGTGCGCCGAATAAGTAAAGCGTTGGAATCCAGCATGTGTCGACCCTGAGCGTACCTACCATATATTTAACATCACGTGAAGCTTCCGCTTGTTTCACATCGATAAAGTTCCTTGCAATCAACGTAAGCGTATTCATGTTTCAGGCAAGGTGACATCACGAGTTTGGAGGTCGACGCGATCACAAACACGACTGACGAGACGATGACAGAGTGTAACGCAGTCAGCGAGCGCATCATGTCCGCGTGCCCGGAGCTGAAGGAAGAGATTGTGACGAGAGGGCACGGTGAGTGGCTCATTAGATACTGTTGGTGAGGTCAGGTCGAGCGGTCTTAAACAGTTGAAACGGTATGGGAGTTCAACACGGTCAGCGAGCGCATCATGTCCGCGTGCCCGGAGCTGAAGGAAGAGATTGTGACGAGAGGGCTCGGTGAGTTGCTCATTAGATACTTTTAGTAAGGTCAGGTCGAGCGGTCATAAATAGATGAAACGGTGTCAGAGTGCAACGCGGTCAGCGAGCGCATCATGTCCGCGTGCCCGGAGCTGAAGGAAGAGTAAGGCATGGTAGTGACACATTACCAGCGCAAATATGCCAGTCTTGACTGATTTGATTTAATAACAAGTGATCGTAAATTTGTAAGCAATTTCGGAGGAGCATTGTTGAGCGTTAAAGGCATCTGCAAGCTTTTATTTCTACTATGCTATACCAAAATTGCTACAAATTTTAATATCACTGCTAATAACAACGTTACTGCCGTTACTGGGTATCAATTCCATCGTCATGATCAGGTTTTCTAAGTAAACCAACAGTTGGCAATGAAAAACTTTATCAAATTTTCGTTGTTACAGAAATTTCAAAACAATTGTTTGTTGTTTCAGAATGCCGGACTGGCGAGGTGGTGGTGACGCCGGGCTTCAGCCTCCGCTGCCGCCACATCCTGCACACCGTGAGCCCGCACTACAGCCAGCAGTACCACACGGCGGCCGAGTCGCAACTCCACAACTGCTACAAGTAAGATACTACTAGCGACATCTAGTTACACAACCGGAAAAAAATTGACACACATGGTAGAGAGGTTTAATTAAGAATTCTTTTCGCTTTCGCAGATATTCTATGAGTACGAATATCCAGTATTCTATGAGGTTCAATGTTAAGTACTTTAAAAAAGCGACGCCCAAACTTGGTACGTCCCAAGTCATCATCGGCAATATCCCTAAAGTGACCTGTACACGTTGTTGCAGCAACGTGTTGCACGCGGCGGGTTCGCTGGGCGCGCGCGCGCTGGCGCTGTGCGCCGTGGCGGCGCCGCGCACACACTTCCCGCCGGACCTGGCCGCGCACATCGCATTGCGTTAGTATCTACACCTACTCCTACTGTACAGCGTTGTTGCAGCAACGTGTTGCACGCGGCGCGCGCGCTGTGCGCCGTGGCGGCGCCGCGCACACACTTCCCGCCGGACCTGGCCGCGCACATCGCATTGCGTTAGTATCTACACCTACTCCTACTGTACAGCGTTGTTGCAGCAACGTGTTGCACGCGGCGCGCGCGCTGTGCGCCGTGGCGGCGCCGCGCACACACTTCCCGCCGGACCTGGCCGCGCACATCGCATTGCGTTAGTATCTACACCTACTCCTACTGTACAGCGTTGTTGCAGCAACGTGTTGCACGCGGCGCGCGCGCTGTGCGCCGTGGCGGCGCCGCGCACACACTTCCCGCCGGACCTGGCCGCGCACATCGCATTGCGTTAGTATCTACACCTACTCCTACTGTACAGCGTTGTTGCAGCAACGTGTTGCACGCGGCGCGCGCGCTGTGCGCCGTGGCGGCGCCGCGCACACACTTCCCGCCGGACCTGGCCGCGCACATCGCATTGCGTTAGTATCTACACCTACTCCTACTGTACAGCGTTGTTGCAGCAACGTGTTGCACGCGGCGCGCGCGCTGTGCGCCGTGGCGGCGCCGCGCACACACTTCCCGCCGGACCTGGCCGCGCACATCGCATTGCGTTAGTATCTACACCTACTCCTACTGTACAGCGTTGTTGCAGCAACGTGTTGCACGCGGCGCGCGCGCTGTGCGCCGTGGCGGCGCCGCGCACACACTTCCCGCCGGACCTGGCCGCGCACATCGCATTGCGTTAGTATCTACACCTACTCCTACTGTACAGCGTTGTTGCAGCAACGTGTTGCACGCGGCGGGTTCGCTGGGCGCGCGCGCGCTGAACATTAAGGTCGTGTATACATATTTTTGGCACTTTGGCTGTATTCATATCTCTTTGACTATACCAAAAGACGTCTTCATCGATCTAGTCAAAACGTACTAAACTAAACGTACAGGAAGGATGAGAGTTTTGTCCTATAACTTTTTGTAGTTATTCGGCTGAAGTGATGACGATAATGTTAACATCTTGTACGGTCGGCTTCATAAATATATATGCATCTGTATTCAATTTTGACCCTTCTTCCCCTGTAATAAGTTTTAAAGTGTGTTGATATTTATACTGACTGTACTTACTTGAAGTGAGTCGTTTTATAAAAGAAAAATTCCTTTTTTGTAATCGTTTACATATTTTTTTACTGTTGTTTGCGTTTCTACTTTATTCATTGGTATAATCAATTACAATGTATTTACACATACCCCAATTTATGCAGGTACAATCCGTCGGTACTTGGAACAGAACAAGACCCCTCAGCTCGTGATCCTGGCATCATCATGCGGGCCGGACCTCTCTCTACTAGCTGCCCTCGCTCCGCTCTACTTCCCCCGCAGCCCTCGCGAGGCCGATGCCGCACGGCTACGGTTCTCCGAGCCTACGCCCAATGAGCGTCGGATACGGATCATACCCAACCCTCATGAACACAATTCGGATAGTGGTGAGTAAATTATATCCTTTTACTGCCTCCTAGCGTAGTTAGTGACTCTATCTACGAAGCAGGAGGAAGATCATGCTATTCGTGCGTTATGCATCATTCAAAATAAACCCTGTTATTTCATATGGACCCAAACCATTTTAGCAAGTCTTGGCAGCCTGTAAAGTGTAAAGTACCTAACTAACGAAAAAATAACTCTCACTCATTACTTGCTGTATAGTAATGGGTGAAAATAGTTCAAAACTCGTTTCAAAGGTAAGTAAAACTACCTTGCAATGTCCACGAGCCAAACATTTGACATTATAATGTCACCATTTATGAGCAGGTGTGATGAAAAGGAACTTTATATCTGTTGATAAACATTTAAAACAAAACTAGTGCTACGTCAATTCAACTATTAATTTTATTTGACAGGCATTTTACAAGTTTGAAAATAGTAAAAAATGTCTATATGTATCGCTAAGTCCAGTTTCAATTTTATACACCTCCTTTATTTCACAACTAGGCAGATGTTTACTCCGTGACTATTTATGATAATATCATTGGCACAACAAAGCACGTTACTCATATTTTTAGATACGTAGATAATTCCAGATTTCATCGATTACTTTGTCCTCATTTCACGTTATCATATACTGAATAACTCTTGTAAAAGTTTATGTTAAGCTGTCCTTGGTATGGGGATGGGGTATCAAAAAGTACAAAACATGGTGATCACTTGTATATTATATTTATCTTGATCCCTAGTAGTCCTTAGAAATTTAAAAGTATTCGCTGTGTGCCAAGTGCCAAGGGTTGCATTGCAGCGCTCAAAGTGACAAAAAAAGGAACTAGAACGTTTTCTACGTCGGGCTGGTGTCAAGATTATCGAAGTCTGTGAATAAACGTGCTTCAAAGGTGGTCCAGTAAGGCCAAAATGTATGAGTAACGGGCAGGCAACAGATGCAAATTACGTCAAATGCCTTATAATTATGTCAAAATTTGGCATTACCGTGAGGAAATAAGGTTTGTTTTCCGCCCATTAACGTTACAGTAACGAAAATGATAATTCTTAAAGACCACCTGGGTTCTCCTTTTCTACCGACAATAAAACGCGATTGTCTCCATAACACGGTGGAAATGATTTAACAAAAACAACATGTCTTTGAAGTAGACAATTTGATAGTTGTTTTCGTGTAGGTAACGTATATTTATTTTCAGTAGTTTTCTAGAAAACCCCGTGACAGATTACCCCTTTTCAGCGGAGACAGCCTTCGGATTGACCACTCTGTCAAGGTGTTTTGAGTTAAATAATGTAGGTAAGTTTACAGTAACTAACCGGAGAAGTAACAAGTAAACTGTACTGATAATGTTAACTAAAATTTCGGGCATTTACCTCCTTATACATATAAATGATAATAATTAAATTCATCATCATGCAATCATCGTCATTTTTCAGCGAGGAGACTATTGTCGCTAAAAAGGATAACGGCCCACCTACACACCTAACTACTTTTCCCAACATTGCATTGTAACTGCGAGGAAACCTGCACCACTTCAATAGTCTCCATAATCTTATCTCTTGATAATATAAATCATTAAAGTTATCGTCTATTGACGCATTTTGTACAATCGATACACTGTTTACGCGCGCCTTTGGGAACGGTGTTGTTTGGTTCAGGTTCTTTTTTTTTAAATTAAAAATGGCGGATGTTAGTGTCGCAGTGAATATGGAGTTGAAAGCGAGGCCTACTGGTAGGTGTTGTCATAATGTTTTGTGGTGTATGAAGCTTTGCTATCAGTTGAGCGCCAAAAATAAGATTTTGTTTCTCTGATATCAGAGAACCCTAGGGTTGTACCTAATATGGGGTCTAGAAAGAATTTTTGGGGAGGATGTAGTAAATACGGGCTGATTCATTAAAACTTACTAATCAAGTAGCATCTATAAATACGTTATTTATGGGACATCTTATACAGAGTACTCGTACATAAAATAGGAATTATACACAGAATATATATTGAAAGAGATGTCATATACTCGATATACTACAGTAAGTGACCAAGGCCTCCAGTGAGCAGGGCTGGGATCGAACCAGCGACCTGCTGCTTTCGCGGCAGAATAACCAGAAACCTAGTTCCATAAAGCCAACCTGTTAAAAAGTGAAGCCAAGACTGCCATGGACTGTATCCGTCCCTTTCTCTATTATATTAATCGAAAGAAAGAAGTATACTACAATATATGGAAAATAAGAAACTCTTTCATAGTTAGAATTTAGAATAGAATGGCTTCGTAAGTGCCAACAGCCATAATATATACTTTTAACAGTGTTGGTAGTTCTGTGTATTAATTTAACCTAATGCTTACGTTACGTCAGTAAGCTCTTTTTCGTGCGAAACATTTATGGCTTTGTACACAGACAAGATCCTAAGACCAGACCTAAAGACGTAGCATAGCCGGGCGACCCCCTCTGTCACGCATACGGTGAATTCACTCTATATTAGAGACACGCCCCCATTGCTAACTTCAGTCTGCGGCCGGCGTTCGTGCAGGTAATATTGTTGTATTACGGAGGTTTGTTTGTACGTGATTTACGACATGCAAAATGCATTATTGTTGCGTAAAATTGTGTGGCAAGAACACAAAAACATCTGGTGCGCAAAAAGATGGTATTTCGTTTCACAGGTAAGCAGATTTTTCTAAATTTCAATTAAAGTTAAAAATTGTTCAAGCGTGAAATCTAATAAACTCGTTGATGTCTTTTTACAAAGTCTCTTTCTAATACTTTGCTCGATGTATAACTCCTTCCTTGTCTAGCGTAACGAGCAACGTATGCTCCAATGCCGTCCGAACTAGAGATGTCCACAGTGTCTGTTTGTTTACTATCGATAAGGTAATTACGACTAAATTAAAAAGTCTTTATTCTCAATCGTAACCAGCAACATACTCCACGAGTCTATCCGAACTAGTGATATCCATAATGTCTGTTTGTTTACTATCGATAAAATAATTACATTAAAAATTAAATAGTCTTTATTCTTAAATGAATTGAGGTTTTGTGTAAAGTGTTCTTAAAGTATAATTTTAAATTTTTCCTCCGATTCTATTTTGATTGATTTCCTGCTCCAAGCAGTGTCACATGTTATGCGTTATAGTTAGCGTTAATTTGTAACTAAAAGTTAATGACTGTACAGATAAAAGATTTTTTTTTAATGTGTTTTATTTATTACACTAGAAATGATATATTATGATATTTTCGTTGGTAAGTCGCTGACAATTATTTGATTGTGACAGCGATAGACGCTGTATTCATCTATTATATTCCGAAGTCACTCGCGGCCAGCGGACATTTTTGTTTCACGCCTCCTTGACCTTGAAACGACTAATCGTAATCACAGCACAGTAAGTGCATGTTACGCCGCCCGCACCCCTGCATTTTTGGCAGCGTCGGTTTGAATGAAATAATTGTATAAAGCTACGTCTTTAGGTTATCTTGTCTGTGGCTTTGTATCATCAATGCAAGTTCGCTAGTGTCACTGACCCACATTTTTTGCCGTTTTTGTTCTGTTTTGTGTGTGTTTTTCTTTTAATTAGTCAATGGTTTACTTGATAGAGCTACCTCCTTTGACGCAGCGCAACCTTTATGAACCCTCAAACTACGATTTTTGTAGTTTTTTTTTATCAAACTTGTGTCAACACAATATAGGCCAGTGTTTCTTTATTTATTAATTTGCAACACATTTCGCGTGTTAAAGTTTTATTACCAACGACGAATAGACTATGTAGAAGTAAATAGGTACAGTCACAATCTGTGTTTAACTCTGTTTTCAATTGTAGGTATCCCAAATATTTACAAAAACATTACGAAATTAGATAATCATCGGTTACTGATAACGAAATCATAATTAGTCACAATATTTTATCGTTACCTCGAATGTATCACAATGGCGCAGCATTTATGATTTATTGCAATTTAAGAACGTCCTAATCTTCTAAGTACCGTAAACTGGGTTTACTGTGATTCTTGGGATAACATTGGATCGCGTTGGTCTTGTATTTCTTTTGAGGTTGCTAACAATATCATAAGATTCTTAAAGTATTCATAAGCAAAGTTCTTATAGCTCAAATAACGCTGAACAATGTTACCCCAAGAATCACAGCAACCCCAGGTTACGGTACTCATGACTCCGTGGCTGATTTCATATTACCTAAGTTGCACGGTTCATTATTAACTTTTTGTCGGCCATTGTCAATAATGTCCAACAAAATGGCAAATTTAAAATGGAACTTTAACTATTTAGGACCTCTTGCAGCCGGGATTAGAGTCAAACCACGTCTTACAAACAAATGAAATACCAAGCTTCTATGAAATTATGACGTTTACTTCAAAGAGGTCAAAACTAGAGACGCCCAGTCGCCCATATCATACTTCAACCGCGCGGAAATGTGTCAATCTTAAAATTAGCTACTCCGACCAATCGTCCTTATGATGTCCAAAGGCGTCCTTACGGTCGCCATGGCAACGGAGAACAAACAAACGTTTCAAAATCTTGCTACACATTTTCCCTTTGAAGGCGTCTCTATCTACTTCTATTTCGGTGGTTTACTTAACACTTAGACTACTATGAAAATCTATGAAACTTAGCATAGACAGATTCTTGCCAACTAACCCGGAGTTAAGCGAAATTTATGAAGTATGGAAATTACCGGTTAGTTGCCGGTTAGTTCATAACTTTTATTACTCTATTTAGCTTTCACATAGATACGTGTTAACCTAGGACAGGACTAAACCTTGTATAATTACATAATCGTAATTGTGTCAATTAATACACAAAACTGGACCTTACCACTATAAAATAAAGTTCAAAAGTTAAAAATACTAATTAATATTGGAATGCAATTAAATCGTGTTGATTCTAAATGCTAACTTGAGGAAAACGCCGAAATAAAACACCATATTTTTTCCAATGACATATTTTTATCTCGCAAACGAACCGCGTGTACATAAAGCGGTATGTATACTAACACTCGACCACACGCTTATTATTTTATTCGGAATTTGAAAAACATTGTATGTTATACAATTTAAGGACTTGGGACAACTATTCTGAGAGAGAAGCCTGATTACTATTAGGTACTGTAATTTTAGAAATTATATAATGTATGTAATACTTACTATCTAGTACTTAGATATATATATAAAAAATAACAAGTGTAATTGGTTTTGACCGTTCTTGTTAAATAAATAAATAAATAAATAATATACAGGATGTAACGAAAATGTAGGTGATCCGTTTAAGGGCATATCCGGTATCAAATCGTGATTATGAAAAACACTTCCTTTTTTATTTTCAAGTCCATTAAAAATCATAAAGTAAAAAATAAAGAAATAATTAAGTCGTTTAAAAAAATGTTGCTTACCCCTGAGTTGCTAAGTACCTAACGTCAGCGCAAGAGCGAAGTTAACCTTCCCGTCCTTTGAAGTTAGGCGCCGTGCGTGACTCTAGCTACTCGTAGCTTGCATTTCTTCCTGTGTTGCACTGTGTACGAAACATCTGCTCCGTAATCGCACCCCAGAGATAAAAATCCGATCGCGGGGGCTAAGCCCAGGGCCCTGGCCTGGGGCCTCCACGTCCGATCCAGCGAGCGCCGAACTCCGCATTCAGATGCTGTCAACTCCATTTTCACCACAAGTACCACAACACAACACAACTCAACACATCACAACGTACCTAACACTATACACTAGTAGCAACCAGAAGAACTAGCTGTACAAGCAAACAGTTCCGTTCCGACATTTATGGGCGACTAAACAACATTTGAAACCCTTGCCATTGCAAATTGCCGACAGAAACGCTGCCAGAATCCAAAAGAGCGTATGTCATTTTGAATCTCGAATGAAGATACGACCTTTTGGTTTAGCATGTTGCTAATACTACGAATTCTGCGAACACTAATTCGTTCTGTAAAGCTGCGTTCACGCTAGACCATCATAAAATTAAAAAATAATCAAATTCAAGATACGTTAAATTACGGTCACTACAAACAAATAACCTTTACTTAGGATTGTTTTTGCGATAAAAAAACAAATTTCAGAGCATTGAACGGAATTACAAATATCTTTAAAAATAATTTTAGAGTTTTAACTTTTATGGTGGTTGAAAAGTATTATTAATAAGCACGAAATTTCAAGTGTTTTTCAGCCCAATACTAAAACCAGTGCAGTACTAAAAGTTTTAAAAGACAGAAAGTACCTAACACCATGAATTAGTGTAGGCACTAGTTTTGTAACGAATGCGATTTCGACTTCTTTGACGCAAATAACTAGAAATAATGGTTGTTTTAGAGTTCAGGTGATTTACTTAAGGAACATTCGTCACGTAATCATCAAAAAAGTTAAAGATAAACATTACTTCTGTTAAATTTCGTATTAGGTATTAATGGGTGCAAGAATTAAAACCCGCAAATTCCGTTTGAATAAAGTATTTGAGAACTACTCTGACCCTAACACTTACTAAAAAACTTTTTAATAATCGCTTAATGTAACAAAATTTAGCTCATAATTTTAAGCAATCAACCCCATGTGAAAGACGCTTTACTTTGTACTCTTTGTAGTAGTGTAGTGTTGTGTTCTGAGAAAGCGCGCGGCTGCCTTTGTGCGCGTACAGGCCTTTGTGCGCGTGCCGACTGCCTCAGATCGTAAACCTTTTCGTGAATTAGTAAGTTTTAAAGGAAAAAAAGAAACCTTCATAACTTTTTATCTATGGCGAATATATATTTTTTTATATTTTATGTGGATACTACCCACGTATATATATACGCCTTTAAACGGATCACCTACATTTTTTTACACCCTGTATACTTACACTCGAGAGTAAAAGTTTCGGGTCACTAACATTTTTTTAATAGCTCGGAAACCAATAGAACTGGCGTATTAAAACAAAGGAAACTTTATTGACAATGTAATATTACTCAAATAATAGTACATTGTGATACACGTGTGTTATGATGGTCATTATACACGAGGCGGTATTGTGCGCGCGAGCTGAAAGCAATCGCGCAATAAGGAAGCCGATGTATACACATGTTTCATACGACATTTTTCAACACACTTCTAAGTAAAAATCAAAAAGTTATTCGAGGTTATTAACTTTTGTTAAAAACGTTAACTTAATTGTCAGAATCAAGTCACAATGCCTACATGTTAATTAGCATATGAGTTTGACTGACCCTTATTGATTAGGTACTTGAAGCTGCTTGTGATGCCTTTTCGACGTTGGTTGATGACAATATATTAAATTTTTTACTAATAAATCCACCTAATCTAAGGCCTAAACTTGACAAATAAGTAGGTATATTTATCTCTGCCCTGTATCATCTCAATATGTTGTTTCCTATGTTTTGCTAGCTAATCCAGGGTGTGGGGAATCAGAAAGGAAAATTATATTTAAATATAAAACGCTTGGAACGTTTTATACGTGTATTGGCCCGTGTAGGCACACAGTAATTGAATAAGGAAAAAAAAACGAAAGACAAATATATATAACATCGTTGACACAGTGTGTTTTGCAACGGGGAAGAAGAAAAACAAAAAACAGTGCCTCTTCTGGCTTTTAGTGTGTAGTTATCGCGCCACTACACAACAATAAAAAATGAAAAAAAAAACAATCACGACATAAATCCCGGGGACTCTCAACGCGGTTTCTGTTTCGTCCCCGGAAGTCTGACGGGTCCCTTTCTTGAGCCGCCATTCCTACGGCGGCCGGGTCTGTGTTTCCTCCTCCTACCTCCGCCACCTCGCTTCCCCTGTTCCGGGGGTGCCTGCTGTTTCGGGTTTCTAGGATGATATTTTTGTTTCACTGGCTCGGAATGTTTAAGTTCTATTTTGTGTTCTACCCATGTGTTTCCCTGCGGCGCCTTGCGACATTGCTCAAATTCGTGCTTTAGCACCGCTTGCAGCTCGTGCTCCTGCGCCTTAGTTACCTCTGGTTCAACCCCGGTGTTGGATTGGGACTCCTGCGATTCCTGTCTCACCTCGTGTGTTGCGTCCCCTTGCCGCTCGGGAGTATTCTGGCTAGTCATCGTGCTCTGATTTGTTGCGGACACTTTGATGGACTCGTCTCCTTCGGTCGACGCCTCTCCTTCCCATGTTATTTTCATGCCGGCTCGCTTCAGCACGTCCATTCCTAGCATGATATGTGGGGCCGTTGGTAGAACACGTAACCAATGTTTTATTCTTACGTTCTTCAACTCCAGGTCTACTAACACATGTTTCTCTACCCGAGCGGTGCCACTGTCTCCTAGTGTTACATTTTTCTGCACATCTTTTGCTTCTGCGCCCCTGTCAACGCACTCCTGGTATGTTTTCTGGTCTATGTAGGTATTAGTCGCCCCTGAATCTACTAGGCAGCGATACCACTTACCCATCATTTCTACTTGTATGAACTCCCTATTGTCCTCTCGGCCGTGGTCGCCTGCGGCTTCTACCGCTTCGTTATTTCCGTCTCGGATCTCCTTACAGCAGTTTCTGCTTAACACACCTAGTCTTCCGCATTCGCTGCAGAATAACCGTTTAGCTGACCGGCACTCTCTCGTGGCGTGACCCGGCTTCCCGCATGACCAGCAGCATGTCTTTGCGTCGTAATAAGGGTTCACTCTCGTCCCTTGACCCTGCGACTGGCGGGGAGCTCTGCCACCGGGCGCCGCCTCTGGCTCGCCTGACCGTCTCGTTGAGTAAATCCAAGTTGTTGACATTGTTGCGATTATGTGTGTTACACACTGATTGTCTCCGGCTGCTGAGATCCGACTATGATCTGTGACTGTGTTTTTATATATGATACCTCCCAGTGAGCTATCGAGACCTCTGCCGTGAGTTATTCCGTTGGGCGCCAGATGTGATGGTTGTCCGTCGGGACGGGCCATACATATCCCTCGACCTGAAGGGTTGTGCGAGGGTTTCGGTCTAACTCAGGGGTTGAGGGGGGTTGGTTATATGTTGGCACGGGCCCTAACGTCCGTTCCGCGAAGGGAATAGGGGGTTGCGTTCCCGCCAGGGGAAGGGGATGAAAAGGGTACCCTGAAGCCCTGGTCGTATGCGTAGGACATGCGCCGACACCGGGGCCAAGGGGGGTTCAGGGATCCAGGCTCGGGAATTCCTGGTCGAATGCGTGGTACACGCGCCGACACCGGGAATCAGGAAGGGGAGGGTGGAAAACAGAGGTCCTGGTCGAATGCGTGATACACGCGCCGACACCTGGGCCTCCGGAGCAACCGCTGCTCTCCGAACGGGCGTCGAGCAGCGACTGCCACTCCGTGCTCGCCGTTGCCGCAGCCCCGCGCGTCTCACCCCGAGCGCCGCGCGCCACTTGTAGCCGGTATGTGGTGACGTCACGCGTGCGACGTTACATACTTTTTAACGCATAAGTTGCTATGCAGCTAAAAACAGAGTGTAGGTACTTTGTTTGAAAAAAAAAACTTTGACATCCGACTAAATTTGAATGTATTATCTGTGTACGTAACTTAGTCTCGTGGGGTAGTAATTTAACTTGATTGGGTTATGTCATTACCACACTAGTTCAATAATATAATGAAAAAGTACGAAAAAGTAAGTACCTCGTTACGAGCAAGTGTGTTGAAAAATACATTACATATACTATGCCCAAGGATAGGGTAACCCCATTCCCTGTTTTTTTACGAAAGTTTACATTAAAAATTATCAGTGTGAACATGACTTAGTTACACCACGTGGGCTAAGATAATGTAAGCACAATATTTTTATAACAGTTTTTTCTAACCTATCCGCGGGACCACACTTATAATGTTTCTCTCCATTTACATACAATGGTTTTAATCTAGGACTTAACAGTGTATACTAGTGCAGTCTAGGTCAGTGCCGTGCTGTGTTGTGTTAGTTTTAAGATACTTATTCATTTGTTTTAGCAGGAGTTTATAAGGATTGTTAAACTCTCATGCCTATCGTTGTTGTAGATGGCACTGTAAATTATATTTGCCAAAAGTGTAATCGAAAGCGATGTCTAACGATAGAGATGTAGCCATAACGCTAACGTGACATATATCAATATGTCGCGACGATGGCTATGTGTGTAAATGAGATATGGTGCTGGTATCTCATTTACGGTCTCTCACGACCCTTACTATTTATATGGAGAGTTCACTTTTCTTTACATGACTCTGTGATTTTAAAACTATAATTACCACATTCTTGTGTACATTAATTTAGAAATGTACATATTACAGTGATCAGGCATTATTTTCAAATTTTCATGCGCGCATAAAATACACTACATCTTAAACAACAATCAGGCTCGCAGCGTTATTCTTTATAAATTTACTTTACTCAGCTTTCATACGTGATTTCTATATACCATGCAAAACAATGATATTGTTCGTATTTCGGACGTGTTTGACGTTTAGCAGGTGACATTGACAGCTGTTTCCGGGCGCCATGTTTTGTGTACGCGTTCAGAAACTGCAGATATGCTGAATCCGGCGTTCGCGTACGACCGTAAGTGACGGGACTTCTGAATGTGCTTTGTCTTCAATTCTGTACATTATGGTTACAATGAAATGTCTTATCAGTAGAGTTCTATTGTGCCGCTCATATAAAATACATTGAACTGCATGGGGTCTGCCACGATTGCCACGAACCGCTTCTACATTGCACTGCATGGGGTCTACCAGCAAACCGTAAAGAAGTACTTGGCTACGAAATTACAAGTGAGAGACGAAAAGTCGTTCATTGTTCACGATAGGCCCTTTGTTCCCTACAGTTAGACTGTTCTCTAGCAGTTAGCGGCCAAATCATATTTGAAAATAGAAACTTGATTGGATATGGACTCAATGTTACTAGCAGTTCCTCCATTCTCATCCATTCGGTCAAGATGCACTGTTATGATAAGTCAGGTTAATAACCATTTGATATAAAGAGTTATGTCATACAAAGCTGTCAATAAATGGTTCGTATGTGAAGCTGAACGTTTCTCTTTTTTAGACCACAATCCCAGTACACTACAGTTACCTACAGACGTGTTATATAACAGAATGAGTATGTATATCGTCAATTGGTCACCTTCAAGGCCGTAGTCCGTTTCTATAAATAAGATAAAATTAAAGATGACAATAAAAAGCTTACATTCAAATGTTTTATAATAATACAATACAATACAATAATCATTTATTTCGAACAAAAGTCCATAATGTGTTAGTAACATTACATATTAAAACTTAAATCTTAAATCTAGGGTTTGTACAAAACATAACATTAAAACAAATTCTTACATATTGGGGCATGTAGCTGCACCCAGTGCTTTAGCCACGGTGAGTCCCACCAATTGGCCAACGTGCACAGGATGGAATAAACGTAATAAATAAAACTTTAGATAACGGGGAAGTAGGTATTACAGTATAAATATATAAATTGGGTCCGCCTCCATATTACTCAACACCAACACGATCTAGGAACTGAGGCCAAACTTTAGGTATAAAAGCATCCGATTTTCCGATCCCTGCTCATCACAATCGCTTGGGGCAGTTACTATTGCGAATAAACACTAAGATTTAATATAATTGTATGTTATCATGTTTATGTTATCAAAGATAAGAAAAGACGCGCGTTTGGTAATATTTGGACAGTTGTCAACGTCAACTGACTATCATAATCAAACAGGGATCCCGTGCCTATCAGTGGCGCATTGCAGGTTTTGACACTGATTGCTTACTTAAGAACTTATCTTTATCTTGTACGATGTTATTGAGGAAATAAAAGTTAGCAATAGCATTAAGAGGACGGGGGTGTTGTCTTAAATAAATATTAGTAATATGATGTTAGGAGTCGTGCTATTTGTTTAACATTATAGTATTTTTGTAGTTTTATATTATTTGAGCTGTACTTTCATTTAAGAAAATATATAAATCTATAATGAATGCAAATGTCATTGTATTATTTTTATTGATAATTGAGTCTTAAAACCTGTTCTTTTCTGCAGTGATTTTTAAGAAAGATAAACTTCGCAATGTTTATTTTCCCTTTTAATTTGCTACTCGCCGAGGCTTAAAAACCGGGCAAGTGCGAGTCGGTCTCACCTACCGAAGGTTCCGCACAAAGGATGCTATAATTTATGACCTTAGGCACTTAAAAATACTGGTGGCACGGAACTCTCAGTGTGCGGCAATTATACGGTTTTCGGATTTTTTCCTGTACCTTGTAAAGCAAGAGCTTGTGCTACAAGCTCTTGCTTTTTGCCGAATTTTTGGTTTAGGTTTAGTTTTTTCACAGCTTGAAGGAACCGCAGACTTGTGGTATTCATTTCAACTTGCTATCTCTACGCGTTCCCGAGACAAAGGGTCTTGATAGACAGACGGACGGACGGACAACAAAGTGATCCTATAAGGGTTCCGTTTTCCCTGTAATGTTCCGGAACTCTAAAAACGGTACCTACTCGTATATCTGGACTGTCGTTTAGATTAGATGCGAATGCAGCTACGAATTAGTGTCTTATGCAAAGTCGTAAAAATACAAAAGGTCAATGACATGAAGCCATTGTAATCTAAGTACCTACCCACATGGTCAACCTTATTGACAAGTCCTAAAAACTAATAATTCGATTGTTTCCCGCAGCGGAGGACGACACATCGCTATGCGACGACGAGGCCGCAGCCGAGGCGGCGGAGGCGGCGGCGGCGCTCGCGCGCGCCTGCGCGCCCGACACGCAGCGCCTGCTCGCGCCCAGCCCCGCCGTCGTGCGCCGGCGGCTAGACGACCACGAGCAGTGAGTACACAACAATACAACTCTTTGTTTACATTTTTTTCATCACACCTGCTCGTAAATGGTGATATTATATGCTGTATTATTCCCATGGTTTTAAAGGATTCTCATACTACCGCCCGCCCGGAGCTCCCGGAGCACCTGCCCCCCACGCGCTGGCCGCGCATACGGATAGTCGTACTCACTCCGGAGTACTGTGGACTGTGCAACTACACTACCGCTAATCATTATTGTTTCTTTACCTGTCTAGAAATTTTATTTATTTCCTCGCAAATGTGATGAAAAACATTGTGTGTACCACGGGCAGTAAGGGGATTACTAACTCGGGTTATTTAAAGCCCTCCTTTGGCGTCGGGGTTCAATAGCCCCTCGTGAGTAATGCCCTTCTTACCGCCCTTGATTTTATTACAGTACACATGGTGCTACATTACCAGTGCAATAATGAGGACTTTTTGTGCCTGCGTCAGAAATTGAAAGAGCCGTATGTACTATAAAACGTCGTACGATACATGTGCGAATAGGTAATTCGCAACTCGTGTCGATTTAAAACACTCCATCCGGTCGTGTTTTATTCTATCGCCACGCTTTGCGAATTTTCTCCTATTCGCACTTGTATCGTAATGTAGGTATTATCTATGTTTAAATTGGTTGGCCACCAGCTTGTCATTTATAAATATAAACATAATAATCACCAAAAACTACTACTTTTGTGAAGAATACTTGACGAGTGTGATAAAAAAGTCGAGAATGCCTCGAAATTCCGACCCAAGAAGTCTTATGTCATAAACCACCGAAAATTCTTCAAAACACTTTCGTGGCAATTGCCATAAAATATTTACCAAAAATTACCTAATAATATAATAATATGTACATGAAGATTTTATTTAAAATATCAATGTGGTGGCAGACAAAGCACACAACCTGGCCGATGTCAGGAAGGCCGTGTTGAAGAGAAATAAGTCCAACGCCATTAGAGTTTGCTTAGAAGTAGTGATTCCGAGCGAACGCACATACAAGCGGTTTTCCTATTTCGTGACTCTAAAAGGATTACAGCAATTTATATAAAATTAATGCTGTTAAATAGTTTGAAAAGTATTACATAACAGAAATACATAAATTAAAGTGAAACAACAAGTTTTTTTTATCAAGTTTTAGAGAAGAAATAGTGCAGTGGTTTGAAAGTATTTTTGTATTTCCGGCTGCTATCTGTGATTTCACCAGACATTTCCAGGAAATATCAATTTTGGCATTCTTTGGAAACATACCAAATATTTTAGATTGCTCACGCAAATTATTCATAAACCCGTGAAGAAACAAAAAAAAAAGATAAATAACTATAAATATGATGTGACTATTACTGGTTATTAATATGTAGGTTTTATTTGGCTCACCAAAGCGTCTCAATTAGGAATAAGTCATTATGGTTTCTCGCGAACCACTCGGCGTAAAGCAAATATTTGTTCCCTGGATATATGCACTCAAGCGCACGTGATGTGACAGCGAATCCGGCACGAAGGACCATAGTGGTGTGTATAGAATATACGTCAGGACTTTTTTTAATGAATTTATATACGTTTTAATGAAGTGCACTTGCGACACCTCTGGTGTTGCGGGTGTCCATGGACGACGTTAATCGCTTACCATCGGGCGATTCGTTTGCTCGTTTGCCCCCTATAGCATAAAAAAAAGTGTCTTATTCCGTTTTAATATGCCAAATGTTGTAAAAACACTATCTAAAATATAAGTCTCGTTAAATACAATGAATATCAACTTTGCTTTATCCTCGTCCTGCCCAATGTGATTCCTAAAGGACATATTTAACTTTTAGCAAGTTACGAATAAAAGTCCTGTATAGGTTGAGGTTACGTTAGATCTTCTCTGTTTTTCCTTAATACGTGAAACAAAGGAAAATCAACTGTATTTTTTAAATAATTGGGTTTAAATTTCAATGGCTTTTTCTGAGTATGATGGGCAGGAGGAGGAGTACCTACTTTTTACGATCATAAAAATTACCATGATCGTACCTACACCGACCTGCCTTAGTGTGGAATAGGAATGCATTCTATGTTATAAAATTATTGAATGAATGAATGAATGAATGAGTTTTTATTCCAGAATAATTAGTTCCATATAAAGATAATAACAAAAAACAGCTTACAATTATAATTAAATAAAACGATCACAAACAATAAATAATATTAATTGGAGCCTGCTGCGTCTCGGATCACCCCAATCCCGTTGCGACAGGCCTGTGGTAGGTCCTCCAGCGCTCGTGAAGCGGGCTGGCGTCCCACTCTCTCACCGCCGACAAGAGCGTGTTGGAGGAGGCGTTGATTGCCTTCCTGGCGGTGGCGCTCCTTGCACGCAGTAGCGCGTCCCAGCTCGGCGCGCGCCCCTCCGCGAACATGGCGCTCGCGCTGCAGCAGCGCGGTAGGCGGAACAGCGCTCGCCACGCGTTGTTGTACTGCACGCGCAGGTCTCTAATCGCGGCGCAGGTGTAGTCCGACCACAACTCTACTGTGTAGACACTGGTACAGAAACTGAGGAACAGCTGCCTTTTCACGCCATCACTGCATTTAGCGAATCTTCTGGCTAGCATATTCGCTCGTACCGCAGTTGCTCGTCTTTGCCTTTCTATGTCCTCTTGATCTTTTAAGCTAGACAGCAGGATGTGGCCAAGATACTTGACCTTATGAACTCGACGCAGTTGAACCCCATCCAGTAATAGCGGAGGCACGTGTGTGGGCATATGCGCCGCCTCCATGAGCATGAATTCTGACTTGTCAGGGTTGTAGTTCATGTTATGCTGGCTGGCGTACCTCTCACATTCTGTGAGTAGCTGGCGCATAGCTCCCACAGATGGAGCTAGCAGGACCATATCGTCCGCATACGCTATGTGGTATTGTGATGTGTGGTATAGCTATTGTACCATTAATGGAGCAACCAACCCCGGTCTTTGCCAATGCTTGTGAGAGCCCATCCATGTATACACTGAAGAGCGCTGGAGACATACTGCCACCCTGTCTTACGCCACAATCTAGTCCATTGGCTGTAGACAGAGTTGACTTCCATCTGACGACGTTTTTCTGCTGGGAATACCATTTTTCCAGTACTGCGACAATTGGTGAGGGTGCATTATTTATTGGCAGCTGTCAATTCCGTTAAACCTAAAATAATGGAAAACAATATTTATTAAATCATAATTCTACTGTGTGATAAGTCTATGTTGTTGAGAGGCTTCAAAACATTAATAGTAAAAGTAAAAATACAAGGACCGAATATTTTGTGAAACATGTTTTGTTGAAAAAATGTTCTATGAAATTTTTGTCTTCGAAACATGGATACCTACACGAAACAAAATTCTGATGTTTGATAAGTTTTTAAAATATAACAATTTGATTATAAAATTCATTGAATTATGTTTCTATGAAATGTGTTTCATTCAAGTGACTAGTTAGTGTAACAATAATATTTATACTAAAAATACAGGCACAAAATAATATGTGAAACATTTTCTGTGAAACAAAGTTCTATGAAACTTCTGTCTGCAAAACGAAGGGGACACCATTATCAGACATATTCCTATCTTGCCATTTTAAAGTATTAGATTAAGATTATATTAAAGTCTCGCGGAATGCCCCAAATATTTAAAGACCCAACGATTCTCCGAGAATAATCCGTCTTCCTTCATCAACGCACTTGATATTTTGATCCCGGCTATTTGTATTAAACTATATTTATCCCCAAACAAACAAATCCTCAAGAAGTAGGCGGCACATCCTCGTCAATACATTATTTATGGCTACACCCACGTCATTCCGTGCATTCTCCAGTGATGAATGTAGAACTAAAAAACTTGTATACGTATTTAAATGAGCAATCGGATTATCGTAATGCGCGGTCTTATCCATAATCAAACTACGCAGTAAATGGTATTGGTACAGTCGCCATCAAATACATCGGAGCTGCTGAGGTGCTCAAAAATATCTGAACACGCCTCTATGAGGACTACCGCGAGTCGATTTTCCGCTAGGGGCGCTAGTGGAACGTGGGTCCTACGGGAACATTTCAAACGTCACTTTGATAATTCTCTCATACTGACTCAGGACCCACGCATGAGTGGCGCCGCTTGGTGAGCGACAATACGGTAGCTCCCATCGGCAAAGCATTAGTTTGCATGTTCAGATATTTGTGAGCGCCATATCTGAGGGCGACAGTAAGTACTTGAATATTTTGCACTTCACGAGTTAATGCGTTGTTATTATTAACGGTTATATTTAGCTTGCCCTGCTTCTATATTTGTTTGTTAATTTATCAGCAACAGAAATAGAAACTCTCTGTAGGCGGTTTTATTTACTCGTAACGTCCCTCAACATTTTTTTTATTTGGTATGTTTTATGTAATTTTTACTCAAATCGCGAGCTCTTTCGATCCTCCACCTGTAGGAGAAAAAGGTGTCCCAAATTTTTCATAAATTTTTCAAACTTTCCGTTTTGTTACCACCATACGAAATCTACTCGTGTGAGGAAATGGTAACGGAATGGGATAAAATCTAAGGACATATTTCCTGCTAGGATTGAATAAGCCCGCGATTCTGGGTAGAATTCACATACAATTTTCTTAATTAAAAAATAATAGTAGATGGCCCTCTACTATTATTATTACTTTGAAAGAAAAGAAAATATTATTACAAAAAAAATTACACAGGCCTTTTAAATACCTACGGAAAACGCGTTAACTAGAGAAAATTGATTCCACGAAGTGTACATTTTGTAATGTCGAATATAGGCCAAGGCGCTTTTCCAATTAAACCGCTGGCTAATCGGAAACTGAGCATTGAAGAGGAAAGTCACCGAAACACTTCGCGTCATACTTTCAAAGTTCACATTGTATATTTTCGCGAATTTAGCTCACTAAAATAGAAATTATCCGAGTAATCGCGCACTGCGTGGTTTCAGAGGAATTTCCTTCCGCTGATGTTCCGGCTGTGGAATCGATTCTTTACCGAGGTTGTTTCAGATACCTACTTCGGTATGCGAATTTTCAAAAATGAGTGTATGGGTACAATTGTAAAGCACGAATGAAATCATTTATTAAATTTAATAAATGTTTTGATTCATGTTTTTTGATTTTTTAAGTCCCAGCCCTGCTCACCGGGGACCTTGGTCACTTTTTCTTTAGTATATGACATCTCTTTCAATTTATGAGTGGGTCTTAATAGGTTACTAGACTAATATCAAATTTGGCACAATAAATGATTAATTTTACTAGAATTTGACTAAAGAACCGGCTACTTACGTATTTTCAATAAAATAAATGTATTCATATTTTTTAATTTACAACTATGAAAACTCGTCGAAGCTAACTTCATGTTGAATTTTATACGAGTGAAGTTCGTTACGTAACCTCTGCTGTGACATTGACGGACAACGAATAACGGAACAATTTATACGTCATTGACAATTTGACTATGACAAATGTTGTTTCCCTGCATAGTGACGTCATACCACAGATAATATATGGACTACCATGGCTGACATCGTTTTCGCTGGATTACTTACGTCAAAGTAAACTTAAAAAAAATGTTTTGCAGTTTTCCAGGGCATAAGAGAATATTAATCTTATATTCTCTTAATTGGTAATTAATTAATAATACATATAAGATAGAACAAATTCAAAAAAGGGTCAAGTAGCTTATTAATCATGACTACTTTAATAAACCAGACACTAGTTTGTGTTATAATTTCAACCAAATCTACCCGCTAATACGTCAAACGAGCTGTATTGTATGATATGATAATATAATAACTACTGAAGTCGGGCTACTGAATGAATCACCGAAAAATCCGAATAACATACAAAATTTTCAAATCCTCATTTTCGGTGAATTTCCATTGGCTACAAGTCCTCCAATCCAACTGACTAAATATCGCTAGTGTAGCAATTATAGTTGGCAGTAATTGGCCAATTATACTTCTGATTGCGACGCGACGGGCTAAGGATTACTGACAAAAAATGGACAGGTGACCCTTATGAAGGTCACCGGGAGACGCTGGATGTAGGTCGCTTCCAACCCGTACATCTTCTTCTTCAGCGTCTATTCGCCCACTGTTGCGCATACGCCTCTCCAATTCTCTTCCACATTGCCCGATCCGTTGTTTCTCTCATCCAGAGAGGGCCAGCAAGCTTCTTTATATCGTCCTCCCATCTGGTTGGAGGTCTATGATCCGGTCTCTTGGACCGGTACATACTGAAGGTCCAAAGGGGAGGCCTATGTTCAGCATTGGACGTCTTGTGGCTGATATGATGATGATTCCGGCGACGACCGACCGACCGGCCGACGACCGGTTGGCGTAGTTGGTAGTGACCCTGCCTGCTGTGCCGATGGTCCTGGGTTCGAATCCCGGTAAGGACATATGATGATGATGATAAAGGATTATTAAAATCAGTTGACTGTGTCAACTGCCAGTACAGTCGCCATCATATGTATACAACGGAGCTGACAAATATCTGAACAAGCCTCTATTGTCAAAGCGTTAGAGTGCATGTTCAGATATTAGTGAGCACCTCGGCCGTCCCCATATATCTGATGGCTGTACATCTTCGCATCTCGTACAATAGACGAGTCACATTTCAAGGAGATCCGCTTGCCTGCAGTTTTTGTGCGATGGACACTATTGTTTCCGCCCGTTGTCTAGGATTGCAGTGTGCTGCAAGACACAGGAAATCACAGTATTCGAGCATAAGGATCGCGCTATCGTGTTCTTCTTTTGAAGACTGTTCTCATCTCGTTCAATCGGTCAAAGGAACTAGTTCGGTCTTTTAGGTCTTTAGTTCGTTTAGTTCAGTGCTAATTTTGACGTCTGGGAATGAGTACCCGGGTTTATGTCTGGTATGAAAGTTTTAATGGTTTTTGCTCCGTCTGAACTGAACTAAAGACCGAGAACCGATTTAACTTTTTGGCGAGGATCTAGTTCCTTTCGGTCCGTGATGGAATTTCATACCTTTTAGTTCTTAGTTCCTGACCGACACAAGCCTAGACTGTTCGACCATAGGTTTCCGTACCTTGGCAAGTACATTGACTCTTACCCCATTAAAAAAAAAGTTACCAGACTTTTAGTAAAAAAATTTCTCCCTACTAACAAAGGCAAAAGTCAAACTAATGAGGACAAACAAACATATTAGCTAAACGACATTAGATCTTTAATTGTATAGGTGTAGTAATTTACCCTAGTCTTTTATCATTGTAAAATTTTGGAAGATACCTACTTTCTCAATGCTTCTCACTAATATTTAACCATTTACATGTATTTTCATATTTTGCTGCGAAATACCAAAATCATATCATACGCGCTACAAATAATACGGTTGTAATCATTCGTATGCCATTTTGCAACAAAAAATTCACTACCAAAGTTGATCCGTAGCACGTAGCACATAGTTCCAATTTTATGGCGAAAATCCTATGTAGCGATTCGCTGCAATGTCGCGTCAGTAAATTTCCATGTATCAGCCGTTTTTTGTCGCTTTTCAGTTTATATGACGACGCTAAAAGCTTATGAATTAAAAATACGATCCTAGTGTGCTACTTCTTGTACGCGATCCATTCATTACTAAATGCTTCAAGACCTTTGTTACCTTATCTCATGCAGAAAATAAATGCAGAAATGTACTCGAACCTTCAAAGTCCGATTTTGATTTGACATCATGCTCAGTGCATCTCAGTCTCACCAATAAAAATATGCGCTTGAGGTGCGCTGCAAGTCCAATCAATATAATATTATAACGGATGTCTAAAGAAAAAGTGACCAAGTCCAAGATAGGAGTCCAACCTGCGTCTTGCATTTTCGCGGCAGACGCCATAACCTCCGGCCACCTGGTCACGGTGGAAGTGGACAACATTTCCAAGTAGGTATATGCAATCCCTTTTTGGCACTTTTTGGCACTTTTATTCTTTATTGTATTGCAGTCATGTGCATAAAACATTAAGGTGTTACAGTTAGGAAGGTAGGTACATGACACCCGGGTCGGGCACTCAATACTTATCTTAAATCTAGGTACATGCGTTTATTATATTTACATTGATATGTTTTTTTCACAGGTATGTCAAAAGTAATAAATAGCAAGTGATTAATTATTTAACTTTATGTAATTATTTTGAAACAACATCAACATCATATTAGATACGGATGCCGTTGGTTAATATTGATCATCTTTGTCTCGTGATGCTCAGAATAACTAAGGGTTAATGAGTTATGATGAAGAATGATATTAATGATAAGGAAATAAATTACGCCTTTGACTTGAGGTGTATAAACTTGTATGTTTTACCACCTAATTCACATAGAACGACTTTTTAAAAATGAAAAACCTAAATTAATGTCTCTAATACATACGATATAAATCAAAATAGTAATATATATTTGTACTTTATTAATAAAAACATCTTAACTAAATATAAATGATGATGAACGTGAGTCCCGACCCCATAATCACTAATCATGGCAACCTAATTGTATCTACATACACTTAAAATGGGGTATTTATTATGTAAATTTAAATACCCTGTTTTAATTACTCATAATTTGAATGTAAATTTTGTTAGCCGATGTCAAAATTGACCTGCCTCCACTGACAGCTCTCGCCTGATAAGACTATCTTGTCACCAGGCTGACAGTTTCAGGACTCGTTATCGCTCGACAAGTGTCATGTGACAAGGGACGGTAGCTAATTTGTTAGACTCGTGACCGGAGCGTGTTATATGTTCTGTGACTCGAGAAACAAGTTCGTAATGCTTATAAGTTATTATACTTTTTATATACTTTTTTTACACTCCAGCACAATATCTGCCCTGCCACCTCTCTAGATTTAGCTTTTTTCGCTATTTTAGCTGTCGTAGAAAAACTAGCCTATGCAACAGCTCATAATTGGTTCTTAAAACTCTCGGGTCTATTATTATTACGGTGACCCCTCAAGTTTTAAGAACCCTTATTATATCACTGTTGCATAAACTACTTTAGACGGAAGGACGTAATCGAATTGGGAAACTAAATACACATTCTTAGAGGACGGCACAGTAGGTTTAAATGAGAATGAGACAGATAAGAACAAACAATAATTTAAATAAATTGTGTTTGATGTGCGCTTATGAATAACACCATATATATTTATCGCGTGAAAATTTCAAGCAGTTAATTTGCGCAAACCGCCTATTAAATGTGTTATCGTGTTATAACACCCTTGACATGACATGACGTGACATTTCCACATTCATGTTTGTAAAGGTACTTTGTGGCAATTTCAGACACGTCAACCCACTTGGGGTAGGTCGTTGCAGTTATTGTTTTTCACACCTCGGTATTGTGTTTAGGACCTTTAGGAAGGACGCTGGGTCGACTCGATGCTCACACGCCTTTTCGACGACTGAGTCTTTACAAGCAGCCACGAGCCGGCCCGACTCAGGACTACCGGTTAATAGCCAAAGAGTGGTTAATTAAACACGTTCCAATATTAATTCTTTATAGCTAATGTAGAAATAATCATGGAACCTACGACTTACGTACTACGAAAAAACACACTTCTTCGTTAGTTTACTGTATAATAAGCTATCAATATGACACATTAAACAACTTTTCATGACTAAAATAATAATATTCCAGAAACAACTTGCTATCTTGAGCATCAACCGGAAGTCTGTTATCATTATTGTAGAATTAGTCAACAAATAATATGACGTTTGTTTTAACATACGTGTGAGTTAACACGGTGCCTTAGTTTAATTAATAACATCGTACTGCAAATAACTTCGTATCTAAACGCAAACAATCTTTACTCTTGAAAGTTTAAATAAAAACTATATTTAGGTATTTTGTAGAGTACATAGCCTCTGTTTGCCCATCATACTCAGATGAAGTCATTGAAATTTAAACCAAAGTATTTGAAAAATAGACTTGATTTTCCTTTGTTTTACGTTTTAAGTAAATATATAAATAAATTCCAATGTACGGACTTTACCTAACCTCAACCTATCGGGGTTTTTCATGACTTGCTTAATTAAATATGTCCTTTAAGAATCACATTGGGCAGGAAGAGGATAGGTACGAGTCAAAAGAGAATAATAGACGGATTCATGAAATGCAAAACACGCAAAAGTCAGTATGCACTAGTGCGATAATGAGCACTTTATGTGCCTACGTCAAAAATCCAGAGCCATAATGTATTGTAAAACGCTGTACGATACACGTGCGAATATCCTCCTTTTCGCACTTGTATCGCAATGAAAGCACTATTATCAGCGTATGCCTGAGCGTAATGTTATATATATTACACACTAAAATGTCGTAGGTATTCATTTTTGGTTTCATATATTAATGTAATAGTTATTATCTTGCTTCTTTTAATCCCAAGAATGTGTGGATAAGATCTTTCTTTCTAGGTTTCTGTAAACTACTTGTATATTCCTTTTGCAGTTTTGTAGCACACAACTGTAGTGTAACTTGTAGATAATGTGCCCGTTTATTAGATTAGAGGATTAAATTCAATAGCTCAGGTCGCGTTTAACCCCGGAACAATATACCTGGAAGTTAGACTATTCTAAGTGTAGTTTTTTCATAACACGTTTAAAAATAGCAAGTAATTTAGCCGAAAATATCGTAGCACTAATGTGCTGCCGTAAGTAGGGTTGCCATATGTCAGGATTTCTCCGGACATGTCAGGATTTTCGACCCTTTGTCTTGGCAAGTGTGCAAAGGGAAATCAACTCTATTTTTCAAATAATTTGATTTAAATTTCAATGACTTCACTCGTTAAATGCAAATCTGCGCTCCTCCGATATAATTGTAATGAATCACAGGTGGTCTCCACTTTAGCTCCCCGCGCTTAGCGTGGAGATCTAAGCATCACCGGGTATTAAATTCACGCACCTGCGTGTGCACAGTATACAAATTCATATACAAGTGTCAGGTCAGCGCAATCGGGACCGTAACGACCATGTGAGGAACTAAAATTCAACGTCAGGCGCTCTTGCCTTGCTTCTGTATAATCTGTATATTACTGTATATTAGTTACCTATTATGTGACCTAAATACAACGTGTGTCGCAGGCGTCAAACTAAATGGAACAAAGTAAACTTGTGTGTTCGCGTCGCCGGCAGCTTGTCTACTTGTTTCCGACTGGCATTGTTCTCTTAACGAAGTCTGTGGTGTGGTGTGTAGCTCGAATGAGGCTCCGTGGCATTTCATGAAGACTGAAATAGAGTTGTCAACTGTTTTGTTTTTGAGTCAGGTGACGAGCGAGGGTTGGAGACATTCATTAGGCTTCATAATATAAAGTCGAAGTTGAAAATGAGCTTTACATTTTTTTAGCTACACTGGGAACATTGTAAATTGAAATAGATGTCATATATTAAATAAAAACTCCAACGCCATCAGAGGTCAAGCCGAGGATCGAACCGCGGCTAACGCCATAACCACCAGGCCATCTGGTCTCAACGAATGCTGGTGAATTTCTCGAGTATATGCAATCTTTTGTACTCTAACTACAAGCTGCATCGCTTTGTACTTCCATCGTTCCATCAAAACTTATATAGGTTTTCCGGTATGGCGCTGTCATCAATACAACTTTGATTTATTTCGAAAGGTTGTACTGGCAACATTGTTGGTCCGAGTAGTAAAGTACAGTCACGTCTATAAATATGTATACACTTTGGAACTTATTACTGTAGAAGAATGGTCAAAATTGTATACAGATTCATATATATTTATGAAGCCGACCGTACATGCACCCAATAGATAGTCAGATATACGGTCCAAGGGGTCACCAGGACTACCTTCGAGGCGAGCATTCAAAGGGCTTCTGATCAATAGGTCGGATCCCGGTTCTTTATCGCTTTACTCTACGAAGCGGGAAAACGCCAGTATAGGCTACAGGCGTAGCGCGTAGCGCGTAGTACACGAAAAAAGAAAAAAGAAACGATTGTGTGAAAGATCAACCCCTTTATTAATAAAAAGTTAACCGACGTTTTAGTTTGTAGTTAGTTTTAGTCAAACTGACAGATAAGGACAAACAATCATTTAGCTAAACTGGGTTTGATGTGCGTTTATGAAAAAAGCCATAAGTACCTACATTTGTTTTTACCTGATTTCACCAATGCCCTTATAATAACCACAGCACAGCGGTATAGGCAGGTACCCACGTTTACAAATGACTTAATGACTAGCTGCGAATCCAATAGATAATGTAGCTTATGAATATTTAAGAGCCGTAAACACGTAATGGTCAACGTCAATAATCATTTTCCCATCACTTTTTGTCAGTATTTACGTAGTTAGTTAAGAATATTCCGACATTTAATTTTCACATTGAATATTTGATACAATACGATAAGGTTTTTAATTATAATTAAAGGAAGAAACCACGTGACTTTTATATTTACTGAGTCATTCCAAATTCTTCTTGACTCGTAGGTAAGCTAACAATGTTGTATGTTATTTTCCACATGAATTTCATTTCTAATTGATCACAGCCAAGCCTCAAGTCTCGTGAATCCATCCATCTTTTACTTCACTTCCATTAACTAATGCCACTTGTACACAAGCATAACGACCTTACCGCCACTGAAACCCACACGACTTCCATCTCTTTCATATCACAACTTATTCGCCCGTACCACAATGACGTCATCGTAATGGATCACCAAACTTCTCGCCCAACTCGTCTCCAGATCGATCCGACTTCAGAAAACGAAAAGTTCACAAAGAGCGCTATCACCTTCTAATACTCCGCCGTCGTAAAGGATAGCAGTAGTTATATTGAAAGCGCCCCTTAAAAGAGTGGGCGGGGGCGGTATAATTTTGTTTCAGCGGGTGTTTTGAGGGGAATTGATTTTGGTATTTCTTTCTCGTCTGACATTTACGTTAAGGTTAAAGCTAACGGTTTTGAAGTTTGCGTTTTGAGTCCAGCGCCATCTTTGTTCTGAATTTGTGAAACAAAACTATTAGGGGTTAACGTGACTGAAATTCAAAAGTAAATAGGAATAGTAGATACTACAATTCAACTAAAATGTGTTCGGTTGTCTTCATAAGTTTTTTGTGCGATTAAAAAATCCAAGTAATTTGCATTTAAGATCCACATCCTTATGAAACCCATCTATAGTAAATCAAGCAAAATCAATCCGCACGTCTATTCTATTTATTTAAACTCATAATAATCGATACGAAACGTCTCGGATCTTTTTCAAAGCGGTGGCCAAAGTATTTATAGGAAATGCCTTGGTCAAATCAAAGGTCACGGTCAAACGGACCTGAAAACTTTTTCCCATACTCCCTGTAAATTGATTAAGCATTACCCCGACAACGGGGTAATCTCCCCGGCGGTCACGCCGTCCCCGCCCGCCATCAGTCTCTTCGCGATCACTGCGCAGGGCAGACGTCCTATCGACCGCATAAACACTATTGCATGTTTTCATTCGTTGTGCCAGTGATTTTGTGTACAGTGGTTGGTGATTCTAATCGTTTTTTTCGCCGGTTTGCAAACGGCCTGTGTTTTACACGGCCGTTTGACGAATTGGAGTTCTTTTTTCGAATTTGGCTGCCGTTTTTCACTGAATCCGATTTCTAACCGGTCAATAATGCATACAGATTTTTCCTATTGTTGTTTATTGCTGGTATTTGTTTCGACGAACGGTAAACAATTTCATTTTGAAGAGTACTTAAATGAATAACTAAACTAAAATGTAATTTGTGTTTCGTTTTAATATGAAATTAGGTTTTTTACATAGTTGTTTATATTTATTTGCCTTTAATTTGGTTAATTCATTATAAATTATTATTATTTAGATGTCATATACTACAGATAAAGTGACCAAGGTCCATTTTATTTACTTTTTAATCATAATTTATTAATGCTTTTATATAAGTATTAGGTATTTTGTCAACTTATAAGCGGCACTTTTATTTTTTATATAAAATAAATGGAAAGCCTCTTAAGTGCCCTCAGCCAAAAAAAGTTTTTTTAACGTGAAAACCTTCATCTACCCTCGTAAGAGCGTTGTATCAAACAACTTGCCCATTGATGTATTTGTACCCATATTGCCATAAATATTTTAGTAAAAAATGTTATGAATTAGTCCTACTAGCCCAAGTACAGTACAATTACAAATTGCATAGCTATGCTGATGCAGGAAATGAGTTATCACTTCCTTACATCATTGTTTATCTTCTATCAAGTAGCACCTGTCACATCTTTACGTTGATAATATCTACCGCGAAAGAAGTGCATTTCTGTCTCACAAGTGTAAGAAATTACATGCGCGATAGAGAGGGAAAACATCGTTCGTTATTCAAATATAGATATTGTGGTTCCGTTATTACCGTTTCAATTTTTTTCTTATTTTATTTCAATCGTGATTTTAGCCGTTTGATAGCCCGTTATAAATTTAAAAAAGTTCCTACTCAAAATATTTCCAGGCAGCATTAGTCTTTTCTTTTTTCTTAAATCGTTGTTTATTATTTTTTTCGAACGACAAGCAATTACAGATTTATAAACCTTAATAAAAGATAAAACATGATTCAGGCATCTTTACATTCGATCGCTCGATTAATAGACAATATAGAAATAAAAGCGATATCTAGCATAAATTCTTCATTTTATGTAAAAATTATTAGTGACTGTTTGTTTTAGATTATGTTCTGTTTTCTCAAAATACGAAAATTCGATTGATGAAAACTTTGATCAGTGACAATTCTGTAAATTACCTCATTGATAACATAAAGTACTTATATATTTTATTTAAAAACATATAAAAACACCATTATTTTCTAATCACAGAACTCAATTAATGAGTAAAAGAGACTCATTAGTACTTATAATTGAGTCAGCTATATGTCACGGCGCGCGCCTTGTAATGAAACGAATTATTTCCTAATTAGTTTCATCACAAAACGTACATTACTTTTCAACCGACTTCAATATTTCAAAAGGAGGAGGTTCTCAATTCGACTGATTTTTTTTTTTATTTTTTTTTTTTTTTTAATGGATGTTCACTCATAACTCCGTCATTACTGAACCGATTTGAATTTTTTTTTTGTTTTCTAAAAGTAGACGGTTCCTGGTTGGTCCCGTTTTTTTCAAAATCCATTTCTGATGATGGGATCCATGAGGAACTGAGGGAACTCCTCAAATTTGAAAGGCACATGCATGCTGATTTGGGTGATTTCTTAAGAAACTCGAGCATTTCTTTACGAAAATCATCAATTTGGTGGAGTGGACCTGATGATGAAGACCAGGGATGGCAAAGTGGAACTGCTTCGTAATTCTCAGGACTATGATCCGATTTAAAAAAATATTTTTTTGTCTGTATATAGATGGTTTCAGGATTGTCCCGTTTTTTTCAAAATCAATTTCTGATGATGGGATCCATGAGGAACTGAGGGAACTCCTCAAATTTGAAAGGCACATGCATGATGATTTGGGTAGTTTCTTAAGACACTCGAGCATTTCTTTACGAACATCATCAATTTGGTGGAGTGGACCTGATGATGAAGACCAGGGATGTCAAAGTGGAACTGCTTGGTAATTCCCAGGACTATAGTCCGATTTTAAAAAATATTTTTTTTTCTGAAAATAGATGGTTCCAGATTTGTTCCGTTTTTTTCAAAATCAATTTCTGATGATGGGATCCATGAGGAACTGAGGGAACTCCTCAAATTTGAAAGGCACATGCATGATGATTTGGGTAGTTTCTTAAGACACTCGAGCATTTCTTTACGAACATCATCAATTTGGTGGAGTGGACCTGATGATGAAGACCAGGGATGGCAAAGTGGAACTGCTTGTTAATTCCCAGCTCTATCATCCGATTTGAGACATTCATCTTTTCTTTGTAAAGAAATACCTTCAAGATAGTCCTATTTGATTATAGTTCTATTTTGATGATGGGCTTCATGAGGGATTGAGAGAACTCCTCAAATTTTAACGGCACATGCATTCTGATTTGAGGGTTTCCTTAAGTAACTAAAACAGTGTTTTGGCGGAGCCAAAATTTTGATGAACTTGATCTGATGATGAAGACCAGGGATCGCAAAGTGGAACTGGTTAATAAACCTAGCTCTACTTATTATCCTAGTTGTGACATTCATCTTTTTGATTTGATTTATATTCTGATGATGGAGTTCTAGAAGAATTCAGAGAACTCTTCAAATTTGAACGGCAGGTTAATTGTGATTAGAGGGTGTTCATAATTAGCTTAGGCATTTTCTTACTGTGGCCATCATTTTGCTGGAGTGGACCTGATGTTGATAACCAGGGATGGCATAATGAATATGCTCGTTAATTTACAGTCTGTCATCCAATTTAACACATTGTTATTTTGTTTGTTTAAAGGTCTACAAGGGAGTTCCGTTTGATTATACTTCAAATGTAATGATGGAAGCCCTAGGACATTAAGAAAGCTCCTCAATTTTCAATCGTACACGTGCGGTGTATTGGATATTTGAAAAGTAAACTGGCTAACTCAAACAAATTCTTAATTTCACTTTTACCGGGAACCAAATGAAGTCGGTTTTTTTTTCTTAAAAATTATTATTAGACAGTTCAATAAAGTAAATGTCTAAAGGTTAATAAATATCTGTTGCAAATGGCTCAAGGATTTTGTAGGCAAACTGGTAAAACGGAACCCTTATAGATCGAACTGTCATATCCGTCTGTCCGTCTATCTTTTACACCACCGATATTTCACTACTTTCAAATTGTATTAAAAAATATATCAACTGGAGAATAACTGTTATTGAAAACAATTTTAATGGACTAAAAATGATAAGGTTAATATTTTCAAAAGTAATTGCTCGTAAAATATCAAATACCACTGAAACTTGAACCATTTCGTAATATTGAACACTACACATGAGTACACACACGCTGGTGGGTTGAGTTATTTAATACCTGATCTTCCTTAAACAAAGTTTTACACGAAGCAAATAATTAAGAATAATTATGAATATATATTAAGTATATAACTTACTAAAAATTAATGGTTTAGAGGCGGAGTAAGACACGAATGTAAATTAAATATAAAAATAAATGGAAGAAATGTATTCATTATATATTCCATATATCCGGAAATAAAGTATATTATAATCGAATTCATATATAAATAAATCATACATGGTTGCTCGCACTTGCATCAGAGCGTTTACTCATAGGTTCAACGATAATTACCACAAACACTCCACCAGCCGCATTTCCCTTACAAATTGCACTTTAATTGAACGGAATAAAGATTAATTTCGCTTTGAGTTTAGCATAATACGAGGATCCCAAAGTTATCAGTTGTAATGAGTAATGAATTGACGTTGCCGTACAAATACAGTCATACATATTGGAAACATGTAGGTAAACATAAACGTGTATATTTGGAATATTTTTTTAAATAATTCCAGGATGCGAGTTGCCTGCCAATGTGCCATGAATTAACCATGGGTTCACAGTCATCGCTAGCGACACTGAAAAAAATCATTGACCATTACTTATCCCCCTTCTCAGAAATATACGTAAGCCAATACGTATATTTTCACCGCTATTGAAGAGAATTTGCTATTGGTCTAAGAATTGGTATTAATTGCATGCAAAAAATATGCAAGTAGGTATAACGGTTTGGCACTAATTGACTAGCACGTTTGGAGTAATAGCATTATATTATTTTCGTTGGTCTAAGAAACATTTAATTGGTTAAAATAGGTAATATGAATCGAAATGACATATATTGCCAATAGAGGTGTTCATGCGTAATAAAACTGACATTTCACTTGAGGTACTGCATGCGATTATATTACTAATTACAACGCAGACGGCTTTGAATAGTACAAAGTGGGACAGCTGTCTTTGGATAGTACAAAGTGTGCAGATTGTTTGAAGTCAATTTAGCTACTAGTTAGCCTAATATTCGACTTGAATAGGTATGTCAAATTGATCTATGTCCATATTTTTTACGCGCTAGTATTATATACAGGCATAGCTGGGCATTAACTCGTTAATCCGTTAATCGTTAATTAACGAAGTTAACATTTTCATTAACGGATTAACTTTTAAGTTAACTTAAAAATATGTTAACGGAATCATTAATTTCCGTTAAGTTTTCCCAAGTCCGTTAATCGTTAATCCAGTTCCAAAATACTTACCAAAAAGATACCGCACATACCGCGCCACGCGGCAAAAAACCTGTTTCCACCCGACTACCTTCATTTTCAAAAAAGAAGCAATTCATGTGATTTATTATTATTATTCTTTATTTTTATTTTACTTTTATGTTTGTTACGTCAGAACTCCGTCAATACTTTGACCAATACTGAACCGATTTTAAATTATCCATGGTGGTTGCAGATTGTTCCCTTTTTTTTCAAAATTTATTTCTGATGATGGGATCCATGAGAAATTGAGGGAACTCTTCAAATTTAATAGGCTTATGCATGATTATTTGGGTGTTTTCTTAAGAAACTCGAGCATTTTTCTTTAGGAAAACCATCAATTTGGTGGAGTGGAGCTGATGATGGAGCCCAGGGCCTATACCACGAAAATCGAACGATTGCGGATTTGTATCTCCATCTCTGTTACACTTGCATATTGGAGTGACAAAGAGGTTTTCCCGTCAATGCCAATTTTCGATGTTCGTGGTAGGCATGCAGGGATGGCAAAGTGGACCTGTCTGTTAATTCCCATCCTATTTGAGACATTCATATTTTGAATTCATGGAATTCATGAAGAAATTAAAGAACTCCTCAAATTTTAACGGCACATGCATAAGATTTGAGAGTTTCCTTATAAACATGAAAACATTTTTGGGGGTTAACAACATTTTGGTGGAGTGTACCTGATGATGAAGACCAGGGATGGCAAAGCGGAATTGGTCGGTAAACACAGACATTCATCTTTATGATTTCATTTATATTCTGATGATGGAGTTCTTGAGAAATTCAGACAACCTTCAAATTTGAACGGCACGTCCAATGTGATTGGAGGGTTTTCATAATTTAGTTGGGGTATTTTCTTAATCAAGCCATCAATTTGCTGCAGTGAACCTGATTTTGAACACCAGTGATGTCATATTAAAATTGCTCGATAATTTCTAGCTCTGTCCTCCAACTTGAGACATTGTTATTTTGTCTGTGACCACGTAGTTCTACAAGAACAAGATGGTTGCATTTGATTTTACTTCAGATCAAATGATGGAAACCATGAGACATTAAGAAAACTAAAATACTAATACTAATGGTAAATTGGATATTTTTGAAGGAAACTGATTAACTTATATAATTTGTAGATCACTAACTAAAAGATGCCCTTTTTACCATGTGTTAACGGATTAACGTTAACTTCCGTTAAGTCTTCCGAAAAGTAGCGCTTTAACGATTAACGAAGTTAACTTTTTTTGTAACGGATTAGCGATTAACGAAGTTAACTATTTGATTAACGGTGCCCAGCTCTGTATACAGGTCATTCATTGACTTAGACGGTATAGAATGGCATGAGCATCCGTGTGTCGTAATGTCTCTGGATCAGATGTACTTGCCAAAATGTGATTATTTTACCTAAAAACCTAAAAATCACGATTTAAATCTCAATTTTCTATGTATTCCGGCGTATGATTTTCAAGATTTGTGGGCAATGATTGGCAAAGGCTTTCATCAGTGGATAATAAAAATAAATAAAATAAATAACGATTTTCGTTAGAGTACGGGCTTCCATACAGGAAACGGCAATCTCCTTTAATATTTTTCGATTTTCGCAATGAGTCCTCTGAGAGGTGTCTTCCTCGACGCGAGATACTATCTAAAAGATGACCCTAGAAACTATGGTATGAAACCTTAGGTTTGTTAGAATCATCTTAACCATTTCGATGCCATGTTAAATACGCACGCTTTCTCAGACGCCACGTCATCGAAGTGTCAAACTGAAGTTGAACTTTATGAGTTACGTTGCTCGCGTAGACTTATGTTGCTCTGTGGTCTGTGACCGATTATTCGGTCTTTGACGTTTAACCTGCGGTACCGATATATACGTCATTGGCGTGGAAAAGGTTTCAGTTAATAGATAGTAGTAGGCAGTAAAAGCCTGTATCAATTTTTTATTTTTAACAAACAAATTTACTATCAGATTACAGTCACGGCACCGTAGTTTTTGTAACTTCCAGGGCCCGTAATTTTCATGCCGGCTTCGTCATAATGACGTTAGTATATAAACAGGGGGTTTTAATAGTTAATGAGTTAATGACATAAAGTCTATCAACTAACGTCGAACATAATAGTTTTGACACTATTCAACAGCATTATTCTTTCAAACGTAAAACCTAAAACATGATGTATGAAGCTTGACGTCATTTGTCTGTCTGGCATGAAAATTACTGGCCCTGCTTGTAGCCGTTTTTGCATATATACAATTCCCTAGTCAATTTACTCAAACCCGCTACCATTATACATATAAATATCCCCGTACGTGTTTCTAAACAGCTATTTAGTTTATCATCAGTCGTTTTGTTTATACTTTTACGCTGCTTCATTGGCTCGCGAAAACCACCGTTATTGCTATTTACGTGAAGGTCAAAGTTGTTTACGTTACGGTCGTAAACACAGAAAGCGGCGATCGATACATCCTACCTTCTGTTGAACCACGTAGTTTGAATGCACCAAAATAAAATTATAAAAAAACAATTCTGAGTATGTAGTTTATATTATAAACGTTAAATTTCACGCGTGACGAGAAAAGTAGGTAAGCAACAATTTGCAATACGAGATCGGATAAAATCAATTGCAGATTAATTATATAAAATCTCTCTAATATAAGCAATTTACAACATACACGTTGTAGGCGAATGCTAAGGACGCGCGGAAACCCTAAAAGGTGGCCACGTGACGCTCACTACGCCGTGGAAATGCTGGGAAATAGACGTAACGTTCCAGCGGGTTTATAAATGTATACGTTGTAATTCCGGTTGTATTTTTAGCGTAATACGTGGCGCATTTCCCATAACGATTCTTCGAGGTATAGGTATTTTGTTTTGTTTTCAACCGATACGATTGAACCGACCGAGCGTCGGTGCCCTAGCGGTAAGAGCGTGGGACTTTCAATCCGTAGGTCGCGGGTTCAAATCCTTGTACCAATGAGTTTTTCGAAACTTACGTACCTACGAAATATAATTTGATATTTACCAATCGCTTTTCGGTGAAGGAAAACATCGTGAGGAAACCGGAATAATCCTAATAGGGCCTGGTCTACCCTCGGGGTTGGAAAGTCAGATGGCAGTCGCTTTCGTAAAAGTAGCGCCTACGCCAAATCATGAGATTAGTCGCCAGAGCGAACCCCAGACTTTCCTAGCATAAGCTAGGTAAATACTAGGAGGAAGATGAAAAAAGATCAATCTTCAACTATATTTTGACGTGACAACGTCTTATTTTTTTTTTATTTTTTTTATTTATTATGAAACAAACAGTCTTACAAAAATATTTTCACAAATTATTTTCTTATTTCTAGACCTATAGTTTCCAGAATTTTCAAATTTCCTTAATTAAAACTAACACGATTTTGCACGACAAGTAAGTACATATTCTACTTTACTCTATGTTTTAAACACCTTTTTTAATGAAGTTATAGTACAGTTAAATATATCTATATCTTTTAATTTCATATTTTCATTATAAATTGCACATGCACGTTTAATAAACATATTTTTCGAATAATTTGTCCTACTACGAGGGATGGAGAATAGATGTTTATGCTTAAGACGGCATCGGCGTTCTCTGGTACTTGGAACTCTAATGTGAATAATTTTGAGTAGGTTAGGGGCATCGACATAATTATTTATTATTTTATACAATAGAGCGGAGTCAACACAATCTCTACGGCATTCAAGAGATTGCATCTTGTGGCGATTTAAAGATTCTATATAGTCCTTGTATTCAAAACCACATTTGAAATCAAGAGATTTAACGAATTTCTTTTGTAATGTTTCTATTCTATTAATATGAACGTTATAAAACGGTTTCCAAACTGCACACGCGAACTCAAGGCGACTACGTACATAACTATTATAAAGGATTTTGAGTGTCAAAGTATTCTGAAAGGGCTTCCCTATTCGCAATATCATACCTAATTGTTTAAATGATTTAGCTAAGACATGATCAATGTGTGGTATAAAAGAGAGTTTATTGTCAATAATGATTCCAAGATCACGTATCTCATTTACTCTTACTAAAGTTTTACTACACAATCTATAATTAAAGTGAGACAATGTTTGTTGTCTAGAAAAACTTATTGTGTTACATTTATCGGTATTCAAAAACAAACGATTACCCCTACAGAAATTCTCAAAGCTTAGCAGATCAGATTGTAGTAGTTCACGATCATTTTTATTACGAATAACTTTGTAAATTTTAGCGTCATCTGCATAAAGAAGTATACAAGAGTGAGAAATCGATTTTACAATATCGTTTATACAGGGCGTCCCAAACTTATGGGACATGAAGGGGAAGTACCTTAAATATCGTAGATAGTGAATTTTGCTCAAAGAAGACTTTATGTTATTTTTAAAAGTTAGTAATTCTGCATTCATAGATTTTCTAAAAATTACTTGCTTCGTCTGGGAATCGAACCGACTAAAATGTGAAAAAAAAAATCACCCTTTTTTTATGATGCCAATCGAAAGAACAGCTAAAAAATAATAACTCTGCTTAAGTAACATAGTATTTTAACCGCAACAATAATCGTATTTGGTCTAAAGAAAATCCCCTACGAGTCACTGAAACTAATAACCAAGTGCGTTTTTCACTTAACTGTTGGTGCGGACTTTTAAAAAACCGGGTTTTCTTAATCCATTTTTACCAAGGAACCTTGAACACAGAAAAGTATTTAGGAATACTTCAAATTTTAAGGGATAAGATAAGAAACCTTTCCGCGGCGGAGCAAGAAAACTTAATTTTCCAACAAGATGGAGCTCCGGCTCATAATAGTCGGAGAGCAGCAGATTTTCTAAATGAATGTTTTCCTACATGGATTGGTACAAATGGACCGATTAGATGGCCGGCCAGATCCCCGGACCTCACACCATTAGATTTCTTCTTTTGGGGATACGTGAAAGATATGCTATACAAAAAGCGATACGAGAACGTAGGCGAGTTGCAAACAGAATTGTGCCATATCACATCGAGTGTTCACCATAAAATGATAAGAAAATCAACAGGCAGCGGGCTTATTACAAGATTGGCGATTTGCGTAAGACAAGAGGGATCACATTTTGAGCATTTAATTAATTAATTTACAAAAAAATACCTACTTAACTAATTGACTACGGCAGTTTCATGTATGTTTTTTATTTGATTAAAATGATTAATTTCACGTTGTTCCTTTCTTTTAAAATACTATGTTACTTAAGCAGAGTTATTATTTTTTAGCTGTTCTTTCGATTGGCATCATAAAAAAAGGGTGATTTTTTTTTTCACATTTTAGTCGGTTCGATTCCCAGACGAAGCAAGTAATTTTTAGAAAATCTATGAATGCAGAATTACTAACTTTTAAAAATAACATAAAGTCTTCTTTGAGCAAAATTCACTATCTACGATATTTAAGGTACTTCCCCTTCATGTCCCATAAGTTTGGGACGCCCTGTATATAGAATAAACAATAAAGGTCCCAAATGAGATCCCTGGGGGACGCCGGAACTTATATATTTACTGCGCGAAGTAAACCCCAAGACTACCACTGACTGCGTGCGATTTTCGACATAGGATTTAATCCATCGAAACAGATCACCATGTATACCGAGTTCCCAAAGCTTACACAACAAAGTATAATGGCATACTTTATCAAATGCCTTGGCAAAGTCAGTATACACGGCGTCTACAGAGAATCCCTCTTCCATAGCCTGAAGTATGTCATTGGTAAAGGTTAACAAATTAGTGTCAACTGAACGACCTTTGTAAAACCCATGCTGATTGGGTATAATATGGTGTCTAACGGCACTAGATAACTGATCGGTAACAATTTTTTCAAGAATCTTGCTAAATTGACACAGCTTGGATATAGGACGATATTTTTCAATATCACGACTAATCGGACCCTTTGGTATAGGAGTTATCCATGCCTTCTTCCAAATAGCTGGAACACAACCTTCCTCTATTGATTTTTTAAAAAGTATTGTAATCGGAGTTGCTAGCGAAGAATAACAATTTTTAATAAGCAAGGGATGTACTCCATCAGGCCCTGCACCTTTATGAACGTTAATTGATTTCAAATATCTTTTAATAATTTTTTCATTAAAATCAATTGAATTAATATCAATTAAGGGATTAGTTGGTTTGCCGGTTGGTTTGGCTTATAAATTGGTTTGCCGGGTGACACTTCAAGAAACTGCGTTACGCTCCGCTCACGTTATGCGCTCACAATGAGAGCGAGTGAGAGGCACGCGTCCCTTCCACTCGGGCATGGTTAGCCCGCCTAAGAGCGCCTAAGAGCACTCAAAGTCGTTGTCACGTAAAACTTTCGCCCGTATACCGACTTTACAGGCAACCATTTTTTTTTTCTCATTTTGATGATATTTTGTTTTGTTCGAAAGAACGTAGGGAACCTACCTCCAAATTGGTCCATAAAATTATTTTCAGTCCTCCGGCCGGTAAGCGCCACTTTACGCAAAACTAAATTGCCGCCTGCCGGCTCCGTCGGGCTGAAAAATAGTATACAAACCTCGGCCGGTAAATGGGAAGTGCCTCGGATTCCATGTAATTGTCGGCCGAGGCGAAGCCGAGGTCGACTAACATGTGATCCGGCGGTGATTAAACGGCCTTGGTATGTAATGTACTATTCTGGTTTGATGATGGAAACAGAAAGAACTCCTCAATTAACGAACCCACGCGGTAGTACCTAGGTATTTATTAAGGATGTACCAAACTACATAATAATAGCCACCTGACACGGAAACTGCGCGAAAATTCAATGACATGCGTAACTAACCAGTCAATGTCATTGTCACGTTTTTTTATTATTATTTGACACATTAGAGTCAAAGTCCGGCAAAGATTAAAATAAATGTAGGGTAAACTCGCATTATTTAGTGATACTTCTAATTCGGTGATACTACACAGAAAAAAATATTTAAATACGTCGCAAGAAGGTCGAAATCTTCAAATATTATATTGATACTTGAATTTGAATAACTGTACCTTTTTGCAACGGTTTTTTTCTGTAGTACCACCAAATAATGCGAGTTATGCGAGTTTACTTTACATTCTCCTACAAAAATATCTTGAAGACCGCAAAATAACTGACACGGTCTTATTGGCACAGCCATAAGAGCGTGTCACATATGTTTGCGGTCTTCATAGCAGAAGTTACTACTTATTGCATATGACTGTACAGTCAAGTGCAAAAATATGGTTCGACATAATCGACTCATAAATATGGTACTACGCTCTTATTACACCGGCATAAGGTGCTATGGGACATATTTTTGAGTAAGATGTGCACCACCATATTCTTACACTTGACTGTACCCATACTATAGCGACTAGCGAGCAAAAGAAATGCAGCTCGAAAAATTTTAATTTTCGATATTCGTGTCCTGAATTTGGGCACGTCCCAAAATGGGCATATGTACCTAACTCAGTTTGAAAAAAGCATTGTCCAAAATTTTGATCATAAGGCAAGTATTTTTTCCGGTAACATATTTTCTCAATGAAAAGTATCATTTCTTAATTACTTATTCGTACGACCAAACCCAAATCCAAATTTATAAGATTCATCCCTCACATTTTCATCTGTATCTGTTCCTCCCCTGGTTTCAAGCTTTGTATTCCAAACACGTACTTCTCAACTCAAAAGTTCCGATATCTTTTAGGTACTCCCGCGATATATGTTTGGAACAAATATATTTCACGTTGAATTTACATGAAACAATCACATAAAGCGCCATAACAAAAGATTTGTCGCACGGAAAATGTTATTATACCATACAAATCAATGCTACGCAGGTGCTTCCTTGAAATTTAGTTTTACGAGTTAATACCAGGGAAAAATTATATTTCATTTAATTACATGATAACTACAAAGTAAGTTTAAATTATTAAAAAAAAGTAAGTACTTAAATAGAATCGGTGCAAATACAAATATATAGGGCGTCCCAAGACGGGGACATGAAGGGAAAGTACCTTAAATATCGTAGATAGGATATTTTGCTGAAATAAGACTTTGTTATTTTTAAGAGTTAGAGTAAGTACTGCTTTCAAAGATATTCAAAAAAGTAAATACTGAATTGATTTCGGCAATTTCATGTATGTTTTTAATTTGATTAAAATGAATAATTTCACGTTGTTCCTCTCTTTTAAAAATACTATGATACTTAAGAAGAATTATTATTTTTTGTCCGTACTTTCGATTGGCATCATAAAAATAGTAATAATTTTTTTTTCACATTCAAGTAGGTTCGATTTTCAGACGAATCAAGTAATATAAGAATATTTTTGAATTTAGTATTATTAACTTTTAAAAATAACGAAGTTTTCTTACGATACTTACGGTACTTTGCCTTCATGTCCCATAGTGCTGGGCCTCGGAAAGCGTGAGTGTGTACAGTACTCACACCTTCCAAGACAGAGCAGATGAAATTGATCAAGTTCAGTACCTATTAATTAACAGGTTGAAATATAACGAAACTGTGATATTGGAGTGACGGCTTGCGTGCTCATCGCTCACACTTTACACTTGAACCCATATCTTACAGTAAACTTCTCCCTCTACATCACCCACGGGAGGAAAGGGGGTGAAATTCTTAACCCCTCATCACCAGACGGAGAATAGAATTTATGTTGTTATACATACATTTTCAATGCTCTCGAGTGTGGTTGAGGAATTTAGAGTGGAGTTGAAATAAATTGCATGCACGTTTCAAGTCGGTAACTCGATTACGTCGCGGTTTTGTATAAAGTAATCCTTTTTGTTGTATCGGTTTTTTTTGTAAGACCTCACTCCTGCGTTTTTTTTTTCTCTCTATCAGAGTTTCTTAAACTAGGGTAAGTTAGTTATTATAAAGGATTCGCGAAAAGAGAGTGACGGAAGATATTGGTAATGAAGACGGGCTTGATTGCTAGTTAAAAAAAAACTTGAGTAACAACTTCACAAACGTCTAGAAATTAAAAACCCTGTATCATCCCAAAAGTATATACACGCGTACTTCCTGTAAGACTGCAAGAGAGGCATAGGCATTAAGTTCAGTACAATAGGATTCGCTTCCGTACTATTATCCCCTCAGCCAATAGAATTGGCAGAGTATTTTTGTATAGAGAATGTCACACAAGCTTATGAGATGAGTCAAGCCAGCTCAAAAAGATTGAGAACAATTTCTTCTATGTATTCAGATTAAGGCAAAAGTTTCCTGGCGCTGTGCATAAAGACTTGCTTAGTTTTAAGTTTTAGAATACAAACTGCATTTTTGCAGTGGGTGTCTCTTATTTATGACATAGTAATGAATTAGGCAGAACATTGAGTAATACATTAAACATGTCATTCTGGATGAATCGGAGGGATTTTCCGTACATAAAACACTGACAATTGCAAACAAAAGCCCACGCAATGCTGCCTCATGGATTGAAACATTCGAGGGCCACTATTTATGATCAACGTAAACTTCCTAGATACGCACCCGTACTGCAATGTAAACGGTCCAGAATACATTATGAATAAATATTTACATTTCGGCTTTAGTGTTTACTATGTTGGGTTAGATAACTTCCGCGTGTTCTTGCAATTCGTCATATTTAATGCGTTACAACATAGCTTTGATCATTTAAATTGCGATTTTGTATACTAATATGCCATTTAAGCACTCTTCAAATTTCATTCAAATAACTGGTCAGTGTTTATGAAAGTGGCGCCGCTCTGGCGGACAGAGGACACAATTAGTTATCTGACAGTGAAAACCAGCCAAAGCGTATGAAAGTATAATTTTCCGCGAAATAATAAAGGAATTTCTCACAGACTTGTATCGTCTTACTTTCTTTAAAAGATGTGTACCTAGTACCTATTGTTGTCTCTAGTATACTAGAGACAACAATAGGTACTAGACGCATAACATGACACGTCACTTTCTGACACTATCCGTTAGTACCTAAGAGACGACTGAGACGTAATACGCATGATTTAAAACCAGTCAGTAGTTTTTATTTGTGACTAGGTTAAACCGTAAATATTTTTTTCCTAGATAGGTGCATTTTATAAGCCAATCCACGGATGCGTTTACACTAGCCAAAGCAGGCTAGGCAAGTGAATGACTGTATTCTATAGACAGTGCCAGTGAACCAGTGATCATGGCTATGGACACTATGGCAGTGGAACTGCCGGACCTTAACACGTTGGCGCCGCAAGTGCCCGTAGAGGAGACAGCTGAGGAAAAGTAAGTATAATATTGTGAAGAAAGAGTAGTTATAGCTTATCTTCTAGAATTTATGGACCCTGTTGATGCGCTTCGACCAACGGGGATCATTTTATTTTATTGCCCCCTAGTTGCGCCCACTTACGCAATATATTGTTCAATCATCTCCGTGTGAATGATGAAGCCTATTTGCTCGATGTGACACGTCACCAACCGAGTACAATGCTCCATTTGATGGACATCTCAAAAACAAACGCCGATCAATCTTACTGCTCACATCAGTCGCCACCTTTAAGGTAGTAGCGCCTTGAATTCCTTTAGTCCCTGGTATCCTGGTAGCCTGCACTAATTCTTCATTACTCAATGGCGCCTAACAAAGATTTTGCAAGTTAAATAATGAGTTCTTTATTATGCTTAGGTATAATTTGTGCTTTGTTGTTTGCCTTCTTTAATCTCGCATAAATAATTTTGTTAAATGTGCTGACTCTGTGAAATTTGCGGCTTTTTGCCACATTTTCGACGCAGAAATGTAATTACGGATAAAGAAAGATGAGTTGGAGAAATCCATTATTAGGATTAAGGTACGCCGTTTATCCAGGTTTAAAAAATGTTTGATGAGACATCTTGAATTCATCTTGTATTGATGCAGGTCAGATCCTAGTCTAGACTGCTTATTCGCTTATAATTCAATGCAGTCCAAGGCCACCCAGCCAGCCTCAATTAGATATTCACAACGGCTCCTTGTTTCTTAAAATTTTCCACCAATCTTGTTTTCGTCGCATCGTATTGCGTAAAACATAACAAGCCCTCATCTGACCTAAAAACTGGTTATTATTTATTCCCGACGTAGTTTCCAGACATTGGATAATCCGATGGCCTTGAAAAACTTCGACACAAAAACTCCGTCGGTCAGAGACAGGGTAAGCCTAGAGTTTTCCATGCATTTTTAACCGCAATTAAATATTGCATAAGTTCCGAAGGTCTTTCATAACGCTGGTGAGCGTAGATTAGAAAAATACTTTTTCATTTTGATTAGTTTTTATAGATAGAACAAAGACTTGTGGCGAGTCGTGTGACCCAAGAATCTCCTGCGTCTATAGCAGATATTTGTTCACTGAACCATGAAACACTATTAAAAGGTACTACCTACTTCAGATATTCAGGAGTAAATTAAAGGACAGGATAGTAAGTACAGTCAACCAATTAGAACCCTATTAGGCCACTCTAGAACCATGTGAAAATGACAAGCAGTAAGAGATTTCTTACAATCTGGTTTATAGCGTCACTATGACATAGTCCTACAGTGGCCTAGGGTTCCAATTGGTTGACTGTACATAGTTTCGTCTTGTAATGAATCCCCTTTGATCTTAGCGAGTTATTAACCGTTAGGATCAATATTCATACATTACCTAGTTTGAATAAGGTCAAGGGTAAGCTAAGAGAATAAATATAAAATTAAAACGGACGACGAAAAAGCCATTGAATATGTTAACCCTCTTAATGTTTTTTGCGTAGCAGTTTCGTTTTAGGATTCCAGTCGCGCCCGCAGTTTATTTTAAGTGCCCATCAAAAGTCTACGTACTGGAAACTAAATTTAAATATCTTCGTTCCTAATGGACAGGTTCAAAAATTATGAATGTATTCATTCACCTTACCTTTACCTTACCTTACCATACTTTACTCTTTTTCTTTTTACTTTTTTTGTTATACCTTTGTGCAGTCAACCAATTGCAACCCATTTCAAAATAACAAGCACTAACATATTTCTTAAAATCTGATTTATAGCGTCATTATAACATAGTCCTACAGTGATTCCAATTGGTTGACACATCACTGATTGCTCATAGGATGCACACCAATATGATTTGGTATACATAGTTTCAAAGAGCATTGATACATTATTACGTGTTATTGATACATTCACTGTTTGCCGAAACAAAGCATCACGGTCTATTTTACTGTACCGTGTGTGCGATCTTTTGAGTGGTTAAAATTCGTTCTATGAATTACCTATTCACATGGACGCTACCCATAATTACAATCACACTTTACATTACAAATATTACAATCTAATACTTTATTGCATTTACTTGATATTGATATTTTATTGCGCTTGTAAAGTTGATGCCATAAAACTTTGTCGGCCGGCTCCGATATTTGCATTGAGAGCAATTTCAGTGAATTCGGATCGTAAAATTAGTCGGGAATCATTTTAAGTGCTGGAGGGAGAAGTATTTTACTTAGTATATAATTATGCATTTGTAAGTCCGACCTAGTACCACGAAAATCGTCACACTTGCTTATTGGAGAATTGGAGTTATGAAGGGGTTTTCCGTCAATGCAAATTTTCACTGTCACCGTTGTACGCACTAGAACCATGCAATTTGGAACTAACATTTTTTAATAGTATATCCACTAAGGAAGTTTTTTAATCATTATCTGAAGATAAAAGATAGTTGAAAGCTAAAGACTTCTTCGCATACGAGTACATACTCGAGGGCGATGATTCAAATAGGTACCTAATGGTATTTTAAAATCTGGTTTGTAAACGCATGAAACCCTTTCGGAGAATCGTGAAATATCAAATCAATATTGCGAATTCCGATTTCAAATTTAGAACACTACGTTAACCTTGTGCCGTTTTCTGGTGCTATTTTTACGGCGACGTACGTCCATTCATTATTATGCCAGTTAACCTATTTTAAAATAAATGTGTTTGGCGTCATAGGATTGGCGGTGTCTTTGGTGTCTCCCTTGAAAAATAGTTTTAGGTCACTTGTGAAACTGTAATAAATGTATAACAAGATTACTATTTTGTAAGAGTTATCTTTGCGTTATCTGTCTTTAACAAGCGATATATATCTTTGAAATGATTTAAAAATGCGTTTGAAGTATAAATATTCCACCCTTTTTTTATAAAAATCTTAATCGGCTTAAAAGATATTTAGGACAAACAAATGAGCTTATAACGATTTAGCAAATGAACCGATGTACAAAATGGGATAATAAAATTGAAAAGTTATGGAAATATAGAACGCCGTCTGATAAGGTAGATTTTAAAAATTCTATATGCCTCCCTTTTTTTGGAGTGGCAATACAAGCTCAAGACAGTATGACCCTCTCGACTATGCAAGAATGAGAACAAAGGATCTGTTCTATAAAATATGATCACAGTGATTCATAAATAAAATATTTGTAGTTTTGTTTCCATATGCCATTAATACAAAACAGTGATCATACACTTCTCTTTGTTTGACACTGGAAAAGGAAGAATTAGTTTTAATTTATTACATCCGTACTTCTCACGCGTCATCGCAAACAATGAAACGAGGCATGATCAGTATAGAACGTGACTAAACTCGGCTCGTTTACTATTTATTGTACGGACGGTATCTTAACGATTTTTTGCCTGACTTAGGTTTAACCTTAAGAGAGCTTATCTGGCTAGACGGGCTAACTTGGAGTATCTTTTATATTTAATCATGTTGAAGAGATGGCGTAGAAAAAAGGGAATTGTATTTTCGTCACATGGCAACCATGTCAGAGGGAAGATGGACACGTTTGTAGAGTTACAATAATATTTTTTTGAATAAATATATTTGAACGGATGTTTAAAATTGTTTCATAAAAAAAATACGCTGAGTATGTACATACGTTTGCGAGTTCGCCTGGAAGAGATCGCTCTTTAACCATAAGATCACCTGTTGTCTGCGTGTACATGTGAATGATGAGTAATCCTTAATGCGTGTGCGCAGGACGTTCATTGTGGCGTGCAATGAAGAGTATTTGTAAAATATTAACAATGTCCCAAAATTGTAAAATTTGAAAAATAATCGATTGGGAAATGCATTGAAGAAAATTGGTTTTTTGCTTTCGCTATCGGCAAATAATGAAATCTAAAAAAGTGTGTGTTAAAGCGATAAGGGGCTAACCCCATAAATATTCGTTTCGAAATTAACCTCATCAACAAACAAAAAAGTGGTACCTTTTAACTAAAACAAACACAAATGATCTAGACGATTCTAGTGTTTTAGGAATGTAAACTCAAACTCAAACTCAAACTCAAAAGGATTTATTGAAATAGGCCAAAACTCAGCACTTTTCAACGTCAAATAGAATACACGATACAAAAAAAATAATAATAATACAAAACAAGTAACACTTAATTCTAATAAATATGTCAAATAAAAAGATATAAAATTGAAATTGAAATAATACAATGTCAACAGAAATTAAATTAACAAGTAACAAAATAATAAGTAAGTCAATACAATTTATAAATTTATATAATCAAAAATACATATCAAATCGAATTAAATTATTAACTTGGAACATCACAGCGGTTTCGAGGCGAATTACATCAAACAAAAAAGATGGTGAACAAACAAAAAAAAAATATATGATGATCCGAACCGTGCGTCGTCGAGTGTTTACAGGTGAGAACTTTGTCCCTGTTATTTACTTTAGAAGCCAGAATATGATACATAATTATAGTTTAACAGGTTTCAATAAAGCATTAATATAGATTTTGACAATTTTCATATCAGAGAGATCTACCAATCAAAATCAATAATAATTAATACGTTTCTTTTTCTAGATGCCACATCCAAAACTAAAACCATCGCAGCTATATGTCGTGATACCGAAGGACAGAGCACGGAAGAAAGAAGAAGGCAGAAACTACATATCACAAGGATGCAAATGATTATCGGCCTGCGTAGTCCGGAGCAACTCGATCCCAAGCATTTACATCGTCGAGATAATCTTTAGTGCTGTAGTACGCTTTACTCATTAAGGTATTTTTGATGTGATTTTTAAACCTATTGCCTCGTAGTTCTGTTACAGAACTAGGGAGTTTATTATAATAGCGTATACAGTTTCCCTTGAAGGAGTTTTTGATTTTTTGTAATCGCGAAAATGGAACTGATAGTTTATTTTTATTTCTCGTGTTAATGTCATGTACGTCACAATTTTTCTTAAAACAATCTATATTTTTATGAACGTGCATAATATTTTCGTAAATATATTGAGAATACACAGTCAACACACTAATTTCCTTAAACTTCTCTCTTACTGACTCCCTACGTTTCATCTTGTAAATTCCACGTATAGCGCGCTTTTGCAGTACAAAAATGGCATTTACGTCAGCTGCACTGCCCCAAAGTAAAATGCCGTACGTCATGATGCTATGGAAGTATGTGAAGTACACAAGCTTAGCCGTTTTTTCGTCTGTTAGAAGGCGAATTTTCCACACCGCAAAAGCTGCGGAACTTAACTTGTTGGCGAGAATATTTATGTGAGGGCCCCACTGCAACCTGGAATCTAAAGTTAGACCCAGGAATACCGCAGTAGTACTCATCTCTAGCTCTTCACCTTTGATAAAAATGGTCGTTTGTGTGGTTTGGACATTTGTAGTGGCAAACCTGATACTTTTTGTTTTCTTTTCATTTAGCAGCAAGTTGTTAACATTGAACCAGTCTACCACACTTGATATAGCACTGTTTATGTTGTCAGTAGCATCCTGGTTCCGTTTAACTTTAAAAATCAGAGATGTGTCGTCTGCGAACAGTACTATGTCATGTCGGTCCTGGACCAAATGAGGCAAGTCATTTATATAAATGAGGAACAAGAAGGGCCCCAAAATCGAACCCTGGGGTACGCCCAATGAGACCAATGATCCAGGAGACCTCTCTCCATTCACGTCCACGCGCTGAATTCTGTGACTTAAGTAAGATTTCAACAAGTTCAATGCCATTCCTCTAACCCCGTAATGGTAAAGCTTCCCGATTAGCGTTTCGTGACTAACACAATCGAATGCCTTCGATAAGTCACAAAAAACGCCTATGGCATCGTGTGACTCCTCCCAGGCATCAAAGACGCTTTTAATTAACTCGATCCCAGCGTCAGTAGTCGAGCGGCCGCGAGTAAACCCGAATTGCTTATTGTGCATTAAGTTATTATTATTAAAGTGACGATGTAATTGCAGAAGCATTAACTTTTCGAAAATTTTACTAAAGGTGGGCAGTACTGAAATAGGCCTAAAATTGGTGGGATCTGAAGCACTGCCCGTTTTAAAAAGAGGAATAATTTTGCTGTGTTTCATTAGGTTGGGAAATTCTCCACAGTCGACGCACGTGTTGAATATCGTCACCAAGTCAGGTATCACCAATTCGAGCAGAGAACTGATAACGCGAACAGAAACACCCCAGAGGTCATTTGTTTTCTTAACATTAATCGATTTAAATGCGCTTAATATATCCGAGTTCGTAACATGTTCAAATCTAAATTCTACTAAACACTTTGACAAGTTCTCTTCCAGTAGTTTAACAGCAGACAAGGTACAAGACTTAAGACTTCTAGTTGCTGTAACAGGCGCATCAGTAAAAAAAGTTTCAAACTCTGCGGCTACTTCTACATTGGAGTCGACAATTTTGCCATTTATGTTCAGCTGATACGAATTATTTATTGCTTTTCTGCGGCCCGTCTCCTCATTTATAATTTTCCATGTAGTTTTTATAACATCAGAACTATTTTCAATTTTGTTACTTAGAAAATTACGCTTAGCTGCACGACAGTCAGATTTGAATTTTTTTATTTTATTGTTTAACGTACTCTTTAAACCCATCACTTGTGTTAAAACGCCGTTCCTCATAGAGCTCGTACAATCTCTCCCTTCGTTTATGTAGCTCGTCAGTTGCCCATTCACTGAAAGCCTTTGCACCACCAACTAAAACAGATTTAGGAGTGAATACTGCGTTGTATTGTTTCATGAAGCTGTCAAAGAACTTATTATACATAGCATTAGCATTAGTAGCATTATGTAGTAATATAATATGAGCTGCCAGTCCAGTGATGAATTGACATGTGGCGGGGCTTGTCGCTCCACATTATCCCGCACTGGGTCAATGCTGCCCATAAAGTAAACCTATTCATGTCATACGTAAACGTTGTGCGCAATAATCTTAGAATTACAACTTCGAGATTCGCTGAAGCGATTTAAATATAATTAGGTTTACGATAATTCCACTACTTAGTCACTCTTTATTTCGTCGGGCGACGAGCAAAAATCGAGGTCGATTTTTTTTAAATTATTTTATTGTAATGAGGACTACCGCGAGTCGATTTTCCGCTAGGGGCGCTAGTGGAACGTGGGTCCTGCGAGAACATTTCAAACGGCACTTTGACAATTCTTCCATATAGACAGAGGACGCTTGAGTGGCGCCGCCTGGTGAGTTGTGCTTGTCATCCTGATGATTTAAACAAGAATGAGCTAGTACTTGTATCGTACTAGAAGTATTTAATGCGGCATACTATATTCAGAATTCAGAACACTTCGAGAGAGCTCAGGCTTTAACTAAAACTTTACATCTCAAACATGTGTGTGCATCGGCATCTCTTTTTTTTTTAAATTAGGTCTTGCATAAAACTTACAAAAAGGTAAAGATGGTGTTACACGAACTCTGCAATCAGTGCCATAGTAGTCCTAGGGACACGGTAACTCGTGGGTGAGGTCGCTCGAAGGGCCCTTAGCTCCCTATTTACATTTCAAATGTTCCTAGAAAACGCAGCGTCTCGCTAAAGCGAGACGACCAGAAGCGCTCGTACTATACGAGACCTAGTATTATTTAGTTCACCTTTATTGCACAATACAAGAAAGTACACACGGCGGATTCCATGCCTTAAGGCATTCTCTACCAGTCAACAGTTGGACCAAACAGAAACTTACAAATTTTCATTTGGCACTATTCTGTGAGCTCTTTGTCTACGGTTCCCTAGAGTCCAGGGACGTGACACCGTGACCCTCTCGTGGGTGAGGTCGCTCGGAGGGCCCTTAGCGCCATTTACATTTCAAGTATTCCTAGAGAACGCAGCCTCTCGCTTTCTTACTAGGTACAGTTAACTGCATAGACCAGAGGTTTCCTAAACTTTGCACTAAGCACCAACCCCTTTTTAACAGATTAATTTTGCAGCCTCAATTTTGTGGATGTGAATTGAAAGCAAAAAACACGGGTTATGCATATAGAAACTATATTTTGCCTCGTATTTTGTTTTTTAAGTACGTAATCTAAAGAAAAAGCCACCTAAGCTGTTACATATTTTTATTAGTCATCATGTATGAAGTCTACGTGTGTAAGTCTGTCTAGTTTTAAATGTTGGCTAAAATTATTATCGATAAAGATAAATATGAATATGAAGTTGTAGACGAGTGCGGTACCTAATTACCTGTCTTGCAATTGTGTCTACCATCGTATCCTAATAGCATAATGTTGCTTACATATGTTAACTATCATACACATCCGTAATGTGTTTATGATCGACACCAAACCAAATATTACATTACAATATGTACAGTCACGGACTTTAATTGATAGGCCACTTGCCAAGTTCATATTTTAGCCGTGTAATACAAATCGGGGTTACTCGTATATACCTCGTATATTTTAACAAGGAATGACAAATCCTCGTATAATAAAAGAGCAAAATTATATTTCTATCTCTATCATTGTTTGTTTACAACGCGTTAAATGTCATTTACGTCAGAATCTTTTGACTTATCATTTTGGCCTACTTGAGAGCCGAAACTACCAACCTGACAGCACAGCAGAATCACTTCCTACACCCAAAGATAACCAATGGCAGATCTTTAGGAATCGTAACCTAGCAGCAACTTCATTGTTATTGCGTAGCGATGGTAACGGCAGAATTATGATTGGTCTTTGATATCGGAGAATGCGTAGTACCCAGGCTTGATAAAAGTGTGACGTTCATGAAAGACATCATAAACAACAATAATGAACTGCCGCCATTATAAGAATATTTAGAATTACTACGTCTCTTTTATATTTTGTTGTGTTTTAGTTATTATTGAAATAATAAATAAATAAATCATAAACACAATGAACCGTATGATAAAAAATGCCGTTGTTGAACATTTCTAAAAGTAGTTTATTCAGAAATTTAAATACCAGCGTTCAAACTTCTCCCATGGGGGAATTATATAATGCAAATCCATTGAAATGACTTTAGATTATTTCAACATCCACATCAGAACGTTCCGTATAACGCTAAGTAGATGTAAACTCGTCGACTTCAGTCCAGTATTTCTCTTCCTTGATATTCGGCTTCGCGAAAGTGGGGTGATAGTTCTTTTGATAATGATCAAATTAATTAATTATTTATTAATTCTATGAACTTTATAGAAGTTGATAGTTGTAATTCTTGACATCTGCCAAGCTATATATGCTTTAGTAAAATTTTACTTATTTATTGCAGTTTAAGTACAATATTTAGCAATGTCTCTATTTAAACTACAAAATGTTGTTAATTTTATAACATAATCTATTTTTCAAGACTGCAAATGCTAAAATTCATATTTTAAGACAATCGTTTCACCATTTTACAAATTTTGACAGGTCACGTACGTCAAAGACGTGATGCCTAATATTATTATACAAGAATTAAACAACAATTAAGTAAGCTTCAACACGAAGGCGTGACGGCGTGAGGCAGAAGGCCTAGCATCCGCCGCCTGGCTTGCTGGCTGGAACGGGCCCGCACCGGCGCACCTCGCTCGGGTCGCTGCCAGCGTTGACAGGAGCTGTGACAGACTTTTATTTACATTGTGTTGTGCATTTTCTAAGTATTTTTAAGATTTATTTTTAAGCTGTGTATTTGTTTTTAAGGTGTGTATTTATTTAGGTATTAAGTTTCTATGCAGACCGCGACCCAATCAGGAAGTAGCACGTCACAAAATCCTGGTCACCCATGTAACCTGTGTTCAAAATCATTTCTAACTAGTAGAGGTCTTAATATTCATAGAGCTAAAGCCCATCGTAACTGTCTCAGTCAAGATTCCCCTCCATTAAACTTAGACAATGCACAGCCCATTGCTCATGTCCAACCTTTCCATTTACGTCTCAGTAATTACAAAAGTAATATAAAAATAGTTAATCGTGTCCCTCGCGGGGCTCGAATCCCCGTTGCTTCTCACCTAGCCCACATAGTGCAAAAATGCTATGAATCTAATTCCCCGGAGGACTGGCACAACCTCCTCCTTTTTCCATATAACATTTTACACGCTAAAGATGACAATGTAAATATATCATTAACGCAAAAGCTTAAAAATAATTGTTCACTTCATTCCATTCCTCCGACTACATTCAAACGCTCCTCATCATCATCCTACAATACCATCAAAACTATTGAAAATAAAATTATTGATGGAGACCTTAAAGGCGCCGCACGACTTCTTTTTTCTAGTGACGTGCTATCTCCAGATAACCCAGATACTCTTTCGGCCCTACTAACTAAACATCCCCCAGCTCCCGCGATCCCTTATTTTTTCGACCCTCCAACGGTACCCGAGTCATGCCTGCAGATTAAAAACATTGACGTATTTAATGCTATACTGTCTTTCAAAACCGGCTCTGCAGCAGGACTGGATGGCCTCAGCCCTCAACATTTAAAGGACCTGACGTGCCCGTCAGCAGGTGATGCAGGTGAAAAACTCATTACCCATATCACTAAATTGATAAACTTCATGTACGCGGGCAATATTCACCCGGATATTGTACCCGTTTTATACGGAGCCAATCTGATCGCGCTAACTAAAAAGGATGGAGGGGTGAGGCCGATTGCCGTTGGCGCAACACTTCGCCGCTTAGCTTCCAAAATTGCAGTTCGGCATATTCTTCCAAAATTACAAAAATCTTTTGAACCAATCCAATTAGGCTTTGGAATTAAAGGTGGCTGTGAAGCCGCCGTGCATGCACTCCGTACTTTCCTTAGCGACGGCCAGTGCGAAGTGTTGCTAAAAATTGACGTTAAAAATGCTTTTAACTCTTTGGACAGAGATGCCTTGTTGGCAGAAGTTAAATCTTCAGTTCCTGAAATATATAACTATCTCCTCCACTGCTATGCAGACCCCACGAAGTTGATGTACCGATCAAACGAGTTGTCATCCGAGGTCGGCTGCCAACAAGGTGATCCCCTGGGGCCAGCAATTTTCAGTTTGGCTATTAACCCAATTATTCAAAATTTGTCGTCAAAATTCAACGTCTGGTACTTGGATGATGGGACTCTAGGAGGTGACGTAGACTCCGTACTTTCTGATCTTTCTATAATTACAACCAAATTTAAATCTATTGGTTTAGAACTAAATTTCAACAAATGCGAACTTTTTATTCCAAATTCTTGTAGCAATATCGACGAATTAACACAAAAATTCAACCAACTAGCACCAAACATTAAAATCCTTGACAAAAGTAACCTGTTCCTCTTAGGGTCTCCCATCTTCGAGGAAAGTTTTTCAGATTTAGTTCAAAATTCTGTTTCCAAATTCCAAAATCATTCACATCGATTGTTAGAAATTAAGTCACATTATGCCCTAAGTATTATAAAATATTGCCTTTTTGTTCCTAAATTAACGTATGTGCTACGCTGCTGCTCCCTTTGGAAAAATCAAAATCTTTTGTCACAATTAGATGCTCTAATTAAAAGTAATTTAGAATCGGTTCTGAATATTCAGCTAAGCGAGCAGTCCTGGACCCAAGCATCCCTTCCCATCCGGTACGGTGGGTTAGGGATCCGCAAAATTTCGAGTGTCGCTTTGCCAGCCTTTTTGTCGTCAGCCCACAGCTCATTCAGTCTCATAGGAAAAATCCTACGCTCAAACTGTGAGACTACGGGCTTGGCTGACGCCAAAAATGCTTGGTCAATTGCTTGTCCTGGTCAAAATTTTCCTGAACATCCAAAATCTCAAAGGAGCTGGGACGACATTGCTTGTAAATTGACCCTCTCCTCTCTTATCAGCCAATCCAGCACGGAGGGGCAAGCCAGACTCCTAGCTGTAAGTACCAAGGAAGCTGGGTACTGGCTCCGAGCACACCCCTCCCCAAACACTGGTACTTTTTTAGATCCAAAAACTCTACAAATTTCAGTTAGCCTCCACCTCGGGGTCCCGGTCTGCGCCCCACATCGTTGCCCCTGCGGAACCGATGTCGACCGTCTTGGGCACCACGGTCTTTCCTGCCAACGAAGCGCGGGCCGCTTTTCGAGACATGCTGCCCTAAATGACATAATCCGTCGGTCTCTTGCGTCAATTGGTGTGCCGGCTCTATTAGAGCCGACCGGCATATCCAGAACTGACGGCAAGAGGCCGGATGGTATGTCTCTGGTTCCGTGGAGTTTGGGACGAGTGCTGGTGTGGGATGCAACCTGTGTAGACACACTAGCCCCGTCGCATCTCCACCAAACTTCTGCGAGGGCAGCGGCAGCGGCAGAGGCGGCGGAAAAAGCAAAGGTGGGAAAGTACAGTGGTCTCGGCGCTGAATATAATTTTGTTCCTTTCGGCGTCGAGACCTTTGGTCCGTGGGGCCCTAGCGCTCTGAGTCTCTTCAAAGACCTATCGAAGAGACTCAGAGACGCCACAGGAGACCCAAGAGCTGGCAGCTTCCTCGCTCAACGGATTAGTCTAGCAATCCAGCGAGGAAATGTTGCCAGCGTCCTCGGTACCATGCCGCAGGGGCCTGTTTTAGATTTATTTTAGTTTTTATTTAGTTTTATTTTAGTTTTTATCTAGTTTTATTTTAGTTTTTAGTTTAGTTATACTTCTAGATTTAAATTTGTGTTGTAATATGTTTTAGTTTAGTTTATTTTCCAATAAATATTCTTTATTTATGATCACATTTCCTTCTTCGGCATATCGTCTTACCCATAACGTGTTTCTATAATATTGTTTAACAACAAACTCTCCGTTAATAGCAGATCTCTCAATCTCTATATCGTCACGATTATTTGGCGATCTTATTCGGACAAAGCGGTTGGCGTTATCGCATAAATACTGTGATTATCGAATTTATTATAATAAATACTAATAGTTTAATGCCGATTCACCAAAATGTAAAATTCCCTATTATCGTCTTTGACATTACTTTGACATCAATACAACATTCACCAGTCCACCGAGTTTTTATTTGAAAAAAGAGATATCCATGAAAGCTATTTCTCACTAAGATCATAGTCAATAAATGTTATTTTTTAAATCCAAGTTCCTTATGCCACGAGGTTTTGCACTTATAGATTATAGGCTAATAACTAGATTCAAACTCGATAAGAATTTCATTAGCTAGTTTACGGCCGGTTCAGCGCCATCTAACGGGAGATTTGGAAACTCACTTTTTACTTTCAATTTATATGGACGTGAATAAATAGCAATATTATATATTAAGCGCGACTTGACATATGGATTCGCGCCATTTAAAACGTGTCACACATTGACATATGTGACCCATGACTGGGTAAGATTGTTTAAATTCTTTGTTGGTATTGTTCTCAGGGTTGCTATGGCCACGTTTAAACAATGGTCGCCATGGTTATTCATTGCGTAATTAGTATTAAGCTGCCAAATTACGGAGCTTCTAAGTGGCCTATCAATTAAAGTCCGTGACTGTACATCCAAACTCCCCCGCTAAGTGGTCTCTCGGGCGTCTGACGTCACGATATCGCAGGGCGGGCGCCGCGCCGCCGACCTACGATGCAATTCTACTGCTAACCCAACTTAAACCTTATAACAAAGTCCTTAAAGCCCAAATTCGTATGAAGCACAGCTAAATTGCTTCTGTTTTGCGGCGTCATATGTTCTCAATAAAGCGTCCATGTCAAAAGCTCGTAGAGTTCCGTTTTGGAAACTGTAAAACAGATGTTCTTTTGTTTTTATTTTGTAGGAGATCGATTTCATGTGTTAAACCTTATTTGCCAATACAATGAGGCATGGGAAGACTCCGTGCGATGTGGCGGCAGATTCCTACGCAGAATTCATAAAAATGACTCCCTCGTTCTACACTTGTAGGGCGATTACATTAACTACGTCGCGACGGTCTGGCTCCGTGTGTATAAAATTATCTTGAGGATAATAACAAAAATGGAAAGCAATGTATTTTTCTCTTGAAAAGTAGTACTTCGTACATTCCTTATTTATTTAGGTAAGTAAATTGAATGCAGCTGTTTTTACTAAGTTCGGTCATGTCTACAATATGTACAACGAACATCCGTTCAGAAATGTTTATCTCAAAAAAACCTTGCAGCGAGAAACATATAATGTTCCGCAGGCCAGACTCAACTTTCAAGATGTTCAACAAACCTACAATCAACATGAACGAAGGAAAGTCGAAGTATTTTGATACACAAAGAAGACTGTTCGGTGTAAACACCCGGGTCAGTATGAACGGGACGAACGAACTGAACGTACTTTGTACTTGTTAAACTGTTTGGAGGTTCTAAGAAATGCAATAATTAATCAGTCTTGCATATTGGTTTTCCATATCCGCCCACTTTCACACACTGCTCGGGAAATACCAATAGAAATGTCTGCAGAAAACGTCTTAGGTTGGTTTTATTGAGTACGCTGGAAGGCTCGTTATATAAAGGATGCTTTTCTTCGGTCTTTAGTGAATTATGTTGTCTATGAATTACTAGAATGTAGACAAAATGTGAGACAACATATAGGTACCTAACCTAACCAAACAATGATTCTACAAAATATTTAAACCAAACAAAGAAAATACACTATATAGGTAAACGCACGAATATACCGTCTATTGATTTAGGTAAGTACCATATAATACAAGTTGACGCTATGAATAATTTAACTTAACAGAAAGGAGGCTCTTCTGGATATTTTAAACAGTTATAAAATTAATTTTAAATGTTAGTAGATACCTATGCCAGTAACAGAGTAACAATCTGGGAATACATTCCTGCGCTACCTAATCCAATCCAATACAGTAAAAAATCGACTGTAAATGGATTCTGAAAGTCTGATAAAGGAGTTTAATGTAGGGTAACTGTACCGATCATGGGACATTTAAATAGGTAGGATAGGTTGTAAAAGTTGTACTGCTAAATGTATCCAAAGTTAGAAGTTTTACCACTATTTTATAATTATAACGTGTTTTATGTAAGACATCGTTATCGGTGTCAAAATAGTAGGCAAATGAAAACGCATCTTTTTAGACCGATAATGGGATACCCCAGTGAAATTAGTCCAATGTCACTAAACATAAGTAATTCTCTTATGACGGCTGATTGCAGATTGACCTTGATTAATTGTGGTTGTGGTTTAACAAATGATAAAAAATTGTACTTAGCACAAATTTTAAGCTTAACCCGCTGATATGGGCTTAAGCCGACACGGCAGAAACCTCATCTTTAGCAGCTAAATGACTGGTGTCAATGTTGAAATGGTTCCATAAAGAATAAACGAATTAATGTGGATATTTTTTGCATTTAGCGTCCCATTAATACCCATACACCATCTATTATCTGCGTGCTTACTATATACAGTTTGGTTTGTATCTCGCGCATAACATGTACAGTCACCTGCAATAGTATAGGACTATATGAAGGCTGCAAAATAATCTGACACATTCTTGTTTGTACCGCCATAAGAGCGTGTCACATATTTTTGCGGCCTTCATAGCGTCATATACTATTGCAGGTGACTGTACCTACTGAAAGAACATTGTCCATTGATAAGCGTTTGAATGAGCTGGCACTGGCAACACTTGTTGCTCGCCAGTTGAACGAACGCGCTATATTTACACACCGGTTTGGCACCCGCTCCACTATGCGCAAATATGGCTTTATTGTGTAACATTGGTAATCGCTTAATGTGGTTGACATTGTAGATTTAAGACTCATTGCTAATAGTTGCAAGTTGCTCTTGTAGCGAAGCGGGGACGCGGGTGAGGCAAGCATTGCTTTGGGGTGGAAATCGACAGCGGTGTTTCGGGCGTTCTATACTCTTTTGGGCCTCTTCATATTGTGAATAGATAGGCCCTTAAGCGTTAGCTAAGAGTTGGGTGCAATGGGTGGTATCATATTATTTTCGCTCACCAGGCGGCGCCACTCATGTGTGGGTATTGTGTCAAAATGAAAGTTTAATTTATTAATAGCATGCATTAAAGTGTCGTATCACAGATGAATAACAACTAGCAGTCCTTCTGTTTTTGACAGGGCACTTTGTGTTGTGACGTCCTACTCGTCCTAGAGATACTACATCCGTTACTCCAACTATGTATAAATTCATGTAACGTTTGACATGGTTGACGTAAGAAATATAAGTGACTTCCTTAAAAATCTGAATTAAGGCAATCCGTTACTAAAAGAGCTATATCGGATCTGCTTTGCATTCTCAACCTAAAATACCACACTTCGCGTTACTAAGTTTACCACAATCCACGTCATCACTTTCGTGATTCTATTTACGTTTCGTCAGAAATAGACGTTATTACGGGACAACAGAAATAGGTTTTTAATTTACCTTTCTTAGTTAAGACGGTAAAGTTTGGTTAAGACACGAATGCTGGTGACTTTCCACAATATTGCTTCGTGATCTATTGTAAAGGGTCATTAAAGGTGTATGAAGTCCATTCACGCACCTGCCGGGAGAATGGTTCAATTAAACAAGCTCATATTGTGTCTTTGAGCAGTTCACTAACCAGGTAACCAGCGAACGTGTGGTAAACGTATTTAGATGTAGACATGGTAAAATCGTACGCCCGCAGTTTTCAAGTCTGTAAAATATGGTCTTGAAAATTAATTAAATGCTTACCAACCGAACAACCGATATTATACATCGTAGGTACAATTAATAAGAGATTCTACTATCGCATTCAAAACTGCCCATGCACTTCTGAACGCTTCAGTAGAATCTCT